>CM070510.1:58606710-59206710 GCA_036346375.1 Guadua angustifolia
TGGCCGTGGCCTTACTGCTCCACGTGGCCGTCTCAGAGCCGGCCTTCTACTGGGCCCACAGGGCCCTGCACCGGGGCCCACTCTTCAGTCAGTACCACTCCACGCACCACTCGTCCCCAGTCACCCAGCCGCTCACGGGTACAGGACTCGTCAAACTCGCTTGACAGTATATATAGTACTAGTAGAGTTCTGTGACGGTAAATGGCGTTTTTATGGGGGTTTTAATTGCATAACAGTTACCTGATTCGGTCGTCTCCAATGTGCAGCTGCGTTCGGCACGCCATTGGAGAGCTTGGTCCTGACGCTGGCAATGGGGGCCCCACTTGTCGGGGCCTTCCTGGCGGGTGCAGGCTCCGTGAGCCTGGTCTATGGGCACATCTTCCTCTTCGACTTCCTGAGGTGCATGGGTTACAGCAACGTGGAGATCATATCTCACAGGGTCTTCGAGGCATTTCCTCCTCTGAGATACTTCGTCTACACCCCGTCGTGAGTCAATTTCAGTCCTTTTAATTAGGATGCTTTGCATTCTGTAATTGCTTCTTTTTAAGTATGACATGCATGTCATTTAACTTTGATCTCATTAACTATTCGATGAACCTTCTCATGAAATTTACATCACGTGTTATGCTCTGAGAAGGGTCTAACATCACATATATAGAAGTCGGATCCCGTATAAATATTTTTCCTTAAAGAGTTTGCTAGAATACTTGAAAGGCGTTAGTTTAGTCAGGACTGTCCGTGACTGATCAATAATATGATCAATTAAATCCTAATCGCTTAGTAAAAAAAAATCCCAATAGCATCTCATTGCAAAAAGAATCCAACTAGTACCAACAGGTACTACCCTAACATGCGAGCGGTTGGTTGCCACATAAATACTACTTGGAGTAATGAATCGTACAATATCCACGATCCAATTCCTGGAGAAACCATTTGTGCAGTGGAGTACGTACATACATAAGCTATGCTGCTTCTTTAATTTAGCATGTACGAGGGTTCAAAATCACGCTAAGATTTCAGGAATCTCAGTCGGGACGAGATTTCAAATTTCGAGGAGATAAAAAATTGAAAATAAGGGTCTGCTACAGTTATTTTAGTAAATTTTGGTGAAATCTCACTGAATTTCATTGAGATTTTGGCTTTTTGACCGGTTCGCATGGTTTTTGGATCGGATTTCACACTATTTTTTTAAGAATTGTAATGTCTTTTTATAAGGAATATATGTGAAAAGTTTAAAAAAATACATATACAAATTATATAACTCTAATCTTAAATCTTAACTTGCATTTCAGCCTTAAATGATGTATTTTAGTCTAAATCCTAACTTGGATTTCGGCCTTAAATTGTATTTCGGTATAAACTCTAAACTCTAACTTAGATTTCAACATTGATGTATTTGGGTCTTAAATTGTATTTCGATCTAAACCCTAACTTGGATTTCGGCTTAAACCCTAATTTGGATCTCAGCCTTACATGATATATTTTGGTCTTAAATTGTATTTCAGCCTTAATACTAAACCATAATTTGGGAATTTTGTGTGCAAATACTTAGTATTTTGCATTTAAACAGACAAAATATAGATAAATATTTGCATGCTTTTTTCACATTTTTTCCATTTTTCTAACCTTGGAAGACCATTTCACAGAGGTTGAAAATCACCGAAATTTCATCAATTTCCCAAAATTTCGGTGATTTTAGTTGAAATTTTTGTTTTCTTGGTTTTAAATTTACCATATTTCAAATTTTCTTTTTTAATTTTGTTCAAATTTCGACTGAAATTCTAAAATCTTATCGATATTTTAGATTTTAGCTACCACTAAAGTAATCCAAAAATAAAATTTGAAACCTTATATGAACGTAACTTTCTCAAGACAGCGTGCACTGATGCACATACACACATGCGTTGATCTGATCGATGGATCGGTAGAGACAGGCATGCATAGACCGGCATGTCTCGTGCAACAGTAGGCGCCAGTGCACGGCGGTGTGCGGACGTGAACGGCAGCCGCATCCAACCAGCTCGAAACACGCGAACCCCCTGTGCCCGAATTGAAGTGCCACGGCCGGCACCAACCACCGTATTCATGGGGGAGGCATGGCACGGGATGGTCGCTGCACGAGAGCGAAAATCCAAGCTCCGACAGTTTTGCAGTTAAGGCCAGTGTACTTCCCTGCGTGTGTGTGCCCGCTTCAAGAAAGCACGCCTCACACAGTCACACTGACGAGTCACCGATTGATCAATACAAATACTATAATTTCTTTAAAAAAAAAAAGTAATCACTATCTAATTTTTATTTACATTTCAATATTTAAACAACTTTAAAGAATATATAAAAACTATTGAGTATTCATTGCATTATTCTCGATGCCATTTGTACCACAATGGGGTACACTTTTATGCTATGCTATGTGCCTATGTCCCGCTGATAATCGTCGTCGTGGTAGTACTGTTTCCACGTGAGTGAGTGTGTGACTGGAGTAGGCTTGAATTCTGCGTCCAAGAGTACTTATCGGTTTGTCAAGTTGGAGTACTTGTCATAATTAACCAAACCAAACATTATCCACTGGTTAATTAGGACAATCTCAACCCATAGTTTTCATGAGTGGTTTCTAGAGGAGAGAGTGCAATAAATATTCACTTAGACCTAGTCTCTCCAATGCATAGTTTCCATAGTAGTTTCTATGTAAAGAAAAATTTAATGATTTCATACATGCATCAGATCAGGATGAAGGGGATGGAAACCACAATTCTGCTCCCAATGCAAATTGTTTAGTTTCTTGCGCATCGGTCTACGAGGAGGACTTAGTTTCCTACATGAGAAACCATTTCTCTCTCTCACCTCAATAACTCTATTGCCATGTCATAAATTTTCTTATGTGGCAGCCTCATTAATACTATGGAATGGAGCATTAGGGCTGCCCTTAGGGCAATCCCAATGGAATGACTAGGATAGTTTCCATAGCATTAATTAGGTTGCCATGCAAGCAAAATGGTGATGTAGAGGTAGAGTTAATGATGAAAGAGAAGGAAACCATTTCTCATGCAGGAAACCATTTCTACACAAGTACCAAGAAAGGGAAAAAAGGATTGGGTGAGAAAATAAGAGAAAAGAGAAGATTGGATGAGAGTTTATTTTAAAGAAACTATCTATTAAAAACATAGCTTCTACATGTAATATCTAAATGATATAGAAGTTATAGAAACTATATGCATTGAGACTGCCCTTAATGGATCAGTACCCACAAACCGTAGAGTTGGAGAATTAATTGGTCGTCTTGGCCAGATTATCCCTGTTCCACTTGATGCATCGAAACCTGCACTCCGTACGGCCCGAATACATCTTGTCAGGTTAGCAGGGCAGCAGCCAGCAGACAAGAGGGGTTAATGTGCATCACATCCCCTACATTCAATGCAGAACCGTATAAGCACACATTAGTGTTCGGCGATGAAAATGCAGATAACTGAGCATCATGTGCGCGGTAGATTTAAATTTCCTTTAACCATGTAAGCACATGCCTCCCTTCACCGGTGGATCCATCTCATATTCTCATGAGCATGACAAGCCACCAAGGTGCTGTTTATTTAGACTTTTTCATTGATTTAAAAGTTAAAAATTAAAATTTAAACAAACAAGTAGTTTTTTATCTGGATTTTTAAAAACTATAAACCTTCATATAACTAAAAGCCAAAAACCACTAGAGAGAGTTTTTATTGGCTTATTGATGTTGGTTTTAGACTAATAACATTAAAATTAGATAAAATTACCTACCTCTGTCACGTACAAAAGTCATTAGCTTTTAAGCTGTTTAAACTAAAAAGCTAGCTTTAAGTTATAAGTCAAAAAGTCTAAACCTAAACAAACAGAACCTAAAAACCCCTCGACAACGAATTATAGAGGTGTATTACAGCTCTACCGTCACAAATGTAATAAAAATCAAGTATTTTTATATAAGCCTTCATACTGGACCGTCAAATAATTAGATTTATTTCGGTTCATAAAATTTTCTGGCTCCCCACCGCCTGGCTTGATTACCCTGCAGAGCTAATGAATTCCATGTGCTGTGCACCTTAGTCGATGTCCCATAGACAGCTTTTCTTTTACGGTTTTACTGCTGCAGATCACCATGTTTGCGCATTCAATCCAATGAAAGATCGAGCTGGAAGCCATGGCTCCCGCCATCTCTTTCACGTAGATATTCAAAGGCTGGTAAGGTGGTAATCAAGGGATCAAAATGGCCTATCTGACTAGCTTGTTAGTGTTTTCTTGGTCAGTGACGCGTGCATACAGAACAGCTAGCTGGTTTGTAGCTTTTTTTAGATAAAGGAAATAATCCGACCTCTTCCCACAAGGAGAATACAGCCAAAGCTGGTTTGTAGCTGACAGAAGAGAATGGTTTTTTTTTTTTGAAAATGGAAGTGTTTTTATTAATTTCAAGAGCATTACATTGAGATAATACAATTCCTTGAAATCACTCCCGGCCTCTGCTTAACATGAAGCACACAGCCAAACAAGAATAAAAAGAAAACGCACACACTAGTGACCAACAATCCGAAGACTAGACCGCCACCCATGTGCCCGGGAATAGAATTCCTTGACCACCCGTACCAAGCATTGAGTAGCCTCCTCCAAAATAGGTCGATATATCGCATACGCAACACATTACGTCTGGCTTGAGGGCGGTCTGAGGGGGCGGGTGGGGCCAGCCTGCCCCCAAAGTCATGGGGCCCCTTAGGTATGCAACTACATTATGGGTTTTTGGTCTAGTCACGAGCAAACGTGTGCTGAGTTGATTTGATGAAAGTACTTGTCAAGAAGAAATCCTAGAAACTGAGAGGGTTTTTGAAGTTAAATATTTTTTGGTTTTGGTTGATATGACAATCACTTCTTTGAAGACTAGATTCGAAGAACTCATAGTGTTTAAAGATATATTCGGATTTTTATTGAGCTCAAGCACTCTGAAGTCATTAAATGATAGTGAACTTGAAGAGTGTTGCACTAAATTTGCAGACACTTTCTCTCATGATGGGTTGAGGTACATGATCTTACTTCTGAATTAAAGATTATGAAATTCACTTTGCCAGATGGCGCATTATCTGCTATGGAGATTTTCGAGCATGTCAGAGATATGGATTGTTATCCTAATGTCTCCATTGCTTATCGAATCTTATTTCTTCGTGCTCTGTGGTATTGCATCTACTTGAAAAAACTTTTCAAAATTGAAATTGTTGAAGAACTATTTGAGATCAACAATGACTAAAGAAAGGTTAAATGATTTGACGACTTTATGCATCGAGAAGAAGTTAATGGACGAGATTGATATCAATAGTATAATCGATGACTTTGTATCACAAAATGTTAGAAGAAATTTTTTAAGATGATGCCAAGTGCCAAGTAAGTGTTTATGATTACAATTTACATTTGTTATTTCATAAAGTTTAAATTGTTTTATAGAAGTATTTTTGTACATCGAATATTAATTTCTTCAATGATATATACATATAAGACTATATATATATGAGGAGGTGGAAGGGGTCTCCATATAAGTTTTCGTCCTGGGCCCCCAAAATACCAGGACCGGCCCTGTACGAAGCCAGTGGGTAATAGCAAAAATAACCTGCAAAGGAGAAGAGTTGATTTTCTTTTGAAATACAATATCATTCCTACAAAGCCATATAGCTCAACACGTAGCAGTAGCACCAAGAAGAACTAGGTTTCTAACAGTTGTGTCAAAACCCCCTAGCCAACTTCCAAACATACTAGCGACGCACATTGGACTAGATATGCCGAAAGATAAATGTATTAGGCTCCAGACAGAATGCGCAAAACGACACTCAAAGAACAAATGCCTAATTGTCTCAGATTCTTGACAAAAGCAACATGTTCGACAACCTTGCCAATTGCGTTTTGCTAAATTGTCTTTAGTCAGAATTACTCCTCTCCAAAGATACCACAAAAACACCTTGATTTTTAGGGGAACTTTAACCTTCCATAAGCGTTTGTTTAAATTTGGCACGTCCCTTTTAATCAATGCTTGATAATGAGATTTCACCGAGAATTGACCATCTTGACATAAATTCTAGCGGAACTCATCATCAATCTGCGTAAGATTAATATTAGCTATCCGTGAAAGTAATTCATTCTACGCCACTAACTTTGGTCCAATTAATGACCTTCGCCAAGAAATGTTTGGTTGTATTGTTGATAAAACTTCAGCAATGGTTGTAAACTTCCTTCTAACAATGCTATATAATTCAGGGTATTGATCTTTAAGCGTGGTACTACCGAGCCATACATCCTCTCAGAACCTCACCTGCGACCTATTATTAATTTTGAAGGTATCAAAACAAAGAAAGCTTTGCTTCACCTTCATTAAACTGGACCAGAAATGTGAATCTGCTGGTTTCCACTCAGCTTGTCCTAATGGCCGGGAACCTAAATATTTGTTCTGAAGTAATTGTTGCCACGTACCCTCGGATGTTAACAGTTTAAACAACCATTTGCTAAGGAGAGCGATATTCTTAAGGTTCAAATCATGAATCCCCAAACCGCTTTGATCTTTCGGTTGACATAATATGTTCCATCTAGCAAGTCGGTATTTCCTTTTATGCTCATCCCCTTGCCAATAGAAACGAGAATGAAAATATTCTAGTTTTTTAAGCACACCTCTAGGAATCGCAAAAAAGGACATCATGCGTAGATGCATAGCGATCTTTCGTGGTGAAGACTGCTACTAATTTGTAAATGCATGCGGTGATGTGCAGGTATCTAACCCTACACCACAGGGAGAAGGACTGCAATTTTTGCTTGTTCATGCCTCTTTACGATGCCCTTGGAGGGACCATCAACTCCAAATCCTGGAAGCTTCAGAAGGAGGTCGACTTAGGTATTGTTACCATCCTCTATATATATATTTCTTCCACAGAATGGCACATCGATCAAATTAAAAGCTTGCCCTATACATAAGCACCCGAAGAATTGCGCGTTGGTTAAAATTCTCGGAAGTTAATTGGGGACACACGGTAAGAATCAGCACGGCGCAATCAGTAGTGAAATCGGTAAACAAACAAGTGAAACTGCAGGCAAGAACGATCTGGTGCCGGACTTCGTGTTCCTGGCGCACGTGGTGGACGTGATGTCGTCGATGCACGTGCCGTTCGCGTTCAGGGCGTGCAGCGCCCTGCCGTTCGCGAACCACCTCGTCCTGCTGCCGTTCTGGCCCGTCGCCTTCGCCTCCATGATCGTCCAGTGGTTCTGCTCCAAGACCTACACCGTCAGCTTCTACTACCTCCGCGGCGGCCTCCACCAGACCTGGACCGTGCCCCGATATGGCTTCCAGGTGACAAACCAATCCTAACAGTTGACTCTTAGCTTGGACTGATTGATGCGTGAAACTCAATCGTAACTGTGGCCTATGTATGCTTCATTCCTTACAGTATTTCATTCCATCCGCGAAGAAGGGCATCAACCGCCAGATCGAGCTTGCCATCCTCAGGGCGGACAAGATGGGCGTCAAAGTACTCAGCCTTGCAGCGCTTAATAAGGTGGGTTACATGTGTGTTTCAATTGTCCCACTGCTAGCGTACTAGAGCTCGTTTAATTAGCCTTGTGGCCTAGTCCTTTCGTTAATGGGATTTGCGGTTGGGCCTCTATACTGAAATTGGGCCTGTTTATTTAGGTTTAGATTTTTGGCTTATAGTTTAAAGTTAGCTTTTTGGTTTAAACAGCTTAAAAGCTAATGGCTTTTATACATGATAGAGGTAGGTAAATTTATCTAACTTTAATATTATTAGTTTAAAATCAACCATCAATAAGCCAAAAAAACCTCTCTCCATTGGCTTTTGGCTTTTAATTATATGGAGACTTATGACTTTTGAAAAGTCCATATAAAAAGCTACTCGTTTGTTTATATTTTAGCTTTTTGGCTTTTAAGCCGGTGAAAAAGTCCAAATAAATAGGGCCTTAGTACTACTAGTTGTTAGCTCGAGTCTTTATGGCGCCCATGTGGTGCGGCAGCGGCATTGTGCTAATGTGCAGCGCTTGGGCGCTATCCATAATCCATATACCTTTTCTACCGTTAAAAAAAAACTCGTTGGTTTGGGATATACACAGTCAAAATTTTGAAACTTTATTTGTCGACATCTTTTTAAATATTTAGATTGGATGCATAAAAATTATATGTGTAGATTCATCTGAAAACATACTTTTATAATATTATAATACTATTGAATTTTTACATATATTATAATAGAAATTAGCGGTTAAAGTTAAGTTTTAGGGACCATGTTGATATCCAAAACAACAACTATTTGTGACCGAAGAGAGTATATATTAAAGAAAAAGTGAAAAGAAATCAACACTATCGCTCTTTAATGCTGGAGATCCTAAGAGAAAAAATATCTACATCATCGATTGTGTTGGGTTTAGATTATAACGATTTAGATTAAAAAAGAATCAATGTCAAATACAATCTAAAAGAAATTGGAATTCAAAATAAAAATAAAATATTTTCATCAAAATTTATAAGTAAAATCTTTAAATAAATATAATTTAGAATAAAAATAAACAAAAAATAGTAATTGGATTTGTATAGGAATTCCAATAAACATAACTGAAATTTAGAATAAAACGAAGTTATCCGTAAATTAAGCATGCAGTTATACTTGTAAAATATTTACTTCTTCGAGCAGCACATTATATATGCAGATTAGATCACATCACACTGATAAGACTAATGGTACGGCGACAGCTTGTCTCCATCCTATCTGCCTTTTGGTCCCTTGCTATTCACATTTGTTGCCGTTGTGGCTTCATGGAGTGGTCGTCTGGTCGACGACTCCACGGGATAATAATCCTATGCACACATCACCATACTGAAAATATATCTTGCTTCAGAAAAATGGCAAGAGTTAAAAATTTCCAGTCACATGTCTCCATCCATAGGTGCACGCCGTTGATCCATTTTTTTTATCACTCTTAACGCCTAGAAATTCTCATATTAAAAAAGGGAAAAAAAAGGAAAGATTTACACTGTCAATTATGGTAAGTCTAGATTAAAAGGAAAAAGTCCATATCAAGCACTGTCTAGAAAAAACTTAAATTCAAAATTACAAAATAAAATTATATATTTGATTTTTATATGAATTCCAAAGTAAAATCAATAAATAAATATAATTTAGAACAAAAATAAAAATTGAAATTGGAACTGTATATGGGTTCCAACAAAAATAACTAAAATTTGGATTAAAAAATAAAATTAGCAATTTGATTTTGATACTAATTCAAAGTGAAATTCCTAAATAAATATAGTTTAGAATCAAAATTAAACAAAAATTAGCAATTGAATTTATGTAAAAATTCTAACAAAAATAATTAAAATTCGAAATAAAAAATTGGAATAGGATTTCCATACCATTCCAAACTAAATCCTAAATAAATAAAATCTAGAATAAATTAAATAAACTAAGAAATTTTATTTCCATACGAATTCCTTGTAAAAATAACTAAATAAGTATAATTTAGAATAAAAATTAAATAATTATCAGCAATTGTATTTGTATATGAATTCCAATAAAAATAACGATATTCAGAATAAAAATAAAATCAAATTAGCATTTTGATTTCGATACAAATTCCAAACTAAAATGCCTAAATAACAATAATTTAGAATAAAAATTAAACAAAATTAGCAATTAAGTAATTTTGCAATTTGATTTCCATATAATTCCAAAGTAAAATCCTTAAATGGCTAAAATTTGGAATAATTAAATAAATTTAGTAATTTATTTACATAAAAATTCTAATAGAAACAACTAAAATTTTGAATAAATTTAAAATTTATAACAAGTTTAGCATGAATGGCGTCGGAGGTGACCACGAAATAGTGCAATTGTATCGATGTGTCCTATAAGAAGACATTGATTCACCGAGAAGCAAAGAGTCGAGGTGATGGCGGCAGAAATGAGGATAATGTTGCGTATGTCACATCAGTCATTTGATGAGGATAATGTCATGCTACTCGCTAAAGCCATTGAAGAGAATGGCCGAAGTTGAAGGAGCCAAGAGGCATGACGACGAGTGGTGAGAATCGTCATTGTTGAAGAAGTCAATTGCCAAATAAGCTCGATGGTGAAAAAGCTTTGACAAAGTGGTGATAAAGTTTTGCATTGAAGACTCGCTATATACCATATGAGGCCATCTGGTAGCTATGAGCATGCTATCGCTGGTGAGGGCACAGTATCACCAGTGATGACGAGAAGATTCTCTAGATTGTTAGACAGTGACTAAAGCAGGAATGTTGGCATCAATGAAGATGGGAATTTACCCTAGTTAGTAAGGAAGTCACAACGTTGAATTGGCCAATGTCGAAGAAGAGGAACAATCGATATGAGAGAAGAGGACATCGAGTATATTTAACATCATGCATGTGTATATACATGCATGCATATATACAAATGGAAGCACCGATGCCTAAAAGCAAATGTGACAAGAGCTCAGAGTAGAGATGGCACAACAAAAAGGAATAGGCTCAGGGCCACATGAGAGGGTGTGATGGGTGTTCCCAGTAAGGATTGGCGATGATTGCATGTGTATGCATGTTTGATGTTGAAACAATTAACATTAAGCAATAATTAAAGAGATATAGAAGATAACCATATGGTAGTGTATTGTATTGAAAGGGGTAGTACCTAAGAGAGATCAATTAAGAATCGGGCTTGCCGTTAGAGATTGAAGCAGAAAAGTTGTAGCAGCAAGTAGAGATAGAAGTCACACAGTTCGGTGGGGCACCTGGTGTGTGAACGAATTTAATTTCAAGGTAGGTTAGCCCATGATACATCAATGTATGCGTGAGCAGGGTACTCTAATACCATGTAAACTAATAAGATTATTTACTGCATACATAATCAAGGTGTTGCTTTGAGATTAAATAGAGTTACACATGCATACATATATTTGGGAAAGAGTAGCTAATAGAGGAAGAATAGAGGTATATAGTTACATGATCCATGGATGATGGAGATTGGTTGTGTTTCTAAGAGTACCAACAATTTAGTATGTTCAATTATTTTCTTTCATCAAAGCTCATACTTCAATTATGTTTCTCAAATTGTATTTTCCTTCAAATTTCTATTTTCATTTCCCATGTTTATAATATCTTAAAAAATCTAAATAGCCTACAAGATATATAAATATATTTTTAAGCATCTAAGTTATATTATTTAATACCTTGACCACCTGCTACTTACGGTACGATTCTATGAATGAATGGACCGTTTAGGTACTAGGTAACAGAAGTTGTTTAGAAATTGGGAGATACTAGCGCTCGGATGTCCGATCGCTGTTTATTCTATCGGATGCCTCTTGCAATATTTTTTTTCTACTCGCGCAACATTTTTTTTTGAACGCTTGCAATATCCGTTTACTGTAGCAAATTTTACTGTTTGTCGAAGGAAAATGTTACACACGTTGGTAAGAAATGTTGCACGTATATAAAAAAATGTTGCAATGTATTCGAAAATTTCAGACGTCCGGACACTAGTCATTTGGTTAGAAATTTGTACTCGTAGCAACGTGAATACAAAGAATCTTGGAAGCGGTTACTGAACCTGTCAGTGCCCTGGTCAATGACTGGTCCGGAAAATGGAGACTTGAGTCGCGATAATTTTTAATTTGGCAAAGCTAAAATGCCCGTTTTTTTTTCTTACGCAGAATGAAGCACTCAATGGGGGTGGCACACTGTTCGTGAGCAAGCACCCTAACCTGAGGGTAAGGGTGGTGCACGGCAACACCCTCACGGCGGCCGTGATCCTCAACGAGATCCCGAGCAACGTGCAGGAGGTGTTCCTCACCGGCGCAACGTCCAAACTCGGAAGAGCTATCGCTCTCTACCTCTGCAGGAAGAAGATCAGAGTCATGGCACGTTCAGACACTGATCACATATATATATTGACATACACAACCGCGCGCACAAATGAACACTTCGTGATCAGAACTAAGATAGCCCTAGTGAGTAGTACAAACTACAAAATATTCATTGCGTTCTGCTGTGTAATTTCAGATGCTAACACTGTCGGCGGAGAGGTTCCTGAAGATACAGAGGGAGGCGCCTGCGGAGTTCCAGCAGTATCTGGTGCAGGTCACCAAATACCAGGCGGCGAATAACTGCAAGGTAAGTGACTGAAAACGTTCGATCGCGTGGCTTCAGATAAAAAAATTTTGGACAGTGCACCGCAGTACTGGATACTGATGACGGTCGCGGACGTGGCTGCAGACATGGGTCGTGGGCAAGTGGCTGTCGCCGAGGGAGCAGCGGTGGGCGCCGGCCGGCACGCACTTTCACCAGTTCGTCGTGCCGCCGATCATCGGGTTCCGCAGGGACTGCACCTACGGCAAGCTCGCCGCCATGAGGCTCCCCAAGGACGTCCAGGGCCTGGGCTCCTGCGAGGTAAGAACCAACACGTACAACAGCAAGAAGAAACCTCTACATCGCGGCTCACTATTCTTCATGGGCATTGTTGTTTGGTCGCTGACGTGGTGCGCGGCGGGATTGGCGTGCAGTACACGATGGAGAGAGGGGTGGTGCACGCGTGCCACGCCGGCGGCGTGGTGCACTGCCTGGAAGGGTGGGAGCACCACGAGGTCGGCGCCATCGACGTGGACCGGATCGACGTCGTGTGGAAGGCGGCGCTCGGGCACGGGCTGACGCCGGTGTGACGATCAAGGAAGGAAGTACGTATGCACGGCCGTGCGCGCGATGCGGCCGGCCGGCCGGCCGGAATAACACGGCGATTAATTATTCGCTGGACTTTCGGATATGTGTGTGACGTGCGTTGATAGCATGTGCACATAGTACGTATAACGCAAATGACAGGGGGCTTATTACTCTAGGACTTGGTGATCTTGCTTCGTCAGTGTCGTCGATCGATGTGTGTGTGAAACCGTCGTGTAACTCGGGTTGTGCCTGCGCATGTCGACCCTAATTAATCATCACAAAATGATGCCAAATTAACATGTGTGCAGCGGCACAGTCTCCCGAATCCGAGCAGATCGTTAGCCCACTGCCCAAGGTACGACCGCGTCGGCGTATTTCACGGCTGTTAATTTGTTTGCAGGCCATAATAGGCCTGTTGAGCTGCAGCGGCCCGGTTAGCCTGTGACGGCACCACGATGGCGAGACGCTAGCGGCCTTTTTATTTAATTTAGTCCTTTTTATTTTTTTAAATTTAGTCTCATCTTAAATTTTTTTGCAAATCTAGGTCCCTCGTCAGTTCCTCCCACACTCCCCTATCGTAGGAGGCTGGTTCCATACTCGTTAGCCGTGGCAGACCGCCTCCTGCTCACAACCGCCGAGCTCACCAGCCTCTCGCGTGCCTAGAGGCCGCGGCCATGTGTTGCTCTGGTGCTTGCCGGGCATGACAGCAGTTGGCCCTGCGCTCACTTGCTCTTATGCTCCCAGGGCGCGCGATAGGCTGGCGTCCGCGCTCCCAATGCGTGGCAGACGACACCTCCTTCCGCGTTGGGAGAAGAGGCTAGTTTTGCAATTCTACTTAGTAGTGACTACATTTTTTTAAAAAAAGAAAGGAGCTAGTGGTAAACTCGTTTTTTTTATAAAAAAAACCTTTAGCGTTGTTGATAGCTCTGCTGAGTCTCTGTTAGTAATAGAAAACTAGATGCCGATGCAAGGCAGCACACCACACGTGGTTAATGACATGTGGATTGAAGTATTGGCCAGAGAAGACCCTAGCTTTGCTTTATGAACCTAATAGAGCCGCATGACTTATGCTTTGCCGAACGGATTTTAGTGTGGGGCAAGATGCAATTTTTCGAAAACGTTAAAGGACTTTTTTGCAAAAGAGCTTAGTCCGAGTCTAGATGAAATTTTCTGAAAGCACGGGTTCTCTTTTTTTTTTTTTGCAAAAGTGCACGAGAATGAGCTAGACTCGAATTGCGGAATTGCAAATTTTTTGCAAAAGAGGTGGTGGGATGACCTGAATGCAATTTCAAAACTGTTGAAAAGGTTTTTTTTCTCAAAAAGCCAGTGGAGGACTTAAACGCATTGTTAAAATTTCTGGAGGAACCTAAGTACAATTTCAAAATTTTCGAAGGGCCTTTTTACAAAAGTACAGGTAGGATAACCTAAACGCAATTTTGGATTTGGATTAATTTTTCTGAAAAAACGCAAGTTTTGTTTTTGTAAAAAGGCTCGATAAGTAGCTAGACTCAAACTTGCCGAATCGCAAGTTTTTTTTTTTTGCAAAAGAGGTGGTAGGAGAACCTAAACACAATTTCGGAATTTTCTAAAAGGTATTTTTTTGCCACAGAGCCTGTAGGGGATTTAAATGCAATTTTGGAATTTCTAGGGAGACCCAAGCGCAATTTCGGAATTTCCAGAGGACCTTTGTGCAAAAGTGCAAGCGGAAGGATCTACACGAAGTTTCAGAATTTCCAAAGATGCTCCCGCTCTAAAAAGGTGACGTGGCGCGGACGAGGGCGCCGGAACTCCCCGGCGTCAATACTGCACAGGTAGTATGCCTTGCGTTAATCTTTGCGAAGAGGCCAAATGTTGCAGGTACGACCGTACCACTCGTACGTTTGATTATCCTAGAAAGCAGTGGCGCACCACTAGAAAGGAGAGAAAGCGACGCCCCTGACGACAGAGTCCTTGTGCCTGCAAGTAATACTGTACTCATACTTTATCAGGCTGGTTTAACAAGCACGCGTTACTCGTTAGTCGTTTTTGCTCCACAATCTATTTTACGGCGACAAAAGAGAAGCAAAGCGGGGGCAGTGCTGCCAGTGCATAAGCCTGTTTGGTTGCCCGTACGAGCTCAATCAGGCTGTATAACCTCACGTAGGCTAGGATAAGTCAAGCTAAGTAGATGCAATGTAATGTTGTTTGGTTGTTATATAGGATTGGACAGGTTACACAGAAATATTCTTTGGTTGACTGTACAGAATGTAAGTGAGATACATAAATTCAAGAGATGGGTAATACAAATTAAAAAACAAATACTAGCGAATCAATAAATTTTAAAATGAAAAAAAATAAAACAAATAATAGAAAATCAATAAATTCAAAATTTTAATTTTTTGAAAGTTATATAGCAAGTGAGGTCTAGTTTTGTTAAAAAAATATCAGGAACATATAGGTGAAATCGGTTCGGTGATCGAAAATGCTAATAAAAAAATATATCAAATAATAAATGAAAAATAGATTGCAAATGATGACATCGTGATAATGTCACATGCATGCATGGTGGGAGGGGAGCCGGGCCTGGCTCAGTTAGAACGGCCGATCCGGGTGTTTCTCTTCAGTCTGGGCAGTATAATAAATTCGCACCTATTGAGCCTAGCTGTAACAGTGAATACAGGCAATCAAATATTAGTTTCTTGCATCACATGAGTCAGGTAGGACTCATGCACCCAACCAAACAGTCCCTACTGAACGCGTATCGTACCATGTCTTACTGCTCTTAAGACAACTAGAATGAATCCATCCGCTGTTGAGCCCATGGTAATTGGTATCCATCGATAGATAGCCTGTCTTACTCCTAAGTCATCGTTTAAAACGTGGATTCTTTTTTTTTCTTCGTACACATTATATTCAAGTAAATTTGATTTTTTTTTTTGCCCTGTGGTCCAAAATTCCTAGCAGTAATTTCCTATGTTGGAAACGCAGTCACAATTTTTGAATTTTTTGTTATTCTGGCCGAAATTGAAAACTTATTTACGGATTTAGCTCATGCGATCAATTACGAAATAGCCCCTAAACGATGAATTCGCGCTCCGGATCCGCGGAATAATTTTTAATTTTTTCCTTGATTTTCATGACGCCGACAATGAATAATTTTTATTATTTTTATCTGCCAATTCCGCGGACCACATGCGGAATAATTTTTAATATTCCGCGACGAGTAGCGCGAATAATTTTTTTATTAAAATTTTTTAATTTTTCGCGGACGCGTACAGCGGAATACTTTTTAATAATTTTTTAAAATTTTTAATTATTCAGCGGTCGTAAACCGCGGAATTTTTTTTTTTTCGGCGGTTTTTTTTCATCGGTGGTTTTTCCATCGGTTTTTTTTTCGAGGTGAACGATGAAAATAGATTCAAACGACGTCAAAAAATTTGAAAATTTTTTATAGGTTCCTGACACTTTAGAAATGTTCTCATAAAAATTTTAGGTGATTATCAGATCTGTGAAATTTTTAAAAATTCAAATATTGATACTATGTAGATGAAACGTTGATCGGCAAGTTTGAACCGGATCAAAAATAGTACAAAGTACATTAGAAAACTTTGAAATTTTTTGTGGAGATTCCTAACATACTTATGATATTTCTGTAAAAATTTCAGATGATGATCAAATGTGAGGAATTTTTAAAAATTCAAACATTGGTACTTTTTTGGTAAAGCGTTGAGCGGCAAGTTTCATCCGAATGAAAATTAGAACAAACGAGCTTGTAAAATTTTGAAAATTTTTCTGTATGGTCCTGACACATCCATAATATTCTCATAAAATTTTCATATGATGATCAAGTGTCATTAATTTTAAAAAAATTTAAATTTTTCTATATGGTCCTGACACATCCATAATATTCTCGCAGCACGAGCGAGGACGTCCCCCCTCCAGTCGAGCACGTCCTCAGGCCCCTCGGGCGATCCATGATATTAATGCACGAGTAAATGAGCAAGTTGAGGGAAAATATGCCGTGCACAAGTGCAATTTCTATCTAGTTCTGGTTCCATTTAAAATGATATATCAAGTGCTACTATGGAAGGAGAACATCATCTTTACCATTGTTAGAGATCTATCGTAAAATATGAGAAACAAGAGGGATATTCTATAACCTTTGCTCTATCTGAAGTCGCTATATACTTGTGACCAAATGTGCTCTAGATTTGTGACTCGAAATGAAGCTATGGACGGGCACTTTAAGGATCTAATATAGTCCTCAGATAGTACATCTTCTATCTTATTCCTGTAAAATAAAGAGAAAAGGTATTAGCAACAGCATGACACAGATAAAAGACACTTTTGCCTCAAAGATAAAACTTATTAGGAACAAAAAGCACTAGAAAATAGTAGTCTGCATAACCCATCCTTGGAAGAGAACAAAATAAACATGTTTTGAGTCCATTTGCTGACAGGAATGATTACAGCACCCTGTACTTCGAAAGCAGTACTTTCTTTGTTTTCCATTCCATAAAAACCATAAACCAGGAGCAGAGCCTAGATCAGTTGGTGGGAGGTGAGGTTGTATACCCCCTACCACCCAGGTTCGAGTCCTCTTCAACTCGATTTGGGTGACTATTTCTTCTTAACTAAATTGATACCTAGTTCCTTGGTATCCATCATAAAAAAGCCATAAACCAAAGAGAAACTCACCAATAAAGGTAAGCAAAAATCATAAATATCTTTTTGAACTCCAATTCTTTCAGCGCTAGCATTTGAGGATTCGCTGTCTCCCTCAATGCATTTGCTGTGACACGACAGGTTGCAGGATTTGGTAGCATTGCCCACAGAGGGCTCGGTGGGCTTCCTAAGGGAACGGGTATTCGCTGAACACGTCTTGACAGATCCCGCATAGGTCTTAGGGTGGAAACATTTGTTGGAGGTGTACGAATGATCTGCTGGTTGGGACTGTCAATCTCCATATGGTTATGCAACCCAAATGGCACACAATGGCCAGGGCTACCAACCTGCACCATAACATCATTTGCTCGGACGGGACTATTGATCCGAGCAGTATCTGGTTCGGAAACCATGAGCCATTGCTTGGGACAGAGTATCAACTTCAACGCGATCTGGTTCACTGCCATGTCGATGCTTGTCACTTATTCATGTAGATCTAGATGTCGGTGACATTGAAAGGCTTCGATCTCAAAAGATAAACATATGAAAGATATTGAAGGCATGGAGAAGACTTGCAAACGCTTCAAAAAAACATATGCAATTAGAAGATAGAGAGGCAAAAATCGCAAGCAAAAGGTTTCATTTTTTTGTTTATTCACATAATTAGATTTAATTAGTGTCCAGTTGTTTCTCATAATGCTTACCAATCTAGTTTTTTTTCCACGACATCGCTTATTTATCCAGTTGTTTCTGATAGTGCCTATCTTTTAATTGTCATAATTCCAGGAAGGGATTACTAACGTGATGAAGTCCCAAAAGAAGAGGCGAGAAGAAATACAAAGGCGTGTTGGTATGAGACTTTTTCCTGTTCTTTTGCATGTAGTTTTGTTGTTACTTCAATTTAATTTAAATTCTCTCAGAATTTGCTTATTGAAGTTGTTGCTCTCGACTGGAGTTACACAGAAAAGAACATGGCTTCCATTGAGCTTGATACAAAGGTATACTCTGCAGGAAACTAGTTACATTTGCGGAAATATACTTGTTAGAAGGGATTGCACAAAGAAGAAAAAGTTTGAAGAACTCTACCAAAAGTACACGCTTGTAAGTATGCAATCTTACTGAAGAACAGCATACCTGAGGATTCTACCAACATTTAAAAATTTTAAAAATATTATTCCCGCTATGGATCCATGAATTTCGGAGAAAAATAATAAAAATTATTCGCGCGACTGGATCCACGGAAAATCGCTGGAAAAATTTTAAAAATTAATCCATATTGTGGATCCACGGAATTCGAGCAAGCTCGACGTGATTCGCGGGAGATGATTGTGGCGGCTCATGTGCGGGTTTAAGTCTGCTGGGGACATCACTGTGTCTTAAATTTATTGATGAATTTAATGAGTGATGGATAGGGAGTTATCTTCGTACTGTATAAATTTTAGAGGCAAATATTACTCACAGAATTTACAATAATTCTGACAATGTACTGTGTATATATTTATGTTTTGGATTTATCAGACAATTCAAATATTTTTATAACTTTTTGAAATTTTGTTTTTCAAATTTATTTGAGCTAAGGATTCTTATGTAAAATTTTTAGCTCAAAATATTTCTCCAGGAATTTATAAAAATTCTGACATTCAAAGTACTAGTTTTTAACTCTCTCTGTTTTTGAATTTTTAAATATCTCAAATTAATTTATTGATTTCTGATATTTTTACTGTTGATGAATTTATTTCTTAGTAAGATAATATAAAATGTTCAAAAGTTTCAACTTTCTTGGTTTGATCAATAAAATCTATCAATGCAGTAAGCATTGAACTTAATTTGTTGTATTATATTTCAAAAATCAAACAGAGAAAGAACATAAATGGCATTGTGCCTTCTATGAATTTTATAAATTCACTGGAGCATGATCATGATTCCAAATTTTTATGAGATATTAACCATTTCCTTGCCACCATTATGTAAAATTTTAAAAAAATTTAAACCTTTTTATTGCTAAATTTAATCTATGTATTGATCATCGGTCTGTTAACAGGACAGTAGCACTTTTCGCATTTTTTAAAATTAATGACACTTGATCATCATATGAAAATTTTATGAGAATATTATGGATGTGTCTGGACCATACAGAAAAATTTTCAAAATTTTACAAGCTCGTTTGTTCTAATTTTCATTCGGATGAAACTTGTCGCTCAACGCTTTACCAAAACAGTACCAATGTTTGAATTTTTAAAAATTCTTCACATTTGATCATCATCTGAAATTTTTACAGAAATATCATAAGTATGTTAGGAATCTTCACAAAAAATTTCAAAGTTTTCTAACGTAGTTTGTACTATTTTTGATCCGGTTCAAACTTGCCGATCAACGTTTCATCTACATAGTATCAATATTTGAATTTTTAAAAATTTCACAGATCTGATAATCACCTACAATTTTTATGAGAATATTTCTAAAGTGTCAGGAACCTATAAAAAAAATTTCAAAATTTTTTGACGTCGTTTGAACCTATTTTCAGTCGTTCGCTCGGCTCGGAAAAAAAAAACCGACGAAAAAACCACCGAAGAAAAAAAACCGCCGAAAAAAATAAAAAAAAAATTCCGCGGTTTACGACCGCTGAGTAATTAAAAAATTTTAAAAAAATTATTAAAAAAGTATTCCGCTGTGCGTCGCGGAAAATTAAAAATAATTTAAAAAATAATAAAAAAAATTATTCCGCGCTACTTGTCGCGGAATATTAAAAAATATTTAAAAATTATTCGCGCTGTGGGTCCGCGGAATTGGCGAGAAAAAATAATAAAAATTATTCCACCGTTTGTCGTCATGGAAAATCAAGGAAAAAAATTAAAAAATTATTCCGCGGATCCGGGAGCGAATTCATTATTTAGATTCTATTTACGTAATTCTAACTTACAAAGAGCTAAATCCGTAAATAAGTTTTCAATTTCGGCCAGAATAGCAAAAAATTCACAATTTTTTGCTTGTCGCACAGTTCATAGTTCAAAATCTTGCTGAGATATTGGTAATCTCGATCGAAATTTCAACTTTTAGTTGGGGCCGAGATTTTAAATCTCAGCACGACAAAAAAAAATCAAATTGCTATCGTGATTTCGATGAATTTCGGCGAGATTTCGAGTATTTTAACCAAGACGATCACAAATTCAATCAGTTGTTATGTTTGTAGGACCGGATTTAGCACCAATTTTTTTGTGGATAATTTTAATGCCTTTTGTGAGGAATACATATGATTTTTTAAAATACATATATAAATTATTTCAACGGAGTAAAACAGAGTTCATTGATTTTATGTGCATCACCGCTATTAAGCTGGATTGTGCCAGTGGGGTACCTGATTCGGTGCACTAATGTAGTACATTGCATGTGCAGTAGGAAGGTAGCGAAGCTTTCGCAGAGTAGTATTTGCATGTGACCAAGTATCCGCAATGCAGTTTGATTTCCTTTGTCTTCTTCCAAACTCTACAACACCTAGTGTCTACCATGCCAGCAAGTAGAGATAAAAATGGATCGGATAGTTTTTGACTGATCTGGATATTTTAGATACGAATTTTGTCGGATCGGATATTTGTCGAATAATATCGAATCGGATACAGATATAGATTTTTTTTGTCAGATACAGATTCGGTAGCTCACTATCTGTCGGATATGGATACAGATTCGGATAATCCGAATATTGATGGGTCGGATATCCAGATATACATGTGGGCTGAGCCACAACTACTTTTTGACCCAAATAAATTATTTATTATTACTACCCTATAAAATAAATAATAGAAGAGCATATATTCTGACAATATCACTCTTAGAATTTTTTTAAAAAAATGAATAGTTTTGATCATAATATAAAAATTTTAAATAATCATTATAATTTCTTCAGGACATCACAATTTTTTTAATAACTATTATATTTCATTTAGTACCTCTAGAAAATCAAAAAACCGAAGAGCATATATAAAGACAGTAGCACTGTTAGAATTTTTTTAAAAAAAACGCAGGTATGATAATGATCTAAAAATTTTAGAACATCATTAGCATTACATCAGAACCTTACATAAAGAATTTCAAAATTTTTAACACCTTTTGGTAAATTTCTCTATTTTTTGAATTTAAATTTAAACTTGACCAATTTACCGAGTGATTTTTAATTCGAAGTGCCATGATACAAGAAAAATTTGCGATTTTCGCTCGATTATCATCGATATTTGGAACCCTGCTTATCACTACTTATTGAAGTTTAGGCTCCATTTAGAATACGAGAATTAAATCGATTTAAGCAGTGTTTCAATGTTTTCCCTCCTAATAAGGTTGTACAAATTTTAAAGCAGGCGAAGAGGTAAGTAATTACTATCTGCCATTCATTCATGTTTTAATATTTATGTAATTATAAAAAAAACATGGAGCACCTCTCGATCGATTTTTATAAAATGTCCATGAAATTCGTTTGTTCTAAGCGGACTCAAGGAAGCCGACCATTTTGTGCCCATGGACGAGGATAAGCAGGAATCCAAGGTGCAGCCAGACATTCCATGCAATTCAGAGACTCTCCAAGGGTGTACACGTGAAGCACACCCCCCACCCCACGCCACCCACACACACCAAAAAAAAAACGTATAAACCAAGACCGGCCGAAAAGGAGCGAAAAGCAGGCTCCCTTTCCAAATTCGAAATCCTCCGAAAACGACGTTAAAAACTCCCCCACACGTCGTGGTAAGTAACCCCCGCACAACACAACCCGAAAAGAGGAAGAAGTCGAAGTGAGCGGACATGGTGCGCTGCAGTAACGGGCTCCTGGGCCTTCTCAACGCCGGCGTGCTGGTCCTCGCCGTGGTTGTCCTCGGCGGCGGCATCTGGCTCAGCCACCGCGCCTCCACAACCGACTGCGAGCGCTTCCTCGAGCGCCCCGTCATCGCGCTCGGGGTCCTCCTCCTCGTGCTCTCCCTGGCCGGCCTCGCCGGCGCGCTCTGCCGTGCCTCCTGCCTGCTCTGGCTCTACCTCCTCGCTCTCTTCCTCCTCATCGCCCTCCTCTTCGTCTTCACCGTCTTCGCCTTCGTCGTCACCAACCGCGGGGCCGGGTGGGTCGTCTCCGGTAGGGGGTACAAGGAGTACCGCCTCGGGGACTACTCCACGTGGCTGCAGAGGAGGGTGGAGAACTCCCAGAACTGGGCCAAGATCCGGAGCTGCCTCCAGGACGGCAAGGTCTGCCAGAATCTCGGGGCCAAGAAGGAGACGCTGAGCCAGTTCGGCAATAACAACCTCTCCCCGATCCAGGTGAAATGCCTTATTTGGTCTTCTCGTTGTAAATTCCTCTTGGGTTGTTGAATCACTCCTACAAGAGGTTTGATATCTGGGTTAGCGTGGAGACTTTAGTTTTTTTTTTTCCTTTGGTTGCTGAATTGCTACTAGGATGTTTTGTTCAACAGATCTCCCCTAGCGGTTGGATTTTGGGGGATGGAGTCGATTAGTCTTGGGGGATATGGAATTTTCGATGGGATTGTGCATGCATATACATATGAATGCCTTAATTTGTTGTTTGGCTCCCTTCATAGTCTTGCTGGATTGGAGCATCGGTAATTTTGCCTTTTGCCATAGGCCTTTGCTTTGCATTGTCATGTTAGCTTTCAGCAAGTGCCAATACAGGGTTCGGCTTAACACAATATGACTTTCTCTATGCGTAATCCACTAATAGTACACCTTTTGTGGCTTCATAAGCACTACTACCTGGACTCCCATGGCACTCCTGAAGTCCTGATCATGTTACCGCTTATGTAGAGCTTCCGCCATTTAGAGGAATTCTATATATTTTTGCAGTGCAATATACTAATATCTGAACTTCTTGATCTGACTCTACATAATACTTCTGGATTGGTGTGTTGGAACAGGGATGCTCTTACATGCAGACCATTACCTATCTTGTATAATTGTCCTGAGTATTTCAGCCTTGACTGTAGGCTTTGAATGTCCTGAGCTTTGAAAATTTTCGTCAATATGAGAATTATTGTTTTAAACTATTCGATTGTGTTTTATGCAGCTAACACACCTATCTTTTGTCCAGTCTGGATGCTGCAAGCCCCCAACTGGGTGCAACTTCACCTACCAGAGTGAGACCGTCTGGATCAAACCTCCTGGCTTCAACACGACCGATGACCCTGACTGCAACACATGGTCGAATGATGAGACTGCCCTCTGCTACGATTGTCAGTCATGCAAGGCTGGCGTGCTCGCTAACCTGAAGAATGACTGGAAGAAGATCGCCACCGTCAACATCATCTTCCTGATCTTCCTCATTATCGTCTACTCCGTTGGGTGCTGTGCTTTCAGGAACAACAGGCAGGACAACTCGTACCCGGCTTGGAAGTGAGATGCATGGCGATGTTTAGGTTATTAGGCCGTCCAGTGTTGATGTTTGGCTCATTCCTTTGTGTCAAGCGCCCCTATCATCTGTCCTTTGTCTCTGGTGATGTATCAACCGGTGCTGCTAGTTGGTACATGCTTGCCATATTGCCCCCAAATACATGATGTATGTAGGCTCCTATTATCAAGATATGTCGATGAGTCACCTGTGTTCCATTGTTGTTTATTGCATAGCAGTTGCGTGTTCTTGAACTGTACTGCTTTTGTTTGATTTGCTTTGCTGATAATGCATGGATTCTTACAGATAGAAACACCACCGTTGACCATTGTTGATTTTGCAGGATTCTCCAGAATGTAAAAAGACAACAGCTACTACAAGAGTATGCCGTCATCTTTTTTTTTTCGATAGGAGCTTTGCTTTGGTTTAATGTTTGCATCTCGTGAATGCATTGGACTAGTGGGCTACACAGCTGGTAGCCTGGTATATATAGCATCAAGTTGGTTAACCTTTGCTTCTAATTGCTGCTAGTGCCATTCACGGTTCACCTATCAACCTTGTGGTCATGTCTCATTGAGCTACTTTTTGTTGGGACTAGTTTCTATTTTTCTTCTCCTAGTACGTCTTGAGCTGCTAAAATGCCAACGTCAACCCAAGGTGAGCCAACTGCTCAAAATTTCTGTACATACTAATATACTACGATGACTAGGATGTGTAGTTTACAAGCTTAATGGATGAAACGCCCAATTCGCGAAGGATTCTAACCTCCATTAATTATAGAATGTGTCTTTGCTCCTAAACGTAGTACTATCAATTGATAGATATATTTTGTGTTGGTCCAACGATATATTTGTCTTGCTGCTGTATAAACAGATGTTACCTGACATGCGTGTTGATTTAAAAAATGTACTACATAGAGACAAGAAAGAGCCCCACATGTACATGTTGTATGCATGTGAATGAATGTACAGTATTCTTATATGAACACGCCCATTTATTTCGTACAAGCTCTTGTATCTCCACGCTGGCCTGTGAAACTGAAAGTTGTTTTCATAGCTATTTTGCACGCAGCAGTTATCAGTTACAGCGCTCAGACCATATATACCAGATCACTAAAATTAACTTTGGATTTCAATATTCATCTCTCAAGCACAAGTGCACAACTCATCAGAATGATGACATTTCTTTTCTTCTATAATTACTGCAGACAATACTAGTTATACATTCATTACAATGTAGATGACAGCTAGCTTATGCATGAACAACTGTCAACTGTTCTTTTCTTCTTCTCTGTATGCAAGCAGCTATGTGTGAACAACGCTGAAGTAGCCAGAAAATACCGAAATCTTCGGTGAATGCAATAGCAGATCTTCAATTTGAAATGCATATTCATGTATGATTTAAACAAGATCAGCCACTCTACTATCTTCTTTATTTTGGCAACGAGTCACCACAAATGAAATTGGAATTGTAGTACATCATTTCAGGCACCCACTTCTCTGATGATTCACAAGAGTGTATTTTCCCTTCCAATACCACAGTAGCTAATTACCTAGCTTACAAGTACCCCACTGATCTCTCAAACAACATGACAAAATCCTGATCTATTATTCTTCACCACTATGCGCAAGCTAAGGGGTCTATCCCTGATCAGCATCAAGGGCATGTTTTTCTTTGCAAATTTCAGGCACACACCCTCATCTTCTGAAAGAGCAACCACCCTATCATTCTCTCGTACTTGAAGCCTCCTTTTCTTTTAGTGCACATTGAGACCAAGAATCCCTGCATATCAAATAGTAAGCAGATACAAACCCCAGAACAAATTAAACGTAATTATGTCAAGGAACAAAAATCTACAATTAAAATGCATATAAGCATATGTGAAATACATTGCCACATATATACCTGAGGACGCTGGATCGTTCCACGGCTTTGGAGACGCGGCGGAGCACGTCGACCTGAGCGCGCAGATGGACGACATAGTCCATAGCTTCGTGGAGCAGCGATACCTCATCCATGGCGTTCCCTCCGGGTATCACTTTCCTGAGCGCCATGGTCCTCCTCCTCACCAGCCTCCTCGCAATGTCACCGCTAGTGCTACTGCCAGCAGTACAGCCTCTCCTCTTGTGGCAGCACCTCCTCACAATCCTCTCGCACCTGATCATCTGCACCTTGCATGCTGCCTTGGACGTCTTCGACGTGGCTGCCGCCAAGATGGCCTTGGGCCACCTCACGCAGCCACCGCCGGCGGCGTGGCGCGCAGCCGCCATGGCGACGTCGGCGGAGGACCTGACGGCGCGCTTCCTCTCATGGAGGCCCACGGTCCTTGCGCAAACCCGGAGGCTCACGAGGAGGCTCCTGAGGAATGCTTGCTTGAATGTCTTGGTGCCCGTGCTAGTGTTTGCCCTAAGGCCTTTCATGGCTTCTCCCTTTCGGTTGAGCAAAGATGTACTACTAGCTAAGTAATGTTGATAGATTGGTAGAAGCAACAAGGCCTCTCTTGTTGCTTAAATATGTGTCTCCGGCTTGTGGTGTGGGCTCAAACACTGCATGTGGCTTGAACACATTGCCTCATGAATAATTAATTAACCTTTGTGATCATCTTAATAGGACTTGCTCCTCTTCTTTATTATGCACTGTCGGGAAATTAAATGCATGAACTACAAACCATGCATCCATGAGAACAATGTGCTCTTAATTCCAACTACGAACTTAGGCATCCAAGTCTCAAGTACAATGATAGGCATACCATGTCCTTGTCCATGCACATGCATCTCCTAGTTATGGATGTAAAACTGACATGTATTACACACGGCCCCCACAACTTTGGTACCAAGCACACCATGCATGCATGGCTTCCCTAATTCACCATGCATGCATGGCTTCCCTAATTACTAAGCCGTTTTCCTTGTCATGATCACACAAGATTGCCTTCAAAGGGAGAAGCTAGATAGGTGCTGTGTGAGCTCGACAAGGTGCACATGGCCGCACATGTTGCGTCAGTGCGCGTTGGCACTTGGCAGCGGCGCACGCCAGCGGCTCTGCGAACGGGATGGAGAAGTGTTGACGTGCATGTGACGGGCTCTGCGCTGCAGATGCTCGCAACCAGGGATGGCGATTGGGTGTGGCGAGTATGGTAGTGTTTTTTCATATCCATATTCGCGAATAAAATCTTCTTCATGAGTATACTCACGAAGAATCGCGAGCGAAGAATTTCGCCCTTACCCATCACCTGTGGGTACCTGATACCAGCGGGTATACTCGTTTACCCGCCACCATGAATAATCTTTTCAACCAAATGGAACTAGAAGCTAATGAGCTATGGTACTAATATAATCCTTTAGATGAAATTATGGGTATTAGCTACATTTTGTGGATTGAAGAATGATTATCAATGATTCGAAATTTCAAATATACATGAGAATAAGAATTAAAATAATACATATAGACAAATAACACATAGATACTCAAGTTCAACAATTATTGAAATAAGGTATCACAAATTGGGAATCAGGGGGGCAACTGGACGCCTGTTCTATCCCATATGTTAATAGAAGGTGGCGGGTAATCGGACGGAATGGGTACAGGTGAAGCTTCCCCATACCCATACCCGTTTGCCCGTCGGGAAGAGTTTGCCCCTCCCTCCCCTCATAAACATGCCCGCGGGTAATAAAAGAGAAATATACCCACCTCTATTAGGGTTTTTACCCGCGGGTATACGGATAATCAAGTAAGATTGCCATCCCTACTCGCAAGCTAGCTTAGCTAGCCCATGTACTCATGCAAACTTCTCGGTCACCGCTGTAATTAACATCCACGGAACCAGAAAACTTTCAACGAGAATGCATGCTTTACACGTATAAGTTTATAGTCTTATATAATGGTTTTGTAACATCGTAAATCCAACATATATATTCAAAATTTGCTAGAAGTACAATACAAATAGTTCCAAATTCTTACAAATCCCAAACCACTAATATCGGAATAAATTCAATCAATAAGGCCTAGTTTGGGAAGCCTATTCTCAGTCTGGATCTTTGGGCCCATCCACAGAGATCCCGGTCGAGAATGTGCTTCCTAAATCAGGCCTAAATTTGGGTTATTAAAAAAGTGACCCCTTGACGTTTTTAAAATTTAGTCTAAAATCTCACCCTATTTACAGAGACCTCGGCCAGAAATGGACTTCCTAAATCAGACCTAATTTTGACTCATTAAAAAAGCGATCTCTCCGTGTTTTTAAAATTTTTGGGGGTGCCGGCCGGTGGCAGCCCACCTAGATCCCCTAGATCCGCTTATGGCAAATTAAGCAGCATTAATTGCGTTGGCAGGGACCAATTAATCGATAAGCTTAGGGCCTGTTTGTTTCAGCTGGAGATTGTGGAAAGCAACTTTTAAAATCTGGAAGGGTAACAAACAGCAAACTTTTAATCTAGATTGTAACAATCTGGAGGTCAGATTGTAGCAATCCTACAATCCACTCTTCCCCAGCTTTTATTTTGCAAAAGACCACAATACCCATCCAACTTCAACCAAAATTACCCACCATTACCCCCACTATTCACGCCCCTGTTCACATCCAAGCCAGCGTCTGTTCACTGTCCAAAATGGAGATATGAATGCCTTTCGTGATAACCTTGCTAATATTTTGTTTGCTATGAGAGAGTAGTTTATGTGTAGGAAAATATTTTGTATGGACAAGAGTTAAAGCTTGTATGAATGATATATTTTTTGCTATTAAATTATGCATTTTCGTATTTTATAAATAAGCTACAAGTGAGAAAAAATGAAAATAAGGCAACAAAACAGGTCGAGGGTACTATTGACTTTTGTCAAGCAGAAACAGCAATCCAAACATACTATAATCTGGGTTACCAAACATCCATAAGCTTTTCAACCTCCAGCTTTTTAACAATCCAGCTTTTACAATCCAGCTTTTAAAACCTGTTTTCCATAATCCCTAGCTGAAACAAACAGGCACTTAATTAGCTTGGCTTAGCTTCCTTTCTGCGAGAAAGACAAGACTCGATGAATGTGGATGTAATTAACACAATTAAGGGTTTGTTTGTTTTAGTTTTGGATTTTCTAAAAGCTTATTCTAGATTGTTGTTATAAAGAAGCTGATTCTCCAAAAGTTGAAATCCAAAAGCATATATGGATGGGCTAGATTGTGAGAATTAGATTTTAAAATCAGATTGTTTGTTTTCTATTCTGCTTTTGAGGCTAGAATCCAGAATCAAAAGCTAGAACAAACATATATAAGTTCACTTGCTAGGCCTGAAGAGACAGGCATATGGAATGCATGCAGATTGTAGTTGCAGCTCGTAGGTCTGAAACGGAAAGTTCCTGGAAACATGCAAGGGCAATCGGTCCATGGACGCATGGTGTGGCAGGAGCACTTCCCTGTGCTTCGAGCACGCCCTGCTCTGGGAAAGGCAGGCAGGTTGCCGCCTCACATGGCGTGGCGTCTGTTTGCTCGCAACTTTGCGTGCGCGCGCACGATCGAGCCCTTTTCAGCCTGCCGGTACACTTTGGAGTTACCGCCGTTTTAGGCCAGGGAGTGCGGCGTTGTCTGCGAGTGTTGCAGCGGGTGACTCGAAAGAGGTTGAAAGCGTGCGACGAGCTGCACACTGCCGCCGGCCGTGCCTTCTTCCTGCCATGGCTGTTGGACGCAATACGAAACATTCAGGTACAGAAACGTATATATTTTGTTTGCTTGTCTCTTTCTCCGGTTCTTGCACTTTTACGTACATCATTTCAGAATGTACTGTCTGTTAGAAATCAAATTACTATATAACAAGATGTTGGAGGAAATTAAGTACGCGACAAAGGCAGCAACGGCTGTTTCCTTAGAGAAATTAATACAAACGTACGTACGTTACGCGTACGTAGAGATTAAAGAATTAGTACTACCACGCCATGACCTCCACTTGAACCCACCCATAACTTGGAGGCACGATCTTCAGTTGTTTTGCACGTGGTAATCTTGGTTTATGTTTGTCAATTGAAAAAGAACAGTGATTATGCGCAAATATACCTTACCCTACATCACAACAACTCATCGATTTTTTCTTCTTATCAGACAAGACATTTACTTGTTCGAGGTGCTTCTATACTTTTATTTTTTTTACAGTTATATAAATATTAAAGTATAAATAAAAAGTAGATGGTGATTACTTATCTCTTTATTTGCTTTAAGATTTGTACAACTTATGTTGGAAAGGAAAATATTGAAACACTACTCTTAGAGCTTTTTGATAGAGTTTCAAATCCTAACTTCACTTGAGATTTGAAACTTGTAGGCTAAAATAAAGTGAATTAAGTTTATATTTTTAATCTAAAATGTAAACAAGATGATCCATCTAAACACTCTTAATATACTTACAACTCCATCTCCACAGATCTAGTGAAACTAAAAATATAGATATAGTGAAACTGGAACTCTATCAAACACACCCTTACTTATCACGTGAATCATTGATCTCCCTTTCATGCCATAAATTGCACCATGAGAATTAAGCATCACATGATTACAAATGCATGGTCCAGCAGAGCAGTACTAAATGTACGGCGCAGATAGAACAAGAAACACGGTACAGCCACGAGGGAGCAGCGTATTATTTACTGTACGTACCGGCCGTGCCAGCATTCACGTGTCCCAATCTTGGTGCGCTAGCCGCATGCATGCCAAGAGGCCCAGGAATGCATGGCCACGTATACTCACATGGATGGGACGGCTCCACCCTGTCTCTCTCGCTAAGCCCCTGCAATTGCAAATATGCAAATGCAATTAGGGATCGTAATGGGGGCGACATGTGTATATGGATAGTACTCATCTATATTTATATTCGCTAACTAAAATATCTCTCACGAATATACTTATAAAGGGTGACAAACAAAGAACCTAATCCATATCCGTCACTTGCGAGTACCCGATACCCACAAACATACCCATTTACCCACCACCATCAACAACCCCTCCAATCAAGGGGCACTAGGAACTAATGATATATGGAACTTAATGATGCAATCCTTTTGATGAAATTGTGAGAATCAGCTACATTATGTGGATTGAAGAATGATTATCAATGATTCAAAATTTCAAATGCAAATGTGAATAAGAATTAAAATAACACATACAGACAGATGATGCACACATGTTCAAGTTCAACAATTAAAATGAAGATAGTTCATCGGTTATCGCACATGCTCAAGTTCAATAATTAAAATTGAAACAATTCATCAGTCATCACTAGGGGTGCAATCGGATCGGATTCGGTTGGATATCGCTCTTACCATATCCTAAACCATATTTTTTATCGGATTCGAAATCGGATTCGGATAGTACCGGATATGGATACGGCGCGGATAACATCGGTCACGGATTCGAATCAAATACGGAGCGGAATCGATATGGTATCAAATAATTTTTGTCGGATATTGACTGTGCCAAGAAAGCTAGCATGCTGGGCCATGTGTAGCGTGGGCAACCGATAGTGATGGAAATACTAGCCGGGAAATAGCAACGTGAGGGTGTCTAGAACTTTTGAGCATGTACCTTGCTTCCAAGTTCCAACTTCTAGCCGGTCCATGCAGGCAGGACACGTCGCACCCTAGTAACCATCCAACCGGTGGTGTGTAAAGCACCCAATATATGTGTAGCCGCTCCCTAGCTCCTGCGCCTATGTAATGTAACGTGGTGTTGGAGGGGCTAGGTGCCGTAGGCTACTGCGACGGGTGCAGTCAGCCACAAGCGAATGCATGGACCGAGGCACATGCACCGCGCGGGCCGTCTCGAGGAGGCAAACGGCGTTGTGACCAGGGTTCAAATTTTCGTTTTGTGAAAAAATTCGGACCCTCTCGAAATCCGAAATTTCGGTCGAATTTCGGTTTTTCGGCTGAAATACATTCAAAATTCAAAAAACAAAATTCAAATCCGGTTTGTTTTGCACCAAAATTTCTGAAATTTTGCCGAAATTGCCGAAATTACCCCGAAATTCGCTGAAATTACCCGAAATTTTGGACAAAATGCACTAACTGAAAATTAGTTCAAACGATGTTGAAATATTTTGAAATTTTTTTGTAGGTTCCTGACACATTAGAAATGTTCTCATAAAATTTTAAGGTGATTATCAGTTCTGTGGATTTTTAAAAAATTCAAACATTGGTACTATCCCGATGAAACGTTGATCGGCAAGTTTGAACCGGATGAAAAATAGTACAAACGACGTTAGAAAATTTTGAAATTTTTTTGGGAGATTTCTGACATATTTATGATATTTCTGTAAAAAATTAAGATGATGATAAAATGTGAGAAATTTTTAAAAATTCAAATATTGGTACTGTCTTGGTAAAACGCTGAGTGGCAAGTTTCATCTGAATGAAAATTAGAACAAATGAGGTTATAAAATTTTGAAATTTTTTTTGGATGGTCCTGACACATCCATAATATTCTCATAAAATTTTAATATGATGATAAAGTGTCATGAAGTTTTAAAAATTCGAACAGTGCTACTATGCTGTTAAAAGGCCGATGATCAATAATAGATTTACTTTAGCAATAAAAAAGGTTTAAATTTTTTAAAAATTTTACATAAGGGTGAAAAGGAAATTCTTAATATCTCATAAAAATTTTGAATCATAATCATGCTCCAGTGAATTTATAAAATTCTTATAAGGCACAGTACCATTTATGTTCTTTCTCTGTTTAATTTTTGAAATATAATACAACAAATTAAGTTCAGTGCTTACTGCATTGATAGATTTTATTAAGCAAACAAAGAAAGTTGAAATTTTTTAAAAATTTTATATAATGGTACTGAGGAAATTATTAATCTGTCATAAAAATTTTAGATATGATCACACTCGAGAAAATTTAGAAAAATCTAACAAGTTTACTGTCCCAATTATGTCCAATCTGTTTTTGATTTTTTAAAGATAAAAAATGATGTTAAATTATTTTGAAAATTTTTGTGTATGATACTAACTACTAAGGATGGTACATAAATTTTTGAGATCATTATCAAGCTTGTACAATTTTATAAAAATCTGACAGTGTTTATGCCCAAATTTTAAAAAATCTCAAAAAAAATAGTTTTTCAACAAATTTTCATGTAAGATCACTTTATTAGGGGTTATTGGACTAATTCCGGTCCAATCCGGCCGAAAAAGTCAAAATCCGGATTTAAAACCCGAAATTTTGGCAAAATTTCCTGAAATTCCCGAAATTACTGTAGCAGTGCTGTTGCAAAATAATTTTTTTAAAAAAATTTTAAATTCGGTCGGTATATCAAAATTCGGCATGTTCCGAAAAGCGAAATTTCGCCGAAATTCGGCAAAATTTTGAACCATGGTTGTGACCTGAGCCTTGTCGGGTCGCGTGCGCGCGTCCACGGCTCACAGGCGTGACCGCGACATCGGTTGATGTTTGTTAGGATCGGATATCCGAACCTTTTTTGCCGGATATGTCCGAAATAATTTTTAGGATATATCGATCCGACGGATAGTAATATTTCGAATCCGAATCTGAAAAACAGTATCCGAATCCGAAAAATATCCGAAAAAATTATCCGAATCTGATCCGAACACATCCGGTTGGTCAGACGGTCGGAAATCATCCGATCCGATTGCAATCCTAGTCATCACCTTGGGGTTGGGAGCTTGGGCCAACCTCTACCCATGGCGTCGTCTTTTGGTCTCAAATTGCCAGTTGTTGGCTGGAGCAGGAGTCGGCCGGAGTAGGCACCAGCCGGTCGCAGGCTACAGGAGGTAGGGTAGTAGGTGCAGGCCATGCAACAGTAGGGGGCAGGGAAATAGCCAGGGCACTGGGCTAGTAGGGGGTGATGGTGAGTTAGGACTCAGAAGTGAGCAGGCGATAGGAGGATATTAGGAGCGAGCAAGCGGTACTATGGTAGGAAGGAGAAGATTAGAGATTAGAGCTGAAGAAGGAGATTGGGGATTTGGGGGATTGGTCGGGCGTCTGGTGTGATCCACATGTCAGTAGAAGGTGGAGGATAATTGGGCGGAACGGGTACAGTGCAGCTCTCCCATACTCGTACCTATTTGCCTGTCGGATAAAGTTTGGCCCTATAAATATACCCGCGGGCAATAAAAGAGGAACATACCACCTCTATTAAGGATTTTTACCATGGGTACGCGGAAAATCGGGTATGATTATCATCTCTAAATGCAATGCACCACTCTCTTGCATTGCATTAGCTCTCTCCTTTGCAACTTGGGAGGATCTGTAGGGCACAGGGGAGTGCCCCGGGATCCTTTTCCTTTGTTTTTCATGGGCAAAATGATTTAGGTCGACATCTACTCTCTTCTTCAAATCTCCTGCAAGGTAGTAAAAATAGATTTCCTCTAAACGAAGGTTGTAAAATAGATCTGTTTGTGAAAACAACAACAACAAAAAGTGGATATAAATCTGTGCTTATTGGGTTTTTAAAAAAAAACTGTGCTTATTCGTTCCACTGAGCTAAAGTCCGAACTCCCTTATCTACTGATTAGCCCCAAAGGATCACATACTCACAATGCTGTTTTCCCTTGAAACATGGGGGGGCGTGTCTGGTACGGCCATGTCTCTGTTCCATCTAATTTGTGTTTGTGGGTACATATGTTCTTGGAATCTTTTTTACTATGGTGCTTTTAACCTGCTATAGTTTGTCTTTTGGTTCTTGTTGGGTTGTCGAATAAGATCATTGAGGCATTGACAGCTTTAGCTTAATTTTCAAAGAGGGATGAATAATCATTCATCCGGGCATCTGAACCTTTTCCCATTTTCCACAACATTGGTCAGAGAAAGGAAGGATAAGCTACTCAAGGAACAACTCTTGCACACATGTAATTCAATTAACTAACAGGTTTCATGGTATGAAGAAGAGTTCCTTGAAACAATGCAATGAAGATGCAGAGCAGAGCCAGGCAACAAACATAATTTCGATGCATTCCGTTGCGACCAACAAGTGCTTGATTTCTGCTTCAGACGGAATTTTGGATAGTTTGGAATACTCTATATTTGGATATCTGTATTTGCATTCAGCTGCAAAAGTAGGGATGATGGTGGTAAGTTGATGATGGCATTGCGTTGCTAACTGCTCTGCTAACTACTGAGTCACCCCTGTCCTCAAACCCTTCTTCATCTATGTGATTGCAGGTGCAGGGTAGACTGTCACAGAACTGTAGCTTGATTGCTTTGAGTGGATGTAAATGTCTATCCCTAGAAGTTCCTCGTTCGGTAGAAGCACCGGGATACATGGATAGATAGGCTGTAAAAACTCTCTTCGCCGGTGTATGCCTGTATGGCTCTCTTCAGTCACCGTTGCCATCGCCGCCGTCCCCACGTTTCCCTTTTCTTCGTCTGGCCATGCTCCGGCTAACCTCATCTGTCCGGACCGCCGCCTCCATCCGTTTCCTTCTCTTCCCGGTTCTCCGGCGAGCGGCGGAGGGGAGGAGTGTCCGCAGAACCACGAGCTCCCGGTGGTCGTCGAACTAATCCCCAACCCGGTCATGAGTAGGGCTGGAAACGAGCCGAGCCGAGCCAGGCTTGGCTCGGTGCGGCTCGAGGAGATGGCGAGCCGAGCCAGGCTCGGCTCGGCCCTGATGCGAGCCTGTAAAACCGGCTCGGCTCGGCTCGAGGTCGGCTCGCGAGCCGGCTCGTTGGCTCGCCGAGCCAGCGCATTAAACTAGACTAGAAGGATATATTTAAGTGTATAATCAAAAGGAAAGTGCAACATAATGCCATGCATAACAATCTTTTACAAAAACAAGAATAGAAGATTTGAGCAACTTCAAAAATAACATATCATTAACAACATGACATAAAATAATCTATTTGGTCCTCAATCCTCCATTCCACATTTCCACTAGACCACTACAATTGCAGCAAGCCAGCAACCACATATCTTCATGCCATGATGCCAGATATCTCCTCTTCTCTTGAGTCTTGAGCAATCTTCATGCCATCCTAAAACAACCACATATAATAAATGTTAAGCATATGTTGCAACAGATTGAATGGAGATTGGAGAATGTGTGCTGTCATATGATCAAAACTCACCTGCACATCTGAGAAAATTGTTCATAGAACCATATCAACAAATTAGGCCAAAAAAAGACTTAACACCCCATTCCCCAGAGTATCAGTGGCGCAAAAATGAATGAAACACGGGATAGCGCATTTAAAAATATGCTAATATCTCAGCATCTTATCCTTAGAAATAAATGTCTACTGTCGAGCTCCAGTAGCCATTGTGGAATGGATAATGAATTTCATCTATTACATGCAGATGAAATGAATTATCTCAGTCCAAGATTCATCTATGTCATTTCTCAAGGTATTTCAATTTAAGCTCTCATTGATGTAATACTAATTTGATAAGTTCATTATCCATTCCACAATGGCTACTGGAGCTCGACTGAAATGTAAACTTAGGGGATTCATATACATAAGATCAATATTTCATGAGTTACACAAATTTGTCAACATCTGTTCTTACAAGCATTAGAAATTACCCGTTAATTTGTGGGAAAAGAAAAAAAATCTACCATATTCTCTCTCAAGAGTACATAAAAGGATGTAGTTAATTAACTGGAAAAGCAATAAGTTTCAACAGAAAGGAGCCTTCCTTGCAAATTTGAGTTCCTAGTTTTCCTCAATAGCATATTCACTACCATGTTTCTGATGTTGTTACAACATATTATGCTCCCTGATTTCTATTTCAATCAAAGGTTATACTTCAATTGTGTTCTCTTAAGATGTATTCCGGTTTTTCCTTTTAAAAAAAAGATGTATTTTAGCTTCGAACTTTTCATGGCATTTCCAATATTTCTAAAGCACCTAAAAATCTTTAGTAGCAATATATAATAACTTTAAAAAATTGCAGCAATATAATTAGTCTAAACCACCTAAATTATCTCTTAGTTTAAAACAAATTGTAATAAATCTAGCCATGAAAATTACACGGGCCAATCACCTCAGAGAATAGCACCAGCAGAATGAGCGCAGGGAGACCGACCTCGATGCATTTAGCAACCTGCAGTGCAAGCAAGTATTCAGATGCTGAATCGAGAGAAGGCCAAGCCATGCATGAAGCCAAGAATGACGAATTCACGGCAAGAACCCACCAGCAGAATAAACGTTGAAGCCTGAAGGAAGCGAAGATGCGGGCGGGGCGTCGCCACTCGCCGACGCCGAGCGTCACGGCCTCACGGGAATGGGGAATCGCTAGGCGCTAGCCGCCAGCGCCAGGCCGCCAGGGGAGGGGATGGGGATTTAGGGTTAGGGGAATCGTCACGAACTCACGGGAATGGCATTTGGCATTTTGCCGCTGGGCGCTGGGGCGCTGGGTAGGCAGGTCCGCAGGTAGCGCTGGGCCGTTGGCCGCTGGGCTGGGCCTGCCTGAGGGTTGAGGGCGAGGCGCTGGCTTGGGCTCGGCTACCGAGCCGGTTTGGCTCGCGAGCCGGCTCGGTGGTCGAGCCGAGCCGGCTCGGTGTTTTCGCGAGCCGGAAAATCAGGCTCGGCTCGGGCTCGGTTCGAGCCACGAGCCTATGCGAGCCGAGCCAGGCTCGGACGAGCCCGAGCCGAGCCACGAGCCACGAGCTAATTTTCCAGCCCTAGTCATGAGCCGTTCGATCGAAAGGTCGCGGACCAGATCAGTTAGAAAGGGTAGTCGAGGACATTTTGCATTGTTACTGTAGGCCAACTCTCCGTGACCCGCTGCCGTCCGATCAGATTCTACTGTCCCGATTTAGCTGGGAAAATTAGTCGAGGCCTTTTTGCGGATAAAAACCCCAAGGAATGTATACTAGTCATGTGTTCGTGTATTGTAACGGAAACTTAATTTGCGATAAAAAAAATTATTTACAAAGAGCACTAATAATAGTAAAGATAAGTAATTAAAAAGCAGTGGCAAACGTGAATAATTATAAAGCTATAGCAAAAATAAGTAATTTTGATAAAATAACACGAACAGAAAATTTCGTTTAGGAGGACTCCGTAGTGGAGACGATTGCCGCCGTGCCGTGACAGCGGCGGCGTCAGCACGACAGTACGAGACGCCGTCCAGTGTGCAAAATCAGTCCTGCCGAAGAAAGCCGCATCATCTGGAAGCCGATTAAATTTTCTTTGCTTTATACGGCCGAAGAAACGCAGTGCTAACTGATAACTAATTCCTACCCTTGTAGAAGCTGCAGCTGCACCCCTTGAAGCCTCGAACTGGTCAGACTTGGTAGCTGAGCAGCCTCGGTTTGAACACTTCGTTCCAGTCCAACAATCGGCACGACGCCCAGGACCCGGCACACGCCTCGGGCCTGCCATCCGCCACCACTCGATTAGTACGTACTCAGTGCGCACCATGTCAAGAAGACGATGCCAGAGGCCACCCCGTCCGTGCCACCGTCGGCCGTCGCCATGGGAGGAGAGACGAAGCGTTCGACGGTCACCGCCGCGCTGCTGGTGCTCGTGGCCTGCAACCTCGCGCTGGTTCTCTCCAAGCTCTCCCCGCCGGTGAGCTCCCACGACGACACAGAGCGCGTGGAGCCGGTCGGGTACGTCGCCTCCATGGTCTCCACGGTCCTTGCGGCCTACGTGGCCTCAGCCGCGTGCCGTAGCCGGGGTCGGCTCTCCCTCGAGGCCCTTCTTGCGGAGTTGCGGCGCACGTGGACGCGGCCCGCGATGACGGCGCTCTACATCGAGCTCCTGACAACGGCCATGGCGTTGCTCCTGCTCACGCTCAGGGCATTCCTGAGCGCGGCCAGCGGCTCGGCCGCGGGGCTCCTGGCCGCGTCGGGGTCGGTGGCGCTCGTGGGCTTGCTCGGGCCGGTGCTGTTCGCGCACTCGGACATCGCCTGCAGGATGAGTCTCGTCGTAGCCGCAGTGGAGGAGGGCTACGAGGGCCGCGCCGCTGTCGACAGGGCCGAGGCGCTCGTGGCCGGGCGCAGGGCGCACGGCATCGCCATTGCTGTCGCGGCCAGCGCGATCGAGCAGGCTCCGGCGAGGTGGTGCGGGCACGGCGCACCGGCGTTCGTCGTCGCTCCGGCCGTTCTAGCGGCAAAGCTCGTCGCGTGCTACGCCTGCGCGGCCTTCTACTACGAGTGCAGGAGGCGGCATGATAAGAACAGCAGCAGCAGTAGATCAAAGCTTGAAGGGATGGTAAAATGTCGTGACAACGGTTGGGACCGTGAGTTAACCATGGTGGATCACGAGACGGAGACAGAGGAATTGGACAGTGCATTCTACTGCCTCAGATTGACATAAGCAAGCGTAACTATTTTGTGTGTTTTTGTGGCTTTTTTTTGTAGTTTCTGTTCGGTTTTCCGCTCTCCATAGACCTTGCAGAGAGTCAGAAGGCAAGAAAAGGCACGTTCATCTCATGAACGCCTCCCGAAAGATTTGAGGCACATCCAAACACTAAAACAGTCAGAGCTGCTATTTGCAGAACTTACCTCATGGCTAGTCTAATTCTTTTCGATGAATAACTAGAACTGGGATGAGAAGCACGCTACGCTGCGCCCATCAGAATTCGTATAGGTTAGAAGCATAGTTAATATAGAATCTAAAGGTACTTAAAATCATAGCGCGAAGTTATCTTTTAAGTATAACAATGCAGGATACATAAGAACCGAAATAGCAGAAGCAATGTACGTAGTCACGTGCATGTTTTCAAATTTCAATAAAGCGCTGTAATGCTCTATTAGAAATAGATCTGGTAAAGGGACACATCTGTAGTCTATATAGCCATGAACTTATGAGTAACACTCTGATGCCAAAATCCAATTTAGTAAATAGCCAACCTGCAAGCATCGTATAATCAAATTGTGCAATACAACTGACTTGCTTCTTCAGGATATCACATCATTTGGATTTAGTGGAGACCAATAAGATTATTTATTAGTTGTAGAACGAACGTATGTATATATGCTTTATACTTCCATCAACCTTAAAATTTGGTGCTGACAATCTTTGCTTGGCTTAGTCTGCAGAAGCATGGTTATAATACTCAACAAAGAGAACCCGCGATTACGGGTTGGGTGGAAGAAGTTTGCCTGATGATGGTTCACTAAAGCCCTGGACCTTACAGAAGAAGTCATCATCCAGCATCGGTAGCAAGAGCAGCGGTGAATCGACTAAGGAGTTCCCAGCACCGGCCATGCCACCGTCGCCGTGGCGTGAGGCGGGGATTGTGACCTAGATTCGGGGTCCTGCATGTGGATGGTTGGCAGAAGGCTGAAGCCGTGGGGAAGGCAGCGGCGCAAGAGGCTGATGCCACGGGGAAGCAATGTTGGATTATTTGGGCTTGGCCCACCTAATTGAGACAAATAATTTTAGAAAATCTCAAAAGCCCACTCATGAGGAGGCATGTGCACTATGAATAGTCCCACATTGCTAGCCTAAAGTGATGAACACTAGTTTATATAGTGGAGTGTGTTTCACCATGGTAGAACCATGTGGGAGAAAGGGAGAAGGCCCACACGCTGCTGCGCTCATCTCGGCCGGGCCGGGCGGGCGGCGGGCGAGGGCGCGCACGGCACTGCGTGAATGGTCCGCCGAATCCGGTCTAGGGCCTTGCGCAGACGCAGCCTCCTTTGCTACTCGGGATAGTCGCGTTTATAAAGATGAGATACGGACCGATCGTGGCACGTCCTCGAGTCACGTTCGGTCACGGTTACCAGAGTAACCCTATAAATACTGCGTCGTGCACCCGTGTAGAGGAATACAGACAGCACACATCGTTAGGGTTTTTGCCACCTCTCGCTGCCGCCGCCGCCGTCGTAATCTTCTCCATCCCGAGCGCCGACGTGCATCTGCAATCGGGAGAGCAGGTCTCCGGAACCCTTCGTCTTCGAGATCCTGCACCGGGAGAGGGCGAATAAGGTTTTTGGGAAGCGCTCCGCGATCGCTCAAGATCGCTACCACGGCTCGTCTTCTGTCTCTCGCTTTGGACGCCGTCAGAGCTGTGCCTCTGCGACGCGCCGTCACCAACGTCGACCTCGTCAACACCGCATCCGCATCTACTACGTCAACACCGCAACCGCAACGCAACGCGCCGTCATCCTCTTCTGATCAGTACGTTCGATCTGTCTTAATCTCGTGGCTAATCATGTTTATCAAGATGATAATGATGTTCGTGCTATCTAGTATGTTAGAGATATACATGCTAGTTTCGTGATGTCGTTCATGATTTATATTCAGGATTTAATCTGAAAATGTCTAATTTCTCAACAATCCAAAAACCTTATTGTAGACATTTTACCGATTAACAATGGCTGGATTTGCCGACGACCGAGGCCGAGAAATTATCTCGTGTGCACTTTAAGAGGTGGCAAGTCAAGGTCACGCCTCGCTTACTGCTATGAATGTATTCGGGTTAGTAAAGGCAAACTGAAGGTGATCTCTCGCCGAAAGCAGCAGAAGAGTTTCACGGATGCCAATACTCTCTTCGTGGGATGCATTCTTAGCGTTCTTGCCGACCGTCGTGTGATGTGTACATGCACATAACAGACGCTGAAGGTCTTGTGGGATACATGAATGCCAAGTTGATTGCATCGGATGCGGCAAGGAATCGTATGTCATGGAGAACTTTCATGACTATAAGATGGCCGATAATCGCTCTGTTGTAGAGCAAGCCCATGAGATACAAATGCATTGTCAAGGAACTCGAACTCTGGAATGTGTCTTACCCGATCCTTTTGTGGCGGTTGCATCATTGCAAAACCGCCTCCCTCGTGGAGGAGTTTCAAGACAACTCTAAAACATAAGAGGACAAAGATATCATCGAAAACCAGATAGCGCCCTTGATGTTGAAGAGAAGGCTCGAGCTAAGGATTTCAATGGTAAAGGAGCCGAGGGCCGATCCAGCGCCAACATGGTTCGAAGAACTACGGCAAGAACAAAGGGAAAAATAAGCCTAACAAGACTACCAACTTCAAGAAGAAGAAGATGAACAAGGCCGAGTTTCTCGCTTCACATGTGGTGAGGTCGGACACTTTTCCAAGGAATGCCCCGATCGTGCGCACCGCCGAGGAAAAAGGCCAACAAAGGATGAGACGCCCAAGGTCACAACACAATGACCGCTAGCAATGCCGAGACGCAGGTATGGTAATTTACCTTCAGATTCTCGATTTCGCCTTCGGTTGGTGGATTGATACGGTGCTAACGCTCATGTGTGTTCGACATCAATATGTTCTCTTCTTATCGGGTCATTCGGATTCCTCCGTCCGATGGGGAATGGGTCACATGCTTCGCTCATGGCATCGCACAGTGGATCCAAGTTCACCGGGAAAGATCGTGCAGCTGAGGAACGTGCAGCATGTCCCTTCTATCAACAAGAATCTCGTTAGTGGCTCCCTTCTATGCAGAGATGGGTTTAAGGTAGTGTTAGAGTCCAATAAAGTAGTTGTGTCCAAGCATGGACTATTTATTGGTAAAAGCTATAAGTGCGGAGGTTTGTTCCGCTTTTCCTTTCGATTTCAATAATAAGTCTGTGAACCATATATGTGGTAGTGTTAATGATGATGCGATTACTTGGCACTCTCGCTTATGCCACATTAATTTTGGTCTTATGAATCGGCTTTCCAAAGATGAGTTTAATTCGAATTTCACTATTGCCAAAGGTTCTAAGTGCCATAGTTGTGTGCAATCGAAGCAACCTCGAAAGCCTCACAAGGCGGCTGAGGAGAGGAACTTGGCACCTCTAGAACTCATACATTCTGATCTGTGCGAGATGAATGGTGTGTTGACAAAGGGTGGAAAGAGATATTTCATGACATTGATTGATGATGCGACTAGATTTTGCTATGTTTACTTGTTGAAAACTAAGGACGAGACGCTAGACTACTTTAAAATCTATAAAGCTGAAGTTGAAAATCAACTAGAGAGAAAGATCAAACGTCTTAGGTCGGATCGTGGTGGTGAATTTTTTCCAAAATCTTTGATGATTTCTGTGCGGAACATGGTATTATTCATGAGAGGACACCTCCCTACTCGCCCGAATCAAACGGGATTGCCGAGAGGAAAAACCGCACGCTGACTGACTTGGTGAATGCCATGTTAGACACTGCTGGTTTATCTAAGGCATGGTGGGGGGAGGCTGTGTTGACTTCATGTCATGTCCTGAATAGAGTTCCCAACAGAAACATGGAGAAGACCCCTTACGAGAAGTGGGTTGGAAGAAAACCATCACTTTCTTACTTACGCACATGGGGATGTTTGGCGAAAGTCAATGTACCGATTAACAAAAAGCGTAAGCTCGGGCCTAAGACAGTGGATTGTGTCTTTCTGGGATATGCTCAGCGGAGCATCGCTTATAGATTTTTAGTAGTTAAATCTGATGTGCCTGATATGTATGTTGATACTATTATGGAGTCTCGTGATGCTACGTTTTTTGAGAATATATTTCCGATGAAACATATGCATAGCACTTCTAGTTTTTCTTCTGAGATAATTCCCGAGACTATTACACTGCTGAGTCTTCTCGAGCAACCACTCGAGAAAATCCTAGAGGAGGATGACAATGAAGCTCCTAGAAAAAGCAAAGACAGAGGATTGAAAAATCCTTTGGCAATGATTTCATTGTGTACCTTGTGGATGATACTCCCACGCCCATTGTAGAGGCATATGCATCTCCGTGATGCGAGATAATTGGAAAGAAGCATCGAGAATGAGATGGACTCGATTCTCGCTAATGGGACTTGGGAGGTGACCGAACGCCCTATGGGTGTAAACACGTGGGTTGTAAGTGGGTGTTCAAGAAGAAGCTTAGGCCCGATGGTACTATTGAGAAGTATAAGGCTCGGCTTAGGCTAAGGGTTACACCCAAAAAGAAGGCGAAGATTTCTTTGATACTTATTCTGTTGCTAGAATGACCACCATTCGAGTATTACTTTCCTGGTCGCCTCATATGGTCTTCTCGCTCATCGATGGACGTGAAGACGACTTTTCCTTAATGGAGAGTTAGATGAGGAAATCTACATGGAGCAAACTGATGGGTATGTAGTAAAGGGTCAAGAGAGCAAGGTGTGTAAATTATTGAAATCTTTGTATGGCTCAAACAAGCACCTAAGCAATGGCATGAGAAGTTCGACACTACTTTGACTTATGCGAACTTTGTCATTAATGAGGCCGATAGATGTGTATACTATCGCTATGGTGGGGGTGAAGGAGTTATATTGTGCCTTTATGTCGATGATATCTCGATCTTTGGCACAAATATTGATGTGATCAATGAGGTCAAGTCTTTTTCACAAAGAAATTTGATATGAAAGATCTGGGAGAAGTCGATGTAATTCAACATCAAATTTATTATGATGAGAGTGGGATTACTCTTTCGCAATCCCACTATGTGGAGAAGGTCTTGAGCTAGTTTGGCTTTATGGACAACAAGCCCTCTCCCACTCCTTATGATCCCAAGTGACACCGAGAAAGAATAAGAGAATTGGCTTAAACCAATTGAGATATTCTCGATTGTCGGTTCGCTCATGTATCTTCTTTGGTGCAACGAGACTCGATATATCATTTCTTTGTGAGCAAATTGAGTAGGTTCATGTCAAACCCGGTTCAGATCATTGGCATGCACTTGAAAGGGTAATCGCTATTTGAAAGGTACTATGAGTTATGCGATTCACTATTCAGGCACCTGCAAAGGCTTGAGGGATACAAATGACTCGAATGGATTTACGATGTAGATGAGCTCTATGCCACCGGTGGATATGTGTTTACCATTGGTGGTGGCGCGATGTCATGGAGGTCCCGCAAATGCACTATCTTGACAAGGTCAACCATGGAGGCGGAGCTCATCGCTTTGGATACGACCATCAGAGAGGCAGATTGGTGCGTGAGTTTGATGGACTTGCGGTGGTTGAAAAACCGATACCGCTATCCTTATGAACTGTGATAATCAACTGTGATTGCTAAAGTGAACGAAGCTAAGGATAATGCGAAGTCATCAAGACACGTTAAAAGACGCATCAAGTCTGTCAGAAATTGAGAAACTCCGGAGTAATAAGTGTGACTTATATTCAAACAGACAAAAACCCGCAAATCCTTTATTTAAGGGACTATCACGGAATGTGATAGAAGGTGCATCGAGGAGATGGGTATGAGACCCATATAAGTTGCAATAGTGGTAACTCGACCTTTGTGATCGGAGATCCCGTGAATTGGGTCCCGGTAAAACAAGCTATTAGCGAACCGAGGAGAGTAATCATACCCTCTCTATGTGAAGATGCAATGCTCTCAAAATGTCAGAAGGCGGTGATGGCAATATGCCTTAATGTGTTTCTATTGGCTATAACTAGCGAAGATGTCGTTCTCTGAGCATTCTTGAAAGAACACACCTATATGAGCCCGACTGTCTAAAGTCGCAGTCTATGAGACTCGGGTGATCTCTAGTAAGCTCATGAAGAGACCATGGAGTACGACTTATATGCTCCACCCACGGAGAAGGCTACTGGCAGCCAGGTATCAGTTATGACTTTGAGTGAAACCTATTCACACAAAACTTGCAATTCAAGGCATAGTCCATTGTTCAAGTTGTGGATGGGTGTAGCTTAGAGCTCTAAGCGAAGTTCAACTTAATCTCTCAACAAACGCTGGTATATCAAACAAGAGTGAGTATTGGCAAATCTCTAAATGGACTTTGAGATCTGGTGGGGGATTGTTGGATTATTTGGGCTTGGCCCACTTAATTGAGACAAATAATTCCTAGAAAATCTCAAAAGCCCACTCATGAGGAGGCATGTGCACTATGAATAGTCCCACATTGCTAGCCTAAAGTGGTGAACACTAGTTTATATAGTGGAGTGTGTTTCACCATGGTAGAACTATGTGGGAGAAAGGAGAAGGCCCACACGCTGCTCGCCTCGCCCGGCCGGGCCCTGGCTCTGCTCGGGCGGCGGGCGAGGGCGCGGTGTGTGGCACCGCGTGAATGGTCCGCCGAATCCGGCCCAGGCCTTGCGCAGACGCAGCCTCCTTTTGCGTTTATTCTTTTGCTACTCGGGATAGTCGCGTTTAAAGATGAGATACGGACCAGAACGGACTCCGATCGTGGCACGCCCTCGAGTCACGTTCGGTCACGCAGTTACGAGTAACCCTATAAATCTGCGTCGTACACCCGTAGAGGAATCTGACAAAGACACATCGTTAGGGTTTTTGCCACCTCTACGCCGCCGCCGTCGTAATCTTCTCCATCCCGAGCGCCGACGCATCTCGCATCGGGAGAGCAGTCTCGAACCCTTCGTCTTCGAGATCCCGCACCGGAGAGGGCGAATAAGGTTTTGGGAAGCGCTCGCGATCGCTCAAGATCGCTACCACGGCTCGTCTTCTGTTCGCTGCTGGACGCCGTCAGTAGCTGGCGGCTCTCGCGACGCCGCCGTCACCAACGCCGACTCGTCAACATCAAGATCCGCATCTACTACGCCAACACCGCAACCGCAACGCAACGCGCCGCCGTCATCCTCTTCTCGACAAGACGCTCGACCGTCTTAATCTCGTGGCTAATCATGTTTATCAAGATGATAATGATGTTCGCGCTATCTAGTATGTTAGAGATATACATGCTAGTTTCTGTGATGCTGTTCATGATTTATATTCAGGATTTAATCTGGAAAATGTCTAATTTCTCAACAAGCAAGAGGTCCGCCAGCGGCATCAGCGATGACAGGGAGGAGCCGAGGGCTAGGTCGCTTATCAATGGTTGTGTTGAGTCCAGATCTGGAGCGATTCCGGATGTGGAGTGATCAGTGCACTCCAGAGGGGCCAATGCATCGGACATTGATGGCGGCATGCATCAAACGCCGATATCGGTGGAGTAGGAGCGGCGCTACAGGAAGATGTGGGCGTTGCGGCGAAGATGGGGGAAGGATCCCCATTGGTGAGAACGATGGCCTTGCAAGGGTCGTGGTCACCCGAACAGGGAGGGCTTCGGAGAGGGGGAGGAGCCGAGGGCCAGGTCGCTTATCGATAGGTTTGTTGAGTCCGGATCTAGAGTGATCAGTGCGAAGGGGCCAATGCACCGGACGTTGATGGCGGCATGCATCAAACGCCGACATCGGTGGAGTAGGAGCGGCGCTGCAGGCAGATGTGGGCGTTGCGGCGAAGACGGGGGAAGGATCCCCATTGGTGAGAACGATGGCCTTGCAAGTTGCAAGGGCTGTGGCCGCCCGGACGGGGAGGGCTTCAGAGGTCATAGGGGGCGGCGCAGTAGGAGGAACAGCGGGTGGTGGGGCCATTGAGACGCGCGGCCAGGCGATGAGGCAGCGTGGCCCGGGGAGAGAGAGGCGGCGACGATGGGGGGAGGTGGCACGATGGGGAGGGAATCTGAGGGGAGGGGAACGGAGGGGAAAAAGGAAGGGGGTGTATCGAACGGCTCGAAGCCCGCAGGACGCGAGCCAAAATCCGCAGAACCATGAGGTGCAAAACGCAAAATGGCCGTGTTAAGGGTCGTCGCCTGTTCACGCGCGCGACTCTTCGCGGGTGCGTGGTGTTATTCCGCAAAGCACGGGGAGTTTTCCCTAAAAAAAGGACATGGAGGCCTAAAAGCTTGCAAAGCACGGGGTGTTTTCCGTTTAAAAAAAAGGACGCGGACGCCTGAGAGCTCCGCCGATGCCTCCCGCTGTTAATACGTTGAATATCACGCTACGCCGCGTCGCGTACGACGATGTAATGTGTAGAATTTGAAAATTTTAGTCGTACTATCAGTTTTTGTATTTTTTTTAAAAAAATAGGTCCTGGTCGTTAGGACCCGTCGGCGAATATACGGGCTGCTATAAATTTTCGATGAATCTGTGTTTTTTTTAGAAAACCGTGGTTAGAACCCTTCGGTGAATCTATGGGCTGCTATAAACCTTCGACGAATCTGTGTTTTTTTTAGAACTACGCTGCGCCGCGCACGACGATGCAACATGTAAAATTTGGAAATTTTGGTTGTATTTTCGATTTTCGTAATTTTTTAAAAAATGGGTTGTTAGGACCCATCGGCGAATCTATGGGCTGCTATAAACCTTCGATGAATCTATATTTTTTTAGAAAACGGCGGTTAGGACCTGTCAGCGAATCTATAGGCTGCTGTAAACCTTCGACGAATCTGTGTTTTTTAAAACCGCGTCCACTTTTCTTTTATATATTTTCGGTTTTCGTGTTTTTTTAAAAAAAGGCAGCTAGGCTCCGTCAGCGAATCAGTGAGTCGCTATAAATCTTCGATGAATCTGTGTTTTTTTGGTAGAGATGTATTTTTGTTTTTAAATTCGTTTCTCTAAAAACCGTTGATAGGAGCCAAACGTAAACCGTAGATGGACCTAAAGTAACCTATTTTTTTCCGAGTCTGTTCCGCTAAAAACAACCAGGAGGACCTAAATGTAAACCGCGGAGGGACTTAAATGTAATTTTCATATTTTTTGGGTCTATTATATTAAAAACCGTTGGAAAGACCTAAATGCAATTTCTAATTTTTCAGAGGGCCTATTCGCGAGGGGGGTTACATGGCCGGCAATCTCTAGCAGTTTAATATATAGTATACATTAATATTAATATTTCACTTGCGATAATTCCTGAGCATGGTGACTCATATTAGGATTTGAAAATGTGTGCTACTACGAGTTCTAGGTGAATCATAATAGGTTTTTTTAGCAGGATTCCTATTTCTTTTAAGGAGGACTAAGAGGGCTATATGAACCTACAAGATGGTCATGAAAAACTTAAGTAACCAAGAAGCCATAAATCAGCTAATCCAAAGAAAGAGGGGCGCGAGATGATTAGAGGATATATAGGATATATTATCCTTTAGCACTAGATTTTTTATATAAAATATGAATCCAAGGATCCAAAAAAGTTTAAGAGGGTTGTGAAAGAATGACAACCTCTTATACTATTTTAAGGTAGTGCTTAAAGAATTTGTGGTTGGCTTTACCAAATCGTTTTTTCTCGTCGCGGTTTCTTTAACGTCATTATTTTAGTTCTATCTCGAGATTCAATTTCTTTGTTCTTGAGACCGTGCACACTTGTGATGTATTTTCATAAAATTCTGATCTGATCCAAGGGTTGTTACGCATAAGAAGGGGTATCAGAGTGTAACAAGTGGTATCAGAGTCAGGGCCGAATTATTTAAATTTATGAGAAGGTTGGTAAAGCGTCAGATGGCACAAAATTAAGATCTATGTCGACGATGTGAAATCAAGTGAAGAAATTTGACGGTGGATGAAATTTCAGCATGTGACAATATGTGGTGAAGTATGACCTTGTCCAGCAAGAGTTAATTGCTACTTTTGAATGGGATAAACTGAAAAAGATGTCAACTAAAAACTAGAAAGGTGATGGAGCGAAAGGCTATCAGTACAATCAGTCTATATCTTTTCGACGAGGTAAAATATTCAGTGATCAAGAAGAATTCATGTAAGAAATTATGGAAGAACTTAAGAAGAATTATATACGGTGAAATCACCGACAAATCGGTGGGTGCTGAAGCGATAACTGTGTCGTTTGCGTATGGAGGAAGGTACGCTATTCATTGACTATTTCAATGTCTTCAACAAGCTTATCACATAATTGACAAGTGCGGATGAGAAAATTGAAGAGAACGACAAGGTCGTCATATTAGCATTATCTCTACTACCATCATGGAAGCAATTGATGATGGATATTCCATCGAAAAAACACTCTCAATTTCAATGAGGTAATTGCATATCTATTGAAGGCAGAGCCCTTGAAAAAGCTATTGATTATCCTCATCATTGGGTGATCAAGCATTTGCTGAAGTAGGTGTTCCAAGCAAAAGCTAGAGTTACAGAAATAAGAAGGGCAGGAACAAGAGTATACATGTATGCTATCTATGTGATGAGGAATGTTATATGATAAATAATTGTCTGGGTTTGAAGAAAATGAAAGGTGCGTGCTAAATGGTGGTAGCAAAAGATGATTCAGACGTACTTGTTCTCAATCAATTAGGTACTTATCATAGATAGATATTAGATTTAGGTTGCTGCTTTCACATATATTCGATGAGAGATGTTTGATGAATGATCTCTATGCTCAACGTATGAAACTGTTTACTTGGTTGATTGCAAGTAGTATGCAATTATTGTGGTAGAGATCAATTACATTAGAGATATATGATGGGCCACATCGCATATTAACGGGTATTTGATATATTCCTGGTATAAAGAAGAATATAATATTTGTGAGGTCACTTGAACTTGAAGGTTGTGAGATATCACTTTGAGGTGAAGTCATGCAAGTTACTTTGCAAAGAGAAGGTGATGATGAAAAGTATCTGAAGAAATAGAGAATACTGATTGATGGATAAACCTAAAAGAAGGGCAACCAATGGGGAGTCTAAAAAAATCCTAATCAGGAGAAAGAAACTGTGTCGTCAACGGTAGGTAATCAGATCTCAACTGTAGTTATACGTGACAAAGACAGTTGCAAAATTTAGCAGATGTAAAGGCGAAGGTGTGAGTTGTTGGAAGAAGAAAGACATGGCAGGAATAACAACGCGGTGCCGACAAGCGATCGGAGGTCGAAGGTGATACAAACCTATGACATAGATGGCTATACAAACATTAGGTGTGGTTAACTAAACTATACAAAGAAAATGCTCTATGATGGAGGGTTCGGGTGGCGAAGCCCGAAAACCAACACGGACATTTCAATGATGTGCGTGAACCCTTGTGGTAGAGAAACTTCTAAAGGAGGGAGAAAAAACAAAAGAATGAAAAAATATAGAGCTGGCTTGAAGCAAGTTCTTGGAGGAGTACGATAAATTCAACAGATGAGTTAAGGTAAAGATTATTGAGTATGGTAACTCATATCAGTCTTTTAGGATTTGGAAAGGCGCGCTATGTGAGTCCTACATGAATATTAAGGGTGTGTTTGGTTACTTATACTAAGTGATACATGTATGAGATGGTTCAAGAAAAAAAAAGCTATTAATATGTTTGGTTACTTGAATGGAACCATTCTATCTTGGATGGTGTACATAATTTTGAGGAATATTCTTTATAGATGATGAACTATTCCATTCACCCAATAGAATAAAACCAAATAATACAAGATCATCCCATCACATTCAAGCTTATCCCATCCAACCAAACATACCCTATTAAGATTAGTATTCCTACTTCACTATGGTGGAGGATTAAATGGGCTATATAAAACCTATGGAGTGGTTGCGAAGAATCCAATAAACTAAGAAACCACAAATCAACTCATCCAAATCAAAAGGCGTATGAAAAGATTAGAAGCTAGGTTATCTTGAGCACTAGATTCTTGTACAGAGTAATGATCCAGAGGTATTAAAAGGTTCGAGAGGGTTGTGAGAGCAAAAATCCCTTATACTCTTTTAATGTTATCCTTAAAAAAAAATTCGATCGTTTTCACTAAATCTCTCTCTGGTCGTAATTGGTTTAGTGTTATTATTTTGGTTCTCTATGAGATTTATTTTCTTCGTTCTTGCGACCATACAAATTTGTGTCATATTTCATAAAACTCTTATGTTGTTGCGTATAAGAAGGGGTATCTGCAACAATAATAATACTGTTTCCCAATGATACTAAATATACTGTGATCGAAATGCCACCAAAAAAGCATAAAAATTCGGATAGTTTTTACACAAACAAGCTTTTTAACTCCAGCATGACCTGACTCATAACATCAGTTAAAACACTAGCAAAGTTCAGCCAAAAAAAGGGCGGGTATTATAGAGCTGCGTAACCACCCAGTACTGACTATCAGGAACGGCAGAATGGTCACAAGTTTAACGAGGAAATCCAGAAAGTACAGAATATGGAGCGGTTTGCAAATGGTAGACCCACTCTGGCCCTAACACAATCTACAATGGGGAAATTCTGGTCAGTCTATCCAGCATTCGAATTCTCAGATAAAGCAACATCGTACGGACAATCTCTTCTTGCCTTCATAATAAAATATTACAAGAATTTCTAGCTAAGTGACAGTATCTAAAGCTCCCCGAGATAAATCTGCTTGTCACTGCTGCAAGATCCGATGATAGGCTCGGTGGGATGGAAAGCAGTTTCATTGACAGAACCGTTGTGCCCAGGAAGCTTGTACAAGATCCGCCTTGATGTTGTGTCCCAAATGTAGACCATGCGATCAGCACTCCCAGCAGTGACCTTGCGATTATCAGGCGACCAGCTACACTTCAACAGATTCTTCTCAAAGTTATGCTGATGTCCAGTAAGGGTCTTGATGTTCCGGTTCTCTGGTGCATAAGGGCGCAAATCCCAGATTTTGAGCTCATTGTCCATTGCATTGGTGAGGAGATAAGACCCATCAGGACTAAGCTGCGTTCCAGTTATCATGTCCTGATGCCCTTTGAGATATTCTGTAACTTCATTCTTGCGAAGATCCCACCACTTGATATCATTGTCCAGGCCACCAGTGAAAACTTTATCTGCTGCCTCTGAAAAGCTGACGGCAGTAATCTGGTATTTGTCTGGAAGTGTTTGGATAGCCCCTCTTTGACGCAAGTCCCAGAGCTTTGCTGTCCCATCATCCGATCCACTCACAACAAGAGGTGGCCACTTTCGTGCCGGGCAACATGAGTTGACGAATGAAGAGTGCTCAGCCATCTTCTTAACTTGCTTGCCAGTCTCAACGTCCCACACCCTCACAGTCTTGTCAGGGCTTGCAGAGATGATCTGGGTCCCATCAGTAGTCCACTGAAGGTCAAGAACAGCATTCTTGTGCCCTCTCAGTACCATGTAGTTCTTGCAGTCACCATGGACATACCACAAGAAGATATCCTTGTCATGGGAGCCTGATGCTATCACAGTTCCAGCAGGGTTGAACTTCATGCAGTAGACAGCACTCTGGTGACCTGTGAGTAGCATTATCGGTGCCTCCAGACTGGACGAGCGTTGCTTCCCACCAGGCCCAATAGCTTGGTTAGGATGTTGTTGAAAGTTAGCCAATTCCATTCCTGGCCGTGGGGCTGCTAGAGCCAAAGAATTGTTGCCTGCAGCAGAGAACATCTTGAAGTCTGTGGTTTAGTTCAAGTTCCTGTGGCAAAGAAAGATATAAGATGGCTGCAAGAAATGAATATCACACATTCACAACCCCCATTCCACAGTAGATCTGTGCAAAGACATGCATGCAGAAACAAACAGCCAAAACGATGACATCATTTAAAACATGCATCCTTCCAGGGCCCCAGGTTTTCATTTTACAAACACACAAGCAGGATCACAGCAAATAATATACATGATACCAATCACCAGAAGGACAGCAATGGTTAAATCAAATGCTAGGTGAAATGTGAAAAAAGAAAGCTAACACTGGCAAAAATCAGTTCTGGGTAGCATCAATAGTTTTAACTATCAATTTGGCCACATAAGGGGCAAATCTAGGAGAAAACCTTGACAGGGATACTATGGTACATGGATATCCGGATATGAGACTCAATCATGTGTTAGCCTGCAAACATGAAGTGGTAGAGTAGAAGAATTGGAGGATAGGTCATCTGCATGGAGTTGTTGGTCCAGAGATGGCGCGCTCATGGGTTCATTAGATAGGTGCAGCCATGGTCGGTGGACTGGAACTGGAATGGTTTCTGGCCCTGTAGCTAGCAAGCTGGATCCACCGTGTGTGGGGATGCGTTAGGGCTGGACAAATAGATGCACATTGCAAGCTAAGGCTGTAGTATCTGGGCCAAGAAATTTCTCTTTTCATTTTTCTTTAAGGAGCCTGGAGCTGTTCCATTTTCCTTCATGTTTTATATGAACAAAACCATTTAACTTGACATTGCTCATACATAGGACTGGGGGAGAAAGAAACCTTGTTGAGTAGTAGTTGCACAAAATTGGAGTTTTAGCTCGAATGATTTCTTCTTTCGAGTGCCAGAAGCTGCACTGGAATTGCCAAAAAAAAAACATAATCCTCTGGGATAGAGGTAGGATCCAAACCAAAATAAATCTATGATGAGCACAAAGAAGGGAGGGTTTCCATACCTAGCTGCTTCTACTTTTTATCTAGGAGGAGAACTAACTGCTCTAGGAATAAGGCCTCTCAAATTTTCTACACCCCCTCTGAGCTCTCCCTTGATTAGATAGGAAACCAGCAAAATGACAAGTAGCATCTCTATCCGGAGACAACGAAGCAGAGAAAGGTTCATAGCGCCATACCCGAACGGAAGTCCTAGGCTGCTGCTAGCCAGGCACGAGGACCCGGCGCGCGGCTGCTGCTGTTGTCCAGCGAAGGTGGCGCGAACGAGCCCAGGGTGGGCGCCGCGCAGAGGAGGAGGAGGTTTCGCCGATCCGGCCGGAGGGCTCCAGGTGGGAGACGAGAGCACGAGACGAGGGAGGCGGCGCCGCCGGATGCGCAGACGATTCGGGAGGCGTCTGTCTGGATGACGGTGGACTTGGGCCGCGCTCGCGGTGAGAATGTTGGGCCGCGCACGCGTGTGGTGGCGATGGGCCACGGCGCCACGCGGCTACATGCGTAGTAGCGGGGAGGATTCAAAACTGGCCGCACGCGGCACGCGGTGTCTTTGCTTCCTCATCCTGTTCCGCCTCGGCTCCACAAGAGGCTTTGATTCGGTCCGTTTCGCTCCGCTCCTCCGGGCTCCGCCGCCGGCGGTGGCGCGACAAGCAGAGCCCGTCTTCCTCGCGGAACCATCCGTTCGCCAGTGCTCCGCCGCCGGCGGTGCGATGGCCACAGGCTGGCGGCGACCCGGTAAGGAAGTAAGGATCTCTGCCGCCGCCTCCTCTCTCCTTGCCCACTCGTGGTCTCTCGTAGCTCGCGATACGGTTCCAGATCCCGATCCTAAGCGCGCGTTCCATTTCCTAGCCCACCTTAGGGTTTCGCGCTGTTCTGATTTTTGGCTAGGATTTTGGGGGTTGGCTTTGATTGGATATCGTCGTTTGGATAAATTTAGGGTTTGTTCGCTGTTGTGCCTTTGACGAGTCATGGTTTCTCCGAATTGCGGGGTTGTAGGCTTGGATCTGGCTAGTTTAGGTTGCGAACAATGCAATTTCTGTGGACTAGATGGGATGAGTGCTTGGGTGGGTTATCCGCAGCTGCATTGTTGTTCAATCATGATTTCTCTGTGGCATGACTTCATAGGGTTTCATTTTCATCTATTGACTGCTTATACTTTGAAGTTCAAATTATAATGCTTTATTATTTAGTTACATAGGTTTTTTTGGGTGAAATGTATTGTACAAGCAATCAAACCAGGTACTAGAAAACCAATGTGTCATGGATACTGAGCACAAAATTGGCAAGAATAGATGGTCTTTGGTGGTATCTCGGTAATATTATGGTACTTTGGCTTGCATGAGTGGTAAATCTTCTTTAGTGAGGCTGTACAGACTTTGAGAAAATAATTTTAGCCATTTAGGACAACTCTAAACGGAACAATGATTCTTCTTAAAATATGTATTCTAGCTTGGTTTGGGCAGATTTAACAGAATACCTTTCCTCTTTATTTTGCAGTGGGTATATTTCGGCTAAAACGATATTTGTTTTTCCAGAAATTGGGTTTGCCTCATGGCATGCCTTTAAATTTTTGGACTTCGCTTCACTTTGAAAATATTCCTGATAACAGATAAGTGGAATATTTAATTCCTATAATTTGTAGAAATGTGACTGATGATATGCATTTTGCTTCACACGAATATCTTCTCACATTTTTACTGTTTGGGGCTTTTATCTCTTGGGTAAGGGGTTGGAATTGGACAAAATTTTTCATGAAATGCAACTTCAAGTGGCACATTTTAATAGCATGAACCGTAGTACCCCAATGTCTTCCTACCTCTATAGGGTATTGCTGAAGTATCTTGATTCTTATATTATTGATACTGCACTTCTCTGGAAATAAACATGATAAATCAGATTAACAATTGGTGAGGAAATTACTGATAACTGTAGTGCATCACAGAATCAAATCAGGAGTTGTTCTCTTGAAATTTAGTTCTAAGATAATTAGTGGGTTGTAAGTCTGGGCTTTTGAAAGACTGGAGACTTGACTAGCCTGATTATTTCTATATCTAAATTTGTCTCTTAATCTTCTATGTGCAACTGCCAGAAAAATCAGCATATCAATAATTACCGTAATTGCTAATTTTATCTGGCTTGACAATGAAACTTATATTGCAGACTTACTGTGCTCATTGTTACTAATGTAATTATCCAACAGTAACAAGACTAACTGTAGTCATGAAGCCTTCAACCTCAATGTTTGCTTAAACATTAGGAGACACTGGTATTGATATCATATAACCATAGTGCTTTAAAAATGTAGTGTCATCCTCATCAGACCAACTAGTTGCACCATTAGTGCAATATATTTAGGGGTAAAATATCTGAAGTTACTCTTATAAGCTGCTAACTTTTAACTGTTTGTTTTCTAGCATTCCTTCTATATTTATTATCTCAGTAATTTGTCATCTAGCATCATGGGATGGCATGATATATTAAGGCTAACTAACAGGGATACAAATTTCGTCGAATTTTCATATTTCGGACCACCACGAAATCCAAATTAACGGCTGGGGAAAAAATTTGAAATTGTTACAGTAATTTCGTTTTTTTGGGTGAAATTTCGCTGAAATTTCGTGATTTTTGGCCGGTTTTTAAAGTTTTAGGGCCGGATTTGGTTCAATAACCCTTAAGAAAGTTATCTTCTATGAAAATTTGTTGTAAAACCAAAATTTTGAGACATTTTAAAATTTTGGTTGAAACACTGTTAAATTTTTATAAAATTCTACAAGCTTGATAATGATCTGAAAAATTTATGGTACTATCTTTAGTAGTGTAGGGTCATACATAAAAATTTTCAAATAATTGAACTTCGTTTGTTATCCTAAAAAAAAACAGAATGAACATAATTGGGACACTAACCTTGTTATAATTTTATAAATTTTCTCGAGTGTGATCATGATCTAAAATTTTATAACATGGTTTGGACTATTTTTCATTTGGTTCAGACTTGCTGGTCACTGTTTAATCAAGACAGTAGCAATGTTTGAATTTTTAAAAATTCCTCAGACTTGATAATCATCTGAAATTTTTATGGAAACATCATTGATGTGTTAGAAACATCCATAAAAAAATTCAATTTTTTTTGACTTTGTTTGAACTATTTTTCGTTCAGTTGCAATTTGCCAAAATTTCGACAATTTCGCCCGAAATTTCGGATATTTCGGTCCAAAATTTTCCGGATTTGAATTTTATTTTTTGAATTTCATCCAGATTTCGTCCGAAATTACAAGATTTCGCTGAAATTTTGGATTTCGGAGGGAAGCCAAATTTAAACCGAAAATGAAATTTGGATCCTTGCTAACCAGTTTATGTTGTTATCTTGTATAGGCTGGGGGACAGTTGATATTGGAGATCAAGTCTCCAAAGATAGATAGTTATGTAATTGGAAGTCCTCTTCTCATTTCAGGAAGTGGCCTAACTCGGCTTACTGTGCAGATCTGACAAACAGGTGATGCGGCTTTTTCAGTTTTCACCAAATACCCCCAACATTACATTGAAGGAGAGAAGTTCTTGTGTTATACATATATACTTATATCCGGTCCAATATTTAATACATTGTGCTAGTGCTGCACTAAAATGATTGCATGAAGAAATTGGTTTTCTGAAAGCACTTCACCTGCATTAAAAGTTAAAACTGACCTATTGAGACATATCCATTGAGTTCTTCTACCATAGTTGTAAAATCTATTCATATGAGAGTATTGAATTTTCGTCCATAATATTGCTTGTGGGTGCATATTGTATAATGCGGCAAAGTTATAATAAATTCTTAAAGACAATGATGCAACATGCTCATAAAAGTGGCTACATGTTATTCACTTGCTCTTTGTTGTTTCTAACTCTCTCCAAAATTCTTCCCTGCTACATGGTGCTGTATGGTATGTGCTGGCCTTTTCATCAATTAATATGCCTATTGAAAGAATATGTTCATCCTTAGATGCATGTGTTGCATTGATCCATCAGCATTGATGCAGTTAGAATAACTTATGTATAGGTTATACATCTCGTTCAAGTGAAAATAACAGCTCTAACAACTCAAAGCTAGCATTTTTGTTATTTTAGACTCCAAGACCTTTGATTATGTTCATAGGAAATATATTCTATACATTGGAGAATACCTGAAAAGCTACTGATTGTACAATATACAGATCAAGGGATTGCAATCATGCCAGCAAAAGATAATATTGCCCCTCACTTGTACTCAAAGACTAGCTATTATTATAAGGGGTATTTTGGTTATTTGTACAGGTCAAGAGCCTATAAATACCCCATCTCCCTCTCATTTGTAACTAGAGCTCCCTTGAGCAGTATAAAGGAAGATTCAAACTGGCGAGCCCTTAGGGCCCTACTCTTCGGAGACTAACCCCCGTAGGCTCGTCGATAGGAGTAGGGCGGTCCTCTTGGACCCTCGAACCTATATAAATTCCTTGTGTCATTTTCACTCCCGTGGATGAGGGCCCGTTAAACGGTCAGCCCCCTCACTTATGTTCGGTTTTCACACCTACGATATTTGGCATCGTCCGTGGGGAACTTGTAGCTAACTCATACAAGACTATGGCTCCTATCAAGAAACACTACAAGCCTCCTCCAGCTTTAAAGCGCAAGGAGCATGAGGATGATCATCCTTCCTGACATAACACCCGACGCTCACCACCCTCAGAAATCGGTGCCTTTCACCTCGGGGTCGACAACGTCCTCAAAATCCCAGAGCTCTCGACTGCGTCATCCTCCCTCGAGTCGGGTGCCTTAGGCCTAGGACAAGAGGCCTGTGGAGGTCTAGCCTTCACCTTCGAAGGTGAGCAAAGGGGAACCCATACGACCTTCCCCCACTCACCCATGCAGCGGTGTCAAATAGAGCTTCCTTCTGGCCACTACGTCCACTGAATCTGGGGTTCAGTGGGACTCATCCTGTACTGTTGCAGTTCGCACCATCACCACAAAACCCAAGGCTCGAACTCACACCTCCAAGGATGGGAGCTCTGGGTTCTCCGCCACAAGCACCTCCTCCTGGGCAAGTGCGCCTGCATCCGAAGATGGTGAATCAACTTTTGTTGGCTAGACCAGACCCTCACCCTCGAGTGAGGCATGACCCAGGGTGAAAGGAGCCTCTAAGACCAAAGGTAGCCACTCCCCCAAGATCAGTCCAAGACGTCGCGGTTACCAACGAGGGCCCTCAAGGCCCGAAGGGCCTACATCACGCCTAGCATAGTCACGTGGACGAGAGTAGTTTCTACTTCGCCAACACCGGTCGCGCTTCTCCCTCACCAAGTCGTCATGATCACCCCCGCCAACGTAGGCATCACTCAAGAGGAAGGGACGCCGTATCATGGGTCTTGCGGCCTGCTCAAACCGCTTGTCGTTGAATGGACTTTGGGTCTCCTGGACATGGACGTCGCTACCCCCCGAGGCCCCGACAAGCCTCAAGCTCTCCTAGCTCCGAGGAGTCTTGTTGCCACTGTCGCCGCCATGAGAGGTTGCCCTCCCCTCGTGGGCATGGGTGTAGAGGCAGTCCCAAGACAGGCAAACCCTCGCTCGAGATATCTTCGAAACACGTTCTAGCCCAAGTTCTGTCAACCTAATATTAGACCATACGACGGAAACTCTGACCCTATGCAGTTCATGGAGGTCTACGCCATGGCTATTTGAGCCGGGGGAGGCAGGGAGACAGAAATGTGCAATTGCCTCCCGTTTTTCCTCTCAGGGACAACGTGGTCATGGTTCTTCAATCAAAAGAGGGGGTCCATCCACTCTTAGGCCCAACTGTGTGAAGAGTTCAGTGCGAACTTTCAGAGTTACAAACACCCCATGCTCCCTAACCAGCTCTTCATCGTCAAGCAATAGAAGGATGAGTCTACGTGGGACTTCCTCAAGCGCTTCTCTCGGGTGCGAAGCCAAGTGGCAAACACCCCGGACTCCACGGTTATCAATGCATGCAAAGAAGGACTTCTCCTCCATAAACTAAACTGGGCGCTTGGGAGGGACCCCCAAAAATGACCCAACAACTGTTCAAGGTTGTGGAGAAATACGCTCGAGGAGAGGAGGATGATTTGGCTAAAAAGGGGCTACTCCTTCAAGCTGGAAGCGACTCCCCTGGGAGGGGGTCGAAGAGATCATCCGGGAAAAGGAACAAAGACTGCAGGGAGCACTCTAATGGGGGTCGTGACTCCAAAGTTCTCATTGTAGCCGATATTCCTTCCTGAGGGAACATCGCAACCAAAGGAATTAAGAAGGGTCTTAAGCCTAAAGATCATTGTGCGCGCAACGAGGGCCTCATTGAGAAGAAAAACAACCAAGACCAAGGGGATGGTCGCTGGTGCGCCTATCACAAAATGGGTGGGCATGACACGAGCGAGTGTCGTCAAGTTCCTCAAGTTCCTAAGGGCCAACACGGATGTCTTCGCCTGGGTTCCCTCGAACATGAAGGGCGTCCCTCGTAAAATGATTCAACTCTGCCTGGCGGTGAGGCCTGAGTGCCTCCTCATAAGGTAGAAACTTTGTAAGCTCTCTTTTGAGCGATGCTAAACCATCAAGGAGGAGGTCAAAAAAACTCCTAAGCGTCGGCTTGATTCGGGAGGTCTGGCACATCGAGTGGCTCGCCAACACTGTAGGATCAACGATGACCCACTAGAGAGAGTGTGAATAGGAGGTTTTTAAATTTTTACACACTAATATCAAATTTAAAGATTTCTAATCGTGAATGACAATTTTAGTACTTTTAATATCAAGCAATTCTAGTGATCACAAGATTATCTCTTCTACTCAAGTACTCCAATCACTTAACTAATCTAAGCAAGACAATCAATTTGCTAGAATTGAAGAATTACTCAAGAAAATAAATAATGCAAACCACAAAGGATGAACACACGAATTTTTATTTCGTGGTCTCGGAAACTTGCCGGTCTCCCCTACTCCACGTTGAGGTGGCTTGAACTTCTTCAAACCGGCTCCACTTGCTTGAGCCTTCTTCGATCACTTATGGTAGCTCTTCTCCACTCCGGGTAGGCGAGCTCCTTGCCTTCACAACCGTTCGGGCCTTCACACAAGCTTCTTCGTGAAGGTCACCGAAACCTCACGCCACTAAGCCGTCTAGGAGGCGGCAACCTCCAAGAGTAATAAACTGGATGTTGGCTTGAAACCTTAGAGTGCTTCCAAGATGGCTCAACAAATTGCTATGCAATGCACTCAAATTTTCTCTCCAAACTCAAAAAATCAAGAATTGAATGCACTTGTAAGAGGAGAGAGTTGCTAATACTCTAAATGTATTCAATGGAGTCACCAACCAGCCCTCAATACAGGTGAGGGGGTATTTATAACCCCCCCACATTTAAACTATCCGTTATATTAAATTATCCAGAAAAAATCGCCAGGGCCGACACTCATCAAGACTCTAAGGACCCAGGTGTCGCCCATGGAGCCAACTGCTAGTTTGAGCATTTAATGCATCGACACGTAGTCGTTTTCTCAAAATTCCTCTCAAGCCCAAGACTACCGCTATGGGGGCTCAGTAGTGCTTGGTCGTGAGCAAATTGGAAAAACAAGTGTTACGTCAAAAGGCTACCACCAATGTCAATGCGGTAGTCATAAGTCTTGCACTACCGCTCTCTACTCCTAGAGTGCTACCGATGACTTCAAAAGATAACATCATTCGTTAAATAGCTACCGCCGTTATTAGTCGGTAGTGTCAAGCGCAAAGACTACCGCTCTAGCCCACCAGAGTGCTTACCAACCTTTTCCGAGAAAACACGCCATCGTTAAAAGCTACTGACATCATCATACCGGCTGCTCTACCATTGCGGTAGTGCTGGTCATGACAATGAAGACACAAGTTTAAATACAACTTTGAATGCTTGAATGAACTAACGTGAAATTTGAGCCATATTGGTTGCACTTTTGAGTTCAATCTACTAATCAAGTCCTCCTTTATAGTACGACATCTATCATAACAATCCGATCTTTTCTTCAACACCAAGATCGGCAAAAACAGCTAAAAATAACCCTAAAATTTTTATAGCTTGATTGCTTGCACATCTGATGCATACTCCTCTTTTTCATTCACTTGACGCTTCTGTGGTCTTCGAAGTATTTTGACTCACTTGCTTCTCATTATTCTCATACAAACACGGTCAGTCCTTTAATCTTGATTGTCATTAATTACTAAAACTTTAACCACATAGGGGCTAGATGCTTTCAATCTCCCCCTTTTTGGTAATTGATGACAATCCTTATGAATGAATTGAAGTGAGTTAGGATTTTGAGTGAGCAACTAATGGAAAATTAGTTACACACACAAAATGATTCTTATTTAACAATATTTTGTCTTTTGGAGACCAAGAAGGTGTTAGATTCAAAATATTGTTAAATGAGAAAAGCTCCCCCTACAAATGTGCTTGGATAAAAAGAAATGAGATTAAGCACATTTGTATACAAGTTCCTTTAAGACAATGACGGAGTTGAGAGATTATGAATAACGTGAATAACTTAATAAACAAGACAATTTAGGAGCTAAATCGCATAAACACGAGACATAGAAGATAAGCCAGTTAAAATTAAAACGCAAATAGTTCATCATCCATCTTTCATAACCAGAAGCAAATAGTCCAAAAGCATATCCAACAACCACAACCAAAAGGAAATAAGATTCATTACATAAGATATATAAATATTTAGCACGCTAAACTACTCCACACCTCAACTGCTTCTGATCTTTAGGTGGTCTTCAATTCTTCAGCTGTCCTTCTCCTCCTTTGTCATCAATTACCAAAAGGGGTTTGTGGAGAAGATCTTCATGCCTCTCCTTCCTTAGGAGATCCTGGAGCTAGGGATGGCAAAATTACCGTGGGTTGGTGCCGTGGGTACCGACCGATGGGTTCGGTATGGGTTTGATTTCGCACCATGGGTTTCAAATTTCGGGTTCGGGTTTGGGTTCGGGTTCGGGTTCGGTTCTGCACCCGTGGGTACCCATGGGTACCCGAATTAATTAATATAAATTAAAAATAATGGAAGGTTAATTCAAGATTTTCAAGCATCGTTCGAGATGTAAGATGCGGTAACTTTCATGATTATATACACCATATATTTTTCCTTTAAACATAGAAATTACAAATGAATTGATTGACAATTGATGGTTGAAAATTTGATTGTGAGGTGAATTTAATTTCGGGTTTGGGTACCCGTTCGGGTTCGGGTATGGGCGTGGGTATGTACCCGTGAGAGATTTCGGGTTTGGGTTCGGGTATGAATTTCGGGTTTCGGGTTCGGGTCTGCGAGAGGTGTACCCGCCCATACCCGCCCGATTGCCATCCCTACCTGGAGCGGAAGATGAAGGTTGAGGTGGATGAGGAGGTGAAGGAGCACTGCTGCTGGTTGGGCGACGACCAAAGCGACGGAAGGAGACGGGAAGAAGCTCATTTCGAATTTGATCAACTGAAGTGCTAAGAGCATCCATACGCTCCCTGACCTCTTCCACCATCTGACGGTTATGATATTGAAGCTCAAGAACAAGTGCAAACTGACCCATCATATCAGATCGAAGACTCTCAAGACTAGCAAGATAAGCATCTGGCGCCGAAGGTACTTGAGGAGCTTGAGCGGCTTGTTCTTGAGTCTGATCCCTTTCTTGTTGCTGCTGAAACTGCTGCTAGGCAATGTGGTGCAGCACTTGAGGAGGTGCAACTCAAGGTTTGTATGGAGTAGGAGTGGAACCATTATACCCTGCCACTCTTCTGATCAGTGCCATAATATATGGGGCAAAGTAGATTGTTCTCCCCCTTTCTCTAGCAGACTGAGCCATTTCTCTCATAATAAAATCCACCACATCAAAATTTTCTTTTGCCATGATTTTAGCAATCAAATTCCATGCATAGCCCCTTATATCATCAAAGTTGCTGCTTTTTGGATGGATGGTGATCCTTATGATCTTGTTAACCATGCTGGGCTGAAGTTGAAGTCCCCCAAGTTTTCCCACTTTAATGACACGGGACCGATCATAAAACTCCACAACTTCATCCAAGCTCAACACAGGGTCATCCAGAATCTTCGGGAATGCACTGTGGAAGACCCCCAAAGCATGCTCAAAATCTTCCTTGGATGCGGTGTATGCGCGAGAATCTGTCATCCATGTGATAGAGTCATAAGTTTCAGGGATAAACAGAGTAGCGTTGAACTGCTTAATTATCTTTTCATTGTAATCTGTTCTTCCTCCAAGGAAGTGATATAATCCAGTTCCCCCAAATAACTCAGGGATCCCCACAAAATCAAATTGTTCTCTAACATGATTCCAACTCACCCACCTCTGATTAGCAAAGTCCTTCTCCAAGTAAATCTGATCATAAACCTTTTGCTGGAAGAGGGAGTGGAATTTTGGGTTTGTTGCAGTGCGAGGCTGAAGATATTGATTTTTTTGCCCTGAGTACAAAATATTCTTCACCTTTGATTTGAGATGGATCATTTTTGTGTCTCCCAACTTGGGGTAACTCCTCCTCATCCTCATCAAAGCTTTCTTCTTCACTTTCGGTTTCATCATCACTTTCATAAATCTCTTCTTCTTGAGGCACATCCACGGAGACTTTTCTTTTCTTGGTCCTAGATGCTCCAGTCGGTGCCTTTCCTTTGGCAGCCGAGGACCTCATGGCAATGGTGTATGAGTCATTGCTGTTTCCACTATCTGTGTCATGCGTAGGAACACCACGGCCACGAGTAGTTTTTCAAACCCCTTTTCGAACTTGACCTCCAGAAGACCCAATCCCAGTGGTAGGATTCTTTGCGCGAGGTATGATCTAAAGTGAATTTGCAAGGAATTCAGGATGTGAGCATTATTCAAATAGGATTTTCCGAAAGAAATTGAAAGATGTGAATTTTAGCATTTGAACGGAACCTCAAGAACTTTAGCAAGCGCATGCCATCAGTGCATAGGCGGCACTACCACTCATGAAGCCGGTTGTGCCGGCCATGCACGACCAGAATATGGCCCGAAAGCTCTTTAGGCAATGTGGTGGCACAAAATCGTTTTTGCGTGGATTAGAGGTTTGAGTCATGAAAGATTACTTCCTTTTTGACTTAATCCACCAAGATTTTGGCACAAATTTTTGCTAAACTTCGCATAATTCAATAATCCTTAGAAATCCTAAAATGCTCCAAAAGAGATGAAATAAAAGAGGATGATAGAAGAGAATGATACCTCTTGAAAGAGAGAACCACAAGGATGAATTCCAATGGAGAAAAGTCCAAGAAACAAAATTATTTGGAGGAGTATTGAGATTAGGGTCTGAGGAGGAGAGAGAGAGCACACGGGAGAATGAGAAAAGAGAGGGTTTCGGGTGAGGAGGAGAAACCGCCACTGTCCCCACCAAATAGTTAGTAAAAGAAGCGGCACTACAGCTCATAAACCCTAGAGTATCAAGATAGTCGGTACTACCGCTCAATATGCCCAGTAGTGCCGGGAACAGGAAGACTTCCAGGAAAACTTAAGAAGCTAGGTTGCGAAATTGCTCCTATGATTTTCATAGCAACATGAAGACATTTTAGAGCATTTCCAACAGAGAAAAGCTATCAAGAAAAAAAACTTAAAACAAGAGCAAATAAAGAGACATGATTGACCTTTTTTGAGTCAAAAATACCGCATAGAGAACTAGAAATATTTACAATCTAGTTCTATTGGCAAAACTCGATTTGTGCCTTGAGTAAATTAATATAGATCAAGATTTTTGATTTTAACAAATTTTGGCCAAAAGCAAAAAGATTTTTTTATTATTAGCATAAGGAGGATATAATACGATAAGAGTTTGAAAAGATGAGATTTATACAATAATATATTGTAAATGTAGTTTTAAGAACTTTTGCATTTTACAAAACCAAAATAGATTATATTCAAATAGTTTGATAAAAAAAAGGGTCTAGATTCACTTTTTGAAGATAGATAGCACTATTTTGATATTTTCACATTAGGGGATGTGATATGTACATGAAAAGCGTAACACTCCCCCTTGATGTGAGATACATCTAGAGAAACGAGGATCAAATAAAAACCAATAGACATCCAAAAGAGAACCAATTTAGAGATTAACACTTAGGCCACATTTAAGATATCTATGACATTTAATTCATTCCTCAATTTACAAAAATGGGCTTCATCCAAGGGTTTAGTGAGGATATCCACTAATTGATCTTCGGTTCTAATATGACTAATCACAATATCTCCTTTGCTCACATGATCTCTTAAGAAATGATGGCGGATATCTATATGTTTGGTTCTTGAATGTTGGACCGGGTTATTTGCTATTTTAACGGCGCTTTCATTATCGCACAAAAGAGGCACCCTTTTGAAATCTATTCCATAATCCATCAAAGTTTGCATCATCCATAATAATTGAGCGCAACAACTACCGGCGGATATATATTCGGCTTCAGCGGTGGATAGGGCTACGGAATTTTGCTTCTTGGAGAACCATGAAACTAGAGATCTACCTAGCAATTGACAACTTTCGAATGTGCTTTTTCTATCCACTTTGCAACTCGCATAATCCGAATTATGCTGCACACATAGCACCTAGGGCAACTGCAGCAAAGGCATTAAGGTAAGGCTTCTATTGGCATACCATGGTACAATACTCCATCAAGACCCTTAGAACCTGCGAAGGCTACCAAAAGATGGCATCAACTCGCCACACCCTTGCTACACCTCTACATCAAATACCAATTACATGGCCTTTTGCCCGGTGGGGTATGGACCTCCTTGGACCATTCCCGTTGGCCAAGGGGGCTACAAGCATGTGGTGGTGGTGGACTACTTCACCAAGTGGGTGGAAGTTGAGCCGTTGGCATCAATCACGTTCCGAGTGGTGCAGAATTTTTTTGGAAGAACATTGTATGCTGATTCAGAGTCCCTAAGGAGCTCACTGTGGACAACAGGACTCAATTGGATGCTTTCTGCTTCAGAGACTTCTCTAACTCCATTGGGACAATGCCCTACTTTGCCTCAGTGGGTCACCCCAAGTCCAATGGGGCAATGGAAAAGGCCAATGGTCTAATCCTCTAGGGCATTCGTGGATGGCTTGAGAAGAGTGCGCTTAAATGCGGGCTATGGGCAGAGGAGCTCCTCAATGTCTTGTGGGGGATGCACACCACGCCCAATCGCTCCATAGAACGAATGCCTTTCTCACTCGTGTATAGAGTGGAAGCTATCCTCCATGCAGAGGTCTACCACCGCTCACTCCGCGTGGAGATGCTCTTAAGGCTTCTTCCCATCAACTACATGGTGAATGAAGAGAATCACAAGGTGGAGGTGGACCTCGCAGAGGACCTTCGTGACCAGGCCCTCGTTAAGCATGCCTCCTACGAGCGTGAAGTTGCTCATTTCTACAACAACCATGTACAAGAATAAGAATGAGCCTTCCTCCTGGGGGACTTAGTGCTAAAAAGGATCATCGAACCAACAGCCCAAGGGAAGTTCCACTCTAAGTGGGAGGGACCCTATCGCGTCTCCGCTGTCTTGGGCTCGGGAGCCTACCACCTCTCCACTATGGAAGACAAGCCGCTCAAACATGCTTGGAATGCGGACAAGCTTAGAAAATTCTATCTTTAAGTCCTCTCGTACGCTGTAACGGCACTTAACTTGTCTTGATGTAAACCCTTCTGAGGTTATCAATGAAACATCAAGATTGAGTCCCGCACATACTTCATCACTCGCATGTTTTGCTTTGAAAAGGCCATCCCCAACATGTTGCTGTTGGGGGGACAAGTCATAACCTTGCATTGCTCAGAGAAGCACGCTTCTAGGGCATATGGCCTTCGTGGTCTCCCCTAAAAAAGCCTCAAGCGGTTAGGACATCTCAAGTCCCCCTTGGGCGGCCCATTCCCTACTGGACCTAGGGAGAGGGTGGCAACTTAAGGCAGTTTGCCTAAAGCCTCAGGGCGTACCATGGCCTAGTCCCTCATGGTCCTCAGGCACTAAGTCGAACGACTCTCGAGTCACAACTTTATACCTTTCCGCAAGGTATAATGAAAACCTCTTCATTTCGAGAGTTTTAACGCAAGAGACATCCCCTCCCGGTGGGTTCGAACACTTGCTCTTATTAGGCTCTAGCATACAAGGACCTCGCAAGCAACGTTGCGAGGGCCTAGGCATGGTCTAATGCCTATGCCTTTCGGGGATACATAGGGATATGTTTCCCTTCACTTAACCTAAGCTAAGGCTGGAGGGAACCCCTCTTGTTGGATAGGGCACCAAGCGACAATTGTGCCCCCATTAAGTGGCCCTGTCTAGCAGCATGCTTTCTTGGGTGGTTTCAGTCATTGGGGTGCCCGGCCCCTTTGAGCACATTGTTTATAATTGATGCCAATTGCCATCTTGGGTGCTTCCTGGATAAAAAACAAATACCGCCATATCATTTTCATAACACAAAAGATGTAAACATAAAGCATACTCATTCATGGAAGTCTTCATGATGAAAGTGTTAAGTAATAAGTGGCTATAAGCATGCATCGTGCAAATTTGCCCAACATTATCATCACTCCCTACTAAACAAGACATGATCTCAAAGGGTCATACACTGACAGGATCATCATGCCCACTGTTTGTAGGTGAAGGCATAGAAGCTCTTGAGGTTAAGAAGGAGGACACGCTCTTAAGCCTATTATCGAAACCTGTGAACCAACTGCACAAGTAATAAAAAAGACAATAGAGCTATAATTGTAATATGTTTTTAATGGTTGCTACCAAGCTATGATTTAGTTTGGTCTTTGTATAGCAAATTACGACGCTTAAGTGATATATAACAATGTCCACTGCCACAACCTCTTCCAGGATGTAGGTTATGAATGTTGTTTTAATTATTCTTCTCTCAACACAATGTTGATTGCACATGCTTTTGTTATAGGACTGAGATCTAATACTACATTCATGAATACTTGTCATTCTAGACCAAGTTATGGTTACCTAGACACTGGTTTTTTTAATCTAATATGACCAAAATGCCCATGATAATTATTTTGATGATGTATTAGAAGTGTGGAGTGACAAATACTTGTGAACAAATTAAATGGTCAAAAGTGACGAGTATTTGTTAACAGTGTGATGAGTATATTTTCCACCACCAGAAGCCCTACTTTATTTTCTGGCATTGGTGTTTTTTTTTGTCAGTGACAAGCGTAGAAAATCATCTAGATAAGTAGATAAACTTTGATACCCATGGGTTTGTTGCTTGCAAACATATTCTACTTGAGAAGAGGATGCACGGATTGATAAAACATAAGTGTATGGATATGAAAAAAAAGGGTAAAGTGAGAAACTAAGAATATAGGATTGTCTTACTATAAAAAGTATTGTCGTATGTTGCGAAAAGACACGAGAGTGAGGGCGAACGCTGTCTGTCCCACGGGTCGCCATCCACTAAAGAGAGAGTTGACACAAGGTTTATACAGGTTCGAGTGCTAGGGTAGACACCCTACTCCTGTCAGTGTGCTCCCGCACCTCCTGGTTCGGGCTCCTCGAGAGCACACCAATGGTATGTCTTGTATTAATGAGAGTTCAAGTTACAAGCATAAGTTACAATGAGCTTTTATAGGCGCTCAGCCTGTTACACAAATACCATCCTACCTCTGCTAGAGTGGCTTAAGTAGGGGCATCTTGATCATTCAAGTGAGAAGGCAATGGAACCCATGTAGTCGTCTCGTAGGGGTAGGCCTTTTGCTTCGAGGTTGAAAGTTCAAGCTCCATTATTTTGGTTTTGGTGTTAATGACAGATCTAATATTGAGACTAGCTCTTTTGATAATCATATATTGATTAGTCTCAATTGTTAGTTAATGACAAATCTTTTTATGAGACTAACTCTTTTGTTGAGCTTAACTCTTATTAGTCTCTTTTAGATGAAAAAGATGAAAATATCAAAGTCTCATCTCATTGAAAAAATAGAAAGCCCAAGGTATGCACTCGTATTTATTTCATGATATCTTAATGCATATTTTGGATTCAAGATTAAAGGATGAACTGTACCATTATTCAAACCTCAAGATGCGCATAATGTTTTCAATTCCATATTTACATAGATGCACATATCTAGGGGGAGTTCGTCATTTAACTTGAAGGTTTCATTGTATTGATCTATTCTTTATTGACACATATAAGGATCAAGACATTGAAACTAAATCCTTGAGTATATATTCAAATTGCCTAGTTGTAGTATACTCATGGTAATATAGGATAAGCTCAAATGTAATCAAAATTGAATATGTGCATATTGTCTCCAAATCAATTATATCTATGCATATATACATGTGGGGTTTATTCTATAGTTGATGGCTTAGAGTAATGGTCATTTCTATATAGTCCACACATTATAGATCATTACTTTTCATCAACATGAGTATATGAAAACTTGTGTAGTTAATATATACTCATATCAATTTAAATAAAAATTTAAATTGAGGTTGGTTGTCTTTTAATCATCAAAGGACATTTCATCATGTGTTGATGGTATCTTTTGGATTGATTAAGGATAATCGATAGTTCTTGAGTATAACGAAGCATTAGTTGCATCGGTGTACTCAAGACACATATCATTTAATTTGATTTAGGTTGTGCTCAATCAATATTAGAGGCTTCCATTATATGTTAATGGAGTGAATATATGATTGAGACAACCATGTGTCTTGGACTAACTATTTTATGAGTTGTGAATGAGACAGGTTAAGTCCAAATGGTTGAGATGAGAAAAGGGGACAGTGACGTATCAAGTGAAGATGAGCGTCAAGAAGAGATCCCGAAGAAAAGAAGAGAAGAAATTCATCAAGAGATGATGGACAAAGAAGAGAAGAAGGGTGACGATCCCGGGGAGATGCAAAAAGATAAAAGATCTTAAAAGCCCCAAAGGGGATCGCGTGCGGCGGCGAAGGTATAACTAGATAGGCTAAGGACTTTCTAGTCTTTGAGTCTAGTTTTTATCGCCGTACTATTAAGTGGGGTCGAGTTTTTCTAGTTTGAGCTTCATCATGTGTTGGTAAGCTCAACCTGTTTGGTTTTTGCATGGAACTAACCATTTGACATGTGTTGCGAATGGATGAAGCTCGTACTTTGGTTTTGCATATCGCTTTGATTTGCATGTGTTGCAAGTGGGATAAGCGTATGCGTTGGCTTTTGCATGAAGTTCGTATTTTGCATGTGTTGTGAATATTGAATTCATACTTGGTTCTCGCATGAGCTATGTACTTGCATGTGTTGCAAAGAAAATAACTCATACTTGTTTTAATTCAATTTCTTATTTGAAGTAATTGTTTGGAGCTAAGTTTTGCATGTGTTGCAAAAGGAGATGGCTCAAGCAATTTGTATTTATGGGGTATGCATGGAGCTAAGATTTGCATGTATTGTAAATAGTGAGCTCATGCATTTGAGTTTGTATGTTTTTGCTTGAAGCTAGATTTTGCATGTGTTGCAAAACGAGGATACTCAAGCAAGTTGGATTTGGAGTTTACATGCGGTTCTTTGAAGCATGTGAATAGTATTTGCAAATGTATTTTGCAAATTGTTTTGATCATGAGTTGATCATCACATGGTTCAAGTTTGTTGACCCTTGCTAGCTTGTAGTCATACTTTTGATCAAGTCTCTGTAAGGGACTTCGAGAAAATCAAAGTTAGACTTGAATGACTACATTAGAGTATTTGTTTTTGTGATTTTGGAAAATATCTATGGTTACTTAAATCTTGAAAATGAGTGTAGATTGTAGCCCTCGTGATAAGCTTCACATAGAGTCCAAGATCACCTAAATCGGAGTTCGGAGTCAAAAGTTATGATCGTTTTTAAAGTGTCGCCTCAGGCTGAAACAGAAAAGTGCGGTAGTACCACATTTTGTATCACAGTAGTACCGTAAAAACGGTAGTACCTGCATTGCTTTTGCTCTGCATTAGTACCGCTCGGGCCGGTACTACCGCTATTTTCATGTCGGAAGTTATTTTCCAGAGAGGGAAACTAGCCGTTGCCGATCGTTGAAGGTCAAGGCCGGTACTACCGGGGTTATAAGGGCGGTAGTACCGAATTTTGGCCGAAAAGTGGCAGTTTTGCCCCTCAACGGCTAGATTTTGTGTGGGGGCTATAAAAGGACCCCTTGGGGGGCATTTGTGGTGGTTGCTGGTTCTTTTGAGAGTGTGGGAGGCTTGTACATGTGTTGCACTCCTCAAATTTGATTCTTGAGCTAAGAGTGAGACAAATTGCATGTGTTGCAATTAGAAGTGGGTTGAGAGTCTCTTGTGCATGTGTTGTACTTGAGGAGGAACCTAGGTGCATGTGTTGCACTAGGTGATCACCGGAAGCGCATGTGTTGCGCTAGGTGAAGCTCGAGCGGAGACTCGGCTTATTACTCTTGGAGGTTGCCGCCTCCTAGACGGCGTAGAGCGTCGTGCGCGGGAGCTCTCGAAGGAATTGTGAGAAGCCCTGGCGAGCTTGTGAAGGTTCGAGTTGAGCCTACCCGAAGGGGTGAAAAACTCCCACTAGTGGAATTGAGCGGGTGCTCATTGTGGAGCCAGTCCAAGAATTGGGCTAGCCTCAACGTGGACTAGGGGAGACCGGCAAGTCTCCGAACACCACGGTAAAAAGTATTGTGTCTCTTGTGCTTGCATTGTATTCGTTATTTATATTCAAGCAATTTACATTCATATAATTAAATTGATTGATTACTTGTCCTTAGGATTGCAATTTATTGTTAGAGACATAATTAATTAGTGCACATAGTGAGCCTAGAGATTTTAGGCATTGATTGTCAAAATCTTAGTTTATCGCTTCCGCATTTATTATCATTTAGGTTTTGACATAAGGGTATTTAGGCGAGATTTTAATTAACCGTAGAAGAAAATTTTAAAGCCTCGTATTCACTCCCCCTCTAGTCGGCATCCTCGATCTTACAGAGGTCCCATAGGGGACTTGGTGGTCCCACTTGACAGTGGGTCCTAAGTGGACAAAGAGGCCCACCCATCTCTATGGAAGCATCAAAGAGCGTCTTCTTGGACCGGGCGTTTCACCATATGCCTTGCGGACGGAGGATGGGGCGAGGCCTCTAGGGGATTGGAGACCATTCCGCATGCTCACTGAAGGTTATCAACACAAGTTGTTGATTAAGTTGCTTAATTTTGATTACTTAGTGGAGTACAAAAAAGGCAAAGAAAATGTAGCAGCCGATGTTTTATCAAGAAGAGGCACTCATGGAAAATATTCTTGAAGATTCATGTCAAGCAATGACTATTGTATTGCCAGAATGGGTACTGGAGATCAAAGATAACATTGGAGATGAGCATAGTCAAAACGTATTGAGAGAAGCACAGCTCTCAAATGGTCACAATGCTAAATATACTTTGGTATCTAGTCTTTTGAGATATAAAGGAAGAATCTATGTGGGATACAAGAATGAACTCAGGTAGAAAATCATGTTCAATTTTCATTCATCAAGTTTTGGAGGTCATTCAGGTATGAGAGCCACATATCATAGGATTAAAGAAAACTATTTTATTGGCTGAACCTTAAGACGAATGTGGAAAAAATGGTAGCACATACATATTCCTGGATTGTTGGATCCTTTGGAAATACCTGATATTGCTTGGACTCATATATCTATGGATTTCATTCAGGGTTTACCTAAATCACAGGGAAGGGATATCATCTTAGTTTTTGTGGACAGATTTACAAAATATGCTTATTTTATTGGCCTATCACATCCTTGTAATGTGGAATAGATTATACAGTTATTCATGGATAACATGATGAAATTGCATGGGATGCCTCTTGCAATAGTAACTTATAGAGATAGAATTTTTACTAGTAAGTTCTTCTCCGAAATATTCAAGGCAATGAATGTGTTTCTTAGATTTAGTGCTGCTTATCATCCCCAAAATGATGGGCAGACAGAGAGAGTTAACCAATGTCTTGAGGCTTATCTCAAAAGCATGGTATTTCAAAAACCGAAAGAATGGTTTAATTGGTTAGCTCTAGCTGAGTGGTGGTATAATTCTACTTATCATATTTCTTTGAAGATTACCCCTTTCCAAGCCTTATATGGATACCAACCCCCACAAATTAACGAATTCTCTATGCCTTGCAATATCTCTGAAGAAGCTAAGGTTACATTAGGCTATTCCCAATGGATGATGTCGTACTCCAAAATCCAAGACAGCCATGTAGGATATATAGTATGATACTGTTTGGATGAAATACCCTCTCCAGTGCATAGTATCATGCTACAGTATCCAAGACAGCATGTGTTCATTAAATTGCTACAGTATCCAGTGCGTGGAGAAGACACCGTAGCGATCCCAATGCGGTGTCGTCCGAAAACCAAGGTGTTGGATACGGAGCCGGAGTAGTATCTCCAGGATGATACTGCACTGCTCTCTCTCCTCTTTAACTCATATGCCACATCAGCAATCTGTCCTATGTAGCAAGCATTAAATGAAGATGATACCATGCACTGGGAATAGCCTTAGAACAAAAGGAAGAAATGATTCAAAAATCAAGTAGAATTTACAATAATCTCAAGAGAGGATTAAGCATTATGCAGACAAGCTAAGATCTGAATGTATTTTGCACGTTGGGGATAATGTATGTGTAAAAATGCAGCCTTATTGATGGAATGCCTTTGGATTGATGGGATCTCTGAAGCTTAGATCAAAGTTCTATGGTCCATTCATAGTGATTGGTAAGGTAGGAAAACTAGCATACATCCTGTGTTTCATGTGAGCCAATTGAAAAAGTATTTGGGAGCTTATGTTGTACCCATTCCAGGTTTACCACTTGTAGGTGATAATGGTCTGATGAAAACTGAACCAGCAGCAGTATTAAAAAGAAGAATCGTACCTCGGAGAGAACCAGTGGCCCAATGGTTGGTTCAATGGCTCAATTCGGCTCTTGTTGATGCTACCTGGGAAGATGTGACTTTCATATAGTCAACTTTTCCAAATTTTGTTCCTTGAGGACAAGAAACAAGTGGAGCAAGGGGAGAATTGTCAGGACCGGACTTGTGCTAATGTTGTTAGAAGCAGAACTTGGTGAATATGTTGCAGGAAGAAGTCGGCAGGAATTGATGGTGCTTTACCTATTTCACTTGAGTAAAAGATATCTGGTTAGGATTTCATGGTGAAGAGCTACTGACAATCCAAAGGCTCACAAGCATAGTAGTATTTGCTGTTTACTATTAACGGTTAATGTCGGTATTTACTGTTATCTTATCAAAACAACTGTAATCTGCAGAGACTATTAGACTCTTGTTGTTTTGAGGAAAATGAGTATGAAATGATTCCCAAAAATCTTAAGAGTAAAGTAGAATTAGTTCTTAGTATAGAATCCTAGTTATTTGTTCTTCTATCCCATCCATATACTGCTTCTGCTCTTGGTTTGATTTGTTTGTTTTCTTTGGTTGATTCGATCTCGCATAAGGCCGAACTTGACAATACCTAGCCATATCCTGTTAGAAATTGGCCCATTGGGTGGTCCATTTCCTTTAATTCTAAAGCATGCATAGTTTAGTACCATATTGCCTAGTCAAGTGAAGGTTAGACAACTTAAAATGTGGAGTTCTTTTCACCTCTTGAATCATAACACGTGGCATGAGAATGGCATAGGGTGGACAATAGCTAAACACACATGCGTGCGCATTCGCGTATTTTCGCGCGAAAATTCGCGTGACTTGTAACTTGCGATGAGCAACCGCGCCGCGTTGTAGTGTGTCTCCTAGCACTTTGAATTCATATTTTGTTTTGTTGAACCTTGCAATTATCTCTCCATTCAATCTGTTTAAATGAAATTTAAACATCTGTTTTAATTCGATGTCATTATGCAGTCAGTTACTAGTGAGTTAATTAACATTATGCAGTTAGTTACTAGTAATTACCGCATTCAAATTGTCAGTTACTAGTAACTATCATATTTAACTGACATAATGTGGTCAGTTACTAATGCGCGTCTATATAAACTCTTGAGACGTCCAGGACGGGGATACTCTCGCCGGCCTTCCTCCTCGGCGTGCACCGTGAAGGAAGGTGAGCGGTATCTCCGAGCCATTGCCGCAGAGTTCACCTGCACGGGGCGGCAATAAGGTTTCTAGGCAGCGCATCAGCGCGACCGCTTTGCTTCTTCCATGACATTGACTACTTCCACGATCGCGTCTACGCTGCGCTGCCTTCTGTTTTTCAGCAAGCCCGATAGTAAGTCATTCGTGTGTTTAATCGACTCCATTAAAATACAATTCTTGAGATATTCTGAAGTACAATGCGTTACCTGCTGTTTTATATATCTCTAGTCTTTTGTTATCTTTGCCTCAAAATAAAATCTAGAATAAAATTATTGCGCCTATTTCCAACAGACCTGACGATAGTGTTGTTGATGGGGATAAAGATGAGCTCGACGAAGAAGCCGACGAAGCCCATGACGACGAACCCGATCGCCGTCCGCACCGCCAGCTTGGTGAACTCTGCACACCAAGCTCGCACCAAAACAGCGTTAGATCTGGCCCAAACCAAACCGAATTCGAACGGTAGGACAGACTAGGTAAGTAACCCCTCCCGGCTCCTACTCGGCGAGGTGCGTGTGCGAGAGACACTCGCGGAGGCGGTTTTGCTTTTGGCAAGGTTGTTTCACGGATGGCTCATTTTTATAATTGCCCGTCTGTACGGTTGTACCTGCCTATCTCTACTACTTCTAATTTTAAGTTGGTGGTGGTCCGTTCTCCACCACCAACCCCTTAGATCTCCTTCTCTCGATGGATCGTGCATTCCTACCCTGCGGCCCATTTCCCGCGCGTGTGCATTCCTACCCTGCGGCCCAACACTCACCTCCATCCGCGGGGAGCCCTACCCTCGCCCTCGCCTCTATCCACCTCCCCGCGGCCGCCTCCCACCAGATCTGGGTGCCTTCTCCGCCCTCGAGTCCCTCACCATCCGGCGCCATCCACCTCGAGCTCAGCAACGCGTCTCGAGCTCTCCGACCTCGATCTCGCCGCCAACACTCTCTCCCGGCGACTCCGCCTCCATCTGGATCTCTGCGCGCCGCCTCCGACCTCCGCCTCCTTGACCTCGGCGCCATCCGCTTCTCCGGCGACTTCCCCTCCTTCCTCACAGCCTTCCGCGGCCTCCAATGCCTCGGCCTCCAATCTCCTGCACCACCATGGCCCACCGCCCCTCCCCGCCAACCCCAGCAGCTACGGGTAAGTCTTTTGTGACACATTCCTTTTCTGCAGGATGCCTTCCTTAATTAAGAAAAGAATATATGTTACTGGGATGCCTTCCTTAATTAATAAAGGAATATCTGTTACTACCATTTCTGATTTTTGTTATTTCCTTGCATGTTACACTTTACTTGCATGTCGTTCTGGTTAAAAAGAGACTGTATGGAGGGCCAAGTCTTTCGGTGCTTTGGGGACTCAAGTTGGCGAAGTGCTTTGAGGAAGTGAGTGATTCTGTTTCCGATTCAAATTCAATCCCATTTCTCTTCATTTCGTTTCTTATGTGTTGTGCTCTTCCGATTGTTGATTCAGTTTCGGTTTTTGCAGAGGCTGCAGATTGGAGAAGTGGTTACGAGACTAGACGTCGTGGCCGAAGAGGTATCATTTGATCTTACCATGGTTGCTTGTTTGGTTGCATTTGCTCATGTAATATTTCGTAATTTTGTTTGATTCTCAGATTCCGAGTAGTTAGTTCGGATGTGGTCGTGGTTGTAGAGTGGGAAGTTTAGTATTCGCCGTTTGTTCAGTCCATGCTGAGGCAGAGTAGTTTCAGTGTCAAATTTTTGTGCTCTATTGTGACTTGCAAGCGGGGTTCCAAATGGCGGATGTTTCTGGGATAGTATTTCGAGTTTGTGATCAAATAAAATATAATAATTTACCCTATATTTTCTTGAAAGCGTTGAACATTAGCTGGTTCTCAGCGGATATTAATCTATCTGAGTTGGAGAGCTACATCCTAAAGCTTCGATATTGATCTATTATTTAGGTCAATTAGTTGGATATCTCTAAGGTATTTGTTGGTACCGTGAATTTTAAGCATATTTTAATGGTGGAAAACAAGAATATAATCGTTATGATTATCTGTATGTTTGTAGAGTCGTTTAGATTAATCAGTAACTTTGTTGACTTGCTTTCATTTTGCCTTTCATATTAATAACCGTTGTGTCTATCAATTGATTTACATGACTGGTACCTTCGCAACCATGCAGGAACCTCTTTCCACTTTAGCAGCTGAGTTACAAGGTGAGGCATCTCTCTCTCTCTCTCTCTCAGGCAATCGTCAGAGATTTGTTCATGTTTCGACTGTGGCAAGAGATCGAACCTGATTGTCCAGTAGGATGTGATTTTTGGTTGTGGTAAACTGTTGTACTGAAGTTTAGTTGGCATTGCATAAGGGATTGGAATTTGGATAAACAGGGTACAATTACTCCTTATCAATTCTGTGACCGAGCTAATTGAATATTAGCTCCAAGTCTACACAAACACAACTACACCCTACGACATCTGAAAACAAAAGACACCCATGTAGCATAAAAAACATTCCTTTCTTCGTTTGCCTTCTCTATCCTTGTTTCACTGTCCAAACTGGTTGCTCATATAGGGAAGCATTTCATAGCATAATCAAAACACCTGCAGCAAGAAAAACGAAGATGCAGAAACATGGGTCCCCCCGGGATCCAAGACTTGCAATTTCGCGCACTCTCCATATTTCAATAAAAATGGGTTATGTATCTTGTGATTGCGCTTTGAATTTGGCAACTTCATCCAACCTGCAAAATAAGGTTTTGTAGGTTCCCCACATTTTGATGATTGACTTCAGTTTTGACTTTTGAACAACATAAGTGTATCGAACTTATAAAATAATCGAGGAAAAATTATCAAATATCTCGCTCAGATTTTGTTAAGAAAACATGGTTTTTATCAGATCATACTTGTGAAATTACGGTGTTTCAATTTACAATGTATCGCTTATGCAATGTTTTGTTATAATATTTTAATTAGCAACCAATTTGAATTGGTGAGATTTTAGACTTGCTCTGTTTCTTTTGCTTGAAGTATCTCGCACATGACTCCATAGGTTTTGGTGATGTGCACGAGCAACTCGTGGAAGAGGGAAGATCGCTAGAGGTATATCCATCCATTGAGACCTTTTTATGTCATTCGATTTTAATATTACAACATGCTTTAATATTACCGAATTTGATATTTACATTTTGCTATTCATTAGAATACCTATGCTTTAATTTTAGGAGACTAATGAGGATGGTCATGCGGCTTCCGATCGATCAGTATACCATATACGGAAATGGCACGACATCGATAAACTCATACTGAGTGTTTTTCCTATCTTTGGATGACAACCTATCGGATGCAAACTATATCACATCTCGAGCCAACCCGTCAATTCAAACGAGTACATTGATAGGATTAATATGAAGATGATTGACATGTTTCATGGGGAGGAGATGGTGTACCATAGCTTTGATTCTGCGGAGGATGATCTCCATAGCTTCTACCCTCCTGAATTCCTAAACACCCTGACGCCTAACGGTCTACCTCCGCATGTACTCAAGCTTAAGATTAACTGTCCCGTGATGTTGTTGCGAAACATTGACCCTGCAAATGGACTATGCAACAGGAACGAGACTTAGAAAAGTAGCATTCCAAAAGAATGCTATAGGATGCTGAGATTGTGCTTGGCGAGCACGCTGGGAAGAGGGTGTTTCTACCTCGAATACCTTTATGTCCTTCTGATGATGAGATGTTCCCATTTAGATTCAAGAGGAAGCAGTTCCCTATTAGGCTCAGCTTCGCAATAACAATCAACAAGGCGCAAGGGCAGACCATCCCGCATGTCGGTGTCTACCTCCCTGAACCGGTTTTCTCTCATGAGCAACTATATGTCGCACTATCTAGAGCCACCGCTAGAAGCAACATCAAGATACTTACTGTCGCAGATAAGGAGAAGGACAAGGATCGAAAGTCTAAGAAAACTCACGGGAATCTCACGAAAAATATTGTCTACAGAGAAGTACTCACATCATAGACAAGGTTTTGATCAAAATGTTATCTAAGTCGTGTTGCAGTGTAACTATTTATTTTCAGATCTTTCGGGACGTATACCAAAAATATCATTTCTAAATTTGTTTTAATATCATGAATGCCTAAATTCATATCGGAGGAGAAACTATAAAAACTTGTGTAATTTGGAGAAATAGATGTTTGATCTTGTAGCACAATTTTTTTTTTGTTGTTTGAGCTTTATGTTTTGTTACCAAAATTATTTTTCGTAGCAACGCACGGACATTGAACTAGTTTTTTTAATATATAACTGCTTCGGTTTTTATAAATTGTTGTTTGGTGGGAAAGAAATCCAATGCATCCTCAATCGAAACTATAATTTAAATAGCAAGTTATTATTAGATGATCTGTACGTTTGTTGATTTGATCGAATGGTATTGAAAACTAGGGCTACTTGAGCTTTCTGAAGGTGATTATTAGATGACCTGCATGTTTGTTGACTTGATCGGATAGTGCTTAAAACTAGAGGTTGCTTCTCTTGTCTACAGGTGATTAACTCGCGGTAATTTGTAGAAGACCATGGTGACAATGCGATAAGTGTCCTATGAAGAATGACATAAGTAACAAATGATTTTTTTTCCTGGCAAGGCGATCGATAACTCTACAGCTGGTAGAAATGTACTTGTGCAGGAACGCACCAAAAAAAAAAAAACAGAGGAAATCGCAATTCGCAACATGACACCTCTTTCTCCAGTAAGAGAGTGAACAACATGCGGCGAGTTTTTCACTCAGACTTCAGCGCAGCAGCCAGCCTCTAGAGATGGCTTAAACTTCCAGTACAATACGTACAGAACCTTAATACGTTAACAGGGGCAGAAAGCAACCCCGAGGGCACCGATCGCCAAGGAACATGCATATTTCGTCAAAGAAAGCTGCAAACAAACGCCTTCTCATGGATTGAGGTGCTTCGAAAATTTCAAGTCACCGGCAGAAGATCATCGCATTGTAAATGATAAAGAAAATATAACATGCATTGAGACAGACACTAAATGAAGGCGACTGGAATTTCCTCGTCACTCTACAATTGATTCAGCTTTCCTGATAAAGGAGCTAGCATGTTTTGAGTTTATTCAAGCTATGGATCAACAAGGGAAAAGGTAAGCCTACACTATGCTATGCACCTAATGGCAACAAATGAACATGGCATCACGGAAGCATCTGAGCTTCTGCAAATTGTGTGGAAGCCCAGAGACACCCCTCCACCCCTCTGACAAGTGGGAGCCATGTGGAAAAAAAGAGGCAAAATTACTATGAAGCAAGCCATGTTTGCTCCGATTGCAATTTCACGTAATCAATCGAATCAACCAACCAACATGAGAGCGAGCATTCTTTTACTTCCTAGCCCATCAGTCGTATACCTTCGGCCAACATGAGCTCACAGCCTCTCAGTTCAGGGACAACGATGACCACCGTTCTCACCAGCTGAGTTGCAGTCACGCTTTCAATGGCATCAATACCATTCTGCTAAGGAAATTTTCAAGTTAAATCTTTGTCGCAAACAATCATGATCAAGTGTGGCAGAAATGAACTTGGGGTGGGCATCATTTTCAGATCACATGCCTTTCTCGGAGACCAACATGGCAGACGTATCAACCCTTCGGTAACTGCTGCCATTCATATCAAGAGTTCCATTACTGCCATTTTCTTCTCCATAACTGGTATTCTTGGTGCCCAAGATTGCATGCCCATTTTCATCAGAGTCACAGCTTACATCATCAACGGAAACTGCTCTGTGTTGGAACACAGTGCCATTAGTTGTGGAATCTGAACTCCACCTTTCTTGTATCCGGTCTGGCAACACTGCAGCACCAACAGATTTTTGATCTGTGGGAATGTTCGAGCTGGTTTTCTGATCATGCATAGAGCTTGCAGAGGTGTCCATGACTGCTGACTCCCTGCAATAATGCTCTTTAAGAAACCCAGGAGAGATGAACGGCTTGTTCCCTTTGCTGCTTCGAGATGAAGAATTATTACTTGATTTACTGTTGCCATTCGCAAAGGATGATGATGTGCCATTATTAAATGGCAAACCATCATCAGCTTTGACTGATTTATCTCTAGAAAAAGGCCTTTCAAGGAAGCCACGCCGTAGGTATGACATGTCCCCTTTGCATTCTTTCATTGGCAAATTTCGGAAAGATTTATTGTGGTCATCCATCAATGGTTTACCATTGCTTCTGTTGTTCCTATTTGTATTGCTGCCTGCTGGTTCTCTGTGAGGCCTTGGACTAAAACAATGGGAAACAAAAGGCACATCTCGCTTGTCTGAATCGAAGGAGTCATTGCTGGATTGTGTATCAATCTCAACATTGACAAGCGAGTAACTGCCATTACTGGATGTTGCAAACATACCTCCATTGCACTGTGCACTTCCAGAGGATGTGTGGCCATCAAAGGAGTTGGCAAGAACTCCTTGCTCTGACCTGCTGAGACATCCATTGCAATGACCATTCAACTTTTGGGAGGAAGCACCTTTGTTGTCACCACTTCGATCATCTTCCGCAAAGGAAGATTTCTTTCTCGAGGCATCAAGGAAACCAGAAGAAAATAGTGGTTTTGGCTTTCCTGCCGTTCCATTCTCCAAGGTTGGGACAGATGTTTCATTGCTTATCACTCCAATTGAATCACCCAAGACAGGTTGCTGTTGCTCATTCCATCCTTCAACTTCTATGCCAGCTTCAGTATCAACTTCCATGTAGTCAATTGAATCAATACATGAGGCAGGTCCTTCGTATTGCTCTGCAGAGAAATGAACTGAAGATGCATCACAAGAGTTGCCAAATTGCAAAGGTCTCATGGTAGTAGAGCCTTCTGGCAGAGAACCAGGACATCTAGTAGCTTCTTCAAGGACATCCGATTCTGATGAAACTGGCAGATGTAGATTTTTATTCTCTCTCTCAGTGCTTATATGCAAATCCAGGTCTGAATCTCCGTCCATGGCATCCATTTTATGCAAAGATTCATTGCAGGATTTACAATCATCTCGTAGATCTTCAGAAGGCTTCAAAAATGATTCGCAGTTTAATGATACATCATCTGGTATCAGATGATTTAGTCCATTTGAATGGGGCACTTTGCATTGTTGCTGCTGTTTAACGGGCTCTTTGACTGCAATAAGTGGCCTAGGACGAGCTGTTCTCCTGCAGAGAGTCATAAAGGGAAAAGGAAAGCTTGTCAGACCACAAGTCCAGAAGGAGCACATACTGCTACCAGTCTCAGACAAGTAATACTAATTAAATTAAGGACAGCAAAGTGGATTAATTGGAGAAAACAGCTACAAATCTAGCATGAGAACAAAAAATATTGCAAACATGGTAAAGAAAATTTAGGTGATTAGGAAAATTCCATCAGACAGCTGTTAGGCTGAAATGGTGAAAGGCAACAATAGAACAATATGGAAGCAAGTATGAGTTATATGATGTCCCTTTCTTTTGCTGAATAGTCAATACGAACTCCACCATCTGCTAATATTATATCTGGTTGATAATGAAGAGATTAATCACATAATTCTTTGAGTACAAGAAATGCAAACAGCAGCAAGAAAGTAGATACGATCCACTCAAGCTGACATCAAGTAGCAATACACAAATAGACTTGGATTCTGGTAAGCTATTTATGTGTGTTATTTCCTTCTAGTGGGCATTGGCACCCATAGGAAACAGAGAAATAGAGGAGGACAAGAATCAACACAATCAACGTAATAACAATTACCTGCTATATAGAAGCATATAAGCACCTTGAGCATGTACTTCCTCCTCATCAACAATCATAACCTACAAATGGAAGTAAGAAAGCGGATCAATTGCCATTTATGAAGTATTTGTCTGACCACAACATAAAGGTGAGCAAGTACCTTGCAGTCATCAATTTTATACCAACGTCCTCGACAATCTTTGATGTAGCATATATAATGCCCAAAAAATGAGGCATTCAGCATATCTAGATGAACAACGACAGCATAGAGATCATACAGGTCACTTCCATCAGTGGTACTCATGTACGGCGTTAGATCTAACTTCGAAGGAAATGTAACTCTCTTGTTCAGCTTCCCAAATCTACCACTCTGTGATAACCACATGAAAGTTTGTCATACAAAGCTGTCATAATACAACAGCATTGATATAGTTCTAAGTTCTAACAAGCCGGTTTCCTTAAAAAAAACCTGGAATCTTTTGAGAGTAATAGTGAGTATATTTGGAGCTTGATGAACTGTAAGATGCTTCCGTGCTTTGACATAGTCACTGCACCTGTATAAAAGCAATCAATATGTCAAAGAAAAAAGTGACATTTGATTGAGATTTTGACTATGTTCGATACTTTGATCTGAAGTTTACAAAATTCTAAATAAAAGAACCTTAGTAAAAAAAAGAAGGGATTGAACAAGAAATTATGCATAATGGGCTATATGATACAAGACATCTCATACAAGAACATCTAGTAGCAGTTGCTGCATGCAGCTGGCCAGAATATAAGCGGCAAGAATGTTAAATTGCGCTTGCCAGAATACCGCAGATGGATGGATGATTATAGATAGTTTTCATAATTAAAATGCTCCAGCCTTAAACCAATCAGTACATTTAAATTTAGAAACTATATACTAAGAATATAGTCTCCAACTCATCAGGACTATGCATAACACTAATATCAGGCCAAGTTCAATTATTCATGCTATCCGGCATTGTTAAAAGTAATTTGTGTTCATAAATTTCATAAGAGACTTAAACCAAAAGGAAATCATTCTGTACTGATCATTCAGAGCAAGCTGATTTCAGCATATGCTCTAACTATATTAGTTCATAAATGGACATAATCACAAATTATGACCCTGTAAGATTTGTATGTGTATGATATTTGAAGTGCCCAAATGCAGAAAATCACACTTACCCATCACATTTGTACTTATTGTCCCCATCAAGCCACTCTACAGCAGTGAACTGATCTAAGCATTCTTCCAAGGATTCAGCATCACCTTGAATTTCAACTGTCAAGTCCATCATATTATCATAGCGGTTTGAGACCATTCCACATGCGGTACATTGAACCTGTACATGCCCTTCAAGTTAAGAGACACTACATACATTTGAAAAATTGTAACATATGCATACTGAAAGACAGGTATCCTTGGGAATTTAGAGCTAATTGAAACAGAGCGATAAAAAAACCAGACTCACTGGTTGTAAATTGAAATGCAGGTTTTAAAGCGGAAACAGAAGAAACCTGAGATTGCAGACGGCCACCAAATATGTGCTGAATAAGAGTTTTTTCCTGGGTGCTAAGATCTACAGCCTTCTCACCGCCAAATTCATCAAGGCAAGCTGATTGCATCTTATCTATTGCAAACCTATAAATACAACACACATCATACACAATTGAAGGCAATCCAAAAGAGGGGAAACCCACATAAAATCAAGCAAATAAAGTTATTTACCTCATGAATTCATGAGCATCCTCCTGTCTACCGAAGCCAAGGTTGCCACCAATATTTGGTAAATGAGAAAGAATGTTCATCGGAGCAAATGGATGTAAACTTTCACTCGCTCTTCGAATATGACATTGCAGCTTGCACAAGAAACACCAATCTTCATGTCTCCTAGAACCTGAAATGTAGAGATGATGATAATTGTTTTTTATATAAACTAGATGGCAACACATACTCATTGTAAACCAGCAAATACATAGTCATTGTAAGCCAGCACTTACATTCCCTGCTATGGTCCTTTCCTAACAGATAGGCCACAAGTGGTCTCGTGACTGAAAGACATTGTAAAACCACATTGGCAAAGCAACTGCACAGACGAAAGGAGATCTATTAGATGGATTTAAGGAAGCATGTTTAAAGCAAAAAAGTGGAGCACAACATAGTATTATCCCATCATACCTGTTGCCACAATTCACAAGCCCACAAGGTAAAAAATCAAGGTCCTTCCAGTTGTACAGCTTTAAAAATTCATCATAAGGAAAGATAACCTGTGTATGGAACTTAAGTGAAAAATGTTATAGATACTCCTTGTCCATGCAGCATGCACATTTCCAAGTTAAGAGAAATAATTACTCACCTTGTTTATTTTTCCGTGGGCAGGCACTAATGAGATGCAACCATAACCAGATGACTTCTTACTATTGGCTTCTCCTCCACAGGGTAACTTGTCAACAGGATTTAATTTCATTTGTTTGCACTTGAGTTTGTGATCGGATCGCCAATGCTTTGACTGGCAGTCTTCAGAACTGAACAAGAGCATAAACTGTAAGACAAATGCTCAAGAGAAATATAACAGTACTTGTAAAGCAGCGTTGGGGCCTGATAACATTCCTAATGAGGTGTGGAAATGCCTAGGAAACATGGCAATCATTTGGCTAGCTAAATTGTTTAATAGCATTTTTAGGACGAACAAGAACCCTGACGAGTGGCGAAGAAGCACATTAGTGCAAATTTTCAAGAATAAAGGAGACGATAAGTTTTACTAATTACAGAGAATTAAGCTGATAAGCCTCACAATGAAGCTTTGGGAGCGAGTAATTGAGCATCGTTGAAGAAGAGCGCCTAGCGTGATGAAAAACTAATTTGGTTTTATGTCTGGGAGGTCAACCCTAGAGGAGATCTTCTTGACACAATAGTTGATGGAGAGGTATAGGGAGGAAAAGAAGGATCCATACATGGTGTTTATCGATTTGGAGAAGGCTTATGAAAAAGTGCCAAGAAAGATCATGTGGTGTGTGCTTGAGAAGAAAAAAATTCCAAACAAAGTATGTTACCTTAAGGATATGTACGACGATGTTGTGACTAATGTTAAAACATGTGATCGCTATACCAATGACTTTCCAATTAAGATAGGACTACATCAAAGGTCAGCATTGAGCCTTTTTATTTTTGCCCTAGTAATGTATGAAGTCACTCGAGACAATATAAGGAGAGATTTCTTGGTGTATGCTTTTTGGCAGAAGATATGGTGCAAATTGATGTAAGTAGGGTATATGTTGATAGAAAACATGAGTTGTGGAGGAAGACTTTAGAATTAAAAGGTTTTAGGACTAAAATTCAGTATATGAGGTGTTTTTAGCGATGCTATTGCAGGTGATGGAGATGTTAGTCTGGATGAAAAAAGTAGTGCCCATGAAGGAAACTTTTCGATATGTGGGATCGATGATACATAGTGACGATGAGATTGATGAAGACGTGAGCCACAGGATATGAGCAGGGTGGTTGAAATGGCATCAAGCATCGGGTGTCCTATGTGATAAAAAGTCCCTCAAAAGTTAAAAGGTAAGTTCTATAAGACGGCGATTAGACCTGCGATGTTGTTGGAGCAGAATGTTGAGCAATCAAAAATACTACATATACAGAAAATGAGTGTAGAAGAAATACAAATGCTACGGTGTATCTGTGATCATACAAGGTGATATCGAATCCGCTATGATGATATATGTGATAGGGTTGGGGTAGCACCAATTGAGGAAAGCTTATCCAAAATCGTCTGAAAATCATCTGAGATGGTTTGGACTATAGTTACCAGAAACACGGTTCGTCCGAGTCACGATATGGGATTCGGGCTCGCAGTTCGTCACTTTTTCTTCTAATTTCCACCGCGAACACAAACCTCGTACCCTAAACAGGTTTGGGTTTGACAAATCTAGTTCGTAATTTGTAGGGGGTTACAGCGAATCCGGTAACTACAGTTTGTGCATCTCCAATGCAGGTCTCCAAAGGCACCGGTGCATAGTGGAATCTAAGTTGTCTTGAAAACATAAGAGGTAGAGGTCGACCAAGACTGACATGGGAAGCAGTTAAAAGAGACCTAAGGGAATAAAACATTCACAAAGATTTGGCATTAGATAGGAGTACATGGAAGTTAGCAATCCACATAATATAACTATGACCCAAGATCAAAGATTTAGGGGTTTTATTGACTTTGGGTTTCCTTCCTAGCCTACTCCAATCTGTTTGGGACAATAGACTTGGCGGTGGTTGTTGATACTTGCAAAATAGCATTGTTACAAAATCACTGAAGCCTAATTACATGGCAAAACATTACTCGGAAACTCATAGCATGAGATCCGGGACAACTTTCAGTCTAATATCATCTGTTCATGGGTTTATTCAATTGATTGCTAGAATAACCAACACCCAGGGCATAGCAGCACCTTGAAAGATCAAATTTTACAACTTTAATATGACCCAACATTACCAAATAGAACAGATAATCCAAAATACATCCAAGATAGATTCGCTTAGGTTTCAACCAAACCAGGCATACGACCTCTTAAAATAAAAACCTCATTGACTTTAAAAGCTAACTCTCTTACTGTCCTTTGCATCAACATTCAACACTTATGAGAAAAGCAACAAAACCAACAATATCATCTTCTTCTTTCTCCTAAAATAATCAGAAGCAACCATATCATAAACAAGCTTGGCAAGAACAAATTATTTCATACCATGTATTCGATCCACAGACACTCGTGTGGAAAATAATAGAACGCCAAATATATGAATAAAGAATCAAAAAGACCAACTTTCCCACTCCAATACGGTGCAAAAAAAAAAAATAAAGCACAGGATAATTCTGCAAGATGTAATTCCACTCTTTTCCACTCTACATCACCTTATTGTTCACCAAACAGTCCTCGGAGCAAATTTCCATTACTGTCTGAAGCACTGAAATTAGCAGATGGTAGAGCTTATTCTTAATGATATTCTTAATGGGGACTAACTTCAAGCACAGCAGCCTCACAACATCAACTCCTCTGTACTCTTCAAATCCACTGGAGGAAACTAGACAACAATTTGCACACTAGAACTACCACTATCTCCAATTGTGAACGCACTAAAACTCGCCAAAACAATAAGTCCGCCATGATTTGTCTGCTGCAATGCATCTCCAATAATCCAAAAACCCAGTTAATGAGACACAAAAACTTATCTCCTGCGCCAGCAACCACATTCGAGACAAACAAACGAAAATCCAAATTTTCTGTAATATTCATTAGAAGTACACAACCAAATAACACAAACTAAGCACAAGAACCACACAAAGACGCAAGATCATACGTTCCCTGCATATCCCATGCAAGCACCCTCACCAGAACTCCAAACTGCAGAAACCAGACGCAAGAGCCACGCAAGATCAGAAAGTAATTGCGTATCTACACACATGAACCACGAAATCACTCACCGAAACAACGATTTCCCAAGAACCTATGAAACACAACAGTAAAGTCACAATTCAGAGTCAGGGACGCCAGGGTCAAGGCCAAGAATCGTCAAAGATCCCGGTACAATTGCCCGCACCAACCACCGGATTAAAAATGGAAGCGACAAAATTCGCAGGAACTCAATAAGAATGTAAGATCACAAGCAGTACTAGATCATTACGAGTAACAGGGGGGAGGACGAGGAAGAGGAGGGGACGCACCAGTACCGCACGCGCTTGCACCCAGAACACTTCTTCGTGCCGATGCCGCCGCACTCCGCGCACGGCGCTTCCCGGCCGGCGGCCTTCCCTGCTCCATGAGCTGTTGATTCCCCTGAGGCAGCATCGGGTAGACGGGTGGATTGTGGTGTTGATCGTCGTAGGACGCGGCGAATCCGGCGGCGTCGACGACGAAGTACCGCGACGCGGCGCGGCGCACGGCGACGACGGCAGCCGAGAACAACACGAGCCCGACCACCGCCGCCTGAATCACCGCCGAGAGGTCGAGACCCAGGCCTGCACCACTACCTCCGCCTCCCCCCAGCATCTAATATAGCCGGCCCCTAGGATTAGGGTTCCGCGCCCGGCCACCGCCACCGACCATCCGAGCCGAACCCAAACTGAGCTCGGACCCCGAACCCACCGAGCCCGAGTCCGATTGGGCCGGGTCGCGCCGCGCGCCGCCACACTCTCGAGCCGGAGATGGAAGGGGAAGCGGCTACCGCGGGCGCCTTGCTCCTGTGTGGTCCCGGGGCGTTGCGATCACTGACGACCGAGGCCCGGTTGGGCGGGGCCCGGGAGGCAGTGGGACGGTGCAGCTAGTCAACCCCAGGTCGCGGAAATGGTGGGGGAAGTGAGGCGTCTTCTTCTGCTCCTCTGCTCCGCCTTCTCCTCGGCTTATGCGTCCATGCAGAGGAGAGAGGAGTCTTCTAGGAACAGCTGGATGGACGCATGGCATGAGAATGTTTTCTTGATAATTCGGAGAAAAATATAAAAGTACTACTAGGTTTGATTTCTTTATACGTTTCTGGGCTAGTCTAGAAAACCAAGATCACGAAATGGAATCCTGATTGCAACGGTGGGGGTAGAATTCCTGCCGCACTGATGTGCCACGTCATCAAGCTTGCAAAGAGGTCCTTAAAGTTTCTAATTTGCTTTCGGATCCTCTTACCGGCTTTTTGCAAAAAGGGCTTTTAGAAATTCTGAAATTATGTTTAGATTCCTTACAAATTCTAAAATTGCGTTCGAGTCCCACCAACTCTTTCGCAAAAGACCCATGTGGAAATTTCGAAAATACTTTCAAGTCCTTTCAATGTCTGTTTTGCAAAAAAAATCATGGTTCCGTAAGTTCGAGTTAAAAAGATCTCGCGGTTTAAGATAATTGTATCCAGATCTAGATTGTGCCCTTTTGTAAAAAAAAAAAGTATTATGGAAAATCATCCTCGCGCGACACGCGCGCTTGCTCGGCGTGGCGCCACTCGTACGCATCTAGTATTTCGAAATCTAGTAGGTGAAATCGAAAACCTATATCTCCATTGAGCAATTGTAAAGTTATTTTCTGAGGAAATTTATATTTTTTTGAAGAAATTAATATAACAGTAGATATCTCTTGACTTATTGGGAAGAACTTGAGAAGTCCATTTGGAAGAACGAAGGACATTGTGTCGTCATTTTTTGCATTTAGCTCCAGAATTACGAGTAACGAGATTAGGTATTGATACATGTTTTATGATCTTTTTGGAATGCAGAAAATAAAACAAACTGCAGAAATTAAAAAAAACGCATAGGAATTATAAAATGAATATTAGTGCAATTCTACGTGAACACAAAACATAGGAACGGCTCAAAAGTTTTGTTTGGACACTACATATGAATTTTGTAGGAATTTGAAGAGAGAAGGTACATGCAAGACCAAAAAAAAAGTAGGTTTAGACCTCATGTTAAAATTTCTCCATGATTCCTATGGACTTAGCGGTGAGCTTTCCTGGCCTCTTTGGTTTGTGGGATTTCCATAGATTTTTTTTGGAGGATTTCAATCCTTAGAAAATTTTGGAATGGAGGTTGTTTGGAACATAGGATTGAGGCTATCAAATTCCTATAGATTAATTTCCTATACCGGCAATTCAATAGGGATTCTTTGATTTGAAGGATTTATGGAGGATTCTAATCCTTAGGAATTTTTTCCATTTGAGACGCAGAAATTTCATAGGAAGTAATACAAACCCTATGAAATTCCTTTGGAATTCCTAGGAAATTCCTTTCGAATTCCTCCATTTCATATAGGGCCAATGTTAGATCCGAAGGATTGGAGTGGTACAATTTCTATGGAATATTTTTCTATACACCCAATTCCATATGTATCTAAATATTGGCTCAAAGATTTTGGAAAAATGTCTATGTTTTTCATATGGTGTAATCAAATACTTATTTGTTGCAAATTCCCGTGGTTTTCGTTCCTATATAATTAGATAGACCATGGCATCGCAATCCTATGTTTGTAGAATTATGTGAATCGAAAGACATCCTAAGGCCCTGTTTGGTAGAGCTTTAAATATTAACTTCAACTGAGATCTGAAACTTGTAATCTAAAATAAAGTAAATTAAGTTTATATTTTTAGTCTAAAATGTAAACAAGATGACTTATCTGAACACTCTCTTAATATATCAACAGCTACAACTCCATGAATCTAGTGGAGTTAGGAGTACTCAACTCCACCAGATCCACGGATCTGATGGAGCTGAAACTGTACCAAACACACTCTAAAATTCTAAGAATGAGATCAAAGCTCCTGGAAAATATATAACGGTGTAACCAAACACCCTTTGTTGCAAAATTCTTTTGGATTTTGCTTTTCATAGGATTAAAAAGTCATGATCGTGTAATTCTACGTTTTTTTGTTGAGATTAGGTTCCTTCAAAATTCCTTTGAAGTTCTCACGATCCATAGCCGCATAGCTTTTGTGATCTATACAATATATCTTCTCTGCGCGCCTGCAGGTCCTACTTACCTGCGTAACAAAGTTAGCAGGATTCGCCCAAAAGTCACTAGGAAGTAGGGATGGCAATGGAGACCCGTATCCGTATCCTCGATCCTCGTATCCGTATCCGGAATTGCTCTATTATCGGGATGGAAAATATCGGTTGAAGAAATCGTAACTCATAGCGAGATTCGCCCAAAAAACTAGGAAAATTATTCTCGATCCCCTGAAATTCTCTATTAGGGATGGGTATGGCGAGGATTCCCGTCGGGGATGGGACGGGAATTTTTTTTCCTCGCGGGGACCCGGTTGGAGATCCAAATTTAGTTTAGTCCAATTTAGCTATTAGATTGCAAACATATTCTCTAACCCATCATATTCACATTTTTATAAATGGGACAACATAATCTTCAATTAATGCATGCAATCTTTTTTCCTTGTCTATTGATATGATTTTAGAGTTAAAATGGCTATAAAAGCTCTTCTCTTGTGTGAAATTTTCGCAGGGATGGATCCCCGACGGGGCCCCGATGCCCGAACGGGGATGGGGATGAGGGGATTTTCTCCTCCGAGACGGGAACGGGAACGGGGACGGGGAAAATTTTGGATCGAGGGGACGGGGACGGAAGGCACTCCCCGGCGGAGAATGACCCCATTGCCACCCCTACTAGGAAGTAGGAAATCACTTGTCCTCGCTCTCTCGCATATGTAAAAGCTAACAAGAAAGGCGGGGAATTAATCATTTGTCTTATTTTATTTAATGCATTTGATTATTGATTATTTTGTTTTATTTATCTTACTGATATGCAAACCTTGAGCATGTCAGTAAGACATCACAAAGCAAATAATCACTAATACAAATAAATAAAAGCAAATCATCCATTATTTCAGGAAAGATCGCCATCATTAACACTCGCCAACCAACGACCCGATGTTACAGTTGCAATCGCAAAGTTAACCTCGAGTACTATATAGCTGCCGTTATCTAACTGTCTGTTTACCTGCCGTAGAATTTGTGAGGTTGTAGGGAAGTTGCAAGTGCTTTTCTCACCTCGATCCGTCGATTTTGACCGTGCAAGACACGATCATCATATACTCCATCTGACAGCACGAAAGGCGTGGGACATGCTCGTGTTTCTTTCTAGATTAACCTTACGATGATCAAGTAATGGCGTGGGTACAATTTAAGGACCCCGTGTTTAATTAATTTATCTAATAACAACCTTCGTGTCTTAATCACGGCACTTCCCCTGTACTTGCCACCTTGACCACGCGGCCTCAGAATGCAAAACCCGTCCCGATCAATCGGTCTTGTGTTCAAGAGGATATCTGTGTTAAGAAACCTCATGCGGGCTACTGCGACAAGCTCGAAAGAAATACTTTTTTTTTTTTGTCTTCCCAATCTCGATGCCTCCGAGACGAAGGTTCTCTCCAGGAATTATTTTTTATTTAATATTTATTTTAAATCTTTTTTCAAAACTAATCAACGGGAATTTTTTTTTGCAAAAATAGACACCGTCATCTGGATATAGGGCGATCGCTCTATATTCGGACGATAGAGATCTGAATGTAAAATTTTTTACCCATATTCGAAGCTAGGGACCTGAATGTAAAAAATACCGTAAAATTCAGGTACCTGTCGCCCTATACATACTCGGACGATAGGTACCTGAATGTAAAAAATTTTACGGTGTTTTTTACATTTAGGTCTCTAGCCCCGAATATGGGTAAAAACTGTTACATTCAGATCCTTATCGTCCGAATATAGAGCGATCGCCCCATATCCGGGCGACGAATGCCTATTTTTGCAAAAAAAAATTTCTGTTGATTAGTTTTGAAAAAAAAATTTAAAATAAATATTAAATAAAAAATACTCTCCAGCATCTAGGAATCAAGATAAACAGCCAGCCAAAGCAGAAGTGAAATCTAGAGATGGCCGTGGTTGGCAGGGCCCAAAAGGCCCAGGGAGAGGCCTGTGCAGGTACTAAACGCCCACTTGAAAGCCCACGAGCGTGCTGGTCGTCGTCGTCCACGAGCAAGCTGGTCGCCGCCGCCGAGCTCGGCATGGCGCGATGGCTTCATCATCAGCGCAGAAAGTGTACGGAAACTCAACGATGTGCCTCTTGAGCAACTAGAGCTATATATAGCTCTAGCTCAGCCAGTTCGATCCTTAGCAAGCTTGTCGTTGTAAATAAACCTCGATCATCTTGATCCGAGTACAGAATCATCATGTCGATCCCTTGATTATCTCCTACAGTACAATCCCATTCCTGAATAGCTAAATCATGCTTTGCAAGGGCTAGCTGAAGTTTTTTTTCCAAAAAAAAATTAGCCAGGATGGCATTCATTAAAGACAACAGCCAAGCTATAAATGCACATCTATGTCTCAGCTCTGCGAGCGTCAATGTCGAGCAGCGTTCCAACATGGATGAACCTTGCGTGCTCTCAAGCCCCAGCCAACCGAGCAAGCGCTCAGCCTCGGCTAGCTGAAGTTTCTACTGAAAACACGAACCCTAGTGCGCCAGGTAATTAAGGTCACCGTGCTGAAACCTTTTGCCACAGGTTTGGGAGGACGAGATCAGACTCCTGAGCATTTTGTGGGCTAGACAATTGAAAAATCGATCACTTTTGGGCTCATTGACAGACAACACGCAATGGTTTGTATAGTTCAACTTCTAATAAGAATCCATCATATTGATCACAAGTCTAGAAAAAACATTTAAAAGTTGTAAAACATTGCATGTTGAGAAGCGTGAAAGTAGAACAAGTCTTATCTTTTTTTTTTCGTTTCTCTTTTTTTTTTCTTGCCTAGTGCTACTTTTTTCGTTGGTAGAGCTCAGGATTCTTTCTCCGAGATCTGAAACTTATAGGCTAAAATAAAGTAAATTAAGTTTATATTTTTGGCCTAAAATATAAACAAGATGTCAACTTCACGGATCTATGGAGTTAGAAATCCAGCTCCACCAGATCCGTGGATTCGTGGAGCCGAGCCGCTCGCCCTTATTTCTCGTGCGTGGCTTTTACTCATTTATTTTGCACGTCCAAACCCTTCTTTTCCTCTCATATGTAGCTTTTAGCGTAGACCATCTATGATTCTTTTTATTTATTGGGTGAGGGTCAATCTAGTATCTATAATGGGTAACCTTGTCTTATAAGATTTCTTGTTTTATGTAAGAACATCCAATAGTAATCCTTTGTTGACCATAATAAGGGTCCATTAAATTGAGGAACGGTCGGATGTCTTTCTTTTTTTAGATAATTTCTAGCCTATTTCTATTTTAACTTAACAATTGTAAAACTCATGTCATCAATTTTTTGCAGATTATAGATTTTGTTTTTTAGGGATTTACTTTAGAATTCTATGGAAATCAAATTGCTAATTTTCTTTACTCTTTGTTCTGAATTTTAGTTAATTTGAAGTGCACTTGACATGAACTATTTCTTTTAATCTGAGCCAATACAACTTGGGTCCCTAAGATATATAAGAGTTTTCTCAAAGTGCTTAATTAGTATAGATTTACAAATTTTAATATTTTAGGAATTTAGGTTTCAAATTTGTTTACAAATCAAAATCTATAATCATCCTTTTATTTTTATTCTGAATTGCATGTTTTTGGATTGTACTTACCATGGATTTCTTGTTTAGTTTTAGGCTAGAATTCATATAAAAACCAATTTCCTTTTCTTTTAGTTATTATTCTGAAATTAGTTTTTTAGGATTTACTATGGAATTTGTGTGGAAATCAAATTGCTAATTTTTTATTCTAAATTTTAGTTGTTTTGTATTGTACTTGACATGAACTCTTTCTTTTAATTATTATTTTGAATTTTAGTTATTTATGGATGTTACTTTGAAAGACGTATAGAAATCAATTTGCTATTTTTTATTTTAAATTTAAGTTAATTTGGATTGTACTTGACATGTACTTGTTCTTTTAATTTGATTGTTCTTGTTTAATTATTATTCTGACTTTTAGTTATTTACAGATGTTACTTTGAAAGTCACGTGAAAATCAAATTGCTATTTGTATTTATTTTATTTCAAATTTCCATTCATTTAGGTTGTGCTTGACATACACTTGTTCTCGTAATATGAGCTGTTATAGCTCGGATCCTCCATATTGAATATTGATGGCTAGATTTTTCTCTAAGTCTATAATTAGTACATATATAGATATATTCTTATATCTCTAAGTTAGTTGTCAAATTTAAACTTTTAAAATTATGACCCATGAAATTAATGGTTAGATGCTTTTCTTTTTTATGATAAAAGGCATGCCATGGACTTTTAGTTAGGGTTTCAAAAACCGACGAAAACGGCTCAAAAACTGCGGTTTTCAGCGTTACCGCTCCGGTTCGAGATCTAAAACCGCTCGATAAACTAGTTTAATTAAAAAAAATTAAAAATTTTGAAAAAAATTATGTGTTCGAAAACCATTGAAAAACTGCGGTTTTCATTGAAAACTACTCAAAAACTGTTTTTAAAAAATATTCAATTGGTCGGGTTGGTTTTCTGTGAAAACCGAGTAACCGCGGTTTTCGTTCAAAACCGAACGGTTTTTTAAAAAAAATTATTTTTTATTTCTTAATCCTTCAGTTTTTGACGGTTTTCAAGCGGTTTTTCAAATGGTTTTTGCGTTTTTGTACCGTTAATTTCGAACTAGTTTTTTAAATTCGGTTTTTGAAACCCTGCTTTTAGTATATAATTTCTCTTTTTTGTTAGCAATTCTAAACGACATGTCATCGACTTTTTAGTATATAAAAGATTTTGCAAACTTGTCCAAGGAAAATTAAGAATTTCTCAAGTGATTCGATTGGTTTTAGCCATTTTTGTTAACTTTATTTATTTGTTTGTTATTTTTTGGACATGCAGTTCCACGTGTTTTGTTTAGTGCACTGCAAAATAACGTGTGTTGTAAATTTAGTTGCGCATTGTATGCAGAACTGATATGTAGCTGTATTTTGCTTGCAGATGATTGCGCTGAATTGTTAAAGACTAAGCCAGGTTGTTCAGATAAGCTTTGACTAATCCATTATTTCCCTGTGGTCTTGGGTTGTCACATACACAGCTGGGCTCTTTCGGCGAGTCTATTCAATTATTCATTCCTCTATCCAATTAGCTTTCCAATACTCTATCCAATTAGCTTTCCAAAGCAAGCTAGAAATATACTCCACTCCATATAAAAGTTTTCCTTACATAAAAAAAAGGATAGAGTTGAGTTTGCACTACAGCTAATAATAACGTACTTGTAGTTTGTGTGTGGATTCAGCTTGCCAGGCTAAGGTTTCCAGCTGTGCCTGATCAAATTGTCAAGCTGTATATACTGCAAATAAAAATGCACACATATTAAAACCTCTAGTTTGGAAAAAGAAAGTCTGAATTAATTCTATGCTAGCTAACCCTCAAGGCCCAGAAAGCAAATAATACTGCCAAAACAAATGTGCCTGGCACGACCTCCATTTCATTAATGTGATTAAACAACTTTCAGATGATTAATTTGCTTAAAGAATGGTTTATTCAAGTTGTCTGTCACTTTGATGGATCCAAATATTGCTTATAAATGAGCATTTCTGCGGTAGATACATCAAATGCTGAATAAAGAACCACAGAGAAGAATAGATATATGATGCCAGTCTCAATAGACAAGCGAACTTGCATGGTACTACTACCTAAGGTGAGTATTTGGTTAGTTTAGAAAACCTTCCAACCAAAATGGTATTATTTTATCAAAAATGAAATTACAAATACTTATATACTATAAACTATCGCTTAAAATAATAATTAAATGTGTCGACGATTCGGGACAGGGTCCCCCGCCGAGCTTACTTGTTGAATGAGGGATCAACTTGGGGCCCCTTTTCCGCAAGGGTTATACGTCTGAGAGTATGCCGAGCAATGGAACGAAGGTATACCGGACAATCGTAAGGCACAGAGGGTCGTTTTTTTATCTGGTTCGGGCCTCTCACGGGGGAGATAATAACCCTACGTCCAGTGATTGCACTAGTATGTGAAAGTGGGTTACAATGCGCTTGCTCGGGGGGCCCTGAGCGATCCTAAGGACTCCCGTAAGCGATGTGTATAAGTGGGTGCGTTGTACAGAAGATCCCCCCCTCAATCCATCGTGGGAGGGGGTATTTATAGGGAATTACAGGAGACGAATCATTTATTACAGGCGCGCATCAGAGGACGAGGCGATGGAGTGGCCGCCGCCACCGCCAGTACCACGCGGACGTGGGTACAATGAGTGCAGACCAAAGGCGGCGCGACCGTGGTAGCGCGGATCCGGCGGCGATCTCTCGAGCCGCGCTTTTAATGCCACGTCAGATTGTCGCGGGCTCCGAGCTTGGCTTGCTTTGGGACGTTTGATGGGGGGAGGGGTAGCCCTGTGAGCTGCTACACGGTCGACCCGCCTTTATGCACCATCCCGCAAGAGCATAGTCTACCGGCACCGGAGCCGATGGTCGTCATGGTACAAGATATCCAATCCGACAGCTGACTAGCCCCCGAGGCTAAAGGGGAAAAGGCCTTGCCGAGGCCTCCGCCTTAAGCCTCTAGACTTCTTAAAGAGGGATTGGAGCCATGCGCGAAGCTACATGATGCGTGCTCGAGCCGCCTTGCTTTCGGGGTAAGGAATCTTGTAGCTAAAAATCTGATTGCGGTGCTCGAGCAATCATGCTCGGGCGAAACATCGCGCGAAAATCGCGGGCATCCGCCAAGGCGCCGCGAAAAAGATCTCGCAACGAAAAAAAACATGTTGCGGCATCCGAGCAGCGCTGTTTCGGGATAGGTCTCGCTTGCAGCAAGGGCGTCAGCCGCGGATCCGAGTAGCGCTTGCTCGGGACATAGGACTCGCAGCAAGCCGGCGGGCTATCGCGGTATCCGAGCGGCTTGCGAGATAGGTCTCGCAATCGAAGAGCTATCATGCATCCGGCGGTAGCGCGTTTCGGGACGGGTTCGCGTGGCGAAGAGCTATCGCGACATCCGAGCGGCGCTGCGGGATCGGGTCTCGCAGCGAAGAGCTACTACGCATCCGAGCAGCTGTGTGCTCGCGGACAGTCTCGCAATAAGAGCTACTTCGCCGACAGCAATCAAGGTGCAATGGGATGGTCTCGCAGCCGAGATCTGCATCCGATCCGAGCATCCGAAAGCGGCTAGCTTTCGGGACAGTCTCGCAGCCGAGCTATCTATCATGCATCCGGCGGCTTAGCAAAGCGGCGATGTGTCTCGCGGCGAAGAGCTCTGCAGCATCTCGCCGGGACAGTCTAAGAGCTATCATGCATCCGAAATGCATCTCGCAATCAAGAAGACATCCGAGCGCTTGCGGTTCGTGAAAGGACCTAGATGTCGCCTAGAGAGGGGGTGAATAGCGCTACAAGTTTTAAATCGCAATGAAATTTAAACTGGATACTCGAAATTATCTTGACCGTCCGAGTAGTTGGATAGTCCAACCTAATTTCGGATAGTCCGAATCGGTTCGAGCACAAGAACCCTAGAAAATAGATCTAGCAAATCTAGAGTAAGAATCTAGGTTCAAATGATGTATTTTGACTAAAATTACTTGCAGGTAGAGAAATCTCACCAATATTTACGCCAACAACCTTTTAAACCCTTGAATCCCCAAAGATTTTACTAAGCACAATATGAGCAAGAGAGAGAATCAAGAACCAAGGAGACAAACCGATTTTTCCCGAAGTTCGGATCCTTGAGGGGATCCTATGTCTCCGTTGAGGCGGCACAAAGCCGGGGTCTCTTTCAACCCTTATCCTCTAGGTGTTGCACCAAGCACTCACCCGTTAACTCTTTGAATCCTTCCTCATGGAGGTGGATTCAACCTTCACAAACTTCCCGGCAAGGCCCCACACGAGGATTTGGGGCTCACCGGTGACTCCTAGTCAGATAGGAGTCCTCAACCTCCAAGAGTAAAGAATCTCGCAAGAAATCCGCTTGAGGATGAACCACGTGCTCAAGATGAATCACAATCACTAGATCTTTCAATCTTCACTTAATCTCCCTCCAAAGATTCAAGAACCACAAGCTTTGAGGAGGAGAACACTAGGGCTTTGAGAGAGAGTGAAAAGAGTCATGGAAGAATTGAATGCACTAGTCAAATGGTAGGTGGGAGTTGGGGAGGTATTTAAAGCCTCCAAAACTAGCTGTTTTCACAAACTCGAGACCTGTTTGGACAATCCAACCATTAGGAATCGTGGCTATGGGACACACAGATTCGGATAGTCCGAACGACCTTCTGGATAGTCCCAACCAAAATGACTTAACCCTAACCGAGGGGGTTCACTCGGATACTCCGAACACATGTTCGGACATTCCGAACCAAAAGGACTTCAACCAACAGAGAGGGCTAGCTCGGATACTCCGAACCCATGTTCGGACATTCCGAACCAATTTGAACTGGACCAACAGAGAGGGTTAGCTCGGATACTCCGAACCGAGGTTCGGACATTCCGAACCAAATTTCGCCTAAGCAACCGAGGGGTCCAGATCGGACATTCCGAAGATGTATTCGGATACTCCGAACCATTTTCAACAAAAAGCCCCTTAGACTTTACACATTGACTCATTTTTCAACTAAAGTTCATCTTTGAGCACATTAGATCATTCTAAAGCTATTTCTTGCCCTATCCCTCTTTATAGTACGGCCGTCCTTAAACTCAAATAAAATTAAAAATACATACGCAGTCGTTGAGTCTAGTCGACGCCTTTTCTTCTTCAAATTGAGGGACCTCTTTCCTGCTTACCTTTCAATGAGCGTATCCATCTGTTCACCATACTCAATATACTATTAGTCACTTAATCTTGTTGTCATTAATCACCAAAATCATTAAGGGCCTAGATGCACTTTAAATCTCCCTTTTGGTGAATTGATGACAACACGATTAGATTTATGATTAAAATTTGAATTGAGAGAGTATTTGGAAAACCAAATACACGAGAAGCTCCCCTAAATGTGTGCATTGAAGTAGTTTGAGTGGAATGTCAAACGACATATTTACGGAAATTTTTGTAGAGCTCCCTAAATTTCGATTTCGAGAGAATATAACAAGATATATGATGATAATTTGCATAAATAAATATGACATGATATCACACAAATGCATCACTAAAGAGAAATGGAATTAAGCTATTAATATCAAGCATCCAACGAGCAAACCAAGTATAAGCAACAGAGGTTCAACTTCAACTACTAAGCAAGCAAACAAACAAACTACTACAACCAAGATAAATCTAAAGCACTTCACTCCCCCTTTGGCATCAAGACACCAAAGAGGTCACTCCTCGCAGCCATCATCGCTGCCGCCGCCGTTTCTCCGAGCCAAGACATATCGAGAGTCGCCTCATCGTCACCAGTAGGGCGCCAAGTGGCCGGAAGGTCAAAGAGTCACGGTCGCCGAATCAATCTGTCATTGAATCGACCACTCGACTCGGATTCTGAAGAACAAGACAGATTTAGCTTCCCTTTTATGACATTAAGCTGACGGCGAGTGTCGGTGATCTTCTCATTCATCTGTCGGATCTTCCTGTGGTTCTTGATCCCAAGGCAGAAAATTGCACGAAGCATGTTCTTGATGGAGCCGCTTGGGGAAGAAGGATCACCAAACGGCCTCGCCAAGTGACACTCGATCCGTAGTGGGCGCCAAGGAGGAGGCACGGCCGAAGCCGGAGGAGGTGGAGCCTCGATCACACTAACACTCAGACGCACATGCTCCACATCCTTAGCAAACCACAACCCGGAGATGCTCTCCACCATGCACATCACATAAGGCGCGACCACATGGCATGCATGGGCTAAGGGAGTTGAGGCGAATCTCTTGCCAAATGAAATCAAACACATCAAACGGCCTAGAACCTTCGCCAATCCTCAAGAGCAGGGTTCCTAGAGTAGGAACGGATGTTGGTGGCGTCTCCTCCTTGGGCCACAAGGTCTTCCTCAGCAACTTGTACAGTATAGCATAGAAAGGCTTCAAACCTTTTGTAGTGCCCAGCTTGAAGTTCTGAGAGCTGTCATACAAAGGAGTCAAATCATTGATGCTGGAGGAGTCAAAAACATGAAGCTTGTCCAAATTCTCTCCAAATTTCTGTTGAATCCAATGCAACAAGAAATCGTGCCTTGGTCACCGATAATATAGCTCATCAACCATGAACCACATGGTGCTCTCAGCATCGGTGTCGACGTATAGGGTCGCATAGAACTGTGACACAACTTCATTGTTCCATTTGCACCTGAAAGACATGATGTCTCTCAAGTTGTGGCGCTCACAAGCAGCAATTACCTCATTGAACACGGTGTCCTCCTGCTGTGCCATGTAGTCCCAGCCAATGTACTGCATTAATGCCACTGGATTCTTCTTCTCAGCAATCACAGAGTCATAGAAATCCTGTTGGAAGTGATTCCAGAACCGCTTGTCCACGTAGTCCTCTTGCAAGTACATCAGCGGATCCTGACTCCTATGCCAAGTGACTTCTTTGCCTCTCCCTTGCCCAACACAGTAGTCCACCTTCTTCTTTGGAGTCACACCCATTGGAGTAGCACGACGGGCATGGTGAATCTCCAATGGTCCAATCAGTGCTCCTTCCCGACGCTGAGCTGCACACTTAGCTGCCCTCAACCTAGGCATAGCAGACCCTAGGATCCTCAAGACCACCGCCTCCCCGACCTTCGCCCCTTGTCCACCACCACCATGACTTGTAGCACCCTTATGACCGCTTTCTTCCTTTTTGCGAATGGTTTACGCCTCTTCCTACCGACCGAAGGAAGGGACTCCTCGAGAGGAGTCTTGAGGAGGATCGACGGGCCGCCGAGGAGTCACCGGCGGGAAGATCATGCCTAGTCTTCTTCGAGCGAGCCGTGATCGATGTCACTTATAAGAGCGAGGGTTGCCACCCTGAGTGGGATCCATCTAAAGGTATACAAGGGTTGAAACAAGATTAGACACTAATTATAACCTAGATGAACAATAAAGAGTTGAAATGAACACCGCTCGGGGATCTCGCAGCGAAGAGTTACTGCGGCATCCGAGCAACACCGCTCGGGGACGAGGATCTCGCAGTCAAGAGCTATCGCGCATCCGAGCAACAAGGCTCGGGATCTCACAAATAAGAGCTACTACTAGATTCGAGCAACACGGCTCGGGACGAGGATCTCGCAATAATACCTATCGCGCATCCGAAAGCAAAGAGGCTCGGGACCTCGCAGCGAAGAGCTATCTGGCGCATCCGAGCAACATTGCTCGGGATCTCGCAATCGAAGAGCTATCATGCGCATCCGAGCAACAGGCTCGGGATCTCGCAGTCAAGAGCTATCGCGCATCCGAGCAACATTACTCGGGATCTCGCAACAAGAGCTATCTGCGGCGCATCCGAGCAACACGCCGGGGACGAGGATCTCGCAATCAAGAGCTATCGCGCATCCGAAAGCAAAGATGGCTCGGGATCTCGCAGCGAAGAGCTACCGCGCATCCGAGCAACACGCCTCGGGACGAGGATCTCGCAGCCGAAGAGCTACCGCGGCATCCGAGCAGCAGGGCTCGGGGATCTCGCAGCGAAGAGCTACCGCGGCATCCGAGCAACACGGCTCGGGGACAAGGATCTCGCAGCGAAGAGCTACCGCGGCATCCGAGCAGCACGCACGCTCGGGATCTCAGAAGAAAGAGCTATCGCGCATCCGAGCAACAGGCTCGGGATCTCACAAATGAAGAGCTATTGTGGCATCCGAGCAACGGGGCTCGAGATCTCGCCAGAAGAGCTATCGCGGCATCCCAAGCATGAATCAAATGCTTGAGGAACGGCTGACGAGGCATACTCAATCGCCGCGATCTCGAACATGGACTAGACGCCCAGGGAACTAATCGGCGCGAAGAGACTTCGCCGAAGCGAAGGGCTCGCCAGCCGCGAACACGGACAGCCCCGAGCGTAAACGCGCGTTCGGGAAGAGACTCGCGCCTTCGGAAGGACGTGTTTCGGCCATGAACATGGACAACCCGAGCGTAAACGCTGCGTTTCGGGAAGAGACTCGCCCGAGCGGAGGACGGTTCGGCAGCGGAATATGGATACCGAGCTAAACACGGTTTCGGGAAGAGACTCGCGCCGAGCGAAGGACGTGTTTTAGCATGACACGGTCTCGTGTGGCCTTCCGGATCGGCCACACTACCACGCCGCCGGCAGAAGCACACGCCGCCGCCCTCCACGCCGCCAAGACGAGAGGTCTTGATTGACTTGAGAATTCGCATCCTCGTGATTCTCGCGAAGACAGTGACTTGGCTGAAAGTTTGTAGAAAGAAAAATAAAAATAAAATAAAATAATCTTGTAGTCAATTTATTCAAAGAGTGGGAAGGATGTGAACCTAAACAAATTAAACCGGGGAAAGCCCAAACTTTCTACGGTTTCATACGAACCTTCTTCCTCTTATACAAGTTCACTTAATTTACAAATGTGGCATTTATTCCTAATGAATTTTGCCATGTGGGTCAAAGAACGCGCAATCTCCGCAAATGTCCGGATGCCGAAATTAAGGTCCATGGATGCTATGATTGCCATGGATATCGATTTATCGGTGTCCCCCAGCATGGAAGCGAGTTATGTCACGATGACTCGTGGCGCATAACATGGGATCATCGAGGATTGTAGAAATTGGAAGGACAAAGATCTCTTTTTCGCGATGGTTCCATCCAACTAGGCGGCTCCAAAACTAGGACTAGGAGATCAATCATAAGAAGATCAAAACTAGTTCATTCAAGTGGTCTATCGCGCCATTACAAAATGGTGGATTGTACATAAATGTTCCACGTAGATTTCACCGAACCGATTCTCACAGGTATTCCAAACAAGAGTTACGGAGTCGCGATATTGGTGATGGGCTAGATAATATTTTGGGATCATACCCATCTCATGTAGAAGGAGAAGAAGGAGGAAAAGAGGAAGAGGAAGAGAAGAGGAGGGAGGAAAGGAGAGATTTAAGCTATTTAATTTTATAGGTTTAATTATATACTTTATGTCATTTAATTTTTATATTTATATTTTATTCATTTCAATTATATCAATGTATTATGTCATTTAATTTAATTGGATGGTCTAAGTTGGCTAAAATTGAAGAGGTCTGAGGGGGCATGAGGGCGCAACTCACGCGCTCGGAGGAGGAGGAGGAGGGGTGGCTACCCACTCGGGAGGAGGAGGGGAGGAGGAGGAGAGCCTGGTTCTGCCGCACTTGAGGGGATGAGCGGCGGGAGTCCATGGGAGTCTGTCGGTGGTGCCTCCGGCGATCAAGAAGTCGGATAATTCAACCAATCCAAGATTGAAGTTGTTTTAGGAAAGTATGCTACAAATTGATGTCTTTTATTGCTAACCACAAACTTGCTAACTACTTGTTATGAATTTCAGTGGTTTCTCAACAAGTAGAGGCCACTTGCTGGTGATCTTGAGCAACTCTACCGCAGGGGGGCTCGCGTGATAGATGGAACGCCGGAGGACGGCTGATCATTGCCGTGTAAGTTGTCTTTCTATTAATGTTTTTGTTTATAGCTTGGTTTGTTCGTTCAGCGAGGTATCGGCTTGGCACAGCGCATCGGGATCGAGCTATCATGCTGTCAGCACTGGCTCGACAATGGCGGCAAAAGCGTCGAGGCGCACCTCGCGGTTATCGCGCACGAGCACATTGTCGGATTGCATGAAGCACTCACATCCGAAAGCGTCGGGATCGAAGACTCTCGATCGAGCAACATTCTCGGATCTCGCAAGAGCTACGCTCGCGAGCAACACGCCTGGCGAGGATCTCGGATCGAAGACATCAGTGATCCGAGCAGCTGGATAGGATCTCGCAAGAGCTGCATCGGATCCGAGCAACACGCCGGGCGAAGGATCGCAGCCGAAAGCTACCGGATCCGAGAGCATGGCTCGGGATCTCGCAGAAAGAGCTACTCAGGCATCTAGCAACACGTCTCGGGCGAGGATCTCGCAGCGAAGAGCTACTGCGGCATCCGAGAGCACGCACGCTCGGGATCTCGCAGAAAGAGCTATCTGCATCAGCAACAGGCTCGGGATCTCCGAGTGAAGAGCTATTGTGGCATCCGAGCAACAGGCTCGGAGATCTCGCCGCGCCGGCGAAAGGCACTGCCAGTGAACCGCAGACGAGTCCGGCGAAAGCAGCGTGCTCGGGGGAAAGACTTCGCGCTCGGCGAAAGGGCGTGCTGTTGAACATGGACAGCCAGCCAGCAGCGTGCTTTCGGGGAGAAGACTTCGCGCCCGCCGGAGAAATTCGGCATCCTCGGGGTCTCCACGGACGGCGCCAATTTGTCGACGATTCGGGACAGGTCCCCGCCGAGCTTACTTGTTGAATGAGGGATCAACTTGGGGCCCCTTTTTCCGCAAGGGTTATACGCCCGAGAGTATGCCGAGCAATGGAGCGAAAGTATACCGACAATCGTAAGGCCTGAGGGTCATTTTTTTATCCGTTCGGCCTCTCACGGGAGATAATAACCCTACGCCCGATGATTGCACTAGTATGTGAAAGTGGGTTACAATGCGCTTGCTTCGGAGGGCCCTGAGCAATGTACTTTATGTCATTTAATTTAATTTCAGCAGGATGGCTCAGGTTAAGAAGTTGGCTTCAAAATTGAAGAAGGTCTTGGGAAGGGGGCATGAGGAGTGCAAAGGCAACTCACCCCAAGACGACGCTTCTCGGGAGGAGGAGGAGGAGGAGGAGGTGGCTACCACCGACTCCCTGGGAGGAGGAGGAGGTGGAGGAGGAGGACGACGATGAGCTTCGTTGGGGTTCTTGGCGTCGGGAGCACTTGAGGAGGGGATGAGGACGGGGCGAGGACTGGAGTCCATGGAGTCTGTTGGTACCGAGTCGGGGGTGCCTCCGCCTCGAGCTCATGCGGGATCCAAGAAGAGTCTGGGCGGAATAAATTGCCAAAAGCCCCACAGATCCGGTAGATAGGATCTTGATAGTTGTTTCTAGCGCGAAAGTATGTGCTACAAATTTTCGATGTCTTTTATTGCTAACCACAAACTTGCTAACTACTTGTTATGAATTCTTCATGCAGTGGCTTGGTTTGCCTCAACAAGGGTAAGCAGGAGCCGGGCCACTTGCTAGGGGTGATCTTGAAGCAACTCTACCCCGGGCGAGTGGGCGAGGGTGGTGCTCGACGCCCGGTGACTAGATGGAGCGACTACTCGCTCGTGGAGGACGACCAGGGAGGCACTGTTGCGGATCATTGCATAGCCGAGTTCTGGGTAAGTTGTCATTTCTATTAATGTTTTCGTGTTTATAGCTTCACGTGTTTGTTTCGTTTCAGGCGAGGTATCAGCTTGGCCCTGACGCATCCCAGGACGACTATCATGCTTGTCGCCCTGTGCTCGACACAATGGCGGCAAAGACGGTCAGGGACGCCATCAGGTTATGCCGCCGGGACGCGGTGATGAAGCACTACAAGAGCACGGGGATGAAGATCTCGAGGGCACATGCCTTGCAGCAGTACCTCGAGGCGAAGGAGTACCTACCTTGGCGTCCGGACTGGATGGACAAGTGTCCACACGCCTGGAAGGATCTCTGCAAGATGTGGGCATCGAAGGAGTGGATCGAGAGGTCCAAGAGGAGCAGGGGAATCGAGAAGCCAACCCCGAGATCTGTGTGACCTACCTAGGTGGACGAGGCATGGGTCACGTCGCGCGTGATATCGTAAGTATACTAAGTACAACTCTAGCATTCTTGTCAATTCAGTTTTTCATTTCACATTTGAAATTGAACTGCAGGAGTTTCATACGGGACTTGAGCCCGATGGGTTCACCGTGTGGATGACGATGCATAACCACCGATGGCCCGTACGCTGCAGAGAGGATTGTAAGTGACTTTCTCTTTTCGCTACTCTCTGACTATTGCAAGCGTGGCCGAGCTAATCCACTTCATATCTTATTTGTTTCGCGGGATACATACTGTGCAGCCATGAAGGAGAAGCACGGCCGACTGTGACCCCTTGACCATGCCGGTCGACCCTCACGGTCATCTACGACCGTTCGGTGGGAGGAGTCACGGCGGACTTCGGCTTCATGGACTCGGTGGTGGCGCCCGAATCGTCTGAGGCCAAGTCAGACACGTCGACAAGAGACGCTCTTCCGCCAAAGGCACGCCTAGAAGCCCGGCGAAGATGATCGCAGAGTTGCAGAAGCGATGCAAAGCGGATGAGCGGCGGAGGCGGCGGATGAGCGGCGGAGGCAAAGTGAGCGAGAGGAGGATAGGAGGCAGACGAGGCCCTCGAGTCGAACCTCTGGATGTACAACTATTTCGTGTAATTAAGATTGTATCGTAGCTACGTTGTACTTACACGTTTCAGATGCTAACATATCATATCCACAGTCGTTGCAGGGGGCGGGACCCTCCGGCCAGCCGCAGATGCCACCTCCGCCGCCGTTCTTCACGCAGACACCGACGCCGACGCCGGGGGTAATGCATTTTGTTCCAATTTTCGCTAACTATTCATACAAGTACACAAATGCACAAGAGTTTTGAACATTGTGGTTTCCTCTATTCTTGCAGGTGTCCGCCTCAGCTGCGCCTGCTCTCGCATTTAATGCTCCACAGGGAGGTGATTCCAGTGGCACAAGATCGGCCGCAGATCAATTCGTCGACGACGTGTTTGCCGATCCTTTTGCCGGTTCGCAATCTTAGTTATTTGTTTTGTTGGTAGAATAGTATGTCATGTTCTACATAGACATGTTGATTGTGAATGTGATGTACTCTTTTGGTTTGAGCTGAATTTGGGACTTATTGATGCATTTTGCTATCTCAGGTCGATGGTGATCATTTGTGCATTGTATTGGTGAATCGAATGTGGTAATGTGTGTGAAATTATATGTTGTGATTGTTCGGGCAATTGGGGATATAAAACTGCTTTGGGAATGGGGTTTTTTGCAGTTAAAATTGGATTTTTTAAAATTCGCAGATTTTTTTTATTTTACAACTGCGTCCTCGGCTCTAACAATGCCGACGACACAAGATAGCCCTGTGTTCGGCACCGAGGGGGTGCGTGGTAAATCGGCCATAGCCGAGCCGAGGACACAGATGTCCACTCTGTGTTCGCGGCTTCAACCATGCCAACGACAAAAGATAGCCCTGTGTTCGGCACGGTAAGGGGTGTCGTCGGCTCTGACCTCGTGCCGAGGACACAGATGTCCACTCCACGTGTCGGCGGCATTAATTAGGCCGAGGACACAAGTTTTCCCTCTCAGATCGGCAGCTTTAAGTTCGCCGACGACAAATGTCTGGGTGTCGGGCGGCCCGGATGGCATCTGTGTCGTCGGGATTTATTGTGGCCGTGGACATAGGTTGGTTGTGTCGCCGACTCGTGTCGTGGGACTTGTGTCGTCGGGAGGCCGATTTACGAGCCTCGTGGTCGGCGGTTTTGGCATCTGTGTCGGTCGGTAAAAGCCGAGGACACCGAGCAAGATCCTATAGTGAAAATGGTGTTATTTTATCAAAAATGAAATTACAAATACTTATATACTATAAACTATCGCTTAAAATAATTAAATGCTTCATCAATTTTTATGTTTTATTGTTATTTCTGTTTAGTCTATTTATATTTTGGTCACTTGGAAGAAAGTTATTAGATTAAATGTACATACATAATGCAGTGCATATAAATCTCTGATTGCACGGGAACTGAAAAATAATTACTAACTTTTCTTCCTTTTAATTTCTCCTCTGCCTCATCAACTAGCTAAGGGCCCGCGCATAAAGAAGCTAAGCATGGAGGCAACCACATTGCACGTTCTAAGATGTCGAGCTTTAGTTACTGTGACCATTAAGTGATCATAATAACTTTATTAATAACACAATTACTAGCTAATCTATTCTAGCTGCACATGTAATCCTCAGCATTGATTGTTTTTTGTGTGGTACGAAATTTAAAATAAATAAAGAAACAAGTTGCTCATATGCCATAGCTGTTTAGATTTTTATTAAAAAGATTGTTTAGCCTTTTATCTCATTTGTTCCAACTCTATCTAATGTTACGCTATTTTGATGCCACCGGTATGAATTTGGCCTTTTGTGATCTCTATGGGCGCCTTCTTTTTGTGTGTGTGTGTGTGCGGGGGGGGTGGCGTGATTGATTTCGGAAGTGAACACATCAGTTCACATGTTCAGAACATAAAAATGTGGTCGCATACTCACGTGAATGAACACCGTGGGAGCTCTTTTCTTTTTTGCAACTATGTTGCTGCTTAATCCTTTATATATAGTTCAACTGGGGTTTTTTATTTTTATTTATTGATGACATTCCTTAACTTTATTTCTGCTACGCTGATTTACATAGCATGATATACGAGTACTGCCACACTAATATCATTGGCGTGACAATGCCACGCATGACCTCTGTAGCCATTGTGACTTTCAATATCCACGTGAACATTTTGCCGCTTCGCTTCTATGGCTTCTTTGGAACATCTCCAGCTTGGGCTTCTCAGAGTCGGAAACTATTCTAAACAGCTGACTTCTTTGTAGTTAGAAGCCACAAGTTAGCATCATATTTGTATTTGGCAAAGCTGAAAGTCAAAAGCCGGGTTGCTTCTCACGACTTCGGTAGGTTGGATTCTGACTTTATCACTAAAATTGAAGAAAATTACCCTCTCCTACTAAGTATAAAATCCCAAACCTCACCACTCCCACTTTCATTTCTGAACCACATTCTTCACATCTAAAAGCTAGACTACCTAACACCAAATCGCTTTAGCCTAATCATTCAACCATACAATTCAACCAAAAACTACTTATCAGAAAAGCAAAAACAACGGCCATACTAAAGCTGAGTTTGTTTAGGCTGGAGCTGGAGGAGAAGCTGCTGGAGCTAGATGAGGATGGTAATTTTTTGTAAATAATAGTTAAGTTGTAAGGGTACCAGGGAAGTGAGATTTTCAGAAGCTCCAGCCATCCCGAGAAGCATCGTTTTCCTTACTTCTCTCGCGTAGCGCAAATTGGGTTGGAGTTTCTTTTCTCCGTCTGGCTGAAAAAATACTATTTGTTTTGGCTTATGGCTTATAGAGATCTAGAAGCCAAATAAACTCAAGCTCAAACCTAAATAAACATAGCCTAAATATAGCCTGTAGGCACGACTGTTTGCTTTTTCACATCGAAACTCATGACCTGCCCAACGTGAGTACAGCCGCACCAAGCAACACCCATCCACAAGGCCATGGCTAATTTCCCTGATCTTTCTTGCTCGTCTCTTCTCGCTTCACGAAATCATCCTATCTGGACGTCCTATTCTCGTTTTTACGTAAATCTAGATCATTCATTCATATATATATATATATTTGGTCCTCTCATCTATCGTAAAAGACATAATAAGACATGTGTCTGAGTGTCTCCTGTCACGTCTGTTGAAGTATAAGTGAATTGTCCACCTTTTCTCATAAACTTAAGTTTTTAGGTGAACTGACTGATGCATGCAACTCAATATGGTATCAAAGCCAAGAGGTCTCGAGTTCAAGACCCGGTTGGCGCAATTTTAAAAAATAATTGCAGCCCCACTTCTATTCCACGTCATAGGCCTGAGGGAGCCTACACGTGAAGGGGAGTATTGAAGTATAAGTGAATTGTCTACCTTTCCTCATCAGTTTAAGCTTTTGGATGAACACGACAGGATGCAGAAAGCTAGATAAAAAGATGATCCCCGCATCCTCACTCCTGATTTAAAGCCCAGTTCCCTGTGGATAACATCAAAAAAGTTGATCTCGATTCTAGGGGCCGGGTCGATCTGGTCGAAAATTGGCATTCTTCGGTTGAATACTGGGAACTTTGCGTGCGCCAATGCGCGGCTTCATCCCGCAGCAGCAAGGCAACAGCAACCAGAAGGCCACCAGCAGTGGAGCAAACTTCGCATCACCCGAACGGGATTGAGGGTAGAGGCGATTGTGAGTTGAGCAACTGAACGTGTTAGTTTTGTTACTCTCCAATATGCACTTGTTGAGAAATTTTTGGTAACCTGTCTGTACCTTTGCATGTGTGGTGGACTCCTATGCTTTCCATTGCACCGATTTCGTGAAAATTAATTAGCACGATAGATTTCTTTGTGCTACGCCAACATTGAAGTCAGTCCTGATTAGTTTGGGCAAATCGGCGTGAGCCCCACCTTGTCACGCCAAGAATGAAGGCGTGGCGGAGCCACGACAGCAGCCAGTGATAGATGCAATCCACGTTGGAAGGAATGCATGCATGGCACCCCTTGCCACGCCGACAAACTTGGCGTGGTGGTAGTACTCAAATGCCACTCCATGCAAACTGACCTGACCAAAAGTTTCAGATTCAGAAATAAAGAGTAGGATTAAAGTAAAATTGGATTATTTTAGTTAACTATTCTGTTTGGATTAAAACCTATTTTATCCCCAACATACTACTAAGATTTGTTTATTCTTAGAGCCCCAAACTCTCCTAGTGGCCGCTCTAAAAAATTCCAAACATGGCCAAATTGGAAATTATATTAGGGGTTTGCCAAACAGTAGTGAGATTGTTATGGCGAGCATACTGTCTGGTGCACCAGCTAGATAGACGTTTCTATATCAATTAAAGCACAATGCTCACATGCCGAGCTTTCCTTTTGTTGAAATTCTATTCCTTTTCCCCAAAAGCAGCTTTGCTACATCGTCCATAGTTGATGGTCTAAAGCATTGGTAGTGGACTGCAGGTAGTGGTGAAATTAAAATACAAACCATTGGCCTTCTCCTAGGGCTCAGCTACTTGTCCTACTTCCTTTGTGACAATGGCAAATCTAGCTGTTGGGGTGCATTAAATTACAGCTGATTGGCCCCTTGGTACAGATTAACTATTATATACAAATCCCAAAATGTAACCCAACCAGTTGTACACTTTTGCAGAAGAGATGTTAAGAGCACATGACCAGTTGCAGACTTGCAGCATAGCCAAAAAGATCATATATACATATACTTAAGTAACTATAAAACTGGCTAAAAAAGACAAGTGCAGTACTTGCCCCAGGCCTAGCATGTCGTAGTTCTTATTATATGATCAACGGCTGTGGTGCATGCTGCAGGAATCAAGGTGGCAGCGCGTTAGATTATGGTTGCTTGGCCTCTTGTGAAACCATTATTGTGCAGGTTGCCTAAGCATCCAATAGGCAAGTGGCTACTTTAGGAACAGCTGCTTATATGATGGTACTTTGCAAGTGGAACAATTGCTTTAGGAACTGTTAATTACCACTATATGTCTCAAGTATTAGGACATAGCCAACTTGATGAGTGCATGGTGGTGGATAATGCAAGTCTACTTGTAGGCAAGCATGTTCAGTCTTTTGTCCTTTAAGTTGTTTGTCCTTGAGAGCTAGCTCTTCCTCTAAAGCCATTCAGTTGACTAAGCCTCCAGGCTGATCTTATTTGCATCTTCCAAACGAAAATTATTTAGGTTTTGATGTATTATGCATGTATGTCTATAAATCTTGTGCTATTTTTGAGCTTGGTAAGGATTCAGGAGGTTCATACGTACATATATAAGTGTGAGTGTGTGATGCCGACACATGACAAGATGCTGACACATCACAAGATACTGCTACATTTCTTCTCAAAACTAACTAAAAGTCAACTATGATAAGCAAGAATATACCAGAAGTTGGCATAATGGTAACATGATTACATAAACCACTCCATTCCGGGATAAAGGTTGTTATATATATAGTTTTACTACTTATAGACAATGCCCAGGATTTACTGCGGAAACAGCTACAAGATTATCTGTCTCGATCTATATATTTTGCAAGATAACTTTGCTTCTTCTTTTTGTGAGGATCAAGATAACTTTGCTTGATTATAGATTTAGGGTCTATTTGTTTTTGCTATGAATTTTCTAAAAACTGATTCTGGATTGTGGCTGTAGAAAAGATGATTCTGGATTCAAGGATGTCATTTTGTGGGTAATTATTTAGAACTTTCAGTGATATTCTCTTATTTATATTCCTTACAATCCACAAAAACACATATAAAGTGGATTGTAGATTCTAGTATATATGAATGGGTTGGATTGTGATAATCAATTTCTAAAATCAGACTATTTGTTTTTGATTTAACTTTTAAAGTTAGAATCCAGAATCTACAGCAAAAACATATAGGCCATCATGAAGATCAGCAGCCTTGTCTTTTGTTGCTCTGCCGATTTTCTTTCCTTCTTTTGCGAGAATCTTGAGGCCGTTGAATCAACCTAGCTCCTAAACTAGGCAATCAGTGTTTTTTTTCCAACACCAAGTAAACATCTCGGTTACGACAGTTTTTTAAGGCCCTGTTTGTTTCAACTTTTTTACTGGCTTAAAAGTCAAAAAGCTAAAAACTAAAACAAACAGATAGCTTTTAAGCCGGGCTTAAAAAACCAAAAGCCTCCCATGAACTAAAAGCTAAAAGCCAATATGAGGTGGTTTTTTTTTGCTTTTGCGGATTGAAATTTATATTTGCCATTGAAGTTGTAACATATTTACTCACCAATACCATCCATATAACTTATCTACGAAAGCGGGGAGAATTGGAGGCCAATCAGGGTGGCCACGTGTCACTGTTTTTTTTTTGTGAAAAAGCCCTCCATAAATTTTGTAATTACGTTTAGGTCCTCTGGCCGGTTATTTTGCAAAAAAAAATGTAGTCTGTATATATTCGCTAACAGGTCCTCCGGTGGGTACTTTTGTGAAAACAAAAAATTACATCCAGACCCTTCTATCGGTAATTTTGCAAAAAGAGCCCTATAGTTTCGTATATTCGCGTATGGGTCCTCCACCTTTATTTTTTCGTTTGCGAAAAAAAGCTCCGTAGTCTGTATATTCGCAGTTGGGTCCTACGGTGGGTAGTTTTGCAAAAACAAAAAATTACATCCAGACTCTTCTATTGGTAATTTTACAAAAAGAACCCTATTGTACGGAGCGGCGTAGCGCGGGTTCCTATCTAGTATAAATGAAACTTCTTTTGTTTTCGAGGGCGTCTCCCTCTCCCTCTTCCTCACAATCTAAAAAGGTATTTTAGATTTTTCAACAATAAGCTACACTATCCAACCCATAAAAAACCAAGGTGCCAAACAACGTGTCTTGGCTTAAAAGCTCATTAAGCCAAAAAACTAACTTTAAGCCAAAAACCAAAAAGACTAAGCTGAAACAAACATGGCCTAAATATACATGGACAGCTTTTTGGTTGCTCTACTAAATACAAATTAATTACAGTACAAACCACTGAGCAGGTAGTAGCTAATTTCACTTCACTGTCCCATTTTTTCGGGTTTTATATCCTGATCTCTTGTCAATTTTCTGGCTCCGCCGCCCCCCGCCCCCCCCCCTGAATTACTGTTTTTCCAACCACTCCAAAGATCAAATGGGCCATCACAATTCACAAGCATTTGCCCATAAATTAACCAAGAAGTTGCATGGGTAGGGATCTAGTGGGACAACGCTGGCAGGATGCCAGCACTTATTATTGGCCGTATTAACATAATCACCCCAACATGTCATTTTAATTTCGTTAGCACGAACTAGGGCTACGAATCAAGAAGAGAATACCGTCGTTGGTGTGCACGTTTGAGAGAGAGGAGATGAGAGTGGATGCATTGTTACTTCAGTTGATACAATGAACCCGGCCTGCGCACTAAGGTCTTGGAGGGAGAAGTTAACAACGCCGTTTGATTGGAATCAGCACGCAAAAAAAATCTAGCAATTCGTCGTTCAATACTCCTACTTGTCAGTGATGGACCTTTTTTTGTGGCTTTATTCGAAGGACACAAGCTTTCAGCTCAGTGTTATCAATGATGGATTTATATGCAGAGTGTTTTTTTTTTGCTCATTGGTCCAATTTTTTTTCTGCTCATTGGTCCAATTTTTTTTTCAAATATGGTCATCGTCTGATCAAACTTGCAAAGATAGCCCTTTCTAGACTGTGGAAAGATCGAGAGCCGACACATGTTATCTGTCCCAGTCCACAACAGGTCACCTGTCACGGTATATGAGTACGGTAGATACTTGTTGCGATCGAGAAGGGTTAGATTTATAATTTCGTTTGGATGGGAAGCAAACTTGACAAAAAAACACACACACACACAGAGGGAGAGAGACCATAAAAAATTGGCTTCTTGTATGCTCTGCTGCCTGTTTCATGCAGTGGACAGGAATACTGGATAGGCAAGAAATTCCCAACAATTTTAATGCATAGGTTGAGGGAGCAAGAGTAATAAAACATTTTTAATCATAGGCAGTGAATCAGCTTCCTTCCAACTGATTAATCTGCTCAGGATTTGTCATTATGTCCAGCATAAATGGACATAACAATACAAATGTGCAACTAAAATGTCAACAGCTCTGCAAATTTGTCCCTAAGGGAGAGAAAAATATGCTAAGTAAATTACAGAAATGGTACTTTCTTATTGTTTCTTCGTTCTTCATTTTTAAATGCATAGAGTGAGCAAGTGGACGGTATCTTAATTGTTAGTATTCTAAGTTTACGATACTCCTTGCAAAAAAAAGTTTATGAAATGATATAATATGGAATTTATTTTGCTGCTATTTGTTGTTTTGTTTCTGAAGGACTGACACGATGATTAGTGGGGTGAATTCACAAATAAAATTCTCTCTAAAAATCAAACCATCAAGAGATCAGATCGAATGATTATACAATTTAAACAGATGGTTGGATGAACAATACCACTCGACTATGAGGGTAAATGAACAGTGCTCAGATAACACAAAGAAAACTGTACTGGTCGGATAAACAGTAACTGCAAAATGGTCAATAGCACTAATCGGATGAATAGTGTTAGGAGGTGAAACAATGCTCGGATGAACAGTTCAGCTGAATAGTATAATCAGCATGATCTCAGAAACAAGAATCGATGTAAATTTTGATCGGCCAATTCAAATTCTGTGAAACTTTATGTGCACCTTCTTATAGATGTTAGGAAGCTATTCCAACCTTTAATCACAAGAATTGACATCAAAATTCTGACATTTTTCTAGTTTATGAATGTTGCACAAAACTGGATCAAACACAAAAACTTCACCCTTGGCTTGTCTTAAACGATTTCCCACCAAATAATAACACAAATAAACAACCCTTCAAACAAACAAGAATGCAATATACAAGAATCTTTCGTCTTTCAAACATAAAGATCGGTTTTCTTACAAAAAGTGAAAAGAAGAGGTTATAGATTTCATAGATGATTGGGATATGATCTAAAAAAATTTATCCATCAATTATTCATTCTTAGCATAAAATCCACAAGCATTTAGAAAGATGAAAGGCAAATCCAAATGTACGGAAAGTAAATTATAAGAATTTAAATTATGGAATGTTAATAATGAATTTAAGTATAATGTAAATGCTAAAAGTAAATTCAGAATAGGAAAATAAAACTTGATGAGGATTATTCGTGACTATACTCTGTTAATGAGTCTACAATACATAAAACCTATAATATATACAAGAAAGCCTATCTTTATCGGAGCGGTTAAGTTTCTCACCAGTTCAATTAAGGTGGTCAAAACTTTGCTTCACACTGGTCGATGACAACCAGTGAAATAGTCACCCCGACCAGTGAACCGGTCAGAGACAAACGGTTATCCCGCACACGTCTCTGTACAGACAATTATCTAATAGGTATACATAACTACTCGAAAGTTGTCTCTGAAAATGGCACCCTTTGACGAGAAGACTCCGTTTGGTGGGAAGACACCTCTTAGCTACATGGCACCTTTTTAGAGAACAACTGCCGCCTCTTCAACCGAGATAAATAGGGGACCGATCCACACTGTTAAGGATATCTACAATCAAGCATCTGGTATCCAATTTGATCTAGACATCTAGCATCTAACATCTGACATTAGTAACCTATGATTATTATGATCATTTTGTAATCTATATACTCTGTAAAAGTCTTTTGGCTAACAAAGAAGTAACCCCCTTTCTCCCTATTTTGTTCACCAAGAGTCGATAATTATATTTTTATAAGTTCGATTAAGGGATCCCAGATCTTGAATATCGATAAAATTTTTATTTCTTAGGAGGAAGATTTATAAAGCCTCACAACAAAATGGATATAGCTCAAATGAGCATCGAAACCTTTAAGGGAGATACACCCCTCTCCTTCTCTATTTATATCACACTGGGAACAATCTCCACCCTTGAATGACAACTTGACCCTCAAGAAGCCTCATCAAGGACTGAGATCCACTCCTCACTTATATATGGGCTAACCCGCAATCCAACATCATAATGGATTTTATCCACACATACTAACTTAACCACTATTCCACCATGTGAACCTTTAATCTAACGATCCTTCTTAGCTTGAGTAGAGCTTAAATTAGCATCTCATCCATCCACTTATCTTCTTAGCTTGTAGCCACTTCTAGCCTTAGTTATCTTCCAATGACATCTTGATCATCTGAACCTTAGCTCTTCTAGCCTAGTCCCGATCTTCTCCGCTTCACCATGATCTAACACCGAGGTCTTACAACCATCATAAATAAAGGAAACACATCACATAATATTGCTCAAAATGATATGTAATAAGTAATCAGCTGAACAATCACATATCTAAAGATCCCACCTTAACTCACAACCAGTCAAGTTCATGACTACTTAAAGCTCTGATCAGTTAAGGCTCCGACTAACCAAGGCTCTGACCAGTCAAGGTTTCGACCAGCCAAGGTTCTGATCAGTCAAGGCTACAACTACTCACTGGTGCAAAGACCACTCAACTCAAATTGCTCAACCTAAAGCAAATCAACCTCAAACCTGAAGACCACAAGCTAAAAAAAATATTCAATTTCTCATCACATATATGAATAGACCTTCACATGGTATTTCAGTTTCTTTGGAACTTGCACACAAATCACTCTAATTGCTCATATGGGGGAGAACTAATGGCCATATGATCTCCAAGACATAATTAAAAAAACATTCCAATCCAAACGGGCTGAGGCTAACCATGAAGCTAGCACTTCCAACCTTCACCTTAGCTGTGCTGGATGAGGCCATTCCCAGTGCATAGTTTCATTTCTCAGTTTCCAAGAGTGCCACATCAGTTTTTATCTAGGTAACCGTATATGTTGGGTTTTATCTAGATGAAACTTTCTCATCTCCCATGAAACTCTCTATCTCTCTTCATAATTATCTTGCCATGTCACCAAACATGATGATGTGTCATATCATTTAATGAGAATGAAACTCCCATTGTGAATGGCCTGAGCCATCCGATTAGAAACCCAACACCAAAGAAGAGAAGAGGCATTTATAACAAAAAAAACTTTTTGAAACATTAAGATAAAAAAAATTCTCAGGGACCTATTTGAATGTCTTCCTTCACATCGATGCCATCCAGGATTTCTTTCCCGCGATTAGTCCAGGATAAATCGCATTGCCTCCTCTACAAAACTTAATCCAAAGTACGTACCAAACACTTCCGACGTACGTACCCTAAGCGGCTAAACCAGCAAAAGCCTTGCACTACCCAAGCTCAAAACCGAAGGATTTATTTAGAACGCAAGAATTTCATATAAGTTCTATAAACAATACAGTCATCTAAAATTCTCGTGAGACATTTTTTGTATTTCATTAAGTTCCCTCGAGACTAGGTAATGAACATTACAAAGTTCACAAAAACCAAACTAATACAATCTTCATTCTCTTTTACTTATAGTTTTAGATATTGCCATTGTCTCCGATATACACTATTGACCATTACCTTTCTAATTAGATATCAGTAAAAAAATTAAAAATATAATTATATGAACATATTTTTATGACAAATCTAGTGACAATTTTTCCACGCAATAAATCCAAATACTTTGTACATATCAACGGTCCAAATTTTAATAAGTTAAGTGCACGTATCCTAAATTGTCAACGAAAGCCTAGTTTGGAACAGTTTCGACTGTAGGTTCTGGATTCTCCAAGAATCGGGTGAGTGATAGCTTCTGATTTTGTGTTTTTATGTATAAATCTGCTTCTGATTGTGGAGGAAGCTTATTGGAGAATGGAGAATCAGGAGCTATCACCTACCTAATTCTTAGAGAAAATCCAAAATCTGCATAATTAAAAACAGTTCCAAACTGGACCTAAGAATTAACAGAGTGAGTAACATTTTAGAAGTAGCTTGTAGCAACTTCTACAACAACTGAGCATCTGGTTGGCTGATCCCCACTATTGAGTTGGTTGCTAGGAAGCGCAGAAGAAAAGGCTCGCCAGCATGGCCGTACCTAACCTTTTTTAAGGAATTTTTTTTAAATAATACATTTTTTATTCGAAATTTCAAAAATATACCACCAAAAAAAAATCTCATAAATATACCCCAACGGGCGACAGGGGCTTAAATAGAAAAATACACGGGCGACAGGAGGTCGGGCGGTGACGTGGCTTCCTGTCCTCGATCAACTGGCGACAGGAGCCGAAATGGCGCCTGTCGCTCGACGAACGGGTGACACTGAGTAAATCGATTGATGGTCGGGCGACAGGGGTGGCGCAGGCCCCTGTCGCCCGACGAACGGGCGACAGGAGCGTTTATAAAGGGCTTCGCCCGGGCACTGTAGCCATTCGGTTGATTTGAGAAAAAGAGAGGGAGAGAGAGGAAGAGGAAGAGGGGAAAGAGGAGAGGAGAAAAGAAAGAAGAGGGGGAGATTCTGCGCCACTGTTTCGAGGTAAATTTCTGTTGTTTACTTTTGTTAGCAGTAAATTATGATATGTTAGAAATAATTTTAGATCTTGGGCACTGTAGCAGTAAATAGTGGTAGATTAGAAATAGTTTTAGATGTAGGTTACGGATAAATGTAGGGGATAAATGTAGGTAAATTGATAGGTTATGGATAGATCTAGGTAAATTGATAGGTCACAGTTAATTCTAGTTTAGAAAATTTAGATATTTTTTACGGATAGGAGTATATCGGTATATATTGATGGTAATGTAGTTATGAATGTATATTTTTTTAAGATATAAGTACATCGATATGTATATATTGTTAGGAATGAATGTATATGTTTTTACAGATATAAGTACATCGATATGAATTATTAGGAATGTAGATGTTTTTTACGGTTAGATATATATTTTCGTAGCATGTAGGTATAGTTATGTTACGTCATAGTATTTTATACGGAAAATAATTAATTCGTGGGTGAATGAATGGATTCGCAGATATGGCAGAACGAGTTCCATTTAGAATCTATTATGGAGATAGGGTTGTAATGCATGGTTTGGAGGGTGCAGATCTTAGTAACATGCAGTATGTGGACAGAAGTTTGATTAGGGTCGAGGAGCGCACATTTGCTTCCGTGTTGAAATGGTTGTATTATACTTTTCGGATGGAACAAGAGAAGTGCGAGTTGAAGGTATTTTGCCTATGTAGTATGCTAAACGACCCTATTTATCGATCTAGTTGAGTGAAGGAACCTCATCGTGAAGATCATATGTGAGGCGGCAGAGCAAAGGGATGGAATCGGTGCTTTTAGTGCGAGCATTTGAGAGGATGTTGCCCCCAAGCAGAGTTGGACGCCGGTGAGTGCAATCGACCTCAAATGAGCTCGATTTGGTGACACCAAATTGGGAGATCTAGGCATGAGCAAAGATGTTCAAGAATGCAACGATGACATCATTTGCCAAAGCGGTGAACAAAGTTGAGTTTCGGGAGGATGATGAAAATGTTGGCCAAGAAGCGCGGGGACTAGTAGACGAAAGTGAGCAAATTGATGAAATAACAGCTAGGATGGAAGAAGAAGACCGTGATTACAGCAGAGCAGAAGAGGAGGACGACGATGAGTCGGATGAGGAAGATGGAGGTACGGAGTCGCTTTGTGCGGTACCGAGTGGAGCACGCAGCAATTTGATAGGCTGGTTGTCAATGAAAGCAACCACATGCCTTGGCAGTATACTGATAATGAGGTTAGGCTTAACAGTATCTACCCAACAAAAGAGGCTATGCAGGATGCCGTGAAAGATTGGGCTCTATCGTTAAGAAGGACTTTCAGGGTTAAGAAATCAACCCCAACCTGCTACGACGTGGTGTGTGAGATCCATGGGTGTCCGTGGAGAGTGCACGCATACAAGCCCAAATGGGGCACCCATTGGATATGTTCAAGGTTGAGCAAAGACACATGTATGATCGAGAAACAAGATGATGGCTCACAGAACTCGTCATCCGGGTATGTCGTAAACATCATGTACGCAGAGATAGTGGAGAACACGAGTTTTGAGCCTGTGCTATTATCCGAGCGATCGAGAACAGATATCAAGACACAATTAGCTATGGAAAGGCGTGGAGGGCGAAAGCGAAGGCATTAGAAATGAGGTTTGGGAAGTTTGAAGACTCGTACCATAACACGCTCAAGACCGCCGCTTGCATTCAGGGAAGAAATCCTGGGACCTACTATGATTATCAAGATTGTCCGTCAATCAAGTGGCCAACTAAAATGCATCTGAGGAGAGTGTTCTTCGCATTCGGAGCTTGCATTAAGGCGTTCTATCACCGTCGTCCATTGTTGTGCGTGGACGGCACATTCTTGACCGGGAAATACAGAGGGCAAATACTGACAGTTGTGGGCGTCGATGGGAACAACCAGATTCTACCTGTTGCCTTTGCCTTCGTAGAAAGCGAGAACTACGAGAGTTGGCTGTGGTTCCTACGAAACTTGAAGATCGGGTGGTCAAAACTCGCCCAGATGTGTGCGTGTTTGCATGACAGTATTTGGCTTGCTTAGTGCTATCAACCACCGCAAGCAGGGAAGAGGAGCCATTCGATGGCCTGACTTGTAGAGTCGATGGTGCATGAGGCATTTGGGTGCAAACTTCTATAAGCAATTCATGAACAAGCAACTGATGAATATGTTCAAAAGACTATGTAACTACAACCAGGAGAGCAAGTTCAACTCGTGGAAAAATCTTGATGACGATAAGGAAACACAAGGAGCAGCATTTAACAACACTAGTGGCAGTGGAACACAGGAGCAGGCGGAGCCTCTTTTCCCCCTGCAAACAGAGGATGAGGCGACTTCCCCTTCATTTTTGGGCCGTATCCGGTGGGCCCCGCAAGGTAAGGAAAACCCCTAAGTGGCCACGATTTCTCAGATCAGAAGTTACAACGGAAAATAAAGTAGAGAACACTCTTCATTGAGACATAAAACTAGGATACGAAAATAATGGTTACAACTTAACGTCTACTGAGTGCATCGAGGCCACTTCCCCTTCTCCCATGCCTCTGGTGGGGCTTCTCTGGCACGACGTGCCCTCTCTCGTTTCCTCTCTCTCTCGGCCTCCTTCTCCTTGGCTTCCTTTCGACGTGCCTCCTCGCGCGCGGCGTCACGCTGCGCTTGAAGCTGCTCCCTAAGGTCCGCTTGCCGGTTGGCTTCATCAAGTAGCCTTTGGTGCTCGGGGTTGATCTCCTCGTCATACCACTTCTCAAATTCACACAATGGCAGAGGCGACTGCATGAAACATAAATTAGCAATGTTTCATTCACAAATATTACGACACAAATATAATTGTTACCAGCTGGCACTTCTTGAAGGCTCGCTTTGGGGTCAAGGCGAGTTACTAAGACATCCAATACCTCCTCTTCCAAGTCGGAATTTCCCAAGAATAGACAAGCCTGCAATGATCTTCGCACAGGCACATCGGTGGGACAACTCCGCAAGGTATGAGGAGGTCCTGATACGCCATGTTGCGCGGCACCTCCGAAGCACCTCCCGCTTCTTTCGCCTTCCCCTTTCCCTTTCCACTCGCACGCCTCGACATTTTTCCTCTCTTCTTTTCTTCCTTTCTTTCTCCCTTCGTTTCTTTGGCTGGATGGATGACTGAAGAATTCAATTGAACACAGTGCCGAACGGGTGCTTAAATAGAGGGAAAAGATTCTATCGCCATATGGTTGGACGACAGGGGTGCGTGTCGCCCAAACATTCATCGATTTATTTCCTGTCGCCATTTCATCGGGCGACAGGCATCGGTCGCTAGTTGATCAGGCGACAGAGGTCATGAGGTGACGTGGCCTCTCGTCAGCCTGTGTGTTTTTCTATTTAGGCCTCGCCGCCCAATCAATCAGCATGTGGGTATATTCTCGAGATTTTTTTTCGGTGGTATATTTTTGAAATTTCGAATAAAAAATGTATTATTAAAAAAAATTCATTTTTTAAGCCCTATGCTAAAATTATAGCCAGCCTTTTGTTCATAGAAAAATAAATATTAATGCTATTGATGTTTTTATAAAGGTTAACAAGCTAGTCTATTCAATATTTTACTGTCAACATAAAGTAGAGACTAATCACTACGATGCACACAAAGATCTAGCATGCGCAACAGCAATATAAGATAAAGAGAAAAATTATGTACTTGAAGACTTGAACTCACAGAGAAACACACAACTGTGCAGTTGATCATTCTGCATATCCTTGTGGTAAAAGCATGTACAATAATAGAGACGACTATTGTCTATATATTTCTCAATGTCATCTAAAGACAACTAAATATATCTTTTATAATAGATGACATTTTAGGTTATCTCTATGAGATTCTATAATATTTTATTTACGACATGAAAAATATTTATTATAGACAATGGCTCACGTATTAGTGTTTTATGCTGTCTATATGGTCATCTTTTCATGAAAAAACAACTATACTCTCTCTTCTCCTTCTCTTTCTTCCATGTCAATAAAAATCTTATGTGGCAAAACATATAAACAACTAACATCACATCATTGTATATGCCCTAAAGACCTGCTCGCAAGTAGGGACACAATCAAATCGGATATATACCAATCAACCGATTGACCAGGTTTTTCGGTTTCGGATTCGACATTAGATTCGAGACTATACTATCTGTGGAGTACATGGATCCCGGGTATCTGCATGGCAGGCCGTGAGGAATACCCAAGAGGGGATAGGCCGAGCCGACTGTCTAAAGACGGGTATCACCTAGACTGCTACCTACGTGCGCAACAAGGAAACTCTGAAGATAGTAACCAAATTTGATTAGGTATGATATGATTGTAATTCTGGTTATTGCCATATTCGGCAGATAAGGATAGAGATAGAATTTTCACATTGTAACCAATCGGGGATCTTCCTTGTAACCGTCCTCCTTACTATATAAAGGAGGGGGCGGAGAGCCTCATTCAAGACATTCCACACACGATCTCACGATTATACAAGCACGTCTACATCTATAATTCCAAAGCACAGAATTAGGGTATTATCTCCTCTGCGAGAGTCTGAATCTGTATAAATCCCGCGTCTTGTGCTACCATCGAGTTTGGATCCAGTGCTTAGCCCCATATTCTTTATTGCCGACAACAAACGTAGACACTATCTATCGATTCAGCATTTACTAAGAATATTGACGGATATTTCTGAAAATAATTACCCGGATAATGGAAATCTCCAGCTCGGCACCGGCTGCACTAGCCCATTGAGTGTAGCGAGCGCGATCCAGGCGGAGAAGAAGAGCATGACCCCCACCCTACAGCTGACGCCGAAGCGCGGGCCGGCACGACGGCCGCCATCGCGCGGATCCCACCCCCACTGTTTCACAGCCAGGGCTATTCCGGCTTCGCCACCTTCCCCCTACAGAGGGGGTGTCGATGAGCTTCCCGTCCCACTCCTGCCGAACGCACGGCGGCGAAGGCAGCGTGACCCGCTCTGGCACGGCGGTGGCTTTAGCCTCAGCAGCAGGTGGAGCTTTACTATGGTATATTTCTCTAGCTCTTCTCTGTGCTATGACATTTCAAATGTGGTGGTGGTCCACGGTCCAGGTGTTTATGTGCGTGAATTTGTTGCTCCTGTTTCGATTGCAGAGGTGGTCGAGCTGATCGTCTGGCTGCCCGTGTCGGCCGACGGGAGGGAGACGCTGCAGTCCAACAAGGCGAGGAGTTTCGTCGGGAGGCTCGCCGTCCAAGCGGCCGACAGCTGCGTCGCGTGGGCCTCCACATTCCAAACCCACAATGGGCAGTGCACTAGCAATACAGATGTGCGGACGTGTTGCGGCTAGAGGTGGGCATTGTGCCGGGTCGGGCCGGCCCGGCACGGGCTCATCGTGTTTCGGACTTAAACCGTGCCGGGCCGTGACGGCCCATCGTGCTCGCCGTGTCGGGCCGGGCTAGCCCAGCTCACCTTCGGTGAGCCCAGGCACGGCCCATCGTGCTCGCCGTGCCGAGCCGGGCTGGCCCAGCTCACCTTCGGTGAGCCCAGGCACGGCCCATTTGCCCTTCGTGCCTGCTTCGTGCCGTGCCGGCCCAGGTCCGGCCCATTTATACTATTACTGTAAGAGAAAATGATCACAGATTGATTTCTTTTTTTATCTATCTAGGACTTCCTTTTTCTCCGATCGAAACAAAATCCTATTGTGTTTATTTTTCTCGATTTTCTTGATTCAGTTGTTTCTTCTAGTCATATGCATGCAACCATGCATTTACTCCTTGATTTGATCACCCACACATATAACGTATGGATGCATTCCCTTCCTTTTCTCCGGTCCATCCGTAGTTTTCTTCCTTTACTCCTTGATTTGCTCACCCACACATACAACACAGTGCGTGCTGCTGGCCGTGTCGCCCAAGCACGGCCGGACTATCGTCTTGGTCGGCCGCCCATCGTGCCGATTAGCGGGCACGACCGGACAATCTAATCTGCGGCCGACCGACCCGTTTAGAACAAGACTGCGTCGGGTCATGGGTCGTCTTGGGTCGGCGTGCCTCGTCTTTACCCAAAATAGCGACCAAATGCCCACCTCTAGTTGCGGCAGACTTGGCTATATCAAAACTCGCAGAGTTGCGGTGTTCTCGGTGTGATCGATTCATTGGTTCAGTGTTATTTACGAATGTTTTGTATGTTTGCCGTTGAATATACTTTTACAACTTTGGTAAACTATCTAATAAAATAATTTATTAAATTATGATAGTTCTGTTCTATTCAAACTTATACGGTTAATTAATTATTGCTATATGTCACTAAGTAAACTGACATTTTTTCGTCGGCTAAGAACCGTCGAAAATAAGCCTAAAACCGACGAAAATAGTTGTTTTCGTCGGCCAACCGACGAAAATTGGCCGACGACAACAAACCGACGAAAATCAATACATTTTCGTTGGCCTAATATAGCCGACGAACATATAATGTGTCACGACCTGACGGGGCGTGCTGACGTGGATAAGGGTATTTTCGTCGGCCTGAAGCTCCGCCGACGAAAATATGGGCTATGTTTTCGTCGGCCAAAAGTTCAGCCGACGAAAATAGTGATCTTTTTTTTCGGCAGTCTATATTTGGGCCAACGAAAATATGATCAAATGTTCAACAGCCTGCAGGCGTGCCGACGAAAATACTTGATCCCATTTACGGCAGCCTCTATTTGGGCCGACGAAAATAGCTGGGTGCACCAAAAAAAATAAAATTCAGAATTCATTTGGTCCATACAAACCACATCACAATATATACAAACCGGATCACAATAGAAACCAAAATTCTATTGATCCATATCACAAACAAGATAGCATAAATGCACAAACGAACAAACATACATGCAATCCGACATTACACAAACAGATTTCCAATCCGCTGTCGCACAAGTCAACAATATCAAAACGTCACCAAGCAAATCCTAACAGTGTGAAACAAACCAACAAAAACAATCGACTAACTAGAGCCTCCACCTAAGTTTAGGACATCATCAAATTGCTCATTCACTGGAGGTATACTATTGTCGCCAGCACTTTGTGACCCATCACCTCCTACTGGGCCTGCAGCCGAGCCATCCATCCCCTACAACATATAAGGAGAGAAATAGTTAGTGTAAGCATTTGTGTCCTTGACCAGGTTTATGCGTCTGTAGTAGCACCAGGCTCAGATAGTTCCTGAGCAGACTGTAAATTTAATACGCCCGCACTGACAGACAAATTACTACCTGGGATCAGATAGTTTCTCAAGTAAAAGACAGACTTGATTACATGCTGATATGCAGACATACAACACTAGGAACAAAATAAAATCCAGTGTTACCAACAAATCTCCTATATCAGAGCAAGTCATATCAAATGACACGAGTAGTACAGCAAGTTTGCAACTCACCATCTTCTGTGCAATTGCCCAGACAAATGGATCTTCTAATAAGCATACAATGCACAGTGTACATGAAGCGTACACAGGGTAACATCAGGTCAAATTATTTCAGATGTATGTGCATCTGGCCTAGCATGATTCAAATAGAACCTAATGGGAGCTGCACATATCTAAGGGAGCAGCTATATTTGTTTCTAGCATTCTATAGATGTTGTCTTTTCAGGAAATATGGGTATGCTGCTTCTGCTATAAATAGTAACGTGGAGAATCTTGATATTACATCAGTACAAGAGCCTGAAGTGAGAAGACCTGATATAATGGATGTTACAAACAACACTGAATATAATTTATCGTCAACCTCGATTATGCAACGTCAATGGCAAGGCAACCAGATTCTCTTGCACACACTTATCTCGCAAGAAAATCGACAAGTGCAAAACATTTCTCCTTCTCTAGAAAATCGACAAGTGCAAAATCGACAAGAGCTCAAGTGTTTTAACGACGTTTTAATAACCATGATTGAATCACAGAATTCATATATTTTCGGTGTTCTTGTTTCCTCACCAGAATCAGAATCGTGTTGGTGATTGTAGACATCAGAACGTTCACTTGTGTGACGCCTTTTTAGCCACTTATCCAGCACATGCTGTTATCTCCTCTTAGTGGTAGACTGGTAGTGTCATCTGCAGTTCTGCATTAGCATATTGGAGGACCTCTACTAGGAAGCATTATGTTACTTTTTGACTATTCCCTGGAGGCAATATGGTACCTATGAATTTGGGGCTTATGCACATTTTTAAAGAAACATTAATAATACACTGAGCTGTCTGTTATGGATATAATAATTGTATTGCTTATTAGTCTTAGCAACTTGTACTTGCAGGAAGATAACCTGAATGTGCCAGGTTCTGTGCAACACATCAATGAGATTGAGTCAGATTCTGCCAGTATGTCGTGTCCATTGTTGCATGCTCTATTATAAATGAAGAAACCAACTCCCTGACTTGTTAGTGGACAGGAAACCTTGGTGCAAATTGTAATAGTGGCTTTGTTTTACTAACTAAAGATCCACTAGTTCAGTGAAGAAATCTGCTCTGATTTATCTCTTTCTTGCTCAATGAGATATGATGAACTATTTTACAACTAAACTTTGACCACTAATTTCTATTATAATATAGGTTTCATGCATTTTTAGCAATTGGATGTAAATATACACATGCACACACAAACATACCCCACAACAACATACAAGAACAAGAATATCATATTTTTTATAATAGAACAATACTGGAAAATATAGTACCATAGATGGTGCGGTCATAAATGTAGGAAAGATGGAGCCGAAATCTTTGGAAGATTGAAGGGTTTTCCAAAAGCAGCAGACATACACTCTGTGGAATAATTGCACATAATCAATTTGAAAGCATCTTAGTCTTACTCATATCACTAATTGTATGCGATGGAAATGAACTTACATTCATTTGTGAGTGCAGCGAGATATGGATTCTTGTTGTTGCCTCATGAATTCTTGTTCTTTGGGCTATCATATCGCGATGTTGAGCCAACTGAGCGCGTTGTTGTCTCAACTCATCCTGCATCTGAGCCTCACGAGCAGCACGTGCACTACTTGTGGAGGTCCGAGACGCCCTCGTCAAGTCTCGAGTTGCAAAGGAATCAACGAAGCCATTGAATATGGAAAACCTCCCATGACTCTTGCCACCGCCGCTCCTATACAAGGCGGCGATGTCAACGTCTTCCTCCCTCCAGTTGCAGTCCTCACCATGGGTTCGGGCCATCTCATCTCCATATCTAGCCTGCGATGCATACGAGTTACATTGAGAAAAGCAATAACTTGCAACACGATAAAGAAAGGCAATTGACTAACCAAGCTGTCCGTCGCCCTCTGGCTGCAAAGTTGATCTGGCTGCGTAGAGTCGCTCCCCTTGTGCCCCGCAACGTAAGTTTCAATCGCACTTAGTCTCCTCCCAAGTCGAGCTTCCTGTAATCATGTTAATCGCTACTACATCGATCATAAAAGAAAATGAATTATTAACATAGCATGATAAGAGTACCAGTCGCTTAGCTAGACGAACATGACCATCGGCACCATATGTATGAACAACACTTGAGCCTGACTCTCGATTCACTCTCTTACTATTCGACTTTGCAATGAACGCTTCAGAAGCCCAGTACTCAGAAAGTGCCGACCATGCATCAGGGCACGCATTAAACCTACAATGTTAGCGGTTAAATTAAGCAACTATTCAATGGCGTATCTGAAATACACACAATTCATATGACTAACCATTTCAATGAACTCGCATGTACTCATTAGCTTGAAGGTAGATTTTTGAAGAACCAAGTTTTTTATTCATTTCCTCTCCACAATGCCTCTTGCAGTATGCACTCACTGCTTGCAGGCGAGCATTGTGCATCATATCTTTTACTACCTTCGTAGCACCATTCTCAAACACACGTTTGGAATGTGCTCCCAGCTCCTCCTCTTCCCCCTCTAACAAGCGATACGTCTCCTACAATACAAGTAAATGAATTAGTTACCGTGACAAAAAACAGAAAAACTAACTTGATGACCATGATTTGAAAAGGTTTACCCAGAAATCAGTCCACACCCTCTGTGCTGCTGTTCGTTCATTATTGTCTATTGTCACCTTATAGTGTTCCCACTTCAAAGCTGGTAGGGACACACCGTCGATCTCAACCAATCTAGGGTAATGGTACCGACAAAGAGAGCCCAATGTGGCATTAACCTGCCTTGTCCTATTTGTCCCCGTGAAAGAAGGATCATCCTATGACCTGCAACCAATATATTTGCACAATCAGACATACGTATACAAGGTTAAATAAATTGTAATCATTACTAACCTCGTCTGGGGGCCGGGAGGCGGGCGGTGGCGGCCGAGGAGGGCGGGCGGCGACGGCCGGGAGGGCGCGGGCGGGCGGGCGCTGGGATGTGTGGCGGAATCGATCTGCAGTATAGACAAGCAGTAGGGCTCGGCCCGTGTAACTAAACGCCAGTATTTTAAATCGGCCTCACTCCGTCTTGCCGAAAACAATCAGATTTTAAATCGGCTCGAGTGCGCGCCCACGAAAAAATAGGTTTATTTTCGGCGGCTTTGTTTACAGCCGACGAAAACATAGTTACCATGACACACAGATCTACCACCCTAACTTCTATATTTTCGACGGTAGGGTAACGGCCGACGAAAGCATAGTAACCGCGGCAGAGGGTGCGAACCCTAACTTCTCCATTTTCGTCGGCCTGAAATATAGCCGACGAAAATAAATGTATTAATCGTCAGTTATTGTGAAGCCGACGAAAATATCTGTAGTAATCGTCGGCTCGGGTTAAGCCGACGAAAATATATATATTAATCCTCGGCTTTTGTCAGGCCGACGAAAATACAATTTTGGCCGACGAAAAATATTGGTTTTCCTGTAGTGTGTGTGCTACATGTGGTATCTATTCTCACGCGATATCCGACATAAAATATTCGTTATCTTATCGATTCCGCTCTGTATTCGTTCGAATCCGTGACCGATATTAGCCAGCAGTACTTGTATATGACTCTAAATCTAATAAAAAATAATTTGAAATAAAAAACCGATACGTGACTAAATCCGAGACAATGTATACCTTATATTAAACTGGAGAGGATTGCCAGCCAACCATGCCACGTCAGCATCCTCGCGAGTAGGTCCTTCGGAGAATTCTAAATTACATTTAGATCCTCCCATCGGTTTTTTAGTAGGATGGACTCAAAAAAAATCAAAATTACATTTAGGTCCCAAGAAATATGATTTTTTAGAATGGACCCGAAAAAAGAAAATACATTTAGATTCCTCTGCGGTTTTCTAAAAAAAATCCCACAGATTTACCGACGGTTTATAGCAATCCACAGATTCGTCGACGGCTCCTAGCAACACGTTTTTTAAAAAAGAACAAGAAAACCGAAATTACACAAAAAAAAACGAAAATATATTTAGGTCCCTCCGCGGTTTTCTCCCCAAAAACAAATTCTACAGATTTGCCGACGACTCTTAGCAATCCACAGATTTGTTGATGGCTCATAGCAACCCATTTTTTTAGAAAGGAAAATCAAAATTATGCAAGCACATTTTAAAAAAATCCCCTAGAAGAAAATGAAAATATTTTCATATCCTAATACCTTTTTTTGTAGGTTATCATCGGACCAAGTTTTGCACTATACAAAGAGTATCTGTGGTACCGTAAATTCGCTGATAACTCATGACTAGCGTATTTTTAAAAAATCTCAAAGAAAAAAGAACCTCCATTTATGTCTTCATACCCTTTTTTTTTTTCAAAAACATCTATTGGATCAAACTTCGGACGACGCAACATTGCGCGACTAAATTTTGTATGGTGTAGTGTAGTGCAAGACCCTAACTATTTTTTAAAAAATAATCATTAGACTAAATCTTGTACGGTACAACATCGCAGGATCAAGTTTCAACATCGCACGATCAAGTTTCGTATGACGGAGTATAGCGTGTGACCGGCCTGAGTTGCACATATGCTCGCGAGAGCAGGAGTCCACGCCACCCTTTCACAATCACAACTCAACTGCCATTTAAAAACGGAATATTTAACTATTTACCATCCTTACGAGTAGCCACTCTTCAAATACCAGTTTTAGAATGTCCATAACATATTTGCCACCGGAGAAAGAAAGATGCTATATTTTTGCCACTTTGACCGACGTGGCACGCCACGCCCCTCGCCACCGTGGATTACCTGTCCAAGCTATCTATAATATTCATGTAGTGATTTGGTTAAACATGTTCTTATATAGAAATGCTAAAAGTCAGATGTAATAAGTGGGCTCCATTCTGTTAGACAAGTGTTGTACCATGCACCATCTTAATGCATGTTGACCAAAAATAAGTACTTAGTTGGATTAGTCATTACACAACATGAGCTAATAAGAAACTAGGAAAAAAACTTACAGGGTTATGTAGTTGTTTACTAGTAAGAAATAAATCCGCCAGAATTTACGCTCTTTCATGTATCGTGGGCACAGCTCATATCTGAACTTCGAAATTTCCTGGAAATACGAAAACACTATTCAATAGCATTTTAACAAAGTACTAAATTAGGTCCCCAGAGAATAACATTAGAGATCTCTTTGATGGTTAGCAATGAAGGTTAACACAAACATTAGTATGAAGGTTAAGAGAGTAATGATTTACTAGCCCAATGGAAGTTCAGAAAACTGGACTGGCAATTAACTCATGCATGCAAGTTCACAGACATAGATCAAATTATCATCCTAACAAAGACAAGAGTGATCAACTAACAATATTGGCCTTCTCGGAAGGTAATCCACGGTGACGAGGTGGCGTGGCGTGCCACGTCGGTCAAAGTGGCAAAAATATAGCATTTTTCTTTCTTCGGTGGCAAATATGTTATGAACATTTTAAAACTGGTATTTGAAGAGCGGCTCCTCGTAAAGATGGTAAATAGTTAAATATCCCTTTAAAAACTCCCTCTCCCAGCTCCGCCGCCGCTGCTTGCACTGCGCCATTTGTTAACCCCCTCCTAGTCGCTCGCTTCTCACCGCGCCTACCACCACCACCGCTGCCACCACCGGGGCTGCGACCAGATCGGGCGGAGAGGGAGGACGATATCGAGGCCGCGGATGAGGAGGCGTCGCCAGTCGCGCAATTCTTTTTCTTTTCTCTTCGCCCCCGTTTCCTCGCCCGCGCGCACATGGCCCGTGGACGCGATTCCTTGCACCCGTTTCCGCCCCCTCGCATTTTTATACTACTTCCCATCACATGGCCGCACCCTTCTTGCTCCGCTCGCTGCCATTAGATCCTCCGCAAACTCCACCGCCCCTCCTCCCCCCTGCTCTGCGGTCGCATCGCATTGATCGCTCTCCTCCTCTCAGCCCATATCCTGGTCCTCTCGTTTTGTCCGCTGTGACCGTGGCGAGTGGCCGAGCGGCAGGAAGGGGGCGCAGGGAGGCTCTTTCGAGCTCGTGCTCCGTTCTTTCAGGTGGGTGCGCGATCTTTGGTTGTGCTGTTAGGTTTCTTGATCGGAACCGCCGGCCAGGCGTTTCATTGGATGGGTGGTGCGCGCGGCGCGATTTGATCGAGCTGTTGGGCTTTTGGTGGTTTTTGGCGTCTTTCTCGTTTGATCGGGTGGTTCTTGAGTCGGAGGATTTGATTTGAGTGTTCCCGTGTTATGCTCCGTTCTCTAGTGCTGAAATATTTGGCTCTATGTCGTATTTGTTTGATTTGATTTATAATGACTCGGGTCTGATCTCTTGGAGAGTTCAGTTTAATGGGATGTTATAGTTTGAGAGATTTGCATCTACCATCTTGTCATCAGCATTGTGTTTGATTTTGTGATTGCTGGAGTCACGTAGGGATCCGTTCTGTACTTTTCCCACTGTCTTGCCTTGATCCGAAAATGCTCTCCAGCTGCCTTGAAGAAAGGGAAGTTCCCATCTTTACGGCTTGGAATTTCGTTAAAAGGAGAGCTGCATGTCTGCTTTTTATGCTACAGTGATGAGTGTTTACTTAGAGCAAAGCTTCTACTCTAGAAGGCATTCCATGAAAGCTGAATTCCTTTCGGGATTTTTCGTTACAGAATTAGACTTGAATATGCATGTTCTCTTCTTCATACTCGTAATGCCTTCCGTTAATGGGTGTATCTAGGAATCACTCGGATGTTTTCTCTAAAAAAATCAGCCAAATTTTCGGATGTTGCATGCATTAGAAAAAAATGTTGCACACGTAGGAAAAAAATATTGCAACGCGTCTGAAATTTGGGAGCCTCTTGCAACATTTTTTTCCGACGCGTTGCAACATTTTTCCTCTACGGATACAACATTTTTTTCCAACACGTGCAACATTTTCCTTTGACAACAGTAGAAATACGACACAGTAAACAAATGTTACAAGCGTTGAAAAAAAAGTTGCACGTGTCGGGAAAAAATATTACAAGAGTTGAACAAAAATGTTGCAAGAGACTCCCAAATTTGGGTAATTTTAGCAAAGAAAACATCCAGGTGATGTTTATCAAAACCCTCCGTTAATATTGTTTTGCTCTCAGGTCAACCTTTTAGTTTCTTCAGTCCATTCGGTTTACTTTGCAATTCAATTGATCGTCTATTGTCATATAGATTATCTAATTCTGGCCACCTGCCATTATGAGTTTACCTTCTTTAATTTGGCTCTTAGTTGCAAACCAGATGTTTATGCAGATAATTAAGAAGTAGCTGCTGATCCTCTCTCTCTCTCTCCAGGTTGGTCGACAAACGAGTTATTCTGTGAGGTGTACCATTCTCAGAGCACTGGGAACATTGAAATTTGAAGTGAAAATCGGTGCTTATGAGCTACAGTCGGGTCCAACAATCGCTGAAGTTTGAGTGAGATTTTGATGTGATCAGGTAACAACAGTGCTGGTTATTAAGAAAGATGGGAGACGAATACCTGACTGAGCCTGAGGATGAGGTCGCACCATCAATGTGGCCTGAGAACATAGGGGATAAACACCAGAAGCAGTTCAAAATGGAGAACCTTGGAAATGACCAAGATGCGCTCAAGGATGTTGAAATTAGTGAGAAGCATCTTCAAGTGGATTTCCAGCGGCTTATGGAGATGGCAATTTCTGAGAAAAGCGTTTCTCAAATGCAGTACTTTGTGAAGCACTGGGAATATAAGAGGGCCAATAATGCTCGGCTTCTGAATGAAGAGCTTGGTATTCTTTCCCAACAGAGGAAAGAGATTGAACAAAAGAAGCAACAAATCTTGGAGGAGCAACGCTTTCAGGATGAAAGTTATTATGCTGTGAAGCAGCAAGTACCAATACTGGATGAAGTTTACAAAGATGAATGGAAGCGTCCGAGCAAAAAAAGTGATGACCTTCCTCACAATCAAGAGCTTAAAATAGATGCAGCATATGACAGTATTTCCTATTGGAAAGAGAGAGCGATGCAGTTAGAGAAAACGCTTGAGGCAAGCCTTCAAAGGGAGCGTTCATTGGAGGAAAAATTGGAGGAAAATATAAAGAATCTTCAATCACACACACCACTGGAGGAATTCTCGGGAATGTTAAAAAGGGCTGATTACTTCTTGCACTTGGTTCTTCAAAGTGCTCCTATCGTTATTGCTCATCAGGTATGTTTTATGTATGTCCAATTGTCCACACCTGTTACAACTTGCTATATACAATGAGATGTCATTTCAAAGAAGGCACATGATAGAGCACTGAACATGAATGTTGATGATAGGGTATAGATAAATGATTAATATTCTTTATTTTCTTTTCAGGATCTTGACTTGCGGTACCGCTTCATATTTAATCACTACCCGACACTTGCTGATGAGGTAATTTAATTTTAGTTGATACGCTCATCTTGCCATCGTGGTCGATTTTTTCTGCTTCATACTATGTACTTCTCTTTTATCCTGAAATCGAGTAGTTTTCATATATTTTGGCTGAAGATAGTTTTCATATATTTTGGCTGAAGCATAACTACTTATTTTTCAGGATGTTATTGGTAAGACAGACTATGAGATATTGTCAGGTGAGGGTATAGAAGAGATGAACAATGTCAAGAAAGAGGTCATGGAAAAGGGTGTGGCGACTAAGAGGGAGTTTGTATTTAATACACCATTATTTGGAGCAAAGACCTTTGTGACATACATTGAACCAGTTTACAACAAATCTGGGGAAATAATTGGTGTGAATTATGTTGCAATGGACATAACAGATCAGGTGCTTTGTTGAATTTAAATTTTCTCATATATAGTTCTTCAATTCCCTTTATTTCTGAATCTTGAGAATTAAGAAATATCATTATTGTCTGGGTTTAACTCTGAGAACAATTGTATTGTCATTTGTTGCCCTTGGTTCTAGTTAGGCCTGTTCATGGGCAGCCTGGTCCAATTTTTTCGGGCTTGGACCAGATGGGCCTGATGTTGGGCCTGGTTAGGTCCCAGAATTTTGCTTGTAGGCCTAGCCCAATGACCAGAAAAAGCACGACCACATCAATACAATAATAATTGTTAATATTTCATTCCATAAAATGAATTAAATGCTATTATTTTATCCAAAAAATAATTAAATAATAATATTTTATTCCAAAAAATGGGAATTTCGGGCTTTGGGTCTAGCCAATGCCGGGCCAGGCTCGGCCCTGCTTTCGAGCAGCGTTACTCCGACACCTATGTTCAAAAAATTTGCCGAATCGGACACCTCAAATCCAAGTCAGATTCCGACACCTGTGTCTGATTCTGAGTAGCATTTCTCGTGTCCAATTTTTTTTCCGAATCAGACACCCGAATCCAAGTCGGATTCCGACTCCCGTATCCATGTCCAAGTAACACTGCTTTTGAGCAGGTCTAGTTCTAGTGTGCAGTGCAGTTGTACACTTTTCTCCTCAGTAAAAATGGTTTCTCCATCTCCTTGTTGGTCTTCAAGAGATGAATGAGATTGTACCTAGAACTACATACCAAAATTTCACTTCCATCCAATGGAAATGTGTTAATTTCCAATTATTTAGGAAGTTGTCTTTTCTTGTTGGCTTGTAGCTAATTGGCATTAGTGACCAGTGGTCAGCTTTTACATGTTACTATATTCCAGGCTACATTTATGGTTTTGATTCTGATATTGTGCATTAAAACCTTCTTGCATTGATTGCACAAACTATTCTTTGAGGGTATTTTCACATGAGCTGAGACACCCATTTCATTTAAAAAGAAGCTCCCTAATCAAATTGCTTTCTGTACTCTGCATGCTGTTCTACATTTTGTTCCATGCTTCTGAATAGCAATCCATCTACTTATTTGCACTTTAGGTGAAAACAAGAGAGAGAATGGCGGACATAAGGGTGAGGGAAGCTGTTCAAAAAGCCAAGGAAACAGAACTTAGCAGATCTCTTCACATAACAGGTTTGCATTTTCTACATAATATTATTTTAGTGCATTTTAAGTTAGAGTGGTACACTGAATGCTTGCACTTATTTAACGTTGCAGAGGAAACAATGCGAGCAAAACAAATGCTAGCCACCATGTCCCATGAAATCAGATCTCCCCTTTCAGGGGTTCTTAGCATGGCTGAAATTCTTGCAAGTACCAAACTGGATAAAGAACAATATCAGTTGCTAGAAGTTATGCTATCCTCTGGTGATCTTGTACTGCAGTTGATCAATGATATCCTTGATCTTTCCAAAGTGGAGTCAGGTATTTCAAATCATTGATATTTAGTGAAATGAGCCATTTTTCTTTTCTTGTTTTCAAGTTGTTTCTAGGAATATCTGGATGGAACACATGCTATTGGGACACAATGTATACATTAAACATGTTTTCCTTCCCATTGTGTTACGTGTGGTTAATAAGTTAAGAATGAGATTTTCTGAGAGCGGAGATGGTTTTTGAGAGCTGTTTCAAACGATACTTTCAGAAGCTTGTTGATGCATTACCATTTATTGCTCTCATTAGCCATGTTTATTTCATGTTTTTAACACACTTGAAATATGAAGTAATTTATTTCTGCCTTTGTTATTTCAGGAGTAATGAAATTAGAAGCTACAACGTTTAGGCCAAGGGAAGTAGTCAAACATGTACTCCAGACTGCTGCAGCATCTCTGAAGAAGGAATTGACCCTTGAAGGGTGCATAGGTGATGATGTTCCATTGGAGGTATTGAGAATTAACTTTCTTTTGTCCGTGCTTTTTGTGCCTATAATCTTCAGGTTCTGTATTGATGTATCTACAAATTGAAATTCAATTGCCTTAAGAAAGAAAATGATGTACCTGTTTGTAAATTTTAGTATTTATAGAGCAGGAGAGATATTTGACAATTTAGGGATTCAGCTGACTGAAAAATGATACCATTCATTTCGGCAAAAAAAATTTATATTGGTATAGGTCATTGGTGATGTGCTAAGGATTCGGCAAATTCTGACCAATTTGATCAGGTAAGGCTTTCATATTATATATCCTTCTTAAAGAGATTTGATAAAGACAAAAATACATTTGCTTGGATATAATGCAAAATATGTGTCTGATGATATTTGGTATTTGGATTCATTCCAGCAATGCAGTGAAGTTTACACATGAAGGGAAGGTTGGGATAAATCTTCATATTGTAGATAAGCAGCTACTGGGATGCAGAATAGAAAATGGGCAACTTCAAATGAAAGCCCATTCTGCAAGCCCAATTACTACTGCTGCAGAACATTCTGCTACCTCTCCAAGAAACTGTGATAAAGATACGCTGCGATGCTCCAATCATGAAGATGCTTGTCAGAATGGCACTGCATCAAATCAAATCTTCAGGGAGCATCATGAGGGAGAGGAAGTAGTTTGGCTGCACTGCGATGTATATGACACTGGAATAGGAATACCAGGTTTTTCCTGATATTTATTTATTATACCTGATGCATGATCATCTTCTGTATATCTAACTTGACGGAGAATTTTTTTTTAATTTGTGGAATATGTTTTGTCTTCTTTTCTGATCCTTTCAACTTACGATCACCTGCAGAGAAGTCCTTACCATTGCTGTTCAAGAGGTATATGCAAGCCAGTACTGATCATGCAAGAAAATATGGCGGGACAGGGCTTGGCCTTGCGATCTGCAAGCAATTGGTATAATTCTTTTTTTTCTTCAATTCGGATGCATCTAAAAGATACAATTAAGATATTAAAGTGTTTGTTTTGTCTGTATGAGAATAGTCATGCATGCATTAAACACCAATATCTGGAAATACAACAGCAAAACCTATAATGTTAATTTTAACTCAAACCAGGTCCACAGTAACTTATTAAAGTGTGTAACTGTTCGATTGATATTTCACAATGATTTAGGTGGAGTTGATGGGTGGTGCTCTAACTGTGGTCAGCAAAGAGAATGAAGGATCAACATTTACATTCATGCTGCCTTGCAAAATTCCTGTAAAAGAGGTGCACAGTGATGATCCAGATGAAGTTCCCAGTTCTTGTTATGATTTCACTACCAGTGATATAGAAGGTTCTTTCCTTTTCAAACCACAAGTGCGACCTTCTCTTCTGTCATCTGGAGTTTCAATAATGAACAGCGAGTTATTTGGTGGCAAGCTTATGTGCTATGATCCTCCCAACATATTAGAGGATCGTAAGCTGTTTGCAAATGGTTATGCGCCAGTGGAAGATAATTCTGCAAACTGTACCATTGCTCGTCAATTGAATGGTCCAAGTGTTAGGTGCACAGCTGAAGAACAACATGACAATTCAATGGCCTTTGAACTGAATAGTCAAGCTGAAGAACGGATTTCCAGTTCCCGAGGTGACACAGCATCAGTTTCAGGGGCTAGCATTCAGGAGGAAAGGAAACCGTGCAAAGTTCTTGAAGAGCAATCACTTAACAAGAAATGCAAGTGTTCTCCAAGTAGTAATAAGGCGAAGATCCTCCTTGTCGAAGATAACAAGGTCAACATCATAGTGGCAAAATCAATGCTGGAGCAGCTGGGCCATAGAATAGACATAGTAAATAACGGAATGGAAGCAATCCGTGCAGTACAGCAGCGTCAATATGATCTTATGCTGATGGTATGACAAGAAATATTTTCAATTATGTATCTAACTATAAATGTTATATGCTCAGCATTAATTTTGGTTACTCATGATTACTTCATCAGTTCATCCATATATAGTTGTCACTTCATTCTCAATTGCCTCACCTCACCATCGTCTAAGATGCAAAAGCCAACAGCTTCATGCTTTACATGAACAGAACACTTGAAGTATTAAAACATTGAGCGAAAAACTTCATAACTTTTTAGGCAATGAGATATACATCAATCTAAACTTAACTATAGGCAAGGGTTATAATGTATATAGCTCGTCACTTCTTCAAATTTGTTCCAAGCTTCATTGGTATCTGGTGTTGTCGACAATCATTTGTTGTCCTCAGTGAACCAGTATTGGTGGTATTCTTTTTGGTATTACCAGACTACCTTTGTAAAAAGCAACCTTAAATTATGACACCTCATGCTGTATATTGGTATATCAAAATAGTTCTATGAAACCAAGTGAAAACTTTTGCCATATATTAATCTTTTGCTCCTATTCTTCTGCTTAAAGTACTACTGGTGTCTGCTTGACAGGATGTTCACATGCCAGAAATGGATGGCCTACAAGCCACTAGATTTATCCGTTCTTTTGATAGTACTGGCTGTTGGGATGCTTCTGTAAAGCCTGAAGACAATAAGATGATAGCTGACAAAGCTATTTCGTCTGATTGTGCACACACAGAAAGCCAAAGGAAGAGAGTTCCTATAATTGCGGTGAGTTTACTTTTAAGCAATATCATACTCATGTTAACTAGGATCTTCCTCATAGCTTTGCTCCCGTGTTAATTCATAAATTTGCTGTTTTCTTGATCAAATATTCATATGCAAAACAAAATTTTGAAATGCTCATGTTTAGAGTGATAATAAACTATGCCCCTGAGGGTATGCGTTGTTTTTTAGATAATTTGACCTAAACTTGCATGGGAAGAACACGATTTAAGAAGAACATGAGGATTCTCTTTACTAATCAAAAGTGGAAGTATATTTCTATCTTTGTCTCACATTTATAAGCATGAAAATGGTAAGGAATTTGAGACTTTTTAGCGTCATGCTGGTCTTGAGATTTCGCTTATTATCCTATTTATTTTTAAACGTCGATGCATGGAATTTTCGTACACTTTTGTCGAACGTAGATAATGGGGATTAGGGGATATATGTTAAATCCATGTTTTTCTGGGATATTGTATGACCCTCGAGAATCTTCTGATGCATTGCAGATGACAGCAAATTCATTTGCGGAGAGCGCTGAGGAGTGCCTTGCTGCAGGCATGGATTTCTACATAGCTAAGCCGATGAACTTCCAAAATATAAAAGAATGCCTGCAGCGGTACTTGCCATCATAGCTGTCACGGCGGTCCGGCTAGGCGCGGCGAGCCCGGACCGCCTGGAAGCCTAGGCGCCTAGGCAATGATTAGATGATGAAGCATCAAGGTAAAGCATCAAGCAATCAGTAGCAGTAGCAGCCAAAGCATCAGTAGCAGCAGCATGATCAGTCGAAGCACCATCAGCCAAAGCATCAGTAGCAAAGCATCGTTAGTAGTCAGCACAGCAGAGGAGGCGGCAGATGAGGCAGCGGTGGTATCGGCGGGAGATGCTGCAGCGACAGCGTCAGTGGCGGCTACTGTAGCTCCCACAGTAGAGGGGGATCGGGAAGGGGGGTGGAAGGAGGAGTTGAGGGGCTGAGGGGGATCTCACCGGAGGCCAGAGCTAGAGGCGGTCCGGCGGTGGAGGCACGAAGGAGCTCCCATCTCTCCTGTCTAGTCTTCTTGCGTTAGGGTTACCCTGTTCGGTACGCGTTTGTGTAGCCGCCTCAGGACCCTTATCTCTTGTGCAAACAACTTCGACGCCCAGCCAAATCCGGCCGTTGCGACGCCCAGTCGCCTAAGGGCAGTCCCAATACATATAGTTTCTATAACTTCCATATCATCTAGACACTACATGTAGAAACTATGCTCCCAATGGATAGTTTCTTCAAAATAAACTCTCATCCAATCTCCTCTTTTCTTTTATTTTCTCACCCAATCCCCTTTTCCCCTTTCTTGGTACTTGTGTAGAAATAGTTTCCTGTATGAGAAATGGTTTCCTTCTCTTTCATCATTAATTCTACCTCCACATCACCATTTTGCTTACATGGCAACCTAATTAATGCTATGGAAACTATCCTAGTCATCCCATTGGGATTGCCCTAAGCCTCACCTAGACTCTTGGGCGGGTGCCTAACTCGCTCCAGTCGAGATGGCCGGTCCAGACGTCGCCCTCCAGCCATCAGGACACCTAGGCATCGCCTAGGCAACGTCGAGACAACATAGCTTGCCATCTCAATGACTAACCATTTGTTGCAAAGTATAAAGGTAATTTGTAGCTTAGGAATTTTGTGAAATCATATCGGTATTTTCTTGTAAATCTTATTCTCTCGATGCATCAGAAATGCACAATAAATACAGTGTGTCCTGTCTTCTCAACCATTTACCTTACTATTGGGAGACAGAGACGGAGCTCCTTTTTTTAGAAAGCATGCTGACATAGCTAACTCAAAACTTTAAGAGTCCCCATTTGTTGTATGGGACATGATATTGTGTCACCTATATAATTCTCTTGGAGGTTCTTATTATTTAGCAATTAACCATCTATTTGTATAGTGGGCAACATGGATTTATGATGATGTGATGTAGAATTAAAGTTGTCATATTTCTGATGTAGAATGACTACCGATATATGTATTGCCCAAATATTTGTGCATTGAACCTGCCGTCTTTCTCATGTGAAACTTATAATTTCAGTTCAAAGATATATGTATTGCCCCCAAAAATTGGTTGTCTTACGCTACTATCATTTTCTTGTTGTCAGTGCTTGTTTTTTGTGAAAGTAGTCAAAATACTGGCAAACAACTGGTGAATTGCCTTATTTTTCACTGTGCTGTTTCTTTTATACATGATCAATTTGTCTTCAATGCTTGTTTCGTATCCTAGTGAATCCTGTGGTTATATATGAGCCATGACCTGCCCATTTAGCTATGATAGTTGGCATACTGCATACCTTGTATTCAATGATTTTGAACCCAGCAACACCGTTGCTGAAAACATTGATTTTATGGTAACTGCATCATCATTAGAAGTTTCTTATGTTTTTATTCGAGATAATTGTGTTGCCACATTCTTCGCATCATGCTATATGCAAAGATTTTGTACTAGTTGACATCTAGTTATGGGCCCAACTGCAAAAGTACAAGTTCAGCAATATTGACTGCTTCATCTTTAAAGATTTCTCATTAAGAAAAACGTCAGAGATTCTTGTATCTCACATGCCAAGTAAATTCCAAGTTGAGGCATTAAAAACCATTCAGCAAGGAGAACTAGAAAAGCCTATATTGATTATTGAGCCCCCACAAGGATAAGAAAGGATAAGTGATCTCTCCCAGATCATTATGTTGGATTAAAGCAGCCATCACCTAAATAAAACACATTGCTTTTCTGAAGGGGACCTGCACTAAGTCCAGTGTTACTTATTCCCTTCCTGTTGCTGACAACAGATTTGCATCAAATCTTGTTCTACTTCCCTTCATGCTCAAGCATGAAGCATCATTTCTCAATTACAGTATCCTTTTTTGTGGCAGATGATCCTAGAGTTGCTGCATAAGGATTTGGTTCTGGTTTTAGCATTGTTTATTCCTGCTTGTAAGTGCTAGTGTCACTAGCAGCAGTGAAAAGGGGCATAGCATACAGAAAGCGACCTTACAATGACATGGATAAAGCTCTCTTTTCTTCCGTGTTAGGGGAAAGTTGTTTCTTCAGCAGTGCAGAGCAGTTGAGCACAAGGGCTGCATGAGCTAGGTACCATAGAACAAGCTTGTGGACGACGGCGTGGTCTCTGTCATGCATTGTTCTCGCAACCTGGTTCGTCGTCTTGACGGCGATCGATCATGAGAAAGAGCTACAGCTGAGCAGCCATTTATACCCGTGAGCTTCAGTTGCATCGTGCCAGCTTCAGGTACAAAAAGGGGCATATGCATTGGTGGATGGATCTTGCTTTCCGATGTCCTACCTGATAAGCAGCCCTTCTGCAACATGTGCTGCAAAGAACATCCATGCATCTAAAGTCTGCTTATTCGGTAGATGTTTTATTAATTTTACCCCCAAAAAGAAGCTGAATTTTTTTGTCCTTCAGAAAACTGAATCGGTGTCCTGCAAGTCTGCAACCAAGTTATTAATCTTTCTTGAGGCTGGTATCTTCTGAAGTATCAGATGCTCATCATCATCATCAAGAACTCACTAGGAAGCTCACCAAAACAGCAGCCAATGCATCGGTCAGATTCCTCTCCTTTCACTTTGCAGCTACAGTTTCATAATACCTGAGCACAGTTGGGAAGTATTCCTGCAATACAAATACAAGCAGCACATAATCTGCAGCCCACAGGGAGAAGCTGCTAGGATGCTAATGGTGGCTTGGATAACTTCGGCCACTTTATCCTCAATATTTTCCAATGCGGCATCGACACGTTGTCCCGGTAGATGGATGGCTGTATGCTTAAGATGTGTCATCCAAATAACTGTACGGCAATTAAACAACAGTGTTAGATGCATGCAATGCAAATTGTGCAGGATATTTGCGATTCTGAAAACATGCTGGGACAGCGATGGGATGTGCATGCAAACTTGCATACTCGATGCGCAGATTCAGCTCACAGAAAATTCTGCTAGATGGGGACTCGCATACATATATATTTTTTCTGTTGCAGGATTATTTTCCTGTGCCACGTATGGCCCTTTAATTAGGTTCATGTAGTAAGAACGTAGGATTCCAGTATACTTCACATCAACTGGCTAGCCATGTTGTGTTAGTGCGTGGTTTAGTGCAGCATAACTTACTGTATCCTGTGTTGGAGCAGACACTGTTCTCCTGAGAGTGATATTTCGATGGTATCTCACTTGTCAACAGGCTGCCGCCCTTGTTTTTCTTATTTTAGATATGTTAGGTTAGATGCAAAAACACATGTATAAAAGAGAGATACAAAATTTTACATAAAAAAACTTTACGGAAAAAAACCACGGAAGACAAAATACATTGTTTGGTTCAATCTTTATATGTACATGGAGGGGGTATTATATAGCCAAGTAGAGAGTGTGAGTATGAAAGAAATTGTTATGGAAAGATATGGATATTGATGAATCCCGTGATTATCTCTAACAAACCTCCCCTCGACTCAAAATCCATAATAAAATTATCTCCATAAAACCTTGAAGGGCAATTAAGTACCGTGAATGGCCAACCAAGTCAAGGCAATGCTTGAACTTGGTATTTGAAAGTGTCTTAGTGAGCATGCCCGCAGGATTATCATCAATATATATCTTTCCTAAAATAAATTGTCTTTCAGCGACAACATCGCGAATAAAGTGGTATTTGATATCAATATGATTGGTCTTGGTATAATACATTTCATTCTTGGTCAAACAAATAGTATTCTAGCTATCATAATAAACAGTAAGAGTATCATGTGAAATGCCAAGTTTAAAAACTAGACCTTGCAACCAAATATCTTCCTTAGCGCCTTCAGTAGTTGAAACATACTCCGCTTCAGTAGTAGAAAGAACGGCAATAAGATAGAAAGATGTCTTCCAACTGACTGCAGAACCACATAAAGAGAAAATGTATCCATAAATTGACCCTCTTTTATCAAGATCACTAGCATAATCAGAATCAACAAACCCAAGAACATCATTTGTCTCACTTTATTTTTATCAAATATCAAGCCAAAATTAGAAGTGCCTATCAAATAACGAAGAATCCCACTTAGCTGCATTCCAATACTCTTTGCCAAGATTATACATAAATCTGCTAACAACACTAACAGAATGAGCTAAATCTAATCTGGTGCAAACCATAGCATACATAGATTACCAAGTGCATTAGAGTAAGGAACACGAGATATATATTCTTTGTCTTCTTTAGTAGGACATTGACTTGAAGAAAATTTAAAGTGTGAGGCAAAAGGTATAGAAATAGGTTTATAATTACTGAGATTAAATCTGTCAAGTATCTTCTCAATGTAATTTTTCTAAAATAGAAATAACATACCAGCTTTGTGACCACACTGAATTTCCATCCCAAAAATTTTCTTAGCAGGACCAAGATCTTTCATCTCAAATTCATGACTAAGTTGAGCCTTCAACTATTTAATCAGTTACTTATCATAAGAAGCAATAAGCATATCATCAACATAAAGCAACAAATAAACAAAAGAACCATTTAGAAACTGTTTGAAGTAAACCCAGTTATCATAATTACTACGAGAATATGCTGTGCAGTTATAAAGGAATCAAACCTTTTATACCATAGCCTAGGAGCTTGTTTAAGACTATAGAGAGACCTTTTCAAATGACAAACTAAATTCTCTTTTTCAGGAGTAGCAAAACCCTCAAGTTGTGTCATAAAAATCTCTTCTTCTAAATCTCTATGCAAGAAAGAAGTTTTAACATCAAGTTGCTCTAATTCCAAATCAAATAAAGCAACAAAAGAAAACATAACTCGAATGGAAGAGTGACGTACAACAGGAGAAAAAACTTCATTGAAATTAATACTTTCTCTTTAGTCAAAACCTTTTACCACTAAATAGGCTTTCTATCTTGCAGGTTCAATTCCAGAAATACTATCTTTCTTCTTATATAACCATTTTCACTTTAAAGGTTTTTTACCTTTTGGAAGCTCAACCAAATCCCATGTATAGTATTTGTGAAGGCTCACAATTTCTTCATTCATAGTTGTCAACCACTTAGAAGAATTTTCATATGAGATAGATTTAGAATAAGAAGAAGGTTTAAAAGTATCACAAATATCTTGTGCAGCAAGAAGAGCATAACAGGCCATATTATCAGTGTCACGATATCTAGTAGGTAATTGAGTATTTCTCCTTGGTCTATCTCGAGCAATACAATGATCATTAGTGCTAGGAGATGCTGAATCTGGTTGTGAAGAAGAACAACTAGGTGCAGAAATTGCTTGTGAAGTAGAATCACTAGAAGAATTATTATTAATAGTAGATAAAACTATTTCAAATTTTGTATTTCTTTCTACAGTTTCAGAAATTTCAGATTCATTTGTGGATGAACAACTATCACTATCACTACCCAATGAGAGTAAAGCATCTTCATGAAAAGTAACATTAGCACTAATGATTAATTTACGATAATCAGAACTCCATAAACGATATTCTTTGACATCAGAACCATATCCAACAAATATGCATTTTCATACTCTAGGCTCTAATTTTTCATCATTAACATCAGCATAAGCAAGACAATAAAAAAAATTAGATTAGAATAATCAACTGGTTTACCTGACCAAATCTCTTCTGGTATATGAAAATCAATGGCCGAATTTGGAGAGCGATTAATCAAATAAGAGGCTGTAGAAACAATCTCAGCCCACAAAGCACGCTTATTCCATAAACTTGCATTTGAAAACATGCAACGGGCTCTTTCTAGAAGAGTGTGATTTATACGCTCTATCACACTATTTTACTGAGGTTTATCTATAACAATCAAATGTCTTACAATACCATGATTAGCACAAAATTGATCAAACTCACCACTACAAAATTCCAATCCATTGTCAGTTCTAAGTTTCTTGATTTTCCTGCCAGTTTGATTTTTAACCAAAACTTTCCACTGCTTGAAGACTGAAAAAACTTCATACTTATGTTTCAAGAAATAAACCCAAACTTTACGAGAAAAATCATCAATGAAAGTATTCATATACTCACAACCTCTAATAGACGGAAAACGAGAATGACCCCAAAAATCAAAATGAACACAATCAAGAATTCCCTTAGTCTGATGAGTTAAAATAGAAAAAACTGACTCTCTTTTGTTTGCCAAAAACACAATATTCACAAAAGTCAAGTTTGTCAATATCATGTAAAAGTCCTTTTTTGCATAAAGGATGCATACCTTTCTCACTCATATGACCCAAAAGTATATGCCAAAGCTTGGTGATGTGAGAATTTGATACAATAGTTGAAACAGTTGCAAAACCTACAACTGTAGAACCTGCAAGTAATAAAAATTATTGATTCTATTGGCTTTTATAACAATAAGGTTGCCTTTTGAAATCTTAATAACACCATTTTCACTGGTATATTTATAACCCAAAAATTCTACTATGTACAAAGAAATAAGATTTCCTTTCATTCTGGAAACATGATGAACATTTGAAAGAGTCCTAACAATGCCATCATGAATTTTAATTTAAATAGAACTGATGCCAATAATTTTAAGTGAAAACTCATCAACAATCACAACTTCACCACTACCAACAAAATCATAAGTAGAGAACCATTCTTTAAATGGACATATACAAAAAGCGCAAACTGAATCAATAATCCATGCAGTTTGATTCTTCAAGTTGGAAATGATAATTAGAATTTCACAATTAGATTCATTTTCAACAAGACTAGCTAGCCTCAACAGGTTTTTCAGAATGTGTCTCTTTGTCTCTATCTGTCTTATTTTTTAACTTGAAACAATGAGAAATATCATGACCAGATGTCTTGCAATAACAACAAAAAGTGCTGGATTTATGTCCTCTAACTTAGATCTATGAAAATTGCCTTTATATGAAGATCTACCTCTAACAATTAACCCCTCTATAACACCCTGACGCCAAACGCGCCACGGATGCTACCAACCTTCTAAACTCCTAAAACCGGTTTAAAATTAAGCCACCGAAATTCACAAAATTTCGGCATGACCTCTCTAGAAATAGGGATATCCACTCAGCAGACAGAAAATATATGCAGTTATGATATTATTTTAGCAGGTCCTTAGTTAACCAATCACACATCCCATGGAAATTAATAAACTCCACCACATAATTATTACAGAACAGGAACTTATTAAACAAACCGCAGATGACCCTTTACAAGAATTTTCACGAGCTATTTATGATCAGAACTATAAGTTGACGTGATGGAAAGGTGATGATGCAAAACGTGATTGTGCTACTACCCCCATCCATGCATGCCTGTTTTCACGGTACCTGCAACAAGACAAACAACAAGCGTGAGTCGATGACTCAACAAAGTACAACAAAGATTAAATTCATAATCAATCGCATTGTCCTACTTAAGAGCATAACACCCATCCTTACATAAGTACAGCAAGCAGATAAAACAGAAATATCACCACTAATTCTCCAAAACCAACCCCATGCTCGTCTTTGATGGAGTTCACAACTCCATGACAATGAAGCATAACATATAACCTGAAAACATAAATCATATCTTGCAACCAGACATAAAAATACAGAATCTGAATAATCCATCTCACGGACATGAAAATACAGAATATGAATAATCCATCACACAGACATGAAAGTACATAATTTGCGTAATCCATCACACTCCTACAATCATGTAATGCATTATTCATGCTCACCTGTTTCACTTCATTACTAAATTCCTACACATATCTCTTTAATCTTTATGGATGAGGCCACGACTCAATCCCAACTCGACACCTCTCCACTTAACACCAAATCATCGTTATAATGCAATGCGACATGAATGCTCTCTTTGATGCACGTACCGGTACTGCCGAGTGCCCACCTGTCGGTGTGCACCCTCACGTCCCTTCCATCCCGTGGAAGGTGCCTACTCTTACTGGTTCGCTCCCATTCATCTCGATGAATAGGACTACGAGGTAGGACTTTCGTGTTCACTACGTGTGAACACAGAAGCCCGCATCAGAATAGGTCGCCTCTTCCTTTAATGAATGCGCAATGCAATTTACGTGAATGAAATGTAACCGTTCACTCGTTGCCAACACTAACATAACCATAACCACGTGCATAAACGTAGTCAATTCTCACATTTAAATTGCCAGCGGTACTAGTCTAATCAGATTTAACAATCAGACATGGCAACACATTACAATGTTTCTGTCATGCAATTAACGCAAGTAATTTCAACTGCATTCATAATCATCTAATCGATTCACACACATACTTAATTCCATTCCCCGGAAGGGGCACAGTTAAGTACAACTCTTGTAATTTAACCACGGCAACGTATCCTGTGCACACAAATATTTGGTGAAAACCTGGTGCACACCAACTAAGAAAAGTTTCAAAAAATTCTGAAAAAAATCATGGATGTACATATCAGCTTACCCCATCTACATATAAAATTTCATGATCAAATTCATCCTATACTAGAAGTTACAAAAAAACAAACTTGATCATGAACAGGAACTATTCCTTTTCATGATCAAGTTTGTCTTTTTTATTACTCTTAGCACAGGACGAATTTGATCATGAAATTTTATATGTAGATGGGGTAAGCTGATATGTACATCCATGATTTTTTTCAGAATTTTTTGAAACTTTTCTTAGTTGGTGTGCACCAGGTTTTCACCAAATATTTGTGTGCACAGGATACGTTGCCTTTAACCACAGAGTCTCCAAGTATCTCATACTCGCTACTTACTGCAATTACTAACAAAGGTACAGTAAACTCACCGAGATTAAGGCTTACTAGCGACCACTCAAATCCAATAGCTAATCACGTCCTCACAGGGACGATCACCAATATAACTCAAACTTGCCACAATCAATAGAAATTAGCCAAGAACAGGTAAATAACAATGAACAACTCAATTAGGCACACAACTCAAGGTACTTGCCTTTTACCGGAAGGAGCGGAGTGGCGCGAGGAAGATGCTATGCCACTCCCGAAATTACTCCACCTGAAATAACCGTCGCAAAACGCTTTACAAACTATACCCTTTCAACAATGCTCTACGCCCTCAAACAACAACCACGAAAGCTCCACTTATAGGTTGACTCAGATAAATATAATCTACACTAAAGTGCCAACACTTATCTCATTATCTTTCATTTGCGTTTTTTGCTAGCATTAATACAATCTTAGGGCGAATTATCAAAATAACTTCCTATCCACAATCTAGGAATACATTTGCACCCATACCCTCAACCATTTAAAAAAAAGTGTTAACTTCTGCTGTTAACAAGAGATACAATTGAAGTGACATGTTAATAGGTTTTGGCATTATAAAATTATGGAAGCTAGTACCAAATGACACATAAGCATACACTAGGGCTAAGTTTTTATGCCTTAAACATGATTTACCAGAGCTCAAAATCAAGCATCACACAATTAACCTTTGAATCATACACATCCTAATCATAGGAATTCAGATCCATTCCAAAGCAATGATCATGGGTTTCCCCACATAAAAGATCACAATGAAGAACATCAACATATTCACAGTTTCCCCCTTTCCCCAAAAGCTACATCACCAACCAATTCAAAATATAAACATTAGCCGATCTAGAACTTTATGCATTAGATAAATAGCCATGGCAGGCACTGCAAACCCCTTCTCTGTTCTAAGCATAAAATGGATTAGCCTCAGTGCTAAACTCTACTCTCTACCTCAATAAGACAAAACAACACCATCATTGAGCAGCAACAATTTATCTATCCAACCATATTTATACACATACACAGTAACTATCAGGAATTTGAAGCACAGAAGAAGCAAGCTACTCAAATCCATACTTCTCTGAATCAATACAAGGGCTTAGCACCGATCCATGTATACTATTCAGATTCATAACATAAACACATATGAGATTGAAACTAATTCTATTAACCGGTTGATCAGCTAAAAGCAAAAGATTGACCAAATAGCTATTGTGCAGAACCTAAATTTAGGCATTATTCCAAATTTCAAGATTCAAGATGTCAGTACATAGACAAATAGAATCTCTAGAACTTGTACCATTTAATCACGGAGAGACACGCATACACATAATGAAACTTCTACATATTAAGTCTACACTTCATCACAACAGGAACCATACATATTCGCAAGGAAAATCAGCATGCCTACTTCCTGTCAAGACTTCAAGCATGAACTTCTGACCCATCTATCAAACATCATCAAATTGCAAGGGCTGTCAACCTTCTTTTCAACCACTTCTATAGCTAAATACCAGCAATGTCCAGGGAAATCAAAATTTACCAATACAAATTCATAGCTAGGCATTTCATCAAACACCATATAGGCAAAGAATATACCCAAGCTAGAATACCTCAAAGCCAATCCATGGAGGGAGAAGGGAGGTGGGGGAGATGCTGGCCGGAGGAGAGGTCGACGGCGTCGGCGGGGAAGCGGACCCGAGGCAGCACTGCCGATCGGAGGGCAGCCCATCGCCGCCCGGAGCAGCCAAGGGCTCGCCATTGCTCATCTTTGCTCCGAGGGGAAGGACACACTGTTGGTTAATCTTCTTCTTTGCTTAGCTTCTTCTCTGCGTCGCTTCAGGGAGAGGAGGAGGCGCCGAGCCAGGAGGGCAGTCTAGGGGAGGGCGGTTGGAGGCGACTTGGCAAGCAGCCGGCAGGAGCTGGGGAGGAGGCGACCGGGAAGAAAACTGATCGCCGGAAGGGGCTCGGCCAGGGAGGCGCGTCGGCCGGGAGAGGTCGCAGGGCAGCCGGCAGGACAGAGGGAGAGGAGGCGCCGGCTTTTCCCTGGGAGCCAAAAATCCCGAGAAGGAGAGGAGAAGAAGGAGTCGACATGAGGGAAAGAAAAAGAACAGCCGCTCTAGGAAAAATTCCAGCCACACAAAACCAAGAGGAGAGAGATTAGGTGAAAGGGTAGGTGGAGAGGGGAAATTCCAAACATACCCCTCCCAAACCTAAATCTTTAACCCTAACCCACCAGATGGGCCAACCACCTCTGAGATTACCTGCCATATGGCCCCAGGTCAGACGACGGAAGGTCCAAAATTTGGGTCGAGGTTTCGCACTATTACACCCTCAGCCTTAATTTCTGAACGAGAATCAATATCAAAATTTTCCTTAGACAATAAATTTGATTTAACATTCTCAAAACTAAGGATATCATAATTGCCATAAAGCATAATTTCCTTGAAATACTTAAAGGTAGCAGGCAAAGAGACGACCGACAGAATAGCCTTATCTTCGTTACCAATTTTCACCTATAATTTCTTAAGTTCAACAATGAGTGAATTAAACTTATTAAAATGAGACTGAATAGATGTACCTTTCGCCATGTGAATTGTGTACAGACGTTCTTTGAGGCGCAATTTGGTGGCAAGACTTTTATTCATGTATGAATCTTCCAATTTCTGTCATAGTTTTGTAGCGGTAGTCTTATTAATAACTACACACAGAATATCTATAGACAAATGGAGTTGTATGGCGGAGAGAGCTTTCTGGTCAAGTTCCTCCCATTGTTCTATCATTGTTGCCGGTTTAGCCGATAATGCTTTTCTGACACCCATTTGTGTAAGAACAGATTTCATTTGAACCTTCCATATCAAAAAACTGATCTTGCCATCAAACTTCTCAATATCAAATTTAGTGGATGGTATGGCGGAGAATAAAATTGCAGATAAAAAATATGGTAGACTCTAGAAAAAAACTTCCTGGTGCGCTCTGGATGTGCTAGCAATTTGCTTGGCGCATTTTGGTACACATTGGGTGCACTTAGCAATTTTAGGCTCATAGCAGAAGCTAGAGCCAAGAGGGCTTAGGAGCTTGAAGCTGGGGCTTGAAGGGCTCAGGAGTCGGAGTCGACTTGGATTAAATCCATCTGTGAGAATCCAGATGAAGTCCAATCGGCGGCTTCACAGTTTCTCCACTCGGGTGCTTCTTCTTCAGGGGTGGCCAGACTCCAGGCGAGCGCGTGCTAGCCACCAAGGCTGAGGTGAGCAGCGTCGCGTCGAGGGCCGGAGGCTACCGGCTCGGGCGCGGACCGGCGGAGGCCGAAGGTCCAGAAGGGCAACGACGCCGGGGAATGGCACGGATCACGCTCGGGTTGGTGGCCGCATGAGGGATGTCACGGGCCGTGTCGAAGGAGGCCGGCGGTCGGTGGCCAGTTCGATGTGGAGTCTGCGTAAAAGACGTCGACGCGGAGGAGGCGTGCACTGGCCAGGATGTGCTCGTCACCGAAGAGGTGACGAAGGGCGGTCGCGAGGCACGGGTGGACCAAGAGAGCCTGATCGGAGAAGGCTGTTGGCCACGGGCGTCGGTGACTGGATCGTCGCGAGCAAGCCACTCGGGATCGTCGTGGAGGAGGCATGGACACACAATGAAATCAACGGTGCGATGTATATTAGAAATCTCATGTGCGCTCTGATACCAGTTGTTAGGTTAGATGCAAAAACATACACACAAAAGGAAGACACAAGATTTTACGTGAAAAACCCTTGCGGAAAAAAATCACGGTAGACAAAATGCAAATCTTTACATGTACATAGAGGGGGCATTATATAGCAAGTAGAGAGTCCGAGTATAGAAGAATTTGTTATGGAAAGATATGGGTATTGAGAAATCCCGTGATTAATTTTCTCTAACAAGACAGAAGGAACTGAATTGCAGCCTTGCAGGCGTAGTATCTGTTCTCCAGGGGTAACGTGCACACCATACACATGTTTACATAATAAGCACGCTACAGACAAAAATTGAAGAGGAGTGGGGATTGGAACTGATCACGGTCGATCTCTCTTTGTATGGGCGCACGCTCTAATCGTGAGGTGTGCGTGTGAGAGCCTTCAACGGACATAGTCTGATGGGAATGTGTATGCGTCATTAAAAATTTTTTTTGACTGATTTCATTCCATAGATCATTCTTTTTTTGGACCGTTGGATTAGATTTAAGATCTTGATCCAATAATCCGCGCTCACTCGTCAGCCACTATACAGACCTAACCTACAGCCAGCTCCCACTACCCCCACTGTCTCCTCCGAACTCCACCTCCGTGGCAACTCTGTGCGCCGCCGCTCAGCTGTCGACACCCCCGTGCCAGTGAGTCCTCCTCGGAGAGCCCCTTCCCCGCCCCTGCCACCTCCCGACACAGCTGCCGATGCCGAGGATGGCATCAACGGCGCTCGCCTCCTCCTCCTCTGCCTCTGGAGAACAAATATCATTCGCACAATGTATAGCAATTCAAATGATTTGCACAACAATTATCATTCGCATGATGTATAGCAATTCTGTAGTGTAATATAGAAGTATACTAAGAGGGTTTTTGAATTAATCATGGTTTTGAAAACTATTTGATTTTTTGTCGACCCACTTCGGGGTTTAGTTTTATTCATCACAATCAAAAGTTACAATCACAACGAATACAAGCCGACAGACACTATAGTAGTGCCACTAGTGACATATTTAACCACGTGCACCTTTGTCTATCCAGTGGCGCCTGCTACAAAATGTGCCGCAATATTGGCATCCCGGAGTACACGAGTATCAATTTCGGAGGAAAAAAAGCTCCTGAATCTCATTGAATAGGGACACATACTCTGATCTTTGGCTCTTGATCATCATCTTCCCAAAGAATAAATAGTTATACCAACTCGCGGCTCCAAGCGCCAGTTAACACTACCACGCCACTACCGCCATGCATACGATCAGGCAGAAGCTAATGTTTTGAATTACACAAACTTTAAAGGAAGGAGTTAGGAATAGTAAGTTGCTGAATTTATCTTCTATTGCAAATATGTGTAGTGTTTCATATGATATTGCATTGCCGATTCTCATGCTGTTCCAAATGCTTGGAAAACTCCTACTTCAAATTGGTGGTCATATATAGATCAAAAGTCCCTTTTTGCTGAATAATAGCTTAAATATCTTCCTTTCACTGTAGGTGCACTGGTACTCGATTTGGATTTTGTATGGTGACTTGGTGACCACCAGTGGAGATCAACAACTTCAGGGTGGCTCTATCAATGAAGATCTACATATTCTTGTAGCAAAGCCAATGGTGCAGAACACATCAAGCATGCCGATAGAACCGTGACATGGACCACAATGAAGCTTGTCTAGGCGGAGCCAAAGATGGGTCTGGGCTAGAGATCGGTAAGGCGCTTCAGCAGATTCGACGGTGTGGCAAAGACCAAGTTCAATGATGATGCTCAACATGCTTGGGTAATTTTTTTTTATCCGTAGCAACACACGACATTCAGCTAGCTAGTATAATAGTAGTTAGTTGAATTATTAGTAAGTAGTTTTGGACATTGACACAGCCTAGAAGATGATATTTTGACCATCAACTTATATGAACATATATTGTTACAAATAAAGATAATTACACATTATGAAAGTATTCTCTCCAGTCATAGATAGATGTCGTTTTAGATATAGATGCAGTCAAACTTTTGAAATTTTGAATATCGATATCTTTTTAAATATTTAAATTGGATACATGAAATTCATGTGTGTAGATTTGTCTCAAAAAGTACTTTTATAATATTATAATTTTATTGGGTTTTATAAATATATTATAATAGAAATTAGTGATCAAAACTATGTTTTAGAGAACCGTCGATGTCCAGAGGGAGTTTGGTTTGTGATGGATCTAATAATTTCAATTTTATATTGTTAATTTTAGTAACTCCTTAGATATTAACGATCAAACTTTAATACCACTTAGGTCTGGAACGGGAGGTTCTAATTTGTTAGAAAGAAACAATCTAATGAAGGTAGTATATACTCTATATGATAGAGGCAAAGAATGGAGCGCAACCAGGGGGGCCACGTGTCGCCCCCAGGCGAGGCCCTCTCGGAAAATCCGAAAATTGCGATTAGGTCCTTTTGGGAAAATCGAAAATCGCGTTTAGGTCCTTTCGGCCGTTTTTTTCGTAAAATAGCCCCGAGAAATATCGAAATTACATCCAGGTCCCTGCACACGGTTTATAGCTGAATTGGAAATCGCGTTTAGGTCCTTTCGCCGATTTTTTTTGTAGATTGGATCCGAAAAAAATCGAAATGACGTTTAGATCCCGCGACGCAATTTTCTAAAAAAATAGTCAGATTTTTTCCTCGCGGCACGGCACCGCGCGTGTGCAGCCTAAACAGATTTTTTCTTCACAGCGTGGCATCACGCGCAACCCAACCTAGTACACATCATGCATGCACGGGTCGGAGACAAATGAGTTGGAGTAGCGTACGCGATATCATCCGCCATTACTGCGTGACGTATCGGTACGTTTTTGTGGCTTGTCTACGTAAGGGAGCCGTTCGCCTTTTGCTTTGTCTCGTAGCTGCTCGGTTCCGATCCCCCACGGCCCCACCTAACGGCCTTGGTTCTGTTACCACGGAGTAACAAACGGTGACTACAGTCCACAAACTTCTCCATATATTACCTATAGATAAAATTAAAGATGACTTCTATAATAGTTTGCCAGTTAAGTTTATCTCTATAGGACCCTGTAATATTTAGGTCACTTTCACTGACTTCTTCCTTAGTGTAGTCTCGGTAAATGCTTTAAAACTTTTAGGGCATTTACAATGGAGAGTCAAGAGTGTCTCTTAGTACATTCTTCTAAGTAAAAAAGATAAGCATGTACAAGGGACATGCATAAGAGCTAACATGCTATTTAATACTGCTCCTCTCTAATTCTGCCTAGGAGCTTGTGAAGAGTCGTCTCTTCACCAAGAGTCGACTCTAGTATTTTTTGCACTTTTCCCCCTGCCACATCAGCGAAGCATGTCCACCTCATCACTAAGAGACGTCATATTAAATAGCTTTGTACATGCCCTTATTATGTCATAGAAAAAATATTTATTATAGAAAATAACTCATGCAATGGTATTTTGTGCTGTCTATTTACCATAAATTTATGGGCTTGGGTTATCTCTTTACAAAGAGACAACTACACTCTCTCTTCTTTATATCAATAAAAATTCTACATGGTAAAGCTTATATATGGATGACATTACACCATTGTACATATCCTTATACCATACCAGCTTGGTGGGCTTGCAAAATACTATTTTCATGTAAATTTTGTTGAAAATATTGTAAGCTATCACTCCTGCGCACAAGTGTATCACATATGATTCACACACCACATCACAGACGGTTTTGTGAACCATCTGTATCAATCTATCAGTGATGACTATGCCTCATCACAGACAGTTTGCTAACCATTAGGAAAAAAAGTCATCACAGATGATTCTAAATTAGAATCATCTGTGATGTACAGGTCATCACAGACAGTTCTAAATTAGAACCATCTGTGACATTATAGACAGTTCTCCTTTAGAACCGTCTGTAATGTTGAATTTCCATTATTTAGTATTTTTGATTTATTGGCTAATATCAGAAAATGTTAGCTATGTCCTCTGAAACAAAAGACATTATAGAGCATCGCCAGTATATTATTATGACATACATTTCAAAAATGAAGTTAGATCACATATTACAACATACAACGCATTCATTTTAGAAATCAACTCAGATCACTCGTTATAACGTGTATGCGCATCAATTTCAGAAATCAACTCAGATATATTAACCAATTAAATTCAGAACTATAATAGTATTTTGTGCTATCTATTTACCATAAATTTATGAGCTTGGGTTGTCTCTTTACGAAGAGACACTACACTCTCTGTTCTTTATATCAATAAAAATTCTAGATGGTTAAATTTACTAGGTTGAGTTGCGTGCGATGCCGCGCCGCAAGGAAAAAACCTAGCACAAGTTTTTTGCAAATTAAATTTGCAGAACTACGGGTCTATTTTTTCAAAATAACTGGCGAAAGGATCTATTTACGATTTCAATTTTTTTAAATAAACAAATCGACGAAAGGACCTAAACGCGATTTCTAATTTAGCTATAAACCCTCGACGAATCTGTGTTTTTTTTAAAAAAAACATTTTTTTAGAAAACTACGTGGAGGGATCTAAACGTCATTTCGAATTTTTTCGGGTCCAGTCTACAAAAAAATCGACGAAAAGACTTAAACGCGATTTCCAATTCAGCTATAAACCGCGTGTAGGGACCTAAACATAATTTCAATATTTCTCAGGTCTATTGTACTTAAAAAACGGCCGAAAGGACCTAAACGAGATTTTCAATTTTTTCGAAAGGATCTAAACACGATTTTCGAATTTTCGGAAGACCTCACCGGGGGCCAACATGTGGATGGCCTAGAAAGCCAGAAATCTTTACGCCTTTTATATATAACATATACATAAAGGCAACGTATCCTGTGCACACAAATATTTGGTGAAAACCTGGTGCACACCAACTAAGAAAAGTTTCAAAAAATTCTGAAAAAAATCATGGATGTACATATCAGCTTACCCCATCTACATATAAAATTTCATGATCAAATTCATCCTATACTAGAAGTTACAAAAAAAACAAACTTGATCATGAACAGGAATTATTCTGTTCATGATCAAGTTTGTCTTTTTTATTACTCTTAGCACAGGACGAATTTGATCATGAAATTTTATATGTGATCATGATATGTACATCCATGATTTTTTCAGAATTTTTGAAACTTTTCTTAGTTGGTGTGCACCAGATTTTCACCAAATATTTGCAGGCATGCGATACGTTCCTATACATAAATGACATCACACCCTTTCACGTGGTAAAAGCTTATAGTTGCATAGTTTGCAGTCTACGACTTCCACTGTTGCACAGTCATCGCGTAGCCACCGCATGTCACCAGTGCACCTAGTACTATTTCGCTACTTGCATGCATGTGCAGTAGACGATGTCAAATCAAGTCGACATTTTTCAGTCAATGTACTCATCTCGATTTTAACACCAATCCGAACCGAATGCGACACGTACGCCCCGCAGCACTTCTACCGTTGCGCGGACAAAACCACATAACCACCCAATTAGAGCTCGCAACATGTGAGCCGAAAACCACATGATAACTAAAGCTGGCTTGTGATTTCCACTTCAGCCGAAACCGATGCCATTGCACTAACAAAGCCAATTTAATTAGCACAAGCAAATTGTAATGACCAAAACCATGGGCTGTCAATTGGATCCCACAAGATTGGAATCAATAATCACCATGACAATTGCCAAAGCAAGGGAGGATAGGCCACTTGAGAAAGGTGACATAGACGCATTGGTAGGTAATCCTTTCTTTGATCCCAAAAAAGTTGATATGCAAAACACCAATCCGTCCAAATCACTTGCCGTTTTTAGCTGCGTACTGCACAGAGAAGAAAAGAGTTAATGATGTAGTTTTTGACATCATTTTTCCATATTTATTTAGTAAACACCACTACCAATATGGAAAGGCTGCGGATATATTTTGAATTTGAATAGTAACTAATAGTACTGAACATTGTTAAATAGTGATATTAAGGTCCTGTTTATTTTGGCTTTTTCACTGACTTAAAAAACAAAAAACTAAAGTCTACATAAACGAGTAGCTTTTTATCTAGACTTTTCAAAAGTTATAAACCTCTATATAACTAAAAGCCAAAAGCCACTGAAGAGAGCCTTTTTTGGCTTATTGATGGTTGGTTTTAAACTAATAACACTAAAGTTAAATAAAATTACACACCTCTATCACGTACAAAAGCCATTAGCTTTTAAGTTGTTTAAGCCAAAAAGCTGGCTTTAAGCTATAAGCCAAAAATCTTAAGTCTAAACAAACAGGGCTTAATACCTTCATGATTGTTGTTTATATGGAAAGACCGCGGATATGTTTTGAATTTGGACAGTAATAAACAGTGTTAACACAGTGATATTAATACCTTCGAGATTGTTGTTTTGTATAGTGATAAACATTATAGAATCTTGACTAGAATCTTTAGCGGTTGGCGAAACCAGGGTTCACAACTTCACAGTAAACCACTAGAAAACTGCGGTTTTTGACCTTACCGTTGCGGTTCGAGATCCGAAACTGCTCGGTAAACCAGTCTAATTTAAAAAAATTCAAAAAAATTGAAAAAAAATTATGCATTGAAAACTGCTAGAAAACTGTGGTTTTTGTAAAAAAAACACTCAAAAACCATTTTTTAGGAACATTCAATTGGTCGGTTGGTTTTTCGCGAAAATCGCGGTTTTTCGTTGAAAACCGAACGGTTTTTATTTTTTGATTTTTTTAAATTTTTTTTATTTCTTAACTCTTCGGTTTCTGACGGTTTTCGAGCAGTTTTTGTGATTTTTGTATCGCGAATTTCAAACCGATTTTTGAAAAACGGTTTTTGAATCCCTAGGCAAGACCAACAATCTACCTTACTATATGCCAATGATTTTAAGTATCCTACTCAGTACTCACCATACTTTTCATTATTTTATCTGTGAAGTTACTAATCCATCTGGTTAGTCTTTAAATCATTTTATTAGAGTCTTATGGTAAAATTTTTATCATCTTCCTAGGCAGTTCCACCCGAAGGGAGCACTTACCTCAGGCTTTGGATTCTCTTATCATAGCACCTAGCCAAACAAGAACCACCTGACAGTTTTCTCCTTTAGGGTCTATAGTATAAAATTTGTACCATAAAATTGGAATAACCAAGATTAAAAGACTGAGTTTTTACAGGAAAAAAAACTTCATTCTATATAATAATTTACATATGGTTTTTCCTTTCGAGACCCCAAACAGTCTAGTACAAAGAGAAATTACCTTACAATACCTTAGTGCTTATAAGCCTTCGTACAATACTTTCTTGAAAGCTTAGTACTAATGGTTACTATGCTATTTAGTAGAGACTAGAGTAGCAAAGCAGAAGTGTGTTTCTTACTTCTTGCTAGCTCCTAAGCTTATAGAAGAGATGGTGTGTGGATGGAGATGGTGGTAGAGTTTTCTCTTCTTCTTATTAGATGTTCTGTCTTCTGACTTCAGAATGAAGTGGTCTTCTCCATTTATAGAGGAGAGCCAGTAGTCACAAAGCTTGGATCAATTATTGTTGTCTCTGTTTCCCTCCTGCAGAGCTTCAATTATTGGTCTTCTGGCAAATGCTTTCTTTGTTTGATGCCAATTACTTTCTTGTGCAATGCCTTTATTCACGGGAGAAAACAGTGTCTAGTATTCTCCCTATAGAATAGCCTTTATCTTTATGTCTTTCATGATTTATTTATTTTTTCTAGACTACAGTTCTGTCTACCTTTGTCCATATCTAGTGACATTCATATCATCTTATTCTGTAAGAGGGATTTCAAGTTTATCATCTATCATCTTCTTTACTTTTTCAAATTTCTTTTCTATTTCTTTCTTTAATTCTTTCATAATCTTATTTTTTAATTCCCCTTTTAATTGAGGTGCTATTATATCAAAATTTTCTTCTATCTCCCAATCTATGCATTCCCCATCTAATGGGTCAACATCTTTCATTAGACATTCTTTATATTTTGGTTTCTTCTTTGCTATTTCATCTTTATTTAAATCTATTATTGGTGCCGTAGTGTAATACCCGAAATTAAATTGCTGGGCTCGTGAGGGCCGTTTTAGGGCTTGTGGGCCGTTGCAGGATCAAGGGGGGGTTGTAGGCTATTAAAGAATGAAAATTTGGCTTTGAGGAGAGTATTCTCATTATAAGAAAAGTGAAAAAAAAAATAATCTGCAGCCACCACCTATTTGGGCCCAAACGGCCCACTCCCCTAACCTAACCCTAATCCCCACCTCTCCTTCTCCCTTAGCCGCCCCCAAGCCCTCCCATGGTGGCCGAATCCTGCAGCAGCCACCTCTCCCTCTTCCATGCCATTTTCAGCCACTAGAACTCAAGATCCATCCAGCCAAATCGTTCCTTGGCTTCCCGGGATCGAGACTACCGCGAAGAACGGCGCGAATCGGCGAAGATCGGCTTCGTTTTGTGTCCTCAAGGTGAGGGTTAATCTTGGGGCTTTAATTTTTGTTGCTAGGGGAGATTAGAAGCGCTGTAGAAGTCTTGGTTGATATTAATTCGTTGAGGGGATCTGCTGGGAGGAGATTTGATTTTTGGATCAGAGTAGTATGAGTTCGAACAGTTTGAGCAGTCGGTTTGCAGACGCGATTTCGTGGCCTAGATGATTTTTTCCTGCAAAAACGTATAACTAGGAAGTTGTAGATAATGTCGAGATCTATTTTGTATATTTTTTTCAGAATTTTTGGAGCGTCGGTCTGCGAGTAATCGCCGTTAGAAGTCTGCTGCCAGATTAGGCTGCAGATTTCGTAGCTTGATTTTGGGCTGCTTATTAGGCATGGATAACAGTAGAATTTAATTTTCTTGTCTTCATTAAAGTTGTAGGTCATGTCAAAACCTAGCTACTATAAATTTTTCAGATTTTTAGGTGCAATATAAAAATAGTTATAAAATTGTGAAGCAGGCATTCTGCAGCATGTTCCTGTTAGATTGTGAGTTCGTTGTTTGTGCAAGGGTTTCGGGTCGTAGGAAGCGAGTAAAAATGTTGTGTTTTCAATGGTATTATCATGTCATAATATGAGTATTGTGGTACAGGCGGTGTCGCTCCCGGACGCGTTTAGCCCTTTGTCATCTCCGAAGATTAAGGCAAGTGCATCACTTGTTTGTTTGATATGTGTATTGATTGATGAAACGTGTGCCTTGCTAATATGACACATTGTTACTTCTTATAACTCAAGATGATGCTACTAGTATGAATAGGCTAAATTGATTCGTGGAGTTATGAGACTAGTTCAAAAATTGTGAATATGGTAATTACATGGAAATCGATGAAAATGTGACTATGTGAAAATGAAAGATGAGAATATGGTTATGAGTGTTGAGAATGGCATTTGCATATGTGCATTCATGAAATGCATCGAGCCAGGGCGGTGAGAAAGTCATATGGAATGTATGACTAATCCGGAGTGCTCGGGATCCTACCCCGTAGTCCCATCCATGGTATGGATGGGAGCGGAGAAGTGTAGGACCCGCTACTGGGTAGCGGGCAAGTCCTGCTTCGGTAGGCCCCTTCCACGGGATGGATGGGTTTGAGGGCACGCATCGACGGGTGGTGCTCGGCAATATCGGTATGTGCTAAAAATGAGATGAGTTAAGACATGCATAAGCATGAACGATGCATTGTATGGATAGAAATCGTGTATGTTATGTTCTTGCGTTAAACCCCTTCTTGATGGCTAAAGGACCGGCGGTATGTGATATGTTATTGTTTGCTTGTCAATTATTTGGATGCACTTGCGAGTCTTGACTCACCCTTGGTGTTTATGTTTTTTGTACATGCATGATGCATCAAATGAGATGGGTTAAGACATGCATAAGTATGAACGATGCATTGTATGGATAGAAATCATGTATGTTATGTTCTTGCGTTAAACCCCTTCTTGATGGCTAAAGGACCGACGGTATGTGATATGTTATGGTTTGCTTGTCAATTATTTGGATGCACTTGCTGAGTCTTATGACTCACTCTCGTTGTTTTATGTTTTTTTTGTAGGTACTATGAAAGCGGCATGTGGGAAAGGGACTTAGCGTGACATTTGCACCACTAGTCATTTCACTACACTAGAATTGACTAATCTTACTTGTGATAAGTTAATACGAAGTGCCACAACAAACTGTGTTAATATTCTCATACGTTGATCGTTCTTGGTTAATGTTTATAATCTGAATATGGAACGTTGTGACTTATTGTTCGTTGTTTATATCACTGTTATATCATATTGGATATTTATTATGATGAAATGTTCTTTGCCTGCTGAGTGGATGTCCGCTATTATAGGGGAGGTTCTATCGAATTTTTTTTGTGAATTTAGGAGTTAGTACCATTCTGGGCTCAGTTTGGAGTCCGGGGTGTTACAGTTGGTATCAGAGCGGGATTCAGGTCCGTGGTGTTTGGAATTAGCAAATTACTCTAGAGTAAACTAAAATTTTGCTTTGTGAAAGTAGGAACATGGCTTAGGATCAACCTTTAAAATTTGGTCTTTAGGCAATAACTTTAAAAAATTTTGATATAGATTGGTTAATTACTTTAAAACTTGACACACTCTGATGCACAGTAGGAGGGTATGGGGAATCATTGCATTGCGATTTAGTGATTTATTGAGTTTTGATGAAGAATGTTATATTTTGATGATTAATGATATTATGATAATGATGTGTATTGCTATGCTTATGAAAGAGTTGATTGAACGATTTTGTTGTGTGAAACAGTTGTTCTGAATGTTTCGGTCATGTTCTATTGGCCGTGGTAAGGGCTGTGGTTGTCGGTGTGGCCGGGTAGAGCCATCCCCAGAGGTTTAAGAGCATCTCGTAGTGAAGAGTTGTTGCTTAATATGTCTTAGATCGGAGTGTTATTTGAGGGAGTTGTTTGATGATATCTCTTCGATGGTTGGGGGCAAAAAGAAGAGTTTAGTGAATAGTCATTGTTGATTGCTAATATTACAATTCTGGATATGGGTTTTGTTGGTTAACATTAGTTACTCTGAAAGAAAAAAAATTAAATTAAATTGTTTTCTTTTTGGTGGTTGTCATTCTTCGCATTTAAAAGAAGGAACTGGATTTTTTTTGTGCAAACCTTAAATGGTGTGGACTTAAGTTTTATAGCTTTACCAGTAAAAGATTACTTGATCGCTTGGTTCTTCCTTTTGTGAAAAATTATCCTGGCGACCATCTCCCTCGGTGGAAGTATTTAAGCTCAAAAATTTTGATTGGGGGAGCTTTTGCATGTCAGAGTTTGAGCCTTGCCTTATTGCAAGTCGGAGAGTCCAGTTCCTTTGTTAAATTGGTGGGGGTCACAGCCTACATTTAAGGATGTGTGACCCACGAGAAAGTTTAAAATCTTGAAGTTTGATGCATAGTTGGAACAGTGAGATGATGTAAACTACCATTATTGATAAAGTATGTTTACTGGTTGTTTAAGGACAATATAATATATTGTGGGTAGAGAAAATTAATCATAATGGTAGGTGATCCAAAAGTGAAGGTGGATTAGAGTTATTATGTGTGTTGATGTGAACTATAAAAAAAATTATGAAGTAAGAAATCAGATCCTTTAATACTAGTATAGATCCCAATTGAGAAGATATAGATTTTGCCGTTGGATGAAATTTTAAGAACAAAGTATGAAGAGTTATTGGATTGGTCATCTTTGGTGCATAATTTTGTCCTAGCGAATGACTGTCTTAGAGCCATATGGATGAAATATGTCTCATGAAGATGATATTTAATTGTCGGAGTTAGCTATTGGTTGAATGAGTTTTGGATGCTGAAATATTAACTTATGGGTTGTATGAAAATTTTATAATGATCATACTACATGTATCTTTGAAAGGAGATGTCTTAAAATTTAGAGTATGCGATTGTACATTTGAAAGCTTGTCATGGATTATAGACTTGAATAAAGTTGATGTTCTATGATAAGTATCGTAAACTTTTGTCATAGTTGTGGGAGAAGGCAATTAAAGTAAGAATTGGTTTTGTAAGTTATGTTAAATCCTAATGGGGTTCCTTAAGGTGCAACTTGTGATTTTTGAAACCTTTAATGGTTAGCGCATTGGGTTACTAGAGATGGAGGGATTTAAAGTGATTTATGTTTAAGGGTATATGGATTGTTGTGTTTGTATGATCTCTTGGATGAATGTCTTTTGGCTAAGGCATTCAAATCCTAATATATGTATTAGAGTTTCCTTATATTAGTGTGATTGTAGCCAAATTTGGGCTTAACTTTGAGGCTTGGAAATGAGGATGAAAGAAGGATTAATCATGAAGTAATATGTTGTTGGATTTTGATTGAGTTACTCCGTTTATCAACGCAACTCAATTGTCTTGTCAAGATATTGGATTTAAGACACGATTGTGGAAACTAACCTCGAAGGGTGTATGTTTGGATTGCACTCATTAGTATACAAAATGAGTTATTGGTTGCATTATTGGTTAAGCGAAATAACCGAATCTAATGTAATGTTCTAGAAGTGTTTGAATTGGAGATAAGCGTATCTCTAGTTTGACTAGAGTAAAAATTTTCAAAAGGTGTGAGGTATTTTGAATATTTCTTGAAAGATGATTCTTATGATTGTTTAAATAAGCGTCTTTTGTTGGTAAAGCAAGTTTATCTTTGAAATGAGTTTTCCCATTCTCTTAAAAAGTATGTGAGGTTGTTTTGTGGAGATATTTGATTCTGAATCGGATTCCACTTTTCAAAGTTGTTTGGCTTTGGTAAAAGTAAGAATGACCTGTTTTAGTAAAGGTGAAATGCATTTATTAAAGGATATGCGGTGTTTCTCTTCTAACTGGGGTTTCTTCCCATAGTCCATCTTGGTGCCTTGGTTTTAAAGTGATAAAAGTTGTTTATATTGTTAAAGAGAATCGAATGTCCCCTTGCATCCTATTTTGAAAAAAAGGAATGAATGAATATTGGTTTTTATTGTTGAGTACATTTAAGGATTGTACTCTTTGACCTTGTTCCTTGAGTAAAAGATAGTGGAACGAGACCTTCTTAGAAAGATAAACCGATTGTGGGTTGGTAATAACTTAAAGCCCTAGCCCTTGCTAGGTGTTAATCGTAAACGGCTGAATAGTGAGGAATAATGGAGGTTCTTGCTTGTCTCGGTCCAAATCTTCTTGGGAGGGTTGTTTTTAGAGGTTATGTTCCTTGGAGGAGTCATTCTAAATTGGTATTAGTGGACCACTTGGGAGTGTCTGAGTAATTTGGTTATGCAGGGCGTAGCTAATGTTATGACAATCTGAAGTGAATTTTTTTTTGGTATGAACACTTATCTAGGGTAATTGTCCCTTGATGTGAGATAAGCCTGGAAGAAGAGGGAGTAACTTTTTATATTGTGGTCGGTTTTCCTAAAGTAAGTGGATATATTTATATAAATGAGTGTTTGCTTTGGGGCCTTGTTTGTACCTAGCCTTAAGCGAATCATGCAGATTGGTGGTCGTGGCGTTGGGTGGGGTCCTACTCAGGTTTGTTTTGTTCGGCTTGGGATGCTTTTGAGCGTTCTCTTCTCGGCATTTAGTGCTATTGTTGGAGATGTGACGCCTTTTTAGCAGTGTATTTCTTTGGAACATTCCTGTTTTCACCGAAGGGAGAGGTAGAAATTTGTTGTTGCGGCTGATAGCAGTGGATTTGCCTTGTGTTTTATTTTGTGATATTTTGAGACTCCTTTCTTTAGATTATCTGTGCTATGAAACACTTGAGTTAAGTGTTGTCTTGGGTGTGTTACCTGATTGGTGACATGGGGGTCGATCTCGAACTTTTGTTCGTGCCCATGTATCCTCTTCAGGATATTGAATTGGGTATGATCATATCTCCCGTATTAGGTGTATAGTGCGAGTAACTTATGGCCTGATCAACCATGACAATTACTTGCACTATTCACTCTAGCTACGATGGAGTTATGGAAAGTGATTATTCTCTTTTAGAGTTTCTTGATTGGTTGTTCACTAGGTGGGAAATATGTGGTATTCACGCTAATGACCGTGTCTAGCATTTTTTTTCGTGTTGCATTTTTGTGGGAATGTGTTGTAGCTTCTCATGTTTGGTTCTTGAAAAGTTGAATCGAGCGCTCGACTATGATAATTGATGGGAGTGAATTGCCATGAGTGCCATGGTATGGCCAGACAAAACTTTTATGGTGATGGTGGTAACTTTATAACTATTACCTTGATCTTTGGATATATTTGTTTCGTGGAGGTGTGTTCTACTTTTGATTTATGCTATCCGATGTCATAAGGGAGCGAAGCAAGTGTATCATTCATGTTGATGGATATTTGGGTTGCCTAAGGAAATGACGATGGATATGTGGATGGTTACGAGGATGCGATTAGGATCGACTTATAGATTCTTTCGAGTCTGGCGGTGAGGATTCGGAAGAATCCGATCGGTCTTGAAGACCGGACCTTGAAGTTTGTCAAGGTCTTGTGGTCGCACCAATCGGAGCGGGAAACGGCGTGGGAGTTGGAGTCTCGCATGCGTGAGAAGTATCTAGAGTTGTTTTTTCGGGTACATTGCTTTGATACTTTGTTATTCTTGTTGTTGCTGTGTAGTTTAGTGGCTAGAATTTGGGGTCGCGTGGCTAGAATTCGGGGTCGAATTCTTTGAAGAGGGGGAGAATGTAATACCCGAAATTAAATTGCTGGGCTCGTGAGGGCCGTTTTAGGGCTTGTGGGCCGTTACAAGATCAACCGGGGGGGGGGGGGGTTGTAGGCTATTAAAGAATGAAAATTTGGCTTTGAGGAGAGTATTCTCATTATAAGAAAAGTGAAAAAAAATAATCTGCAGCCACCACCTATTTGGGCCCAACCGGCCCACTCCCCTAACCTAACCCTAATCCCCACCTCTCCTTCCCCCTTAGCCGCCCCCAAGCCCTCCCATGGTGGCCGAATCCTGCAGTAGCCTCCTCTCCCTCTTCCATGCCATTTTCAGCCACTAGAACTCAAGATCCATCCAGCCAAATCGTTCCTTGGCTGCCCGGGATCGAGACTACCGCGAAGAACGGCGCGAATCGACGAAGATCGTCTTCGTTTTGTGTCCTCAAGGTGAGGGTTAATCTTGGGGCTTTAATTTTTGTTGCTAGGGGAGATTAGAAGCGCTGTAGAAGTCTTGGTTGAGATTAATTCGTTGAGGGGATCTGCTGGGAGGAGATTTGATTTTTGGATCAGAGTAGTCTGAGTTCGAACAGTTTGAGCAGTCGGTTTGCAGACGCGATTTCGTGGCCTAGATGATTTTTTCCTGCAAAAACGTATAACTAGGAAGTTGTAGATAACGTCGAGATCTATTTTGTATATTTTTTTCAGAATTTTTGGAGCGTCGGTCTGCGAGTAATCGCCGTTAGAAGTCTGCTGCCAGATTAGGCTGCAGATTTCGTAGCTTGATTTTGGGCTGCTGATTAGGCATGGATAACAGTAGAATTTAATTTTCTTGTCTTCATGAAAGTTGTAGCTCATGTCAAAACCTAGCTACTATAAAATTTTCAGATTTTTAGGTGCAATATAAAAATAGTTATAAAATTGTGAAGCAGGCATTCTGCAGCATGTTCCTGTTGAATTGTGAGTTCGTTGTTTGTGCAAGGGTTTCGGGTCGTAGGAAGCGAGTAAAAATGTTGTGTTTTCAATGGTATTATCATGTCATAATATGAGTATTGTGGTACAGGCGGTGTCGCTCCCGGACGCGTTTAGCCCTTTGTCATCTCCGAAGATTAAGGCAAGTGCATCACTTGTTTGTTTGATATGTGTGTTGATTGATGAAACGTGTGCCTTGCTAATATGACACATTGTTACTTCTTATAACTCAAGATGATGCTACTAGTATGAATAGGCTAAATTGATTCATGGAGTTATGAGACTAGTTCAAAAATTGTGAATATGGTAATTACATGGAAATCGATGAAAATGTGACTATGTGAAAATAAAAGATGAGAATATGGTTATGAGTGTTGAGAATGGCATTTGCATATGTGCATTCATGAAATGCATCGAGCCAGGGCGGTGAGAAAGTCATATGGAATGTATGACTAATCCGGAGTGCTTGGGATCCTACCCCGTAGTCCCATCCACGATATGGATAGGATCAGAGAAATGTAGGACCCGCTACTGGGTAGCGGGCAAGTCCTGCTTCAGTAGGCCCCTTCCACGGGATGGATGGGTTTGAGGGCACGCATCGACGGGTGGTGCTCGGCAATACCGGTATGTGCTAAAAATGAGATGAGTTAAGACATGCATAAGCATGAACAATGCATTGTATGGATAGAAATCGTGTATGTTATGTTCTTGCGTTAAACCCCTTCTTGATGGCTAAAGGACCGGCGGTATGTGATATGTTATTGTTTGCTTGTCAATTATTTGGATGCACTTGCTGAGTCTTCTGATTCACCCTTGGTGTTTTATGTTTTTTTGTACATGCATGATGCATCAAATGAGATGGGTTAAGACATGCATAAGTATGAACGATGCATTGTATGGATAGAAATCATGTATGTTATGTTCTTGCATTAAACCCCTTCTTGATGGCTAAAGGACCGGCGATATGTGATATGTTATGGTTTGCTTATCAATTATTTGGATGCACTTGCTGAGTCTTATGACTCACCCTTGTTGTTTTATGTTTTTTATAGGAGCTATGAAAGCGGCATGTGGGAAAGGGACTTAGCGTCACATTTGCACCACTAGTCATTTCACTACACTAGAATTGACTAATCTTACTTGTGATAAGTTAATACGAAGTGCCACGACAAACTGTGTTAATATTCTCATACGTTGATCGTTCTTGGTTAATGTTTATAATCTGAATATGGAACGTTGTGACTTATTGTTCGTTGTTTATATCACTGTTATATCATATTGGATATTTATTATGAAGAAATGTTCTTTGTCTGCTGAGTGGATGTCCGCTGTTATAGGGGAGGTTCTGTCGAATTTTTTTGTGAATTTAGGAATTAGTACCATTCTGGGCTCAGTTTGGAGCCCGAGGTGTTACACGTAGATACTGCTTTCTTATTCTTGGCTCTTCTAATTTATCATATATTTCCAGGCCAATGGTTCTTTCTATATTGTTTTGAGTCTATTTTGTCACTTACAACTTTTTCGATGGATATATATTTCTGGTTTTGGGCCTTAAAAAATAACGTATAATAGCTTAGCTTTTACTACTTCTGGTATTCTTGTTATTGGTGTTATTATTTTATTTGTCATGTGGAAATATTCTGTCAAGCTATTCAATATTAATAGCATATAACATTTATCTTCTCTCTTTACATTATATTGATACAAAAAATTATCTAATATACGTTCTTGTACTTCGTTGATGTCAATATGGTCTTTCGGTTTGAATTTGAATGTATTACGAGGGAATATTCTTAATTTATTTTCTCCCCCGAAATTATACGTCTCTATTCCATTTGGTAGCGTCGATTTGTTCATTCCAGCAAAACAATTAAACAAGAAAATATGTTAGACAAATTATTATATGTTCCCTTTATATGTTCAAATTTAACTTTATATTCGTTTTTTGAAATTATGTCTTCAAACAATACCCATCTTCTTGTTGATTATTATTATTATTATTATTATTATTATTATTATATCTACATATTGCTTCGCAGTCTGTCCTAACAATGAACTCTTTAAATCCTAAATATAATCTAAAAGAATTTATTGCATATATAATTACTAGAATTTCTCTATCTGTATTATCACAGTTTTTAGCCTATAACTTCTCGAAGCATATCTACATATTTTTTCTTCTAATTTTGGAGAGTATTCATTGGGCTTTTGTTTTAATATAGCTCCCCATCCTATTCTTGTCACATGCATCTCATCCTCCATCAAGAGTAATTCTCTTCTGGAATTTTGGAAAGGTGTCAAAGTGCTCTCATCATCTTAGCATGCTGACAATGATGAAAAGAGCGTAATAGTAGAGTCTTTAAGGACACATAGACGACCCATGGAGCAATTCTTGAAATAATCAAATACTAGGCATCAAACTGGAGTATCGCGAAAGCGACGAGACTAAAAAAACTGGTAGCATGACTAGACACGCATACCTGAGATGGCGATTTTGCTTGTTGTTTTGTATATGCGACTTGTAATATATCTGCTTCATGCTAATATAATCACACCTTCTGTTCTTTCAAAAAAAAAAAGTAATTCCCACATAAAAAATTATTCTTAAAGAATTTTTCTTTGAAACGGAATTTAAAGGACAATGTTAACTAGTACTACTACATATTTCATAATAGTTGGCCCATCCATCACACGTGTATTCCAAACCTACCTGCTATCTGTAGCTTTATCGGCGACACAGATAAGACGACGTGCTAGCGTGCTAAAAAACACATATTTGTGTGTAAAATCGAGACATTACACCCATCTCTCTAGAGTATCGACCATGCATGGTGTACAAAATGTACAAAACCTAGTTAGCTAGCTCGGGCCCGCCCATCATTCTTTTGTTACGGATAACAGGATAAGCTCACACCAAGAGCAACAAAGCCGATATTGTGGCTAGCTAGAATTCGTATGCACCTGGATATCTCTTTCCTGAGGCAAAAAAAAAAAAGTCACTTTCTTTATGCACTATATATTGGGAACACACTTAATTAATGGGAGGAATTAATACTCACTATCAAAAAGTGGTTGAAAAAAATCTATGAGGGAATATATGTTTTGTTTAAAAGCAAGCTTAAAGAGTAGTACACTACAAGTAGAGTAATCTAGTTACTTGGATATATATGTGATTCTATAATCCATAGAGTATCATTATTCTGTATGTTGGGGCCTGTCCACTCATCAAACCTGTCACGCGCTAGCTAGCTAGCTAAAAGCTTGCAGACGTAATCCACACTAGTTTGTTGTAGGTAAAGCTCCACTAAGTGATGGATTAAGCTAACTAATTGATGCCTGTGGACAAGGACATGCCCTGTTAATTCGAGTAATTAAGAACTTGTGCTACATGCAAGCTAGCATGTATATTTCAACTAAAATTTGTAAATTTAAATGTCACCTGCTGGGTTGAAATTAATGAATGTATATAGTCGTAGACCCTTGGCGTGTCCTTTACAAGTGACCACTCCATCCGTTCCGTGATATAAATCCAAAATCCATCATACATATAGGCTCCGTTCGTTTTTGCTTATAGACAGCTTCTGTTTAAAATAAAAATGGATTGTTTGCCGAACGGTAAGATTTTGAACAACTTCTCTCACAATCAGAATCACCAAAACAATATAGAATTAGAAGCTGGCAAAAACTCAATTCTCCTCGATTCTGCACTCCCCTCGCTCCTCCTCCGCCCGAAGGCCCGGGTGCCCAAGCCACCCACTGCCCCTTCGTCCGCCAGCCCACCGCCCTGTCCAAGCCACCCATCGCCCCTCCAATCGCCAGCCCGCCGCCCCGCCCAAGCCACCACCGCCCCTTTGGCTACTAGCCAATCGCCCCTCTGCCTGAGCTCCTCCTCTGCCTGCCCGAGCTCCTCCGCCGCTAGCCCAAGCTCCTCTTCCTCCTCCGTCACCGGCGCGCAGTGGCGTAGTTAGGATTTTAGTCATGGGTGGTCCAGCTTAACTTTTTTTAACAATATAAGTGCAGCATACCAACATTTAAATAAAAAAATACCAAACACAATAGTTCTTTAGGAAGCGTAGGTGATATCACCTTTTCTGATGAGTATCTCTTAGTTTTGACTTCATTTTAGATGCCATCCAAAATAGTTCTTTAGTCCGGTTACACCAAAACCTTTTTAATCCCTGACAGTCTATGTGCTTCAGTGAGCTTGAAGGAATCACACAGACACACGGAAATTTGGGGAAGAAAATTTTCATGAAGCCAGACATGAGAGCCAACTATCCAGATTGGCTGGAGATTACAATTTCCATAATTCATTCATTTAAGATTTGAGATATCATCCTTCCAATCTGAATTGACTTAAATATCTGATGCAAATCACAAGTGTCAAGTGCACAACCTTGTTATGTGCAAGAATATGAATTTCAGTATGGAACAAATGGCCCTATCTGCGTTCGTTGCAAACCCCTCCTCATCCTATAGAAATACCTTGCCGAGGTTGTGTACTTGTGTGGTCGTCAGTCCCAGAGATGGCACAGGAGACGCTTCCGCACCCAGCCCTGCCTTGGCCTTCCACTGCTCGTCTGCTCCGGAGACTCCGTTCGCAGGAGAATCGCCAGGAGAATCGCCCGCCCTTGCAGACAGGAGAATCGCCACGTGGCGCCCAAATCGGCCGAGGAGCCAGGTACTAAGATTTTTTTCCTACAAAAATACCTAAAGGCTAATCACTAATGGGCTGGGCGCCTGGGCCAGGGTGGTCCGTGGCCCACCGGGACCACCCTGTAGCTCCGCCCCTGCCGGCGCGAGCTCCTCCCCCACCTTCGCTGCCGGCCTGAGCTCCTCCTCCACACGCCGCCAGCCTGAGCTCCTCCATCACCGCCCCTCTGCCTAAAGCTGGCTCATCAAAAATCAGCTTCTCGAGTGGATTGCCGAATGACCAGATTCTTCAACCAGCAGATTCTTCAGGCAGTGGCTTCTCTAGATAGCTGGCTATAATCTAGAATCTGCACAATTCAAAGCTATCCAAAACTGGGCCATAGACCAAGAAGGCACTGAATGTAAGAGAAAGTTAATGTCATTGAAATTTGAACCACACATGCTCATATTAAATAACATACTACAATTACTCATCCACTTTTTTTAGTACTAAAGAAGTAGTATATGGTGAAAATATTTCAATAACTACACATCTCTGCAATAGATTTATATTATATGACCACACTTCTAAGAACAAGGACTTATATTATGGGACGGAGTAAGTACATCCAACGTGTGCAGTGTTTTTAAAACTTTGCGCTAATAACAGTATATACTCCCTTTGGTTCACAAAAACTTATCGATTTAGGATACGTGCAGTCAAACTTTTGAAACTTTAGCTATCTAGATCTTTTTAAATATTTAGATTGGATGCATGAAAATCATGTATAGATTTGTATCGAAATGTACTTTCATAATATTATAATTTTATTAATTTTTAAATAATTATAATAGAAAGTAGTGGTCAAATTTGAGTTTTTGAGACCGTGTCGATGTCTAAAACGATAACTATTTGTGGCTGTAGGGAGTACAAACAAGTGATTTAAGCCTCGATAAATTCCTGTACTCGATAGTATAATCCTGTCTATGTTCTACATCATCAACCTCTCTTGATCTGATTGTTATTTGTTACAACAGATTTTTTACCTTACCTAAAATTCAAGGAAGACAAATATGCCGGTTGTTATCCGTACGACAAGGAAGCTGCTGTCATTCTATAATTTAGTTAATAGACTACCACCACCGTCACCACAGGAAAAGAGATCCAATTTAGTCCTGTTACAACTATAACCTTAACACTGCATGTGGATTATTGGGTCAAAAACTATGTAGCAGATCTTTTAGGATTACTGTTTAAAAACACTATACTGATTTTTGCACTGTAACTAACTATTTTTGAGCGATCCAGACTGTTTATTTTCCAATCAAACAGTCCTGATAGCTAAGAATTATTTAAATTACAGTACCCAAACAACCGCACAGAAACCCTATCCGCCACCACAACGCATCTGCAACGCTTCCCTTTATTGCTACTAACATATCTCTGTCTTTGCATTCAATTAGTTCGACAAACAAGGACGATTCTTACGTACGCCCGAAACCATATCATTATCTTCCTTTTGTTTTTGGCTTGATTGGAGTCTGCCAATAATAAGTGCACAACGCGATCATTCTCTTTGTAGAGTACTAGATGATCTCTCCTTCCCATATATCAAGAATTCATCACTTCTCTAGCTTTGTATGTTTTTTTTGGTAAATTTAGCCCTTTTACAAATGTTATTACAAAAATAGTCTCATTTTATCGATATTTAAGACTTAGGGTCTCTAGACCGAGGTTATAAATAAAAATAGTTACGAGTCTCTATGATTATAGGTTATGAAAAAGGAATAAATGATTGTTTTTTTATTAATCGAATGGTTTAAAAAGAGCGTTGAGCCTATGAATCTATCTCAATCTGGATGCCCAATGCCGAATCCAATTGCCTTCGACGGTACAAAGGGCCTTCCTATTTATACAGAACTAAGAGGCGATAGTTGCGCTTCAAAAAGGTGTCTTCGGCAAAAAAAAAGTGTCTTCCCATCAAAAGATGTCTCTTTATGCGAGGTGCTTTTTTGAGATAACTTTCGAGTAGTTATTTATACCTGTTAAGAAAAAACTACCTGTCCGACCAGTTTAATCTGGTCAGGGCAAGTGAATCAATGGTCAAGGTGGCCTAGTGTGAGCCAATAGAGGATACATCAGCAAACTGATTGTAGACCTTATTCTTCTTTATGGGCCTTTTCTTATAAAGTTGCAGACCTATATAGTGTATAGCCTTTAACTGTTATAGGTCCAAAATAGAGTATGGACTTTTATACTTATCACATCTCTGACCTCAGAAGTACCGAAAGGGTGACACATGTTACCTTTCGTGTTTCGATACCATGGAAGTACCTATCGAGCTATGGAAACACTTGTGCCAAAGCGTGGAAGGTCACTTCTGCTGTCGAGATGGTTATTTTTTTATAATTATGTTTGCAAGTAGACCAAATTTGTAAGAAAATTGTCATAGGGCTTAAAAAAGGGATAATGTCTACAGTCAATTAATTTTCTTAAAATATTAATTAGTAATACAATTTAAGCACCTCTTGTTAGATTTGTAAAACTTGTTTCGCAAGATCATCAAGAGCAACTATATACGCATATTGTAAAAGCAAATTGAGGGATGATCATTATCATTTTTCAGAAACAAAGTTCAAAACTATGCTATTGCTACCCCATGCATGGCGATATTTCTTTTCCGAACCCAACTCCAAGCAGAGTACTATAGTACTACTTTAAAAGAAATTTATCCTATTGAACAGATTAAACAAGGCTCATTCTTGTGTGGATCGAACCTAGCTTATCTTCAGTAAGACACGTGGTAGAATCTAAGGCCAAACTGTTCACAACCCCATGCCATATGAAACTTTTACCAATAAACTTTCCATGCGCGCATGCTTGTTTTCACCTAAGAATACATCTTATGTTCTGTTTGGAGTTTAAGTCAGCTCAAGCTCTCTAAACAGTTTAATTTTTAAACGGTTTTTAGTATAAATTAAAAACTATATATAACTAGTAAAAGTCAAAAACTGAAAGTTAAGCTAGATCTGCTTTTACAACTTATTATTGAGGAAAATTAGCTATTTGTCAAACGGTCTCTTATAAAAAACTATACCCGCTTTTTAGTCTAAAAAGCTAAAAAACAACTTTTTAGAAAAGCCATAGATCCCTCAAACAGATTCTTAATTATCGAACAGGATTGTCCCTGATACCGTCCATATGCTTATAGTGCACAATCGGATGGCTTTGGAGGCGGTCACCTAGGAGTCTAGGACAGTCCCTTGAGAAAATGTTTCTTGTCTTATCTATTGCCCTCCTCATTTCCGAATACATGTCATTCTAGATTTCAAATTTTGTTCTGAAATACATGTTATTCTACAATTTTGATGTAACTTTTTATTATTTCTTTCCATCTATATCCCTCCTATTTAGCTATTTTTAATGCTATTTGCTACTATGGACTAGAGTAAGAAACACCATCTAAAGATACAATAATAAGAGATGATCCAGTCTTTTGTAGATGTATTTTGATCGAAGTACATAAACCTATACTAATATTTATTTAGTAAGAGTAACTGAGCATACCCACTTAAGGGTTAACTAATTAACCAGGAGTAGAGTTCACAACATACTCTCACACGCGGCTAGCTTGTCCCTACAAGATAACAAGAGATCCTTGGCATCGCACACATTAGATGGGAAAAATATCCTGTGCAATCAGACAGGCTGGTGAAACTACGGTGCAACCCAACTAGAAAAAGTTTCAAAAATTTCTGAAAAAAATCATGGATGTACATCTCAGCTTACCCCATCTACATATAAAATTTCATGATCAAATTCGTCCTGTGCTAAGAGTAATAAAAAGACAAACTTGATCATGAACGATGCTGATTATTGTTTATGATCAACTTTGTCTTTTGTAACTTCTAGCACAGGACGAATTTGATCATGAAATTTTATATGTAGATGAGGTAAGCTGAGATGTACATCCATGATTTTTTTCAAAATTTTTTGAAACTTTTTCTAGTTGGGTTGCACCGTGATTTCACCAACTCTCTGGTTACACAGGATATGTTCCCCATATAGATGTTACCCTCTCAATGATTACGTATCATTTTAGATTTCAAATTTTATTTCTCATACTACAATTTCAAGACAACTTTTAACTAATTTTTCTTTTACATATCTATATCATTCATTATTCCCAATACTATTTATTACTGTGAAAGAGTAACTCACACCATCCAAAAATAACAAGTGTGTCAATGAAGAAAAGTGATTTGATCATTTCTACATATATCATAGTTGAAGTGCAAAATTCTAAAATATTATTTTATATCTTCAGGAACTAAGGGATGAGTATTTTTCCACTCACATTCCTCCGCCTCTATAAATACACATCCCATTCCATCTCACCATTCCACCACCCCAAATAGGCTATAGAGAACAAGCAAGGCACTATCACTCTTCTCTTAACTACCAGCAAGAACAGCACAAGCTAGCTAAGTGCAACTCTACTACACGTGCACGTACACCATGAGGCCAGTAGCCGAGTTCCCCATGGGCCACGGCGCGCCGACGGCGGCGGCGCACGCGCAGAACGGGACGGCGGCGGCGCACTCGCCATGGCAGTCGCCGGTGCCGTACCTCTTCGGCGGGCTGGCGGCGATGCTGGGGCTCATCGCCTTCGCGCTGCTCATCCTGGCGTGCTCCTACTGGAAGCTCTCGGGCTACCTCGACGGCGGCTCGGGCGCCGACCAGGCCAGCTCGGCGGGGGGAGCCGACGAGGAGAAGGGCTCGGCGGCCGGCGCGGCCAGGCCGGCCGTGGGGTTCCTGGAGCACGTGGTTGTCATCATGGCCGGCGACGAGAGGCCGACGTTCCTCGCCACGCCGGCGACGAGCCGAGCCGTCGTGGAGCTCGGAACACAGCCGGCGGTGAGCTCGTGCGGCGACGGCGGCTCGGAGGAGGAGGAAAGCTGCGAGGGGAGCTCGCAGCAGCCGGGAGGCGATGGCGCCGGTGCGGTGAGCCGGAGCCATGAGAGCAGCAGCACGACGACACAGCAAGAAAGCTCACAATAAAAGCTGCTTTTTGTTTTAGCTTTCTTTTTTTTCTTTGGGTGGGTGATTACTTTTCTTCTTTCTTTCTTTCCCTCCTTCTAGCTGGTGTTAGATTTAGCTGGACATGTACATTCTTGACGTGATTGATTGGGCGAATTGTGAAATGAAGCGCAAAATTTCGGTGAGTTTTGCAAATTGAAATATGCCCTTTAATGTGCAAAACGTGGTATATTATAATCGGTAAACCAGCTGCTTCAGTGACAACTAACAATTCTGACCGATGATGTATAGCCACAACACTTGCTTAACAATATTCCTTGTCCGGAGATATGCATGCCCTGAAAAAAAAATACTTGGAGATGCGGAAAATTAAAATGAAATACAAAATTGACTGCTTATGGTTCAGTTTTACATGCGGAAAAATGAAAATTGATTGAATTCTCTTGTTCTGCTCGTTTGCAGCTGTAGCAACGAGCCAAAATCTTGGTAGTTACCACAAGTTGAAGCAACATCAGGAGGGTACCAGCTAGCTTTGTAGAGTCCACCACATGACAATTCTGTTGTGCAAGACAGCTAGAAAATGCTAAGGGCCTCTTTGATTCTCAGTATTCTGAAAACGTAGAAATACAAAAAATACAGGAATAGTATAGAAATATATGTGCAAAATAGAAGATTGAAAAACACAAAAATTTTGTAGGATTGAGTGATTTGAAACACAGGAATTTGCCTCAATCCTATGCGTAGCAAGAGAAAAGAGGTTTTGCGTATGTTAATTTTCCTATGTTTTTCCTTTGGAATCACAGGGATAGAAAAGTTTTTATATTTTTCTTTTGCTCTGTCGGTATGAATAAAATGGACGAACAGTTGCTATTCCTATGGAATTCCTATTCCTCCGTTTTACCTCATTTTGTTCTATGAGCCAAAGAGGCCCTAAGTGAGAATGGCAGTATCACTAAAGAGGATGAAAATGGAAAGATAGATTCATACCTTTGCATGACCCCCATGCTTGGGGGTGTCGCTTTGGGTTGTACACAATTCGCAGTCCATCACCTTACTATAAACAAGCACACTGTGATACTTGCAAGTACATCTGCGTTTCGGTCTGGCTTGCAAACGAGGTGCAGGTAGCACGCACCAGCTATACATGAACAGGGACAGATAAGGCCTCCAGGAATGAAACATTGTGATGATCTGTTCTGTCCATGCGGAGCCGAGTGGGCCAGTCCAGGGTTAACAATATCGATATCGAAAAAGCCTGATGATCTTTTCTGTCCATGCAGAGCTGAGTGGGCTAACCCAGGGTTAACAATATTGATATAGAAAAAGCCATTCAAAAATCAAAATTCGAAAATCGGCAATATCGATTCAAAAATCAGTCAAAAATTATCAAAAACAAAAAAATTCTGAAATAAAAAATTTTGTAAAAAAATTAAAAATCGACCAGTTTTCACCGATTTTCAACTGGTTTATGTTGTGTAATTTTTTTAATTAGACTAGTTTTTAATGTCAAACTGGCCTGACACGGTTGAAAGTTGCAATTTTTGAATAATTTTCATCGATTTTTGAAACACTGGTCAGGCCAGCAAAATTTTGGAAAGACGTCAAGCTCATGCTTTTTTACCGTCCAATCCCTACATTTTGCAAGACAAAACTTATCTTTGCTAATTGGGAAATTGTTCTCTATAAAAAAATGGTAAATTGACCCGAAGATAAATTGTTCTCTATAAAAAAAATGATAAATTGACTCGAAGATTTGTCGAGCTATCTTGACCTTGCGATTCACTATGACTTCAACTACTTTGACATTGTTCTTTCAGAGAAAGTGTGAAACACACTGTTTGCTTGCCATATTTACCTCTCTCTCCGTCTAATTTTAAAAAGCTTATTTTTAAATGATTTTATCCATAAATATAAGATATATTTCATATTTCAATGCGAAATTAGCGTGATGTTTCCTCTATATTCCTAACAAATATCCATTTTTATTTTATATTCTCTACATGCATGCATTAAACATATTGCTTAGTGATACTAATTATAGATAATCTAGTCATTTTAAATATCTTCTTGATGTCTTATAAACTTAGACGGATAGGGACTTGTTTTTATCATCCACAGTACCATAAAAATCAACTGAGGCTTCACGTTGCGTTAGATTCACCCCCGATCGATACACGCACATATGCAACGATATCGATCGATTCGCACCTCGATTCCGGGAACGACGGTAGCAACGGAGCAGCCAATGATACTTGCGGACATAGCGAGCTCACCTGTCCTTCCTTGTTGGTTCTAACTCCCTCTCCAATCATATTTGCTCATTCCCATGATGCTGCTTGCCCAGGCATATATCAGGCCATCCATATGTATTGGAATGAGTCAGTAGACACGGATGGATCCTAGGTACGTACGTGGCAGCTTCATTCCCAATACCGATTCCGAGTTATTCCGATGGGCATGCAGCTGGGAACATTTTTCTTGGCACAGGAATGGAATGCGGGCTCGATCGATGCGTTTTCATCTCGCCCGGGATTCGGATTCCTATTCCTAGATTCCAGCGGTTCTTGATGGTGGAAGGGCACCTGAAGCACCGGGAATTTTGGAGGGTAGGCCTGCCTGCTGGGGGATCCTTGGATTAGATGCCTGACGGTGAGGTGCCCGCCCCTTCTTCAACTTGTGCCGAATTTGATTCTGTGGAAAGGGGAGACCTTTGATCAGTGCCTATAACCGGGTCGTGATCCTGCAGAGTTATGAGAAACTCCTGATGGAAGATTGGTTGGATCGGATAAGTGTGGGTTTCTATAGTGCGTGTACATCTGAGTCACAGTGGATGAACAGCAACTAGCTTGTGTGTTGAGTTCCTATATGCTTCTTTTCTGTATAAACTCTCGCGCTCCGTGGATTCAATTTGGAGGTGGGACATGTCATTTTGACAATAGGGAGGTGGTTTTATGCATTTCTATTTGAAAGTTGCATAAATATTTATACAACTCGTATGAAAAAATGTGATGTATAGAAACACTGCTTTAATATTGAACGATGAGATTTGGTCGCTTGCTGCCTTTCAACCTTCGACCGAAAAAAGTGCAAGAGACTATGATGGGCCGACTCTGCGAAGTAAAAACTGCAACTAAAAACCGTGCCTGCCGGTTTCGGCCTGACCCGTGAAGCGCATGGAACGCCCGACGCGCGCTGGCTCGTCGTCCCGAGAAAATCGAGCGCATTCCTGCCCGTCGCGCGTGCGCCTGACACGCTCCTCTGACCCCACAAAGGCCGTAGTCTCCTTGCGGCAGCGGGTTTAGGGGTAGATATCGAGCCAACTCGACTTGACTCGTTAAACTCGTTAGAATAACGAGCCAACTCGATTCGACTCGTTTTCTTAACTAGATGAAAGGTCAACTCGGCTCGACTCGTTAAAAACTCGAGTTAGCTTGAATTAGCTCGTTACGATTCCTCTGACTATCTGCTCATCAAGGTGCTACAAAGTTTCAATATTTAATAGTTTATGACTGTATGAGCATAAATGTAGCCGAGTCGAGAATTGAGGAATTACGGATGTGAAATGGGGAAAACGAATTGGGTCTGAAGATTGAAGGAATAAGACTAGGGTTACAGACTTATAGTATTTTTTTTCCGACTCGTTAAGCTTGTTAGATCGCTCGTTTAACTCGTTATATTAACGAGTTCAAAACCTAACTCAACTCAACTCGTCAAGGAACGAGCTCGAGTCAAATCGAGTCGAGTTTCTGAGTACTCGTTAAACTCGCGAGTTTCGAGTTTTTTTTTTTTCAAGAGCTGTGGCTGTGGTGGATCGGTGCCGAGGTTGCGTGGCGCAGGAGGGCCAGCCCGCGCCGGTGCTGGGCAGCGACGCAGCATCTACGTGCCGGGCCTCGCCTCCTGCCGCGCCGATCCGGGTCGTTCCGGTTGCAACTGGAACCGCGCGCTGGCACGCGGCATATGAGATCGACGGCACGGCAGTCCAGCCGCTCGCGCTCGGCCTTCCAAAGCGTGGACTGAGAGAGAAGAAACAACTGACACGCCAGTTTGTGCAAGAGAGTGCGAAAGGCCGGACCTGCGTCGAAAGCTGGGCCATCCTTAGTAACAGCAACATTGGGCTTAATTTGGGCTTGTGCCGGTGGAAAGTACTCATCCGCTTAATTGTGTCACAGTGATCATCCGCTTTTGCTACCGAGCAAAAACACACACGACTGATTCGCACGACGAAGGCCCTTTAAAAATCGCTGGTGGATGCCCGTTTGGCGGCAGTTTAACTGCAACCCTTCTGCTGGCGTGCAGTCGGCGCTCGACTGCTCCACAGCCCACACAATCTTCCACATGTTGGCCACGCCGCTGCCATTTGTTTGTTCTCGCTGTATCGAGCCAGGTCCACCCAAAGCTTACTACAATTGGCGCATAAAGATTACCGCCGGCCGTGGACGGCTTTGAAAACTGATGCTAGCACGATAAGTACCTTTCAGGCTTTCACTGGCCTCTTATCTCCATACCGAGTTCGTTCAATACAAGGCACATCCCAACCCAGTCGAGGCCTATACGTTCCAATTAAGTGAGACAGAGAGCTCTGAAATTGTACGCTTTCGGAAGGAAGCTGAATCAAAGCGTCATGGGCTCGGTGGCCAGCTCCTGCTGCGGTTCTAAGAAGGTCGAGCAAGGGTACGCGTACTATATACATTCCTGACCAACGTAACGTAACGCACAATACGTGCAGACATATTTGTTACTGATAAGATGTTTTCTGCCGACATTTTAGGTGTCTGAGTGCTTCAATGAGCAGCACGTGGAGGATATTCAGCTACAAGGAGCTCCACGCCGCGACGAACGGCTTCAGCGAGGAGCGCAAGCTCGGCGAGGGCGGCTTCGGCAGCGTATACTGGGGCAAGACCTCCGACGGCCTGCAGGTAACGCGGTGAAGCTCGATCATGGTCTATCTAGATTCTAGGCACGGCACAAAGTGGCAGGTTGAGCCCATTTCGTGTTTAAATGGGTTCAGATCGCGGTGAAGAAGCTCAAGGCGACCAACAACTCCAAGGCGGAGATGGAGTTCGCGGTGGAGGTGGAGGTGTTGGCCCGGGTGCGCCACAAGAACCTGCTAGGCCTCCGCGGCTATTGCGCCAGCGCCGAGCAGCGCATGATCGTCTACGACTACATGCCCAACCTCAGCCTCCTCTCCCACCTCCACGGCCAGTTCGCCGCCGACGTCCAGCTCGACTGGAAGCGCCGCATGCATGTCGCCATCGGCTCCGCGGAGGGCCTCGTGTACTATGCGTCATTCTTGATGATCGCTTCACTTGCGCTGTTTCATTAGCTTTCGTTTATTTCATGGTGCAATGCTTAAGGATGACCGTGCACGCAGGTATTTGCACCACGAGGTGACGCCGCACATCATCCACAGGGACATCAAGGCAAGCAACGTGCTGCTGGACTCAGACTTCGCGCCGCTCGTCGCCGACTTCGGGTTCGCTAAGCTGGTGCCGGAGGGGGTCTCGCACATGACCACCCGGGTGAAGGGCACGCTGGGGTACCTGGCGCCGGAGTACGCAATGTGGGGGAAGGTCTCCGGCGCCTGCGATGTCTACAGCTTCGGTATCCTGCTCCTCGAGCTCGTCTCCGGCCGGAAGCCCATTGAGCGCCTGCCGTCGGGGGCCAAACGCACCATCACCGAGTGGGCCGAACCGCTCATCGCGCGGGGCCGGCTCGGGGACCTCGTCGACCCGCGCCTGCGGGGAGCGTTTGACGCCGCGCAGCTCGCGCGCATGGTCGAGGCATCTGCGCTCTGCGTGCAGGGGGAACCCGATCGGCGTCCGGACATGCGGGACGTCGTGCGCATCCTGCGCGGAGACGGCGCAGCAGCGGCTGGGCCGGGCAAGGGGACCGGCCGGTGAGGATAGCGAGCGTCAAGTACGCCGATCATCTCATGGAGATGGAGAAGAGCAGCGTGTCCTACGGCGAGGGGGAGGACGAAGACGACGAAGAGGAAGAGGAACAAGATCTCGACGACGGCGAGGTGGAGGAGTACTCGTTGATGGACGACAAGAGCAGCATGAACTTCGGGGTGTTTGGCGCCATGCCGGTGCAGACGATGCATGACCCCTACGTCAAGAGGTTTGGAGGAGATGGTATCAAGATCTGATCATGTACTGTTGGCAATTAATTAGTTTGAGAGTTGGATTTGCGCAATCTATCGTGTATTCTATTGAATCTGTTGTGGTTTGTGGAACTTGGAATTAAGTTCTTGTATGCTAAGCTTTGCTTGTTCTGAACTTCTAATAGTACATGGTTAGACAATTAAACATCTCATTGTTGAACTATTGGCTGAACAATTTTTAGGAATTAAATCAGTAACATAACAAAATAACCTGTGTGACACATCAGTGTAGATGTTGTCATTTCTCAAACAGCTTTTAATCTTTGGCAAGGACAATCGGTTCTTAAATAAAAGAGCAGGGTTAATTTACTGCTAGAGCAAAATATCTAGTTGCATGCGTCTTAAGAAGTGGAATTATTGGATGGCTGAGTTAGAATGTTGGTGGATTGTGACTCGTGATTGCCTCGAATTTTTCGCAGGGTTCGGATCTAGCATTTGGCAGTAAGGTAACGGCAAACCATATACAGCTGCAACTCAAGACCAGATAGAGTTGTGTTCTTTTGGATGCACACGCTTGGCTGTTGAACTGCAGCTACGAGCTAATTATAACCTGGGAAGGTATTGCATCATGCATGCAATCAAGTTTTTCCGTCCAATCGTGATGCAATTCAACTAATCGTGGTGCATACAATCCCTTGTAAACTTAACACTGGACCTCATAATTTGCGATCGATAATATGGTTTAGAATTGTGACTTGTTGGCCCAAAGTGATGGGCCATGAGATCCAATGGTAATGTGAGGAGTGTGATCAGTCCTGTATTATTTCAGACTACTATTGCATTCATCCAAGCGGTTAATGTCAGGCCTGTCGATGGCAAAGTGCCATCTAGGTACCGGTACAGGGCCCCTAAATTTTAGGGGGTCCCTAAATTTTAGGGGGCCTCCAATGCATGCGACGACGGTTCATATGCCTGCAACTCGCCATGCATGCGGATGCGGTCTAGCGGCACGGCTCTTTGCATGCATCGTCGTTGCACACTTACACTTCACTTCGCTAGCGGCACGAGTCCACGACGACGGTTCAGATGTCTACTCGATCTCTGCGAGGACCACGACTCTGACGCCCTGATCGATTTTGATGCGACTGGCGAGGCGACGACTCGCGACTCCATACACGAATACGCGGATACGGGATACGCAATAGCAATACGCCCATGGTGCTCACTCCAGCAATGACCTCAAGCCTCAAGGACCAGGTACGTGACGCATGCATGCAGCAAAGCAATGATCATAGACTATGCTGCTTCCATGGCGATCTCCATCGATCTTCAAAAATCAAAACACGCTCGTGTGTGTAGGTGGTCGTCTGACCGAGGTGCTGTACTATGAGATGGTCTTGTGCGTGTGGCGATGGGAAATTGCAGGACTACGGGCGCTCTGGCGGTTGCTGGCGGCCGCGACGCCTTCTTGAGGGCTTTGCCGTCTGGCAGTGGCACTCTGCCTGACCGTCTCGGTGCCCCCTACCCTCCGTTCCTTGATCGCACCATCGCCGAATCGCAAAGCCCTGTTGTGAGTTCACGCCATCGTCTAATTGGCTAAACTAAAATAGTTTTTTTTATTTATGTACATTTACTGTTTGAATTAGTTCTAATTATTTTTCTTTGGTTTATAAAATAGGAAGGCGTTTATTTCCTAATTCCTCATCATGTCTACGAGAAATAGGAAGTATAATTCTGGTGCTGAAAAACGTAAGAGACAAAGACTAGAAGCTGCAGCTCAATCTCAAAAAAGGGCTCTTGATAGATTTGTTGTGAGAGAAACTCCAGATGTTAATATTGATGACGATCATGGTGATGATCCAGTAGAGGTTGTGGCTCCCGCTACAGAAATTGATCAAGGTGTGACGAGTACTCATACCATGGGTACCCCTAGCGGTCCGGGATGACGAATGGGTTGCTCCAAGCCCAGCTCTGGCCGAAGGCCCCGCTGGGCCACGAAGGACACTCGTCCCCGACCAAACCAACCAGGTGGTCAGTCCCCGCCATGGGTCGGCACCCCACAAGCTCCGACCAAGCTAAGACAATCTCGCCAAGGGTGGGTGCGGACCATCACGGTCACACCGCCTTACGGACACGACGGCTCGAGTGGCCGTCGCGAGGCGAATGGCTCCTTCCCAAGGTGGCAGGAGGTTGCGAAGTCAAGCACCGATCTTATCATCCAGTCATGCACAGTGGGAGGATGCGCTCCCTCCCGAGGCAACACCAAAGCCAAGCGCTACGGCGTCAGCACCTAGCAAACACACAGAGGGTAGGTGCGTCACTTCCCGGCGAAACAGAAAACTATGCCACTCGATGTATCTACCGATCCAGCATGGGGTGAACAGACACCGGTCAGTCGCCAAAACTGAAGACCAGGACTCCTAGGCGTAGGACACCCCATCCTTTCTTTCCAAAATTCCCATGTAACCTGCCCCCTCCGTCTATATAAAGGGAGGCAGGACCCTCAGGGAAAGGGACGGCTTTACGGACGAACAGTTCTTACTCACACACACGACTCGAACGCTCCTACAGCTTCGAGCCCTTAGCATCTTCAAGCTTGCAAGCTCTCCCACTCGTACGAGGTGCTCAAGGCCAGTCCTTAGCCCTCGCTTGTAACACCGTGCAATCATCTGCACCCAAAGCAATACAGATCCACCATACGAACTGGAGTAAGAACATTCGGCCCGAGCCAGTATACTTCTTGGGCTCCCTGAGTCAGGCCATTCAAGGAGAGGGAACGCGCGACATCTTGACTAAAATTCACTAGCCGGTATTCGAAACACCGACAAGGTGATAATGAAGTAGAAGTCGAGTCTCTCGCTGCAGAAATTGATGAAGGTGTTGAGGCTCTTGCAACGGAAATTGATGAAACTCCAGATGCTAATATTGCCAATAGAGGTAATGATGCTAATATTGTCGATGACATTAATACTTCTTTTCAGCCTGATATATTTGATCCAAGAACTTGGGATGCACTTGATCCTAAAATGATTGATATTTTACTGCAAAAGGATCCTAAAAGAGACTTGTCTATTGAGCATGGTCCTAGAGACAAATTATCTAGAAGGTTTTTTACACAATTTTACACTAGAGTTCTCTCAAATGGAGAAAAGTGCGACAGAGAATGGCTTGTATATAGCAAAGAGCTTGATAGAGTATTTTGTTTTTGCTGCAAATTATTAAAAAAAGGGGCTTGTGAGAGGTCAGTTAGCAAATGACGGTTTCAGTGACTGGGGTCATCTTGGCACTAGACTTAAAGAGCATGAAATTAGTAGAGAACATGTCACAAATATGGCGGCATGGTATGATTTGCGTCTCAGGTTGCAGAAGAATCAAACAATTGATAAAGTTGCTCAGCGAGAGCTTGAAAAAGAAAGAGAGCATTGGAGAAAAGTTTTGCTCGGGATTCTTTTTATTGTAAAATTTCTTGCAGAACATAATATAGCATTTCGTGGTAGTAACAGCAGGTTGTATCAAAACAACAATGGCAATTTCTTAGGACTGGTTCAAATGTTGGCTGAATTTGACCCAGTTAGCAAAGAGCATGTTGTCCGTATCACCAATGATAAAATTCGTGATCATTATCTTGGTCGTTCTATCCAGAATGAGTTAATAAATTTGCTAGCTACTGCAATCATTGTAAAGGTAAAAGAAGCAAAGTACTTCTCAGTTATACTGGACTGTACTCCTGATGCAAGCCACCAAGAACAAATGTCTTTGATAATAAGGTATGTTGATGCAACTTCAGATTCTATTTGCATTAAAGAATCCTTTTTAGGTTTTTTGGATATGAATGATACCACTGGGCAAGGATTGTTTGATGTTCTACAAGATGAACTAAAGAGTCTTGACCTTGATGTGGACAACGTGAGAGGGCAGGGATATGATAATGGGTCCAATATGAAGGGAAAACATCAAGGGGTGCAAAAAAAGCTTTTGGATATAAATCCAAGAGCTTTTTATTCAGCTTGTGGTTGTCATAGTCTGAATTTGACACTATGTGATATGGCAAAGTCTTGTCGTAAAGCAACAGAATTTTTTGGAGTTATCCAGCGCATATATACAACATTTGCTAATTCTACAAAAAGGTGGCAAATTCTTAAGGATAACATAACAGAATTGACTCTGAAGTCATTGTCATCTACTCGTTGGGAGAGTCGTGTTGATAGTGTTAAGGCTATAAGGTTTCAGCTCCCAGAAATAAGAGAGGTTTTACTACAAGTGGTCGAAAGTGATAATGATCCATTGGCAAGTAGTGAAGCTAAATCATTGGCGGAAAATGAACTTGGTGGCTTCGATTTTGTAGTGTCAATAATTATCTGGTATGAAATATTATCTGCTGTTAATTTGATCAGCAAGCAGCTACAATCAAAGGATATGCTTATTGATATTGCAATTGAGTTTGTACAGGGGCTGATTTCCTTTTTCAAAAAGTATAGAGAAATTGGCTTTTCAAAAACATTGGAAGCTGCAAAAGAAATTGCAGTGGAGATGGATATTCATCCAGAGTTCCGAACAAAGCGTAAAATCAAAAGAAAAGGACAATTTGACGAGTGTGCAGATGATGCATCTATTGAGTCACAATCTGCAGAGTCATTTAGGATCAATTATTTTATACCTATTGTTGATCAAGCTATAGCTTCACTTACTAGGAGATTTGAACAATATCAGGGGTATGAAAAAACTTTTGATTTCTTGTTTACTTCAGATAGGTTGCGATCCTTGGAATATAAGAGTTTGATGGCTACTTGTGTTAATCTTAAGGATGCACTTAAGAGTGGAGAACACAAAGATATTGATGGGTAGGAATTGTTTGGGGAGTTAATTTTCATCCAAGATTTACTCAAGGAATCTATGGATTCTCTTGATATTCTGAAGTTTTTGAAAAAGCGTCCCTTTTATCCTAATGCTATTATTGCATATAGAATTTTGTTAACCATTCGATTCTATGTTGCATCTCATGAAAAGAGCTTTTCTAAACTCAAGTTGTTGAAGTCCTACTTGCGTTCTACTATGACACAAGAAAGACTCAATGGGTTGGCAATGATAGCACTTGAAAATGATGTTTTCGAGAAAATTAATTATGAAGATATAATTAAAGATTTTATTTCAAGAAATACTAGGCGGATGATGCTTTTTAGTAAGACATGAGGTCAGTATTATCTTGACTCTTTTAGCATTGATATTTGATATATTCCTAAATTTTGTAAGAAAAAGCACATATTAAAATTATATAATTGTCTGAAAGTATGCCTTATTTATAGTACACATGAATTTTTCAAATTTTAGAGCCTCTATTTGCATTTCGCTCCGGACCCCAAATTTCTGGAGATGGCCCGGGTTAATGTGTAGGGGATCGTAGACTCTTAGTAGTCTTTCGATGACTTTTAATTATGCTTGTCGAATTTCAGGAAAAAAATTCCCTGGTGTCGTGTTGCACGCGCCGTCAGGCAAAGACGACACCGGATGATCGCGCGTGTCTTTGTTGCAATCTTCAAGCACTCGCCGAGCCGCCTCACCAAGCCAAGCCGCAGACGACAGAACGACGACACGACGCGACGGAACATAAGCCAGCGATGACACCGCTCTCCGTCCGCTCTCGAAATTTCCAAATCCTCGCGCACATCCCTCGCGGCGGCGACCCACGCTAGTCGCTAGTACACGGCTGCACGCCGCCTCCACCCAAACCCACCGCCGCGAGATGCTTCCCTACACCGGCGATCACCGTCGACGGCCCGTCCGCCGTGCTGGGAAGGGCAAGGAGGCCTTTTGAGCATGGACTGGTTTGCTAGTTCTTGATACTGAAGATGATGTCGATTTTGGTTTGCAGGTGGGAGTGGCGAAGGGGCCGGACTCTAATAAATGCAGAATGGAGGAGGGGCCAGTGAAGCCCAAGGTGGAGGAGACGGCGAGCGATAGCTTGGTCAGGGACAGAGCCACAGAGGGCAGAAGCTGGGCAAGGGGAAGAACTCCAAATCGGCGGTAATATGCACAGACATGTTCAATATCAAGGGTAATATGCACAGACATGTTCAGGAAATTCATAAAGACGGCTCTCCTTGTGAAAGCAAGAAAGAATTCATCTGTCCAGAGATTTTGTCATGTAATGTAACTAAGAAGTTCCGGACAATGCCATCTGACATTCTGACACCACTTTTTCTCTCAGCCAGATCAAACCCTTTAAAATATTTTGCAAAATTCTGTCTATTTGGGGATATTTTATCTCTTCAGCTCCAATTTGTGAGGTGACTGATAGCCACAGCCTTGCAGAGAGGGTAATATACTGAAATTTACTGTTGTTTCTGTCATTTCAATTATATGGCAAAATTGTTATAAAACAAAATTGGCTTGAGTGCAAAATTACTTACTGTCCTTTGTGGCTAATAGGTTAGAAGAGAGAGGATTAGCCAGAGGATGAAAGTGCTTCAGGACCTGGTGAATCCGCAACTTGACTTCAGCAACTTGTCTACCCTCTTACACAAAGATGTGAGCTTGAATTTTCACATTTCTTGTGCTTCCAGTGCATGAAACAATCTGCCCCTAACATGTTATTTCCTCTGTATATTCAGATGTACCAAGCCTGTGGCCATTCAGTGAGCTCGATCTTTCCACTGGACGAACGAGTTCACGAACGAACGAGTTCTCCGGCGTCCGTTGATGCAGGCGTCCGTTTTGATGCGGCAAGTCTCACGAACGAGTTCTTCCGCGGAAGAGGCACAGCTCGATCGGCTCTTGGGCGGAAGTGATCGCAGGGCGTCATGTCTTCATGGCTTTCCGATGATGCAGGCTCGCGATCGGCTCTCGGGCGGAAGACGCGCGGCTCGATCTATTTCGCCCGGAGCGAAGAAGCTTTGAGAACGAGCCGAGCGAACGACGAGAAAGGATCATGGAGAAGCTTTGAGATTACAATCCGATTCCAGCAATCACACACGGCAGAATCTGGTGTCGTCGGTTGCACGGCAAGGCGTGCAGCACGACAGCAGAGAATTTTTTTCCGAATTTCAGGAGGAACACAAATCCTTCTAGCATAGTGGCGCCTACATGCATCAGCTGTAGATGTAGTGTGCTGTTCTCCGGACGTAAACCAAGAGTTGTTGGACGAACATACGTAAACATTGTTTCATCTTACATTCGAAACGGCAACTTTTCCGAGCTAGTATAATATATTGTCGCTCGTAAATTTCTCCTTGTAACATCGCGCACTGAATCTCTCCGTATCTTTCAATTTCGAAAACTACAATTTCTTCCGTATTTCAAAAATCAAGCGCGAGTCCTTCGTTTCATTGTGCCAAGACCATGCACGCTTGAATGTATCATGCGTTTTCTCCGTCTCAAGTGCCTTAATCGAGTATAATTCGTAGATAAGCTTGATCAAAACAGCAGGATCGTACCGGCCGGTCATGATATATAACAAGTAAAAATGGGATTACCATAACTTAGATGATTGATGATTAATTCGTGGCGGGTACTTCTACATTTCTTGGGGATATATCCAAAAGTAATACGGACTATTCTAGTCAAGCATACATACAGTATATAGTACATCACTAGCGCGATCGTGCTAGCTCAAAAAGGGTACATGGGATTACTAGTCCCCTACACATCAATGGTACAAGCCGCGGTGCCGTGCCGTGCCGTGCCGTGCAGGATCGAGTGCGCGCGCGCGCGCGTCGACTGATCAGAAGGTCGGCACAACGCCGTAGCCGAAGTCGAGCATGTACGAGTATGGCACGGCGGCCTCCGCCTCCGCGTCCTCGGCGTCGTGGTCGGCCCGCTTGGCGAAGCGGCCCTTGATCCGCGGCCGCGTCTCGGCGTACGCCTTCCGGGACGCGTACCGGATGGTCTTCTCGAACCGCCGGTTCTTCCTCTTCTCCCGGTACCTCATCAGCCTCGCCTCCCTGCCCTCCCCCATCACCGCCGCCCTCACCACAGCCCCCTCCCCCTGCTCCGGCACCACCCCCACGTCCACCGACGACACCTGCATACGAAACCAAATTCACATCCAGATCAGTAACATGTACGTACAAGGACTATATATACGTGTGCATCAGAAAGGTTGGGTCTTGGTTGAGCTCTTACGCTGTGGCTCGGAGGAGTCGCCGTGTATGGCATGTAGGTTTGACGCTTGGGCCGGGTGAAATCGAGCTCGATGCTCCCGCCACCGCCGCAGATGGCATCCGGCACCACGCCGACCTCCGATGAAGAGCCCTGAAAAATAATAAAAGATAGGTAAAATTAATCTCAAAAACGTTGATCCGCGAGCTCCCGAGAAAGAAAGAAATTGATCTCAAGGCAAGGCGATGCAACTCACGCTGTGCGCGAGGGAGGTGGCCGTGTAGGAGCTGTAGGACGGCTTGGCGCCGAGGTCGCACGTGAAGTCCAGCTCGACGGCTGCGCCAGCGTGGGCGCCGTTGGGGACGACGCTGTCGGCGTGGGGGAAGTGCGCGAACTCGACGTTGAGGTAGGGGTCCAGGTCGGAGAACAGGTAGTCGAGCGTCATGTCCTTGGCCTCCACTTTAAGGTTCAGCGCGTGCTGCTGCTGCTCGGCCGCCGCGGCGGGGCTGGCCTCCTCCTCGGCCTCGGTCTCTCCTTTTCCGAATAGCATGGCCTCCGCGGCCGCCGACCCGATGGGCGCGACGCGGACTCGCACGTGGCGCCGTGCCAGCGGGTTGGCGTCGTGGATGTCTGCGTCGCAGGTGGTGCAGAGCACGGCGGCATCGGCCTTGCAGGTGACGGCGGCGGGGGCCTGCTCGCAGACCTCGCACATCCACACGCGCTCGTGCCCCGCCCGCGCGTGCGCCGGGCGCGCGTCGCACGCCTTGCAGAGGTAGGCGCCGCCGCAGGTGCGGCAGTGCACGGCGGCCGGGGACGCCTCGCACGTCCCGCACCGCCGCCCCGCCACGCCCCAGTACTTGTGCAGCTCCATCATTATCAAAGCCCAGCAGCTAGCGCGCGCGAGCTTCACTTACTTGCTTGTCTTAGCTTGGTGCGGTGGTAATGGCGGCCGTGTGGTGTGCGCGCGCGCGCGCTGCTTGTGGTGGTGGTGTGGGAGCCCGCAGGCGTAGCGCAGGGAGGCAGGGAAGGCTGGTGAGGGGGTGTGGTAGATGTAGAACCAGGTAGGTGGGGGACGGTGACGTGGCGAGTGGGACACGTGGTGGGCCGGGAGCCAAGCGAAATCGGGAGTTTAATTGGAGTGGGGGATGGCCTATATTTGAGTTGGTTTTCAGGGGAACGAATCGCCGTGGGAGTTGGGACTAATCCTCACAGTAATAATGCTGGATGGACGCCGGGATCGCCTGTTCCCCGCTCGTGTCGAGGCGCGACAGCCACACGTTCGCTGTTGGCTTTCAGTTAGCTTTTGTGAGAACCAACTTCTAGCTGAGCTGTATAATCGGAGGACCGTACAGTTAGGTAATAAGATTACGCAGATTTAGTGCTTCATGGTTTGACTTTTAAAGACTAGCTAGCTGGCTATTATAAGTCAGGAAATGTTTGAAACGATATTGAGTTAAATGATGGCTTGTTTGGTGTTATCTGAAGGACATATTACGAGGAGACTTCATTTAATTACTTTTTGCACATGATATACAAATATAAATCTACGCGATAAACGTAGTATTTTATAATTATTAAGTATTATATAACAAAATGTTACATAGATCCTTACCAAGAAGTAAATACACAATATTACGTATATATGGTCGTTGCTTTGATTTTACTCATATTCGTTATTGTGAAATGATCCAAAATGTAGTTTGAACTATGGTCATGGTACAAAAGTCGTTGCAATAGCGTCATGCACTCCAACTATATCAACATCATCGCAAGCAGTTGTGACATCATATACACTAGAGTTTTTGATGTATCTCCATGTTAAACTTCATCTCCATCTACACTAGCATTCCACAGAACCCACTGTAAATAATCAAGCATTACGTTATATCATTTCACAGAACCCACTGCATTATATCATTTCACTGGCCCTAAGGCATAAAGCACAAGAAAAATTTTCATGTTCCGACAAGATGGCACATAATCAATGTCTACTAGCAAAACAACTAGCACTAAGAACAAATCAACATATTGCAATATCACTTCTTGCACATAATCTGGAGCAAATCATCATATTGCAATAGCCATGTACTTATTTGCACATCACTAATTTTCATTCATTTGCAAGTGAAAGCATCTAGGTTCATAATTTGATTTGGTTTTGGTAATTAATAACAATTATGATTAAAGGACTAACATTTTCAATTTGAGTATTTTGAGAATAGGTTGGTCCAAATTTCGACGAACATGGAAGCATGAAATTAGTGAAAAAGAAAAGCAAACGTTGAAGACAAGATGGCTAAAGTATAAAAGTTAAGGACTTTTCTTAGCTTTTGACGATCTCGGAGTTTAGAGAAAAAGATTGGATTGCTAAATTAGGCACCATACTATTAAGAGGGGTTATTGCCGCTCGTTCGATATCAAAAATGTTTAGAGGCTCAATACATTTGCATTTAAACATTTATGTGGCCTTGCATAAAAAAAAGAAAAATCTTTTGTGAAGAAAAACATGTTTTGGGTGTAGTGGGCCGATATGACCGGGCCCCCTCCGGTCATACCGACCATCGGTGTGACCGGGCGCCTCCCGGTGTGTTTTTTACAAACCATCTGTTTTTGGTCTCCAAGGTGATTGGTCATACCGGACTGACCCCGATCATACCGGTCAACGGTATGACCGGGGATGCTGCAGTTTGTTTTTTCCAGAGAGCAACTATTTCAGCTAGAAGAAATTTTTTAAAGTCCGGTATGACCGAAGTGACCCAGGTCATACCGACAATGTAACCAACGGTCACCGACAGCATATTAAATGCACAGTAGCGACTGTTAGCCACTGAGGAGTGGTCATACCGCCCTTGGTCATACTGGCCCAAGCGCGGTATGACCAGCCTCTCAGGAGGTTTTTGGCCAATTTTTGGCCAACGGCTATAGGGGTTGGTGGGGGTTATAAATACCCCCACCTGCATTCTAGATTAAGTTTTGAACCTTATTGATCATCCTTGAGCTCTAGAGAGACTCCTACTCATTGTGTGCATTAAATTCCCATTTTGTGAGAGCTAAGAGCAAAAATTGAGTTATGCATTTAGTGTTGAGCCTCTAGACACTTAATTCGACTTCAAGCAGGAGTCAAGGCTTATTACTCTTGAAAGTTGTCGACTCCTAGACTGTTTGGAGGCGTTCGTGCGTTGTGAGCTTCTCAACAGAAGTTGTGAGAAGCCCCGGCAAGGTGTGAAGGCCGGAGTTCACCACCCGGAGAGGGAAGAACTACCATAGTGATCGAGAAAGGCTTAAGAGGTTAGATCTGGTTTGAAGTTGTTCAAGTCACCTTAACATAGATTAGAGGAGACCGGTAAGTTTTCGAGACCACGGATAAAAATCTTGTGTCTCATTCTCTTGTGGTTTACTTTTATCATTCTTGTGCTCAATTTATATTTCTAGCAAATTGAGTATATTGTTTGTGCTTAGAATCTTTTATTGCTCATACTTGATTTGCTAGAGTGCTTCGTGATCATTAGAGAATATAGTTGTAAATTACCATTATTGCAATTCTAGTCTAGTAATTTAATTAATTGCAATTAGAATTAGAAAAATTTAGAAACCTCCTATTCACCCCCTCTAGTAGGTTATCCTTCGTTTGAGTTTTAGTCCTCTTCGATGCGAATTCAGATGTCTATTTTCTTCTTAGTTAAAAGAATATCTATTGTATCCCCCGTATTCTATCTTTTTTAGGAAAATTACTTCTCCTGTACCTATGGATGTTATATTCACTACTATATAAATGCTTATATTAGACACCTCATCACAGACGGTTCTATCTATAAACCATTAGTGATATACAAAGATATCATAGATGATTTTAGTATAAAACCTTCAGTGATGACACCTGTAGCTATCACATATGGTTCTATTATAGAACCGTTTGTAATACGTTAGTATCAAAGACAGTTCTATAATAGAACCGTCTGAGATAACATCCATATCTATAAATATATTGATCGGTTCCTCGCACAGGATATTTAGCGCGTTTCACCTCCCCCAAACCCTAGCGCCTCCCCCACACCGATCTCCTTCCCCCGCACCTCTAGCCTCCTCCCCACGCCAGTCTCCTCCATGCCATTGGTCTCCTCCACCACACCAGTATCCTCCTATGTGCAGCTAGCCCGCCCTGCCCCCACGCCAGCCTCCTCCCCTTCTTCCCCGATGGCCTTAGGTAATATGCATGAAATACAATTTTGTTATATTTCTTTTAGTAAATGTGAATACATGAATGGTTAATTTGCTTTGATTATGATTGTTGGATACATGAATGGTTAGTTTGCTATAAATACACGAATGGTTTATTTGTTATGATTATGAATGCTGGATATATGAATTGTTAGTTTGCTATAAATGGTTAGTAAATGTGAATACATGAATTGTTAGTTTACTATGATTATGATTGCTGGATAAATGAATGGTTAGTTTACTATGAATACATGAATAGTTAATTTGCTATAATTATGAATGCTGGATACATGAATGGTTAGTTTGTTATGAATAGTTAGTATATATGAATATATGGATGGTTAGTTTGCTATGATTATGGTTGTTGGATAAATGAATGATTAGTTTGCTATGAATATATGAATGATTAGTCTGCTATGAATGCATGAATGGTTAGTTTGTTGTGGATGGTTAGTAAATATGAATACATGAATGGTTAATTTGCTATGAGTTTGTGCAATTATGATTGTGCGGTACTCACTTTATATTATCTGCTATGCTATGGTTGCATGTATTTTTATTTTCTTATGTTGTCGATTTTATGCTCGATGATGCTATGGGTCTATTGATGAACTAAAACAATTAAAGTAGTGAATATGGTCTTGAACTATAGAGTTGCTTATGGTTAATGGTAGAAGTATTGCTTTTATTTTATTGTCTTTGAACTTGATCATCATATTCAATATTCAGTACTTCTAAAAACATGATATGTAATTCTAATAATATGACTTGTTTAAGCAAGCCTATAGTGTTTTCCTTTTTGTATTTGTTGCTACACCCATACACTAGTAGGATGTTTGGTTGCCTTCTCAACTCAGTTAGGCTGTATGAGTGGAGCCAAGCTGGTGGGATCCAGGCTTAGTGGATGCAAGGAGATGCTGTTTGGTTGATTGCATGAGTGCGGAAATGAGAAGAGATGGTGTTTGGTTGATTGCATGAGTGCGAAGAGAAGAGATCTTTGTTTGGTTGATTGCATGATGTGGTGTAGGCTGAGAAGAGATGCTGTTTGGTTGATTGTATACACGAATGATCGAATCATCTTCATGATCTGATCAAAGCCACATGAGCACCATTTGTCAGGATATAGATTTCCAATATTCAAGAATCGGACACATATGTTTTCCAATATTCAAGAATCGGACTAGCCACTGGCACAAACGCAAACTACTACCAACTAATGTTTTCACTTTCGAAATAACAATTGGAATACGTGTAAAATTGCACATTACATGCTTAATCAAATAAACATGCCGTAAGGTTGCTTAATTATGTTGGATGATTGCCTTCTCCATTGAGAACAGTAATCCCTATTCCCAGAGGGCCATTTGTTTGTAGCAATTTGACTGGTATTGCAAATAAGAATATAGAAAAAGATAGAACTTGTTGCCTACTGGATCAGGAGTTGATATAAAACTGCAAATGCAACAAGTGAGTTTGGCAGAAAATAAACATGGAATACACAAAGAAGAGATCTTCTGGTCATACTCACATTCTCTTTTTCAAGATCTGACATACAAAAGAAGAGAACTCCTTCCTAAACAATGAAGTTCAACAAGAAAAATCTACAGAGATCATTCCAGAAGCACTTTAATGAGACGAATCAAAAGGAAACCAAAAGAAGAGAACAGACATACATAGCATTCCAGAAGCACTTCAATGAGACGAATCAAGCTTCGCACATAAATAACAGCAAGCATCAGTATATTTGAGCCATCCGAAATGAAATAAAAGTTCATCCAAAATAATATAATAGTTCATAGCCATCCACAATACATGTTTAGTCATGTAGTACATTCCAAGTCCATCCAAAACGTTTAGTCATAGCAAAATAAAAGTTCCTAGCAACATCCAAAATGATATAAAAGTTCATATAAGACTTGGTTCAGGACCATCTAGAAGGCAAAATGTAAATTTCCATAGCCACATCACAGTCTTTCAGAGGTTATTCTTCGCACAAAATGACCGTAGCCACATAGCACGATGGTTCTCATTCATAGTCACAAATGCAGCACCTTGCGCCCTGTTATCCACCAAATAAGAGAAAGCAGCAAACAAGACATCCTCCACGAAACCAGTCATGTTCATGACAGCCCCATACAAGTTAGGATGCACCTCATGCACGGCGGTCTCTCTAATGGCAGCTGCAACATTATTCACTGCCTCGGTCATGCCAGACAACAGAAGGGTATCCTCATCAGACATCTCCTCTCTCTTCCTTTTGTTAGCACTTTTGGATGCACTACCTGAATCTTTAGTTTGTGGATTGGTCTTGTTTGAAACCTCGTGGCTTTCATTGCTAGGCTCGTCCTTTGAATTGTCCATGAAGTCGCTTGGGTCCCCAAGTGCCTCATTAGATCCCATGGCATACTTCCCAGTAGCCATACCACTCCCAAATATAGCCATCATTGCTACATAGTTGTCGATCGGTTTATTCAGATACTCAGCATCCTTAGGATGTGCCTACAAATACAAGAAACAGTAAGAAGGCTTTATATATGAAGGCATAAATATTAATATGATGTAATAAGGCTTTATATATGAAGGCATAAATATTAATTAGAGAAGTCGAAAACAAATAGTGGTAGCCAATGGGTGGATGATTTCATTACAAAGCAGTGGAATATATCATTTGTAAAGTTACTCCTTGTGCGCCTTTCCGTATTTTCATTTCTAAAGTCTTAAGAAAAATGTAATCATAACAAAGAGGCCAAGAAATAAGAAGGCTCAATGACATACCTTAACGTGACCCATATAGTGCTCCTCCTCCAACACTATCATGTGATTAGCCTCATCCCAGTGTGCTCCACTCAAATCTCTAAGCTTAGTAACCTTCACCCACTTTTGACGCCACTTACGAAGGTGATTGTACACTTGTGTGCCACTCACATCATTGCCAGTGAACTCTTTGAGATCCTTCGCCACTTTGTTGTAGTGAACCTCCTTGAATCCTTTATCACTTCTTACTCCACTTTTTATAAGCTCACTCAAGCGACGGAGGACAAATGAAGACGTCACATTGGTCCACCTCATTTGAACCCTTCCAGACTTCCCATTGTCATCGGCACTACCTCCAATATCAATAATCTCCTCAGCCATAGTCTGAAATAAATAGAAAGAGCAAAAACACATGATTGGACAAAAAACGTCACTTAACCATATTAGAGAGCAAAAACATGATTACACAACACTTAACCATATTAGAGGAGCACAAAATTACACTTGTTGTCCAAAATGAAGTCTAATAAATATTACAATAATTATTACAATAGTTATCCAAAATGCAGTCCCATAACTAGAATTATTACAATAACTCATCACACATGAGAATTGCCTCTATTAGCCCACATGGCGTTAGCCCACTCATCCTCTTGGCGCCCAAGCGAGTTATCTTCGAAGAGGAAGCCTCAATATTGTCATGTTGGACAACACCGATATCATTGTTGGGCACCCAATCTTCCTCTGTCGGAACCATCTCATCTTGCCGTGTAGAAGAATCCAATTGTGTAAAATGCAACAAGACAAAACTAACTTCACTTGGGTTTTGTATGGGTGAAAAGGCTTGTTGTCCACAATTCAAAAACGATTCTTCAATGCCCCAAAAGCTCTCTCAACCATGACACGAAGGCCTGAATGTCTTAAGTTAAACAACTCTTTTGGATTGGTAGGATAGTTCCTTCCGTCGTACTCATTTAAATGGTACCTAGTAGCCCGATAAGGTGGCAAAAACCCAGGTCGACATGCATATCCAGCATCTACCAAGTACCATTTCCCTATCAATTCAACAAAATAAATTAGTTTGATTTGCATTCGAGTAGGTCTTAATAACAAATGCACCTACTAGTTATATTAAACATTACCTGGTGCAACCCGTAACCCATCATTTCGTTCTAATGCATCGGCAAGGATTGTCGCATCGTGTGCCGATCCCTCCCAACTAGCTAGTACATAGGTAAACCTTAGATCAAAATCGACAGCGGCTAGCACATTTTGGGTGGGATATGGCTTTCTACCCCTAAAAGCAGCAACATTTGCCTTTCGAACTCTTGCACGCACATGAGTACCGTCAATAGCACCCACACAGTCCTATATCAATCAAAGCGATTATTACAAACCATATAAGCAAACAACACAAACTAAACCTAATAAAATGTCGCATGTATTACCTTAAAATAGGGATACCACCTCGAACTCGAATGATCTTTACTGAGTGTCTCATTGGAGGGGGGCCTAATCATCTCACCTCGTAGCTCACCAATAGAATATAACACTTCCTTGAAGTACCGACTCACTGTTTCTATGGATCGCCTAAATGTGTGATGGATAACTTTGAATCTTTGGTTATGCCCAACTACATGGAGGAACATTGCAACTTGCTCCTCTATACATGTGTGTATGCTATCACGCAGGAGATTCCTATCCCTAAATAGGTTGCATAGGCGGAAAAAAGGGGCTCTTCTCATGCGCAACATATTGACACACTCGATATCACCAGAGTTAAAAATTAGATTTAGATTGGCTTGGCGTTCAATGTCTCTATTGCACATAGGACCATAGGTGATTGCAGGTCTAGTTAGTCTAGCCAATCTAAGTCTATTAACAAAAAATGCATGCATGACCGTAACAAGTGCAACTGCTTCAATAATAAGCTTTCTTCGTCGGCTTCGCATATCCATCTAACAAATAATAGATGAGTATATGTTAATGAAAAATTATATTCCTGTACACCACATTCAAATAACTAGTACACAACTAATTATTCACTCTAGAAATATAATATACACAATGGAAGATACAAACAACTATTACTTATATATAGTTCGAAGTGTAGACACAACCATATGCCATCATACACATGACAAATTTCACATCCCACATGACAAATTTGGCGGGCATATACATCGAGAGAAGAACAAAAATCAAGCACACCATAACATATGCCACGAGCAAAACCAAGACGCACTAATTCCAATAGCAATTATTCATTCATCTTTTTTGTTGTTTGCATACGAAAACACATAGAAGTGTTGGTAGAGAGCTCCAAGTCGAGCAACAACGAAGCATTTGGTATAAAACAAATCATCGAAGCTGAAACTTGAGGAAGCAACCGACCTCTTCTCGACTTCCTCTCCTTGTTTCTTCAAATGAAATAGCAAAAAGGACCAAGTTTCAAAGAATCGTCCTCTTCCGACTTCCTCTCCTTGTTTCTTCAATGAAATAGCAAAAAGGACCTGTACTTGTTGGACCAAACAGAGACATGACAGACTTAAAATCGAATGATTCATGGGTGGAGAGACAATATAACTTAACAGAACAAAAAGTTCAAGAATCAACTCAAGAACTCCTCTTCTTCTAATTTCACGAGCAAATAACCCCGCAATTATCAAGGGAACCAATCAAACAGGGGAAAGCACAAAACCCCACCAATCCAAATCATGGCTTACGCCAAGGAACAACCCTAAAAGAAAAAAAGAATAGAAGATTGAAAAGCCCACCTCTCAGGAAAAAAAGAAAGAAAGAAGTGGAATCCTTGCCGACTTCCCTCTTTTTCGAAGGGAATTTGTTGTTGCAGCGACAAGAGAGATAGAGGAGAGGACAACAGGAGGGAGGAGATCGACTCGGGGGGGACTAAATCCTCGCGGCTGCTCAAGTGGAGATGCGAGAGGCGATCAAGGGAAGAAGGTAGGAAGGAAGGACCGAAGGAGGGCTTCTTACCGAGGAGACGGCGTGGGGGAGAGCCGTGCGAAGGCGGCGTGGGGGAGAGCTGTGCGAGAGGAGGCGGCGTGGGGGAGAACCCTTCCGAGATCTGGAGGCGAGGCGTGGGGAAGATGGCTTCGCGAAACGTTGCATCTGCGGAGCCAGGCCCGCCAGAACGCCTAAAAATTTTCGTTTCAGCGGGCTCAGCTCGGGCGATGTTGCATCCTCGAGCTCGGCCGGATGCTTGAGAAGCCAACCAAACAAAGGAGTTTTGCATCTATAGAGCCAATTCTCTTCAAATGCAACCAACCAAACGACCTATAGAAGAACACTTAGATACTATTTATAATCTGATTTTGATTGTGCATAATTTAGGAAGGTAAGAGTTCAATGCCTTATTTGCTCGCTTAATTGTCTAGTTTAATTTTGATTATATGACCTTAGTGTAGTGGAGGTAAGAGATTATCTCTAACAGCCCTACACCTTGTGGTGAAGAAGTTGAAGGTCTAACCTTTAGTAACCAGATACCTAAGAGCACTCTATCATACAATTACTGATTAATCTATTAAGTAGATATATTCAATGTCAATTTGACATAATAATTATGAATTGCTTTATTCTTTCGATTATGTTGTTTTTGCAAGATTCGAATTATGCACATTATGTTCCAAAAATATATAGATGTTTAACTTTTATCATGATTCATCATATATATATATTGGGAACATATCCTGTGCAATCAGACAGTTCGTGCAACCACGGTGCAACTCAACTAGAAAAAGTTTCAAAAAATTCTGAAAAAAATCATGGATCTACATCTCAGCTTACCCCATCTACATATAAAATTTCATAATCAAATTAGTCCTGTGCTAAGAGTAATAAAAAGACAAACTTGATCATGAGCGAGGCCTCGCTCATGATCAAGTTTGTTTTTTGTAAATCTAAGCACAGGACGAATTTGATCATGAAATTTTATATGTATATGGGTTAAGCTGAGATGTACATCCATGATTTTTTTTAGAATTTTTTGAAACTTTTTTTAGTTGGGTTGCACCGTGGTTTCACCAACCTGTATGATTGCACAGGATATTTTTCCATATATATTATATGTTTCAGTGACTGCAAATTACACACATATATAAAATGGAGTCTACAAATAATATAAACACTATGAAAAAGCTATTGGATGCTAAACAAAAACATGAGGTGGAGATAGAACAACTAAAGTGAAAGTCACAAAAACTTGAGGTGGAGATAGAACAACTGAAGTGAAAGTCTGAGTTAACAGAAAAGATTTATGAGATAAAATAAAAACTGAAGGGTATAGATGGCAAATCATATTGATTCTTCTTAATAAGGCACTGATCATTAAGGAACGCACGGCAAATGCAGAGTTAAAAGAAACCAAAGCTGAGCTTACAGAGGTAATATAAAAGTTTCTAGTATATAATTTAACTTGATTACTGATAATATACCAAGATATCCTTTTACAATAATATGATCGCTTTTATAGGAATTAAGAGATATGACTAGAAGTCAACCAATTATTGGTGTCAAACAAATAGGCACTGTGTTGGAGCTGTGGAACTTTAGGGAGAACCGAAAAGCCTCTATTGCGGGAGTTGTAGCACAGGTGATGGTAGATATGGGAAAGCCCTAAGGTGGCATTGTTTTGATCTATCAAATAATTAATGTTGTTTCTCAATATATGTTTGTTGATATTTGTGGTATCATATCTTGTCAATGTATTGATTACTAAAATTATCCTTACTATTTGCTCATCTTGAATTAATCTAATTACTGAATAGTGTTGAACTTGCTTGTTAGAACCAAAACTTTTCTACCTCTCTTGATAGAACTTTCATGATTAATATCTGTTTTTGAAATTTTCTTCTCTTTAGATATTTTTGCAACGATATTTACAAGACATAATCAGTTATAGATTTTGTGATTGAATATCAAAGCATACTAGATACATCGAGGCAACGGCTTGTCTAATGAGGATGGTCTAAAAATATGAATATTTTTAGCAATTTCATCACCTCAATCATATTCCTGCACAAGACTAGAGAGAAACTAGATTGTCTATAGTATTCTCATTTGAGGATGATGATAAAGTGGAAGCGATAAATCAGAACATGATAACTTTTAGGATGAACTGTAGATGAAATTGGATTTGTTCCTTAGAATCCATCAACATTAGAATAAGAAAGGGGATGAAAGTGATACAAATATTTAAATTTTAAGATCATTCTCATCAGACAAGTTGTTGCATTAATGTATCTTGGATGTTTAGATATTCAATTGCAAAATCTATAATTGGTTGTGCATTATAAATATCGTTGTAGAAATATCTAAGGAGAAGAAAAATTCAAACAATAGATACTAATCGTGCAAGTTTTGCCAAGAGAGTTAGGAAAAAACATATCGCATACGGTTCTATTTAAAAACTGTTTGTGATCAACACATATATCGATGTTTCTATTTAAAAATAAATGCGTAATGTGTATTTTCACAATCGGTTTGAAAACCGTCTGTGATGCACCATATTATTATCGACACATGCTTACGGACGGTTTAGGAAACCATCTATGATGTCGTTTTCGAACCGTCTGTGCTAGCCTTCTCTCTAGTAGTGATTACTCGAAATCATGGAAACATTATGGTACCACTCTTAGCATGGATTATTCTTTCAAGTCAAAAATATATCATAAATTAAAGTGGACGTAGGATATTCGGTGATTATAACTAAGAGTAAATTTCATAAAATTACAATTTTTTTATACAAACTAGTAGAAAACTACATGTTTTAGCTCTTATTTCACAAAACTATAGATTTTAATAGAATTTGTGTCACAGAGCTGCATATTTTATAATTGATTGTTTCTTGTAACATGTTGTCAGCGTATTATACGCTAGGGTACCCTCTCCACCGCATAAAGTGCGGTCCACGTGCGGCCGGGCCATCGGGCGGCGATCACGCACCACGGCCAAAGGCGTTGGCCCACGTGGCGCCGGCGAAGCAGGTGGGCGAAGCACGCCGCCGCCGGCGCCTACCACGACGGGCGGCTTCGCGCGACGGCGGCGATCACGCGCCACCGCCAGCGTTGGCCCACGTGGCGCCGGCGAGCAGTGGGCGAAGCACGCCACTGTTCGGCGCCACGTGGCGGCGATCACGCCCGCCGGCAGAGGCGGCCCACGCGCGCCGGCGAGCGTGGTGGCGAAAGCACGCCTGCCGCCTTGGCGCCATCCACGTGGCGAGTGGCGAAAGCGGCGAGGACGCACTGCCGCCGCCGCCAAAACAAAAAGGTGGCGCGACGGTGGCCGCCAAGGCCTTTTTCCGCCGCCGCATCTGCGTGTCGAACGGCAGTTCGCCATAGCAGTTTATCTGGCCAGTAAGGGTTCTGCGACAAGCCCATTCTCCTCGACGCCCTCACCTACTCCGTCACAAGGGGTCCCATCCGTGGACCGCAAAGGCACGCAGAGGCATTTAATGAGGCCGAGGAACGGGACAACACGAGAGGAAGCATTAAATGTATTTAGATCAAGATGATGACCTCCTTGTACCTACCCCGTTAGCCCGACCTATATAAGGGCCCTCGGGTGCATGGGGAAGGGGATCGGATTTTAGATCAACGACCAAGCAATACTAGAGAAATCTAGCTGATGCGCTTGTAACTCGAGAACTCAGACCGGTTCGATACACCCCATAAGAAATTTAGCAGATCGTAAGGTTATTACCCTTCTCACAAGGGGCCCGAACTCGTAAAAATCACTTGTTCTTCCTAGTTCATAGGCGCCAAACCTCCGCGGGAGTCCTCTAGGTTTTCGCTCGATTAGCTGGCCATTTAAGACGCCTCACCAACAAAACCCGGCTCAGATCACGGGTCTGTTCGTGGAATACGCCAAGCAGTGGGCGCCAGTAGGGGGCTAGTGGTTGGCTTTTCCGCCAACTCCCGTGAGTTTCGGTGTTCTTTGCTCGAGAGTAAGTTCGCGATCCGGAGATGGTGGGCTCTCATCGCCAAGATCAAGCGGGGTGAGCGGTGTTGAGGCGCCCCCAGCCTCACGGCCGGAGGATCACTCGACCCACCTCGGCAGGTGGCGTTTTTTGCCTCGGGATCCGGCGGCCTCCTGGCGACGCCGCTTGCTATGGAGGCGCCACCGGCTCAAAACCTACATGTCGTCTGCCTCTCTTGACCACCCGCGGAACTTGCGAGAGATTCTCCGCCACCTGCAGGCCGAGCATCGCCGGTCTCGTGGATGCGCCTGCCGGTAGGGCCTCGACAAAGCGGCATCACAGGCAGCAGTGCTCGGTGCATACCGAGCGCACCAGCATCCACCGCCCGACAGAGGTGGTCGCGCCAGCGGGCCGGGACCGAAGGAGGGGCGCGCGCGGCGCCGGTCCTGCCTCAGAAGGAACCGTGGGGACCTTAGGTCGCACTGGATGAAAGCCGGCAGCGCAGGGCGATGACCTCATGGTCGCTTGTCGCCGCCCCTTGAGCGCCGCCACGGAAGCAAATAGTCTCCGACGGTGAGAGTTTCAAGGCTCTCATTCCCGACCAAGGAGGAGGATCACTCCTCGATTCAACAGGAACCAGTGCCCGACGCCTCTGGGCGGTCTCCGACCGGCCTCAAGGCGGGCGGTGGGTTCCTACTTTGCCGGTGCTGCTTTTCTGCACAAGCGCCACGTGGTGGGCTCCGACAGATTTCGCCCCAAGATCCATGGAGAAGTACGACGGCACCACCAACCCGGAGGAGTTCTTGCAAATATACATGACGGGTGGCGAGCGGCGGTGGATCGAAAAGGTCATGGCCAATTACCTTCCCACGGCCTTTGACGGCTCGCCGTGCTTGGTCATGAACCTCCCCGAGGGTCTCTGCACTCGTGGGGGGAGCAGCGACTTTCGCCGCCAACTTTCAAGGGTCTTTAGTGCCGGGCGTGGAGGATGACCTCCACGCCCTGAGCAGAGAAGGGGAGTCGCTGCGCGATTTCATTCGGGCGGTTCTGGCCACCGCCGCAACACGATCCCCCATATTTTCGAAAGCGCCGGCCGTTATCGCTTCCGGAGGGGCGGCGCGAATCGCGAAGATGAAAGAGAAGATGGCTACCCGCACTATCGGTACCACCTCCGAACCAGTTTCTCCTCGCACACAAGTGCGCGCGGCAATGAGGCGAGGGGCTACCGGCCCGCGGTGGCCGGCAGGATGAGGCCGACTCGAAGGGTTCCGCAGTGCAGTAAGAAGGCGCGAAGCGCGAGGCAGAGAGACAGACAGTTCTTGCCGCCGAAAGCGACGATGAAGACCTCCGCCATTAAAGAATCACGACCGGCGGACGATCGCTGCGGACGGGCGGATAACCGCCGCGATCGGGCGTGAAGACCGCCGTGATCGCTGCAAGGAAGACCGCCATGGCCGCCAAACGACCGCCGCGAAAGCGGCGAGGGCGAACTCTACCGCCCCATCCACAGATTAACACGCACGACCGGACGGGTGTCGGGTCGTGAATAGGATGGTGGAGCAGCGCCAAGGAGCGCCACCGATGATGATGATCGAGAGGAGGATCCGCCCCGCTTTCAATGGGCGGATCACACTGTGGCGCATATCTATGGTGGTTCGTCCGCCATTCCTCCAACACCGCCTATAAGCGCCGAAAAGGAGGTGTAGCCACGGCCGTCAAGCTCGGTGGGTCGGACATCAAGTGGTCGAGCAAACGATCACTTCACGGCCGACCACCCCGAGAGCCCTCACTTAGGGCCTTCCCGATCGTGGTGGCACCCACGGTCCGGAATGTGCGGTCAAGGCAGCCGGCGGACGCGGCAGCCTCAACCTCTTGTCCGTGACGGCATTCATGGCGCCGCAGATCCCACGACAGATTTGCGCCGACCGCCGCTTCTTCGGTGGCCCAGATGCGGCCTGTTCCCCTCGTCAAGTTTGCCTCCCCGCCACTTTCGGGAGAAGGATAATTACCGCACCGAGATGGTGGACTTTGAGGTCGCCGATTTGACCTCCCATATAACGCCTTACTTGGCCGATCGGGCGTTGGTCAAGTTCATGGCGTCACCCACTACGCATACATGGTGGTGAAGATGCCAGGCCAGCCGCCCCATTGTCCTCACCGTGGACAAGTCGAGGTCTCTTGCCGCCGCTGTGCTTGGGATCCGCCGGTGCCACTTGGCGCTTACCGCGACCGACGTATTTCTCTGAGCCCTCAGTGCCGACCAGGTTTCGCCTTGCTCACGGTGAGGTTAAGGTGGTCGCACGAGCGGGGCGAACCCCGAAGATCACAACATTGGCGCCAACCTCGCCAAATAGAAGACGCGCTTGTCACCTTCCTCCGACCAAACGCAGACGTGTTTGCTCGCAACCGTCCGACATGATGGGGTCCCCTGGAGGTGATCGAGCACCGATTGGTAACGCCTCCCAGCGGCGCCCGATCCGTGAGAAGGTCCGGAGGCAGGCGCCGAGCGGCAGGATGCCATTCGAGAGGAGGTAGAGAAGCCGCCGAGCGTGGGAATAGTCCGGGAGGTCTTCACTCGAGTGGCTTGCCAACCCTGTGTTTTGCCAAGAAATCCAACGGAAGTGGCGATGTGCCGATTTCATCGACCTCAACAAGGCTCGCCTCAAGGATCCTTATCTCGCCTGGTCGATCTCATTGTAGATTCCACTACCGTGTGAATTGTTGTTTTTGGATGCGACTCGTACCACCAGATTAGCATGGCGCTCAAGATGAAGAAAAGATCGCTTTTGTAACTCGACCGTGTATACTGTTATGTAAGGATGGCTTTTGGTTTAAAGAATGCGTGTTCTACTTACAAATGTTATGTATATTACCTTCGCCCCAGATAGGGCGGAACCTTGAAGTTTATGTTGATGACTTGGTGGTGAAAGTCAAAAGAGTGAAGAAATGATCCAAGACCGAGGAGACCTTTGCTAACCTCCTGATGAATCGTCAAGCTCAACCCGAAAAATGCGTTGGTTCGGTGCTTCCCAAGCAAGGTTGGGTTTTCGGTATCCACCGGCATTGAGGCCAATCTCGACAAGATATCGGCCATCGAGCACATGAAGCCGCTCGCGACTCAAGCAAGTCCAATGTTTGGCGGCCGCCTGCCTCCCTAGGGCGGTTCATTGCTGATTGACAGAGAAAAAGCTTGCCTCTGCTCAAGTCATTAAAAAGACTAATCACTTCGAGTGGACTGGACGAGGCGCAGAAGGCATTTGAAGATTTGAAGCAGACCTCTCCTCTCCCGGTGCCGGTTTCACGCCCGTGAGCCTTTGCTTCAGATATTGCCGCCACCCCGAGGTGGTGAGCGCCTGTTGATCGCAGAGAGGAAGGCGTTTCAGAGGCTGCCTACTACATCGATCAGAAAGTATTGCATGAAGCAGAGACCCAGATCCGCAGCTCAAAAGATGTTGTATGCAATCCTAGTGGCGCCCAAGAAGCTCGGCATTATTTCCAAGGGCTGAAATTACTGTGGTCACACTTCACCCTTTATGCCGAGATTCTCCATAACCGAAGCGTATGGGCGAATTGCTAAATGGTCGGAGCCGGGGAATTTAACATCAAGTTTGTGCCCCGTGACCGCCATCAAGAGTCAAAAGTTGGCGATTGCCGCCGAGTGGACTCCGCCACTTCGGGCCGAAGAAGCGCCGGCCTTCCCCGGACGTTATTCTTGATGGGTCTTTCAGCCGAAGGCGCGGGCCGGAGTTGTCCCGTCCCCCGACCGGTGACACCCTCCAAGATGCGGGTCGCCGAATTCAAGGCCACCAACAATATTGCCGAATATGAAGGTTCATCGGCGGGCCGTGACGCTTTGCTGGCTACCGGGCATTAGGCGCTCTAAGTCAAGGGAGACTCTCGCTAGTCATTAATCAAGCACGGAAGGAGTTCCAATGTTCACCCCACCATGGCGGGCGTGACCGGCGAGGTCCGAAGAATGGAGCGCCATTTTGAAGGTCCGGGTATGTTCATATCCTCGACGCGACAACCACCTTGCGGACAGTCGTCCCCACTGCATCCTCAAGGGCCCAGCTCGGCCGGTCTTCGAAGAAAGACTATCGCGCTGCCCATTGCAGCCCACGATTCGGTGGGGATGATGGTGTCGCCGCCGCACCCATCGCTCAAAGGGGACAACGGCAAGGTCGCCGCGGCCTCCCGGCCAGGGGAAGGCGATACTACTGTCATGCGCTCCAATTCAGGGAGGAAGGCAACAGGTTCGCCCGCCCTGTGTCCGGAGGAAGGCAGCCGCCAAGGCAAAAGACCAGGAAAAGCTCGCCCAAGAGAGTACCCCCGGCGAGCACCGAGTGGTCGCCACCCTTGGGCAGGAGATCGATGGATGGATCCTATCCCGCCTTCTCGCGTGACCAAGTGATCCCCGACGATGATGCCTCACCGAGAAGATTGCACGAAGGCCAAGTGCTATACTGTAGGTGGGGACCTATATCGCCAGAGCGTAAACGGAGTTCTCATCAAGTGCATCACTGGGAAGAGGGGAGCAACCGCTTCGACATCCATGGAGGCGCAAAGGGAGCCATATGTCCGGCCGACTCGTCGGCAAGGCGCTTTCGTCAAGGATTTTATTGGCCTACCGCCTCCAGACGCTATGAAGCCGGTGAGGACGCGGCTTGTCGGCTTCTTCGCCAGTAAACCCACCGACCAGCCTTAAGTTGCAAACCATCCCGCCTTCTTGGCCGCTCGCGTCCGGGGCTGGATATCCCGGGTCCGTTCCGCGAGCTGCGGGGCTTCACCCACCTCTTCGCCGCCATCGACAAGTTCACCAAGTGGGTCGGCCGAGGCGAAAGGGCCATCACGGCCGCCATTTATTAAGTTCATGCTGGATTTTCACCCTTTGGAGTCGCCAACCGCATCATCACCGACAACTAACCACCGCCTACCACTGTGCGCTTTTTCGAGTTCGCGGAAGAAATGGGCACCAAGGTATGTTTCGCTGGTGGCCCATCCCATGAGCAATGGTCAGCGGAACGGCGCCAATGCGCCGGTGTCAAGGGCCTCAAGACAAGGGCGTTGATCGACTCCACAAGCGGGTGCAAGATGGACGAAGAACTCCCCAGGTTGTGGTCGCTTCATGCACCACGCCCCAAATTGCAACCGCGAGACACCCTTCTTCTTGGTGTATGGCGCCGAGGTCGTTTCTCCTCCGAAGCCGCCGCCGCTCACCCATGAAGGCCTCCGCTTTTCAATGAAGAAGACCAAGAAGGTCTCCCATGAGAAGAGGTCAACCTCCTAGAGGAGGTGCGGATCGGTCTGCCTTGCGGCCGCCTGTTTATCGCAAGAAGCTCAGCGGTACCACGCCACCCGGTCTCGAGAGAACATCGGTGCGGCAGACCCGGTTCTTGCAGACCAGACGATGCCGGGTTACATAAGCTGCCTCCCTGTGGAGGGCCCCTTCAAGGTGGTCTCAGATTCTACCGGCAAGACGGTTAATAATCGAGGACGGCGAGGAGTCGACTAACTCCTACAACATCGAAGTCTTCAAAAAAATTCTACCCTTAAGGGAATTAGGTACTAAGAAGCTTTGTTCCACCAAACTTCGAGGTACGCCCCTCTCCGGCGGGTCGGATTGCGGCCGGCGATCAAGAAGGTCGTTCTTAAAACTCTTGCTTCGCCATTATTATTCTCTTCGATTGTGCCTTGAGTGGCGTAATATGCGCATGAATGTCGCCGTTCCGCGCGCGCTTGCTAATTCCTTTATGGAGTCCATGACGATCCTCGACGCTCTGTATACTTAGCTCAGCGATCGGGGCGGGCTAGGTACGGTTCGACGCTGCTCGCACACCTCGGGTTGGCTCCTCAAGCACCGCTGGTCGTCATCATGAGCGCCGCGCCTAATGCCACCTCAGAAACTCGCCGCTGAGCACATGCGCCACTTGGATCGAATTCTTGGTATTTCACAAGGACTTAGGATCCACACAGCATGCAGCCAGACACTTCATGTCAGCTTAGAATGTTTTTAAAGTTTACCTTGCGATACCTCTCCAGATGCCTACTCACCTTCTCAGAGTCAGCCCCAGACGCTGCAGGTAAGCATAACGATGTCGGCTTACTTCCTCGAAAGGCCTGCGTCTTCGCTGGTCGCCCAAAGGTCGCCGCCCGGCCACCGGATTTGTCGGTCGCCGCCGCTGGCAAGGTCATCGCCAGTTGGTTCTGGGCAGCTGGCTACCGCCCCAGTTTTCGCCAACCGCCTGTCGTTTCGCCGCGTCGGCTTTGTCGTCGCCCGGGCTTCAAGGTCGGTCGCCTAATGGCTCGGGGTCGCCGCTTCAGTTATTCGAGCCAGTCATTCGTCCTGGTTTCGCCCGGCACCAGCTTTCGTCGCCGGGCCTCAAGGTCGGTCGCCTGAAGGCTCGGGTCTTTCGCCCTAAGGCCCTCGAGCCGCCAGCTTTCGTCAGGTTTCGCCCAAATAGGCCAAGTCGCTCATCCCGCTGCATACGAAATAAGATAAGCGCTTTATACCGCGTTTTGGCCATTTTTTGCGATCATATCCCGAGATAGGTCAAGATGCGCGTGGTTATCGTGAAATGTTGGAAACCAACGGTGCCTCATGATAAGGGAAGATGTGCTAGTGTTAACGTCCATGAGACTAAGTCATCTGAGTGTCGGATTAGACACAAAGACTCTCTACACGGCTCAGACGCTTTGGTTGGCTCCTCAACACCGCCGTCGCCTCCGCTGAGTGTTTCGCCTAAGAGCACTTCCGAGAACTTGTTGTTTCGCCACATACCAGAGCATATTTTTAAGCGATCATCAGGTATAAGTTTCAAGGTCGAAACTCACGATAATCTCGCCATAAAAACTCGACGCTAAGGCCTTTGCCGTGTCTTATGCCTTGTTCGATTTAAGGACATTTTTCACTTACATTTTATGTGGTCCGTGATAATCTATGCTCGCGATCACACGGGCACATGAAATCACTTCAGGTGACTTAGAAACGCCACCCTAAATTAGGTGTTTCTAAAAGCGCCTTGGCTAAGTCGAATGACGACCGCCTAACAAGCCAATGTGGTGAATTCAAGCATGCAAAAATGAGCAAACGCATGAATAACGATTAAACATCTAACATTCATCCAAAAGTTGTCCAAGGTTTTTCTCGACGCAGGTTCATCAACAAAAGCAGCAAAAAAAAGAGGAGAAACAGAAGAAGGCTGCTCGCCTTCACTCCTCGCCCTCGCCAAATCAAGCTCATCATCGGCGCCGGCCGACGGCCAGAGAGAGGAGACGCCCATGGCCGGCCGCTTCCACCAGTAGTATCCCAAACACGTGTTCAGCCGCGGCAAGACCTGCCTCACTGAAAGCCGCTTCTTCAAGGTTCGTCTTCGACGCCGCCACACCACCGCTTATGGGATCAAAGCGGCGTTGGCCGGGCGAAGAAAGCAGCCAGATAGGTCGCGCTATGATCGCGACTCGGCGCCCTTCCGTATGAGCGAAGCGGCTAGGGCTGCAGGAGTCCTCGAGCGCCCGCTGCCTGGTTGGTCGATGGGCAAATTGAAGCGCCGAGTCCTCCAGGCGCTGCTCAGCCGTCATTTCTAAGGGTTCTGTGCACTTTGGTGCGCTGAACGCTTTCTTCAAAGATGATCGCAAGGTTGCGCCAGCCGGAAGGATTCAAGTTCCGAGGTCTTCGCCACCACGGCCCTCTCGCCTGCAGTCTCGGCCGCTCGCCATTCTGCAGATTATGGTCAGAAAGTTGGTTCTCTCGCGCGCGCTTCCGCCGCCTCTCCCCGCCTCCCGCTTCTTTCGCCACCACCGAGGCAAGTCAGCTGCTCTGGCACCGTGCTCGAGGCGGCAAGAAGAACGGCGCCAGCCGCACAAGGCGCATGTCGCTCACACCGGGTGAAGAGTTCGACGGCGGCCGGGCGAAGTGGTGGGCGCGAGGGCGAGACCTCCGCGGGCTGGTGCCGAATATCTCGCGGCTGCGGCGGGCGGCGGAGGCGCCGGGCAGAGGCCTCCGCTGTCTCGGGGCGCCGGGTGTTGGCACCCTTGGCGCGTGCTGAGGGGCCGCTTGATGGCGCCCTCAAGCTCGGCCACCATCGGGAGTGTGAGACCACCTTGCCGAAGCGGTGGCCTGGCTCCGTGGTTGAAGTTGTCGGCGCCACAGCTTGTCGGCACGGAGGAAGTATGGAGCAGAAGGCCCGGCCGGTGTTGGCGGGCGGGCGGGCACGGAGGTGAAGTCGTGAGCAGGGCGCCCCTGTGCCCTGCTCTTGAGGGGTACCGCTGGATCAAGTGGTGGCGGTGGCGTTGATCCGTGGGTTCGGTCCTCTTAGGGTCCGAGCACACAGGTGTCGGCGGCGGTGGCCGCTGTTCAGCCTCGATTGCCGGCGCAGCACGCCCTCGATCACCGGCTGCCATGGCAAGGGTCACGCCGCCCTGGAGTCTATTGGCGGAGCAACTCGACGATCCGCAGGCGCCTGCTCTGTGTCGCCGAAGCGTCGGCGTCCGACGAAAAAGGCGTGGTTTGCTGGAACCTAAAGAGATCGCCACGCAAGCCATCGCCTGAGTTTGCTTCTCAAAGTTGCTATCACCGTCGCAAGAAAGGGAAAAAGATGGCGGTCGGTTGGTAGGAAGCCGCAGAAAAACATGTGCTTAAAGGAAACTTGAAGGAGACAAGGGCTTACGCCCCGCCACGGCGCTGCTAGGGTCATTATCGCCGCGGTACCGCCATGAAGGCCGAACGCGCCGGCGAAGAGGGCCGATCCTCCGTGTTGTAGTCCCGCCACCGCCTCCAGTCCGGTTCCGCCCCGCACTCACCGACGCTGGCCACCATTGCGCTGAGCTCGCTGCCTTCACCGGCGAGCTCAGCCTGCTGGCGTGGCGCCGCCGGCCGGCACCCTGTATGCCGATCCCGCCACATCCCGGATGTACAGCTAATCGCCGCGCCATGTCCTCTAGTTGGACCTGGCCGAAGGGAATGTAGCGGAGGCCATCCCGCCCGGCGTGCGAAGTAGCAACTCCCTACTATTTCGCTGCCAACAAAGGAGGCAGGATGGGATTCACCATGGCGAGTCAAGAAGGCGAAGAGCTTTGGGAAAAAGAGGCGAAGGAACAAGAAAGCTAAGTGCGCAAGAAAATGTATATGCGTGAACCGCCAATACAGATGCATCTATATATGCGCATTCTACATCGACGGCTCACGGGGACAAAGTTATGCGCCGCTTTTGGTCCTAAGGGAAAACCGCAGACACGCCATGGGACCGTGTCAGATCTCATGAGTGGTGGCTCGCCAAGAGCGCACTAAGCATTGAAGTGCATTAAAGGAAGGTTCTAAAAGGAGTCTTAGGCTCGCGCTTAGGCGCTCCGGCTACCGTCAACAGATATACGCTAGGGTACCCTTCCACCGCATAAAGTGCGGTCCACGTATGGCCGAGCCATCGGGCGGCAATCACGCCACCGCCAGCGCCGGTTCACGGGCGCCCGCGCGAGTGTGGGCGAAGCACGCCGCTACCACTTTTCCACGTGGCGGCTCGGCGACGGGCGGCGATCACGCCCACCCGGCCAGCGTCGGTCCACGTGGCGCCGGCGCGTGTGGGCGAAAGCACGCCGCCGTCGTCGGCCAGCCCACGTGGGCGCTTCGGGCGACGGGCGGCGATCACGCCCACCGCCAGCGCGGCCCACGGGCGCGGCGAGCAAAGGGCGAAAGACGCCGCTGGCCTGGGCGCCAACCACGGCGGCTCGCGACGGGCGGGCGATCACGATCGCCACGGCCAGGCGGGCCCACGCGCGCGCCGGCAAAGGGCGAAAGACGCCCGCCGCCTTAGGCCATCCCCACGCGTGTGAAGAGGTACATGAGGACGCTCGCCGCTTCGCCGCAAGGCAAAAAGGTGGGCGACGGTGGCTTCGCCGGTTCCTTCTTCCGCCGCACTGCGGTCGAACAGCAGTTCGCCATAGCAGCTTATCACTTGCAAGGGTTTCATGACAAGCCCATTCTCCGACGCCTCACCTACCCACCACAAGGGGTCCCATCCGCGACCGCAAAGGCACGCCAGAGGCATTTAATGAGGCCGAGGAACGGACAACACGAGAGGAAGCATTAAATGTATTTAGATCAAGATGATGACCCTCCTTGTACCTACCCCTGTTAGCCCGACCTATATAAGGGCCCTAGTGCATGGGGAAGGGGATCGGATTTTAGATCACGACCAAGCAATACTAGAGAAAGCTAGCGGATGCGCTTTGTAACTCGAGAACTCAGATCGGGTTCGACACACCCCATAAGAAATTTAGCAGACGTAAGGTTATTACCCTTCTCACAAGGGGCCCGAAACTGGTAAAAAATCACTTGTTCTTCCTAGTTCATAGGCGCCAAACCCTCCGCGGGGAGTCTCTAGGTTTTCGCCTCGATTAGCTACCACGAAGACGCTCCTACTCAACAAAACCCTTTCTCAGAGATCACGGGCTTGTCTGTGGAATACGCCGACACATGTCTAGCAAGCAGGGCCTACATAGCGCCTTTGGACACCTTTCTTTCCTATTTCACTAACACATGAGACAACCAACCGTCATGTGGGGATCGGTGGCACTAGCTCATGCAAGATAGGTAGTGAATCGTCCCCTTCTAAGACAATATACGCCGCCTTCTTGTAAAGCTTGCACCGCACTTTTGTCGTCATCGCCTAAAATGCCTAAGGCAAAGAAGAGCGCTCCCATGAACACCAAAGAGTGCTACATATATTGTACGTGAACCGAGACTGTGGGTCAAGTACGAGGTCGCAATGACATACCTTAACGTGACCCATATAGTGCTCCTCCTCCAACACTATCATGTGATTAGCCTCATCCCGTGTGCTCCACTCAAATCTCTAAGCTTAGTAACCTTCACCCACTTTTGACGCCACTTACGAAGGTGATTGTACACTTGTGTGCCACTCACATCATTGCCGATGAACTCTTTGAGATCCTTCGCCACTTTGTTGTAGTGAACCTCCTTGAATCCTTTATCACTTCTTACTCCACTTTTTATAAGCTCACTCAAGCGACGGAGGACAAATGAAGACGCCACATTGGTCCACCTCATTTGAACCCTTCCAGACTTCCCATTGTCATCGGCACTACCTCCAATATCAATAATCTCCTCACCATAGTCCTGAAATAAATAGAAAGAGCAAAAACACATGATTGGACAAAAACGCTACTTAACCATATTAGAGAGCAAAAACATGATTACACAACACTTAACCATATTAGAGGAGCACAAAATTACACTTGTTGTCCAAAATGAAGTCTAATAAATATTACAATAATTATTACAATAGTTATCCAAAATGCATTCCATAACTAGAATTATTACAATAACTCATCACACATGAGAATTGCCTCTATTAGCCCACATGGCGTTAGCCCACTCATCCCTCTTGGCTGCCCAAGCAGAGTTATCTTCAGAAGAGGAAGCCTCAATATTGTCATGTTGGACAACACTGATATCATTGTTGGGCACCCAATCTTCCTCTGTCGGAACCATCTCATCTTGCCCGTGTAGAAGAATCCAATTGTGTAAAATGCAACAAGACAAAACTAACTTTACTTGGGTTTGTTTGGGTGAAAAGCTTGTTGTCTACAATGCAAAAACGATTCTTCAATGCCCCAAAAGCTCTCTCAACCGTGACACGAAGGCCTGAATGTCTTAAGTTAAACAACTCTTTTGGATTAGTAGGATAGTGCCTTCCGTCATACTCTTTTAAATAGTACCTAGTAGCCCGATAAGGTGGCAAAAACCCAGGTCGACATGCATATCCAGCATCTACCAAGTACCATTTCCCTATCAATTCAACAAAATAAATTAGTTTGATTTGCATTCGAGTAGGTCTTAATAACAAATGCACCTACTAGTTATATTAAACATTACCGGTGCAACCAGTAACCCATCATTTCGTTCTAATGCATCGGCAAGGATTGTCGCGATCGCAGCCGATCCCTCCCAACTAGCTAGTACATAGGTAAACCTTAGATCAAAATCACAACAATGTACTAGCACATTTTGGGTGGGATATGGCTTTCTACCCCTAAAAGCAGCAACATTTGCCTTTCGAACTCTTGCACGCACATGAGTACCGTCAATAGCACCCACACAGTCCTATATCAATCAAAGCGATTATTACAAACCATATAAGCAAACAACACAAACTAAACCTAATAAAATGTCGCATGTATTACCTTAAAATAGGGATACCACCTCGAACTCGAGCTGATCTTTACGAGTGTCTCATTGGAGGGGGGCCTAATCATCTCACCTCGTAGCTCACCAATAGAATATAACACTTCCTTGAAGTACCGACTCACTGTTTCTATGGATCGCCTAAATGTGTGATGGATAACTCTGAATCTTTGGTTATGCCCAACTACATGGAGGAACATTGCAACTTGCTCCTCTATACATGTGTGTATGCTATCACGCAGGAGATTCCTATCCCTAAATAGGTTGCATAGGCGAAAAAGGGCTCTTCTCATGCGCAACATATTGACACACTCGATATCACCGAGTTAAAAATTAGATTTAGATTGGCTTGGCGCTCAATGTCTCTATTGCACATAGGACCATAGGTGATTGCGAGTCTAGTTAGTCTAGCCAATCTAAGTCTATTAACAAAAAATGCATGCATGACCGTAATAAGTGCAACTGCTTCAATAATAAGCTTTCTTCGTCGGCTTCGCATATCCATCTAACAAATAATAGATGAGTATATGTTAATGAAAAATTATATTCCTGTACACCACATTCAAATAACTAGTACACAACTAATTATTCAGCTCTAGAAATATAATATACACAATGGAAGATACAAACCTACAGTTACTTATATATAGTTCAGAAGTGTAGACACAACCATATGCCATCATACACATGACAAATTTCACATCCCACATGACAAATTTGGCCGGGCATATACATCCGAGAGAAGAACAAAAATCAAGCACACCATAACATATGCCACGAGCAAGACCGCACATGACTAATTCCAATAGCAATTATTCATTCATCTTTTTTGTTGTTTGCATACGAAAACACATAGAAGTGTTGGTAGAGAGCTCCAAGTCGAGCAACAACGAAGCATTTGGTATAAAACAAATCATCGAAGTTGAAACTTGAGGAAGCAATCGACCTCTTCCGACTTCCTCTCCTTGTTTCTTCATGAAATAGCAAAAGGACCAAGTTTCAAAGAATCGTCCTCTTCCCGACTTCCTCTCCTTGTTTCTTCAAATAAATAGCAAAAAGGGACCTGTACTTGTTGGACCAAACAGAGACATGACAGACTTAAAATCGAATGATTCATGGGTGGAGAGACAATATAACTTAACAGAACAAAAAAGTTCAGCAATCAACCTGAAGAACTCCTCTTCTTCTAATTTCACGAGCAAATAACCCTGCAATTATCAAGGGAACCAATCAAACAGGGGAAAGCACAAAACCCCACCAATCCAAATCATGGCTTACGCCAAGGAACAACCCTAAAAGAAAAAAAGAATAGAAGATTGAAAAGCCCACCTCTCAGGAAAAAAAGAAAGAAAGAAGTGGAATCCTTGCCGACTTCCCTCTTTTTCAAGGAATTTGTTGTTGCAGCGACAAGAGAGATAGAGGAGAGGACGACGGAGGGAGGAGATCGACTCGGGGACTAAATCCTCTGGCTGCTCAAGTGGAGATGCGAGAGGCGATCAAGGGAAGAAGGTAGGAAGGAAGGACCGAAGGAGGGCTTTACCGAGGAGACGGCGTGGGAGAGCCGTCGGCAAGGCGGCGTGGGGAGAGCTGTGCGAGAGGAGGCGGCGTGGGGGAGAACCCTTCCGAGATCTAGAGGCGAGGCGTGGGGAAGATGGCCCAAACGTTAGCATCTCAAGGAGCTGTGCCCGCCAGAACGCCCAAAAATTTCGCTTCAAGGGCGGGCTCGGGCGTGTTGCATCCCTCGAGCCTGGCCCAGATGCCTGAGAAGCCAACCAAACAGTGGAGTTTTGCATCTATAGAGCCAATTCTCTTCAAATGCAGCCAACCAAACAGCCTATAGAAGAACACTTAGATACTATTTATAATCTGATTTTGATTGTGCGTAATTTAGGAAGGTAAGAGTTCAATGCCTTATTTGCTCAGTTAATTGTCTAGTTTAATTTTGATTATATGACCTTAGTGTAGTGGAGGTAAGAGATTATCTCTAACAGCCCTACACCTTGTGGTGAAGAAGTTGAAGGTCTAACCTTTAGTAACCAGATACCTAAGAGCACTCTATCATACAATTACTGATTAATCTATTAAGTAGATATATTCAATGTCAATTTGACATAATAATTATGAATTGCTTTATTCTTTCGATTATGTTGTTTTTGCAAGATTCAATTATGCACATTATGTTCCAAAAATATATAGATGTTTAACTTTTATCATGATTCATCATATATATATATTAGGAACATATCTCGTACTGTCAGACGTTCGTGCAACCACGGTGCAACTCAACTAGAAAAAGTTTCAAAAATTCTGAAAAAAATCATGGATCTACATCTCAGCTTACCCCATCTACATATAAAATTTCATAATCAAATTAGTCCTGTGCTAAGAGTAATAAAAAGACAAACTTGATCATGAAGTGAACTGCCTCGCTCATGATCAAGTTTGTTTTTTGTAAATCTAAGCACAGGACGAATTTGATCATGAAATTTTATATGTATATGGGTTAAGCTGAGATGTACATCCATGATTTTTTAGAATTTTTGAAACTTTTTAGTTGGGTTGCACTGTGGTTTCACCAACAGTATGATTGCAGAGATATTTTTCCATATATATTATATGTTTCAAAGGATCGCAAATTACACACATATATAAAATGGAGTCTACAAATAATATAAACACTATGAAAAAGCTATTGGATGCTAAACAAAAACATGAGGTGGAGATAGAACAACTAAAGTGAAAGTCACAAAAACTTGAGGTGGAGATAGAACAAGCCAAGTGAAAGTCTGAGTTAACGAGAAAAGATTTATGAGATAAAATAAAAACTGAAGGGCATAGATGGCAAATCATATTGATTCTTCTTAATAAGGCACTGATCATTAAGGAACGACGGCAAATGCAGAGTTAAAAGAAACCAAAGTGAGCTTACAGAGGTAATATAAAAGTTTCTAGTATATAATTTAACTTGATTACCGATAATATACCAAGATATCCTTTTACAATAATATGATCGCTTTTATAGGAATTAAGAGATATGACTAGAAGTCAACCAATTATTGGTGTCAAACAAATAGGCCTTGTGTTGGAGCTGTGGAACTTTAGGGAGAACCGAAAAGCCTCTATTGCGGGAGTTGTAGCACAGGTGATGGTAGATATGGGAAAGCCCTAAGGTGGCATTGTTTTGATCTATCAAATAATTAATGTTGTTTCTCAATATATGTTTGTTGATATTTGTGGTATCATATCTTGTCAATGTATTGATTACTAAAATTATCCTTACTATTTGCTCATCTTGAATTAATCTAATTACTGAATAGTGTTGAACTTGCTTGTTAGAACCAAAACTTTTCTACCTCTCTTGATAGAACTTTCATGATTAATATCTGTTTTTGAAATTTTCTTCTCTTTAGATATTTTTGCAACGATATTTACAAGACATAATCAGTTATAGATTTTGTGATTGAATATCAAAGCATACTAGATACATCGAGGCAACGGCTTGTCTAATGAGGATGGTCTAAAAATATGAATATTTTTAGCAATTTCATCACCTCAATCATATTCTGCACAAGACTAGAGAGAAACTAGATTGTCTATAGTATTCTCATTTGAGGATGATGATAAAGTGGAAGCGATAAATCGTAACATGATAACTTTTAGGATGAATCTGAGATGAAATTGGATTTGTTCCTTAGAATCCATCAACATTAGAATAAGAAAGGGGATGAAAGTGATACAAATATTTAAATTTTAAGATCATTCTCATCAGACAAGTTGTTGCATTAATGTATCTTGGATGTTTAGATATTCAATTGCAAAATCTATAATTGGTTGTGCATTATAAATATCGTTGTAGAAATATCTAAGGAGAAGAAAAATTCAAACAATAGATACTAATCGTGCAAGTTTTGCCAAGAGAGTTAGGAAAAAACATATCGCATACGGTTCTATTTAAAAAACTGTTTGTGATCAACACATATATCAGATGTTTCTATTTAAAAATCGTCTGTAATGTGTATTTTCACAGTCAGTTTGAAAACCGTCTGTGATGCACCATATTATTACTGACACATGCTTACGGACGGTTTAGGAAACCATCTATGATGTCGTTTTCGAACCGTCTGTGATAGCCTTCTCTCTAGTAGTGATTACTCGAAATCATGGAAACATTATGGTACCACTCTTAGCATGGATTATTCTTTCAAGTCAAAAATATATCATAAATTAAAGTGGACGTAGGATATTCGGTGATTATAACTAAGAGTAAATTTCATAAAATTACAATTTTTTTTATACAAACTAGTAGAAAACTACATGTTTTAGCTCTTATTTCACAAAACTATAGATTTTAATAGAATTTGTGTCACAGAGCTGCATATTTTATAATTGATTGTTTCTTGTAACATGTCTAGCAGTGTGGGCCTACATAGCAGCCTTGGACACCTTTCTTTCCTATTTCACTAACACATGAGACAACCAACCGTCATGTGGGGATCGGTGGCACTAGCCTGTGCAAGATAGGTAGTGAATCGTCCCCTTCTAAGACAATATACGTCAGCTTCTTGTAAAGCTTGCACCGCACTTTTGTCGTCATCAGCTAAAATGCCTAAGGCAGTAAAGAGCGCTCCCATGAACACCAGAGTGCTACATATATTGTACGTGAACTGAGACTGTGGGTCAAGTACAGAGGCTGCAATGGACAAATCATGGTACAGTTACCACAATAGATATAAACATTGTATAGTTAGCACAACAGAAATGAACATATTAATTTCACCGACCTTCTTGCAGATACATGGCATCCCTTATTTTGACAAACATCTTTTCCAGGACTTGCACGAATATCCTGTACTGCTCCCCGTCCTCATGCAAGCACTTCTAATACTTAGTCCTCACAATTGTGTATTGCATCATGACACCACTTATTGTTGGCAACTTGTCTTGATCCACAAATCTCAACATCTTGTATAAGGGTTCTATGGCCAAGACGGTCTGCTGCAAAAAGTTCCAAGAACCCTTGTCCACGAGGTTGTCATATGCAAACTTGCCCTCTTCCATCCTAACCCACCTGCTACCTATCCAGTTCAGATGTGTCATCCAAAGCTGAAACTTCTCCTTTTTTGAAGAAGCTATCAAAAAAAACGAAGGTCATGTTAAACCTAGTGGCATTTGGTCTCACCAACTCTCCACCTATGTGTTGCCTCATTTGCACATGTAAATTCTTATGGTTGTACAATAAGTGGCAAATTCTCTTTTGTCTCTCCCACAACCTGTTTGATATGTGGGACGTCACACACATCTTTCATCATAAGGTTTACAGTGTGTGCCAAGCACGACTGCCATATAATCCATGGGTACTCCAGTTGTAACAGCTTGTATGCTTTCTTGAAGTTGGCTGCATTATTAGTAATCACTTGCACGACGTGCTCTACTCCAATTTCCTTTGCCATGAATTTTGTTATTTCACATAGCAGGTACTTGTACTCCTGGACCTTGCCTGTGAATGTACATGCTAGAAGTTAGTACGTACATTTATAGTGCGCAAGAGTAAAGACTTTTACAAATGTATATGAGAATGTTGTACCTATGGCATTGACGGTCTTATAGAAGAATATGACCCTATTATAGTACACCATAAAGTTGCTGATGCTTGGCTGAGTAGGCCCAGTTCAGACGTCACACATGACTGCAAATGTGACCCAATCATCTCTGAACTTCCAAGATACTAGACAATCTTCTACTCGTTCTTGTCGAGATACTTTCCATCGATCTCGTGGCCCCGTAGTCCACGAACCCTCGGGCCTAGCTCCTGCGCCATCTTGAGTGCACCTGTCCATCACAGGCATAAGAGGTTACTATAATCATCACAAGAATTGTAAATAACAACCCTACGATCATTTCATACCTATGAAATACGGACACTCGGCCTTCCTTTTTGGAATTGCATTAGTATAGAACCACTTGGACCATGCCCTCCCTAGTTCTGCCTCACCCCTGCTTGAATGAAGTATCAATACGGGGTTGTTGTGGGGCATCACTCCATGCAAGATCAAGATCAATGGAGGCATGGCTTTCCCGTGTCGATTTGGACTTGCCAAACATTTTGCTAATAGTGGATTAGACCAAGGGCCTCGTCGCACCTCTCCCTGACGTGTGATCCTGCGGTCAAACCTTGGCTCCTGAGGTAGGCCTCTTCTTTCAAGGCCCTTATGGCCTTCTTGAGCTGCTCCTGCTCGGTACGGTAGTCTGTAGCCAAGGTGGCCTAATCGTCGCAAGCCTTCTCCTTACAGAGGCGTATCGCCTCCTTCTCCTTCTTCTACTCCTAACCTCTATGTAGGTCCACGAGCATGGCATGTCTAACCACTTTAGCCACATCTGGGCAAGCCTTCATATCGTCGGCATGACCAACTAGATGTTCCTTCAGACGGGTCGCCCCTCCACCCCTTATAATATGCCTACAGTAGTTGCACTTCGACCATTGGTCGATGCACTCCCCATGCTCCCATACATTACCTACACAATCTGCCATTTCGAGAACCTGCAACGGAACACAAAAGATGCCAAAGAATGAAAAATGAAAATATTATTTGTGATAACTAAATGGAAAGTAGCAATTAACATCATCTTGAATAATTAAAATGTTTGATTTTTTAGTCATTATGCACCAATGCAAATTTTATGGCTTTCCTTGCAACTATGTAAACATAAGCAAATATCCTTTGTTATTAGGTGAAAAAATCTATCCTAACGACCCAGATGCTACTAGAAAGTTGAAAGAGCATGAGAAAGCTGACCAAAAAATCCGATTTGAAGAAGCAATTTCTGTAGGGGATACAAAAGTTTGCTCTATAGCAGATTCTATTGACTATCATATAATAGGTATCTAATTTTTGGATTTGCACACTGCGGCACTCTACTTGCTCCATCCTCCATGTACTATGTCAATGTTATCTAAAATAACATATCATGCTATTTCTTTTCCTATTCTATTAATATGTTTCTTGTGACAAGTCTATTAACTCATATTCAAGAGCCCTTCTTTGATTTGTTTTATAGTTTTATCCATATTCAACTTGTCTTTGCTTTTGTAGATTTTCTATATTGTTCTTTATGCTTGGCATATTATGCCTACAATCTAAAGGTTAAAACAACATATGCTGAGGTAGTTCTTGATGATAGGTTCAGATAGTGTCGAGCAACGAATAGTGTGTGCAATGTTATTTGATCAGCTACATGAAAAACAGTGTATCCATTTTGTTCTAAACTACACTACTGCTGCTGTTCTTCACGACCATTTTGCATAAGAGAAATCTCACCACATTGCACAAGGTAAATCCTCGAAAATTTGGCCAGATCCGCCAGCTAAATACTCCCTCCATTCCAAAATATAGGGCGTATTAGAATTTAAAAAAGTCTTTTGAAGTAAACTTTGACCATTAATTTCTGTTATAATATATTATGAATTGTTATGAAACCAACAATAATTGAAAGATAAGTGAAATATGAATCAATTGATACATCTTTTGTAAATTAAACATGCACATAATTTGACTAATTCTTGATCAAAATTTATGTAATTTGACTTTTCTGAATTCTAATATGCCCTATATTTTGGAACGGAGGGAGTAGATCATTTTGGCTAAAAATGACAAAGTCTCGAGCTTAAACACTGAGATTTCAGTCTCAAAAACCAAGATTTCATTATGCCTATCATTGAGACTAACCGAGATTTCGGCCTGACCTAACCCAGATTTTGCTAGAAATAGCCAAGATCTCGGTCTTGAGAGGTGACATTACCTATTTTGCTATCCGAGGATGACCAGATTGTCGCCAAAGCTGCCTGGATTAGCTCGGCTGTCGAGGGGAAAGAAAGAATACACCGAGAGAGCTCGGCGACAGAGAGTGGAGTCTGCCGTGTGCGAGAGAGAGAAGTGGCTTTGCTTGCTTTGCTTATGATTGGCTTTCGTCCATGACTGGCTTTGCTTTTTCCTTGGCAGCACATGCACGAATGCACCTAGCCCAGGCTGATGTGCTACCACATGCATATTCTTCTGATGGCCTAAATCGGGACATTTTTTGGATAGAATGTTGTAGTAGTAGGATTAGGTTTTCTACAAGTACTAGATGAATATTTTTATTAAATAATTTTTTAAAAATATTTTATTAATAACTCTTTATCAACTTTATTCTAATTCTAGCCCTTTTGACCACTCGTGACATGGCAATATAACACCATCACACCAATTATCATGGTATGGCAAGAAGTGCCATCAGCTAGATTTACCCTATGGTGTGACATTATTGTCTTGCCACAACACTGGTGGTGGTGTGACCAAAAAGGTTAGCTTTGAAAATAAAGTTAGTGTGGATTAGTAATAAAAATAAATTAAAAAATGTTAAATAATAAAATTTGTTCTAGTAGATGGGGATAAGTATTTTTACCAAGAGATGGAGGCAAATGTGAAGTTTGCATGCAGTAGGTTCAAGTTGAATTTTTTGATCAAAGTACATAGGAGAACCAGGTAAATTAAGCATGTATTTTGCCTTAGTCTTGAACCCGACACTATTTTTTTTTAAAAAAAAGATGCGATGATATGAAGTTCAAGTGGCTGAGTTGGTCTAAGTGTTAGGTGAGGCTTAAGAGGGTGTGGGTTCAAAATCCCAGTCTCAACATTTTTTTCTTTTTTTCCTTTGTGCACATAACATAGATTTTATTTGTTTCAAATATTTAATTAAGCAACAAAATAGGTTTTAATTTTTTGAAACTTTTAAAAAAGGGTTCTAAGGTAATGCCTAAGCTCTCCTAAAAATTTTAGATAATGATCATACTCAAACGAATTTATAAAATTCTGACAATGTTATTGTCTCAATTATATTCATTCTGCTTTTTGATATTTTAAAGATAACAAATGAAGTTAAAATCTTTTGAAAATTTTTATGTATGATCCTAGAATTATTAATATGGTACCATAAATTTTTAGAGTATGATAAAGTTTGTACAATTTTATAAAAATCTGAAAATATTTATGTAATTTTTATAAAATGTCTTAAAAATTCCGTTTTTCAACAAATTTTCAAGATGATATTTGTAAGGGTTATTGACCCAAATCTGATCAAATCCAGTCCTCAAATTTCAAAATCTAGGCAAAAAAACCCCGAAATTTGGATGAAAAGTATCGAAATCTCACCGAAATTTCTAAATTTATTGTAGCATTTTGAATTTTTTAAATATGGACGGGATTTTGAATACCGTCCATGTCCGAAATTCGAAATCTCATGAAATTTCGCCGAGATTTTATTCCTTGACCTTATCACATCCAATTAGAGAGAACTTTATAGGATAAACAACGTTACAGTTGCCAGAAAAGCATAATTAACGAGGAATATTAAGATATAGTCTCTGACCGTAACCTCTTTTTACAAAAATGTATACAACTGATTATTAATATGCTGCTTCTTGCATATGCTGTCTGTAAAGCTCATTTTTTGCAAGTCAACCAACATACTGTCCTCGGAAAAAGGTCCTGTTTAGGAAGGTTTTAAGTCAGTTTCAACTTTTAAAAAATCAGTAAGCCCTCCTCTCAAAAAACTCAGCATTTAAGCAGCTTTTGGCACAAGCTAAAAACCACATATATTTAACAAAAATCAAAAACTAAAAACTAGGTTGAACCTGTTTGTACAGTTTGTTGATAAAAAAATAACTATTTATCAAACTGTCTCGTAAAAAATTATAACCACTTTTTAAACCAAAAGGCTAAAAAACAGCTTTTGAAATGGACAAGCCTAAACATGCTCTAAATTTGCCTTGGAAATGGACAGGCCTTTCCTTTCAGGTTTGGAAATCTGAAGCAGATGTGACGGGATAGATGACCTCTTTGGTAATTTCCAAGCAAAAAGGACGACTCGGCAGACTTAAGTCACACTCCGGCCCGAGAATCTTGACCCTAAGATTGATGCGGGCGCGTCGACTCGCGACGCCTCCGAGGGTAGATGCGTCTTTTCGCGTAGTGGCGGGTGACGAACCGGATGCCGTCACCTCGGAAAGCTGGTGGATCCGGTGCGGACACCGCCCGTGTGACTACCATGTTGCCCAATCAGTGGGTCAACGACACAGTACATATCACGTCACGTTGGTATGGCGATTGGTCGTACATGTCTATGCGTACGGTACGAAATTTCAGCTACTCCAACCGAGAGTTTGTGCTTAGGTCTGTCACATTTGAACGGGCAGGAACTAGGAAATACATAACCTTAAAGAGTTGGTGTGGCGCCCAGTTAACTGCATACTTGGATCAAGACTCCTTGGTAGTTCATACTTGGAGTTAATTACTAGATTCTTTAAAGTTTATTCCTAATCTAATTAGGACCTTCAATTTAACTCCATCAAACAAAGCCTTACATTTAATTCTTCAGGATCTTCTCGCCACTGCTATACATTATTTAATTGGAAATGGATGCCTTGGATCAAACCCCACCAATAGTTAGGGGGTGTTTGGGACAGCTCCAGCTCCACTAAAATCTGTAGAGTTGATGGAGCAGGGTATTTCTAGCTCTAGAAATTCATGGAGCTAGAGCTGTGGGTACATTAAGAGTGTTTAGGTAGATCATTTTGTTTACATTTTAGACTAAAAATATAAACTTAATTCACTTTATTTTAGATTATAAGTTTCAGATCTGAGCTGGAGCTGGGAGTTAGAGCTCTCCCAAACAGGACCTTAACTGATGCCATTTTGAATAGATGGTTTTGATATCCATCTTTAGTCTAAATGGTATTGTCCAACCAATTTTAGTGGATGACATTATTTAGGATTGCATCTTGCCATCATCTAGCATTGGTCCATCCGTAAGCTAAAAAGCAATAAAATATATTTTTCTCTAACCTTGTCGATTATCTCTTAGCTCATTTGATTAAACATACTAATTATAAAAAACTTAGGTAAGTCTAACTGACAAACAACTTATTGTCTATTTTTGTTCTGAAGAGATTGTAGTAAGACACATATATCAAATTTAAATGATTCCAAATAGATCAAGAATTATGACCCGTACCACCACAAATAGGGGTTAAAACAGGGTCGGATATTCCACTGGATCCAAAAAGGCATGTGGATATCCAGTTGGATCCGGGGTATGTAGTATCTAGATAATTTAAGATGGGATCTAGATATCAGATAATTAAGGCCTGTTTATTTTTGCTATGAATTCTTCAAAAGCTGATTATGGATTGTGGCTATAGAGAGCTGATTCTGGATTCTAAGGATGGCATTTAGTGGGTAATTACTTAGAACTTTTAGTGGTATTCTCATATTTGTATTCCTCGGAATCCATAAAAGCACATATAAAGTGTATTGTGGATTTTAGTATATATGGGTTAATTGGATTGTGAGAATCGATTTCTAGAATCAGGTTGTTTGTTTTTTATTCAGCTTTTGGATCCAGAATCTAAAGCAAAAACAAATAGGCCCTTAGTCCATTCAGATATCCAAATGATACTAGCTAGAGCCGCAAGCTCTCGTCTCGGCGTCTCACACGGTTCGCAAATCGTAAGCCTCCAAGATCTCATATGGTATCTCGCCATCCCAAGACCTCCTCTGCGCTCGGACACCCCCGACCGCCAGCGAGACGCCACATCTTCCCCTGCCCCGCGGTCGCATCTTCATCCCCAATCGCTGGCAAGACGCCAGATCTCCCTAGCCCCCGGTCGCTTCCCTGTCTCCCTATCACCCAGATTTGATCTCCCCACCACGCCTCATTGTAAATTGTGGCTCGCCCCGATGGTGTCTCCCCACCAACAATTTAGCGCCCCAAATGACCCGTAGGCCTGGGCATTCGGTTAATTCGGTTTATTCGGTTCGGTTATTTTGGTTTTTAAAAATTTCGGTTTTGAACTCTCAGAATCAACCGAAACCGATCAGGTTGAAACCGAATCAATTAATCGAACCAAATCGGTTCGGTTAATTCGGTTTTGCTAATCAAAAACCCTGAAGCCAAGAAGCTTCCTTCCACTCTGGGTTCGGGCTTCGCAGCCAAGTACTCGGCGAGAGAACAATCATACATGCACTCCATACAAAATCACATCGAAATCAAACCGACAGAGGAAGCAAAACTACTTATCGTAATCTCAACTTCACTCTCATTCATCAACACAAAATCACATCATACACCAAACACAGACCCATACATGTATGGCTCCAGTATAGTCTCTCAAGTCTAAATGAATCATGATCATAGGTTCACAGCAACTCAGATCTGAAAGTTATGAGGGGCAACTTGGAGTTTTACTTTTACCTCACCGGTGGAACTCCGGAGGAAGCGCAGCTACGTAGAGGTCAGGAGGAGGGAGGCCACACGTGGGGCCGGCGTCGGCGTGGTGGTACAACTGCAACTGGTGCTTGGGGATGGCGTCGGCGACAACACCGAGGGAGGCGGCACCGAGGGCGGAACGGCGGAGTCGCGGAATGGCGGAGTCACGGAGCTACGGAGGGTAGAGATCGGCATGGTCGCGCGGAGCTGCGGAGGACTGGAGGGCGGAACGGCGGAGCAGCGGAGGGCAGGGCGGAGACGGAGCTGCGAGGTTGGATGGAGGCGTCGGAGACACCGCGAGCCTGCGATCGGGATTCGGGAGATTGGGAAGCCGCCGAAACGATTGGGGATGAATGGGGATGAATCGGGGAATGGGGATGAATCGGGGGATGAATGAGCTGCGGAGGACTGGAAGTCTCCCGAAACGACGAATGGGGATGAATCGGGGGAATGAAGTGGGGAATGACGCCACGGAATGAGGAATCGTGACCATGGGCCGTGGTCGGGGTATTTTTGCGCCGCCTCGGACCTCGCCGCTAACTCGCGGCGTGGACATTATTCGCTTATCGGTTAATCGGTTTCGAGATTACAAAAACCGAACCGAATACCGTACACCGAATAATAGTAGAAAAAAACCGAACCGAACACCGAATACCGAAAAAAACAAACCCCCTCGGCCAGGTGCGTGTGCAGATGGATTCAGGAGCGCTGGTTTCGTGGAGGTCAAGCAGGGTTTCCACCAGGGTTCAACTTTTCGTTTTGTGAACAAATTCGGACCCTCCTAAAATATGAAATTTCGACCAAATTTTGGTTTTTCGGCCGAAATACATTCAAAATTTAAAAAGCAAAATTCAAATCCGGTTTGTTTGGCACCGAAATTTCGCCGAAATTACCTGAAATTTTGGACAAAATGTACTGACTGAAAATTAGTTCAAACGATGTTGAAAACTTTTGAATTTTTTTTTGTAGATTCCTGACACATTATAGATGTTCTTATAAAATTTTCATGTGATTATCATTTCTGTGTATTTTTAACAAATTCAAACATTGGTATTGTCCCGATGAAACGTTGATCGGCAAGTTTGAACTGGATGAAAAATAGCACAAACGATGTTAGAAAATTTTGAATTTTTTTTTGAAGATTCCTGACATATTTATGGTATTTATTTAAAAATTTCAGATTATTATAAAATGTGAGGTATTTTTCAAAATTCAAATATTGGTACTGTCTTGGTAAAGCGCTGAGCGGCAAGTTTCATCCGAATGAAAATTAGAACAAATTAGGTTATAAAATTTTGAAAAATTTTTGGATGGTCCTGAAACATCCATAATATTCTCATAAAATTTTCATATAATGATCAAGTGTCATGAATTTTGAAAAATTCGAACAGTGCTACTATCATGTTAAAAGGCCGATGATCAATAATAGATTTACTTTAGCAATAAAAAAGGTTTAAATTTTTTAAAATTTTACATAAGGGTGAAAAGGAAATGCTTAATATCTCATAAAAATTTTGAATCATGATCATGCTCCAATGAATTTATAAAATTCTTATAAGGCACAGTGCCATTTATATTCTTTCTCTGTTTGATTTTTGAAATATAATACAACAAATTAAGTTTAGTGCTTACTGCATTGATAGATTTTATTGAGCAAACAAAGAAAGTTGATTTTTTTTTGAAATTTTATAGAATGGTACTGAGGAAATTGTTAATCTGTCATAAAAATTTTACATCATGATCACACTCGAGAAAATTTAGAAAAATCTAACAAGTTTACTGTCCCAATTATGTCCATTCTGTTTTTGATTTTTTAAAGATAACAAATGATGTTAAATTATTTTGAAAACTTTTGTATGATCCTAAACTACTAAGGATGGTATCATAAATTTTTCAGATCATTATCAAGCTTGTAATTTTTTTTCAAAATCTGACAGTGTTTCTGCCCAAATTTTAAAAAATCTCAAAAAATTAGTTTTTCAACAAATTTTCATCTAAGATCACTTTATTAGGGGTTATTGGACTAATTCCGGCCTAATCCGGGTATTAAAACTTAAAATCCGGATTAAAAACTCGAAATTTCTGAAATTACTATAGCAGTACTGTAGCAAAATCAAATTTTTTTAAAATTTTAAATTTGGCCGGTACATCAAAATTCGGCCTGTCTAGAAAAGCAAAATTTCGCCGAAATTTGCCGAAATTTTGGTCCCTGGTTTCCACCCGTGGGGGATCCCCAAGTCGATGGTGTGCGGAGGATACGGAGGAAGCAGTGTCGCCATGAGCAACATCAAGCACTGGCTCGCGAAGATGGACAAGATGATGGACTACAACTTATACGACAATGATGACCTCCGCTATTGCCGCTTCAAGTCGCCCTTCAAGGTTTAATCCTACTCTTTCTATCCTCGAATATAGCATTATGTTTTATTTGTTTTTGGTTGTGGAGTAGCACTTTTGCACATTAATTAGATTCTGTTTTAGAATGTCATTGCATTATGTGTTGTTTGGTCGGTCATCACTCAATAGAGTAGATTGCAAACTCTATCTGGTTTTGCTTTTACATGGTGTACTAGTTTGAATTGCATATGACAACGTAAAGAAAAAAAATAAAAAGGTGCATAGAATTAAAATAACAGTAGGTTTATTGTGCAACTTATAATGGCTATTTAGGCCTTATATTCTACGTTAGTGAAGAACTTTGAAACAGTGGACATTGATGTGTCAGAGTTGGCTACAATTTGAAGCTTCAATGCTTAATTTTTTGACAACATTTTTATGGGAATCACTTGACTTGTGACTAGAGTAGCATGTAAAATATAGTATCTTAGTAGGTCTATTGGACCTCATATCCTTATTGCCTTAGATCAGATCATTCTGCATGTCACCATAACCCCAACCTAGATCAATTAGATTGTACTGTTGTTTGCGTTGTGATTCTGCCACAACAACATGAACTTGTTGATGTGGTCATTTCTATTATTAGTTCTAAGAACAATTAATAGGCTAGAGGTAGAATTAGAAACATATCTTTATTTTGGTAGGTGCCCACTACCCTATCATTTAGTATGAAAGATGCGTACTTGCCTATTTGTAGTTTATTGATTATCTCTTCTTAATATTGGCCTACTTCCATTTGTTACTGTATGTCTTACTACATGTATGATTGAGCTAGTCATATGAATGGAGGATCTGATCCATCATAAACACAAGAAAGTGGCATTTTGATGATTAATGACTGATTTCACACGTCCGTTTATTATACCACTGCCAACCAATCGGATTTGTGTTTTTTTATTTACTATAAATGTAAAGTTCATGGCATGCTATGCACCGGTCCTAAATTCATTGCTTACGCAGAAAACACATACAGTTGACCACTCCTAACATATATTACTCTATGTATGCGTGCATTATTCGTATAACTTTATCCATTCCCAATCCGAATCTCTTATATATCCATCTTGTATCCGTATCCAAAATAACCCGGATTCGTATTCGTATCCGACTAACCCGTATCTGGTTTCGAATCTAGAAAAATTATATGAATCAAGTTACGAAAAGAGCAATATTTATTCATATCGGATCAGTTTTCACCCCCTAGCCACAAATGGTTGCACCCTTTAAGCCGCTAGAGATTGCCGAATGCTCAGGCCACCCACGTGTCCATCTTGCCGTTTTTGCGAAAAACCCCCTACGTTTCTTGAAATTGCGGATAGGTCCTTCCAAATTACGAATAGGTCCTTCGCGATTTTTTGTGAGGGAAAGATTTTTTTACTTTCATCGCGTTTAGGTCCCTGCCGCGCCGTTTTACAGAAAAATCCTCCCGTTAGGTTCAATCGCGAACAAGCCCTTTTCTAATTTTTCAGGATAGCGAACAGGTCCAAAAACGTAACATTCAGGTCCTTGGTCCTTACGTCTAGGTCCTTTCTTCGTTTTTCCCGGAAAAAATATTTTCGTCGCAAAAAAAAACTTTTCTAAAAAAAACGCAGGTTCGTCAAAGGTTTATAGCGGCCCATAGATTCGCCAACGGGTCCTACCGACCCATTTTATTTAAAAACTCCGTTCTCCCCGGAAAAAAAGTTTTCGTCGCCAAAAAAAACTTTTCTAAAAAAAACGCGGGTTCGTCGGTGGTTCTAAAAAAAACTCCGTTTTCACCGAAAAAAATGTTTTCGTCACCAAAAAAACTTTCCTAAAAAAACACGGGTTCGTCGAAGGTTTATAGCGGCCCATGGATTCGCTATTGGGTCCTACCGACCCATTTTATTTAAAAACTCCGTTTTTCACGGAAAAAAATATTTTCGCACCAAAAAAACTTTTCTAAAAAAATGCGGATTCGTTAAAGGTTCATAGCAGCCCATGGATTCGCCAACGGGTCCTGCCGACTCATTTTATTTAAAAACTCCGTTTTTCCCGGAAAAAATTTTTTTCGCCACCAAAAAAACTTTTCTAAAAAACACGGATTCGTTGAAGGTTTATAGCAGCCCATGGATTCGCCAACAGGTCCTACCGACCCATTTTATTTAAAAAATACGAAGATCGGAAATTCGACCAAATTTTTCGTTTTCTAAAAAAACACAGATTTCAGCGAAAATTTATAGCAGCTCATAGATTCGCCGGTGGGTCTTATCGATTTTGCAGAACGGCGCAGCGTAGTGCGTTATTATTGCTAGTATCACTGAAAGCGTGGTCAGAATAAGATGGTGTTGGGCATTTGCGTGCCTCAAGGTGGTACATTTTCCTTCCGTGCGCACGGGATTTGGGTGGTGGGGTCGGGGCAACACCAAATGGTCCAAATCGACGGAAAGATGGTTAATTTTTGCGCAACATCTTGGTGGGGCCCGCCTTCCCGTGTGTTAAGCTTTCTTCACATGATTTCAGCACTTTAGGAGATTTGGGCCTTGCCATGGTCGAAATCTCGTAATTTACGACAGTTCACGATCGGAATTTCCCATACGCTCGATCTAGTTGCGACTTTGGCAATCGATGGATTCTCATGACACGAAATCTTGGGTTTTCGTCCTCTAAAATGTTTACAAGTGGACACACCTATCCAGGTACATAATCGGACAAACCTCAGGTAATACTAGACACGTTATAGCGGCGTGACGCTACCAATAATCACAACCGTTGCAAGCAAGCAAAAAAATCATATAAGTTTTGAGGAACTAATAGAGGAAAAATGGATAAATATATAATTTCAAAAAGTTTCGAGCAAGTGTATAAAAAAACAACGTACTAAAAAATAAATTTCGTAAGATCCAAAGGGTCCATGTAAAAATTGAAGTGTCTCTATCTGTAATGACGTGCTAAAAATAAATCCCGGAAGCTCTGAAGGGTCCGTACAAAAACTGGAGTGTCTCCCTGTATGAAATGATGTGCTAAAAATAATCTTTAGAAAATTCGGAGGGTTTGTACAAACATTCGAATGCCTTTCTGTAAAAAATGGAGCGTCAAAAACCAAACAAAAGAAGTCTCGGGGGGTCTTCTAGAAAAAAGAACATATAAGTTTTGAGGAACTAATAGGGGAAAAATGGATAAATATATAATTTCAAAAAGTTTCGAGCAAATGTCTAAAAAAATAACGTACTAAAAAATAATTTTCGTAAGTTTCGAAGGGTCTATGTAAAAATTGAAGTGTCTCTATCTGTAACGACGTGCTAAAAATAAATCTTGGAAGCTCTGAAGGGTCCGTGCAAAAACTGGAGTGTCTCCCTGTATGAAACGATGTGCTAAAAATAATCTTCAGAAAATTCGGAGGGTTTGTGCAAACATTCGAGTGCCTTTTTTGTAAAAAATGGAGCGTCAAAAAACAAACAAAAGAAGTCTTAGGGGGTCTTCTAGAAAAAATAGGCTCTAAATCGAAAGGTCCTTTTCGTGAACATAACTGGAATGATGCAAACGTAACTACATTTTTTTTGGTATTAATTTAGAGTCCTTTCACAAAAGATTCAAGATTTTCTCTGAATCAAATATCCTTTTCATTAAAAAAGTGTGGCAAAAACTTACACGTAATTACGTATTTTTTAAAGGGTCTAAACGCGAGAAGAAACGAGTCGAGCCGGCTAGTCGGCCGAGCGGGCCACGCGCAGTTCGGCTTAAATCGCTGAGAGGCGTGGAACATTATCAACTTTAATATAGCGATGATATAGTTAGATTAGATTATATTAGATTAGAATTGCTGGTATAGCGCACGTTTAGATGATTGTTAGTTTGACCGTAGCTCTGTACGTTTAGATGACTGATTTAGGCGTGAATTTCGAAACAGCTGAGGTTTTTTTTGCAAAAAAAACGACATCTAGGGGTATCAGACCGAAACGCGAATTTTCAGTTTTTAGGGCTTTTTCTGTAAAAAATGGACCTAAATGCGATTTCTGAAATTTTAGAGGGCTTATCTAGGGGCGCTCGGGAAAAAACCGAATTTCCGGATTTTTTCAGGGTCTTTCCGGTAAAAAAAGGATCTAAAAGCAATTTCCGAAACTTTCGAGGGCTTTTCTGCCAAAAAAAAATGCGGGTTAATGCATCGCCACGTGTTGCGCCCGCAATAGCCCACGCGTCGCACGCGCAAAAACCCGCGAGCTTGCGCGAGTTGGGATTCGAACTGGGGACCAAAGGCGCGAAAGCGAACGGCCTAACCACCGCGCCGCGCGAGCGGTTTTGTAAGGTAACGGCGTTATAATTTATAAACTGGGTAAGCGCTTGAGGCACGGAGACGTGGCTCAATGTGCGCACGCCGTACAAACGGCGGAGCGTTTTACTGCAGGAAAACGTGACGTGGATGCGCTGAGCGACCGGGAACTTTGCAGGCTTTAATAGGAGGATGATTCGCCAGTATCGATGCGGTGAGTACATGCAAATTATATACTCCCTCCATATAGATTCTTTTTAATTTTTTAAAGTCTCTGATTGAAGATTTTGACTATAGTAATTTATTAGCATAACATACTAGTGAAGATAATAAAAATATATGTTCCAAAAGTATTTTGCAAGACAAATCTAATGGCATTATTTTCATGTAGTTAATTTATATACTTTAATATATATTAATGATGAGTAAATTTCTCAAAAACCATAGTTTTATTGTACAAGATATTATAAAACTACATGTTTTAGCTTCTATTTTATAGAACCTATAGTTCTATAAAATACAAGATTAAACATATAGGTGTATGATAGTTTGTGAAAAAAAGACATGTTTTAAAAACTTGACCGCACAGAACCCATATAATTAACTCGCTGTATGTGATTACGCCACTGGTAGTTTCTGAAACTACAAATAAAAATTGACCTAATAAGTTTTTTTAACCCAGTTGAGCTTCACAGGGCAAAAAAAAAAAAAAACAGTACCGCATGCAGCTCAGCCCCGAGTTTCGTGGCCGCCCTGTCAACCAACTACAGCAAGCGTGAACAGTGGGTGCAGCCGGGTACAGCGAGCGCGTGGCGTGATTAACATTTGGCTTGAAATCGTGCGAGCTGAGCAATCGAACAGCTCCGCGCGTTGAAATCATGCGAGCTAAAGCCTAAGCACGCGTGCACAGTCATTTGTGTCGTGCCGTGATCTGAACAGTATTGATCCGCAACAGCCGTCCATGTAACTAAGAGCAAGGCTAATAATAGAGCCCACTGTTAGCTGTATGATGTTACCATGTCATATAGATTCATCACTACTGACACTCATACAATAGGGTGGGCTATAAGATTGGCTATTAGATTGACATCTTCTCTCTTTCTCTTTCCTCTATTTGTCTTGGAGCACGTGTAGAGATAGCCTGTTGCATGAGAGCCCACTCTTATTTTTAGATGCCTCTCTCTTCCACGTAAGCAAAAGTGTCACATAAGCGAGCTATAAGGCTCTTACTATACTTGCTCTAACCCATATGTAACAGTTGCCCTGTTGGACACCGACGCACGACCCACACGGGCAGTGGCGAAGCTAGAGAGAAATAGAGGGGGGTGCGAGAATAAAGAAGTGATGAAAAACATTTACCTAATGAAGAATGTTTGGATGGGAAAAAGAACATAAACATAGACAAAATACATAATTTGACTTCGAGTCTTTAACATCTTCTATGATTGATCCACCTAAAAAAGTGAACGAACGAATTATGACTCAAATTTTCATTTTTTATAAATAATGATCCAAAAATAATTAAATCTGATACGTTACCTTTAATCTTCAATATCAAATCTACGTTCTTTCATTTTCATGAAGCGACGGACCACTGCCTCATTGGTGACTTTCATCATCTCTTCTTTTTCCACATAGCAAATAAGGCTATTGCTCATATATTCATCACCAATGCGATTGCGCAAATGTGTTTTCACAATCTTCATAGCCGAGAAACACCTTTCAACTGTAGCAGTAGCAACGGGCAACACTAGTACAAGCTTCAAAAGTCGATAAACCATTGGATAACGATCACTCAAGTTATGCCTGCACTGGCGAGTAGGTACTGATGGCCAGAGACCTGAGTGCCTGACCTTGGTTCTTGGCTTCTTGCTGCACGCCAGAGATACGAGAGAGAGAGGCGGTTTGGGCGGAGCTTGCTGCACGTCAGAGATACGAGAGAGAGAGGCGGTTTGGGCGGAGAAGACGAAACGACAGAGACGAGAAGGGAATTCGCCGAGTCCTGCGATTCATCTGGCAACACGCACGGAAGGGGAGACGCTTGATGGGCTGCTCGTTGGGCTAAGGCGAGGGGGGTGCAGCATGATGGGCTGAGAGGGGTGCATATAGGGCCAAAATATGGAGTAATAACTAAATTTTTTTTGAGGGGGGTGCATCTGCACCCATGGGCCATAACTGGGCTTCGCCCCTGCACACGGGTTAAGGTCCATCCATATCTAAGGGATGGTGACTGAACTAGAAAAATTTTGACAAACTTTATCCATACAACTATATAGTTTTGTACAATAAATTTATAAAATTATAAATCCAACATATATACTTAAAATTTGCTACAAGTATAGTACAAATAGTTATGAGATCTTAGAAATCATAGACCATTGAAATCGAAATAAATTCAATCAACAAATTTAATCAATTGAAAAAGTGATTGTAGTGTTCCTCGAATTTTTGGGATGCCGGGACATCCTCCTCTGGCAAGGAATGATGCCAATTTCTTTTTTTTTTTCCCGATACAGCACAATTAGGTTTAATTTGGCATTACGAAGGTTTATATAATCGGGAATCTAGTTTGAGAAGAAATATAATGGACAAATCTTATCATACTTATCGTTCCGGATATTCCAACTATTCGATGGCATACTTATCGTTCCGGATATTCCGACTATTCGATGGCATCGCATCCTTTTCAGGTTCCGTTGTGCGGCGTAGCATCGCAACGGCAGGCTGACCCCTGAGCAGTGCGTGCGTACAGTGGTATATGTAAGACTCGGCAACAGGGACGAGCAAGTTACGTGCACTTGTGCATCTCCGAGGTTACCGAGGTTTCTCTCCTGGTTGCTCAGCCACGACCGTTCACATCGCGGCCAAAGCCGCTTTCTCTATTATTGTACAGAGCACTCACTTTTGCTTGCTCTCCAAAGCGAAACAAAGGCAAAGTGGTATCATGTTCATGTATGCATGTTGTAAATAGGATGAGCCTGTTCGACTAAAGTCCTCCTGATATCAGTGGCCAGCAGCAAAAAGAAAAGGCATGCACGGTCGCACTCACATGGACCATATGAGTATGTGATTCGCTGATGGATTGGAAGGTGGGACGGAATGCCATGGGTTTCATCAAAGTTAAGTCATACCTTGGTTGTATGCAACTAGCTTAGGGCATTCCCAATAGAGAGTTTCTTCTACTTGTTTCAAAGATATTCATATCACTAAGAAACACTAATTTATACAAAACTTACAATGCATTGTTTCTTAACATGGTTTTATCATTTAATATTTAACTATTACTTTTTCATCACCCTAGGAATGTATAAGAAACCACCATATCCACAATGCAGTTTTTTATGGTTTCTTAGCCAAAGTATTTAATGAAGAAACCATTTCTAGTTTAAGGCCATTCCCAGTGCATAGTTTCATTTCCCAGTTTCATAGTTTCATTTCCCAGTTTCATAGTTGTATGCAACGTAGCTTAGCTAGCTACTCCTTGGTTCTGAATACTCCCTTCATTTTTTAAATAAGGCGTATTTTAATTTTACAAAAGGATTAAAGTTGCATTGAAATTGAGAAATATATGAGAGAAAATGATTTAGATGGCCCCACTTAATTGTCATGGAAGATGAAAGATATACTTTGTGTGGGTGGTAATGAATAAATGCATATGGATGAGAGAAAATAAATAGGGGTATAGAAGGAAATGCCTCATTAAATCTACATACAAGCTTTATATTTATGAACAAAACTATTAAAAAAAGTCTTATAAAAATAAATGGAGGGAGTAAATGTTACTATTAGCTTAGCTAGTTACTCCCTTGGTTCCTGAATAAATGTTATTGAGATTTTTTCACGTCCACTAAGTTACATATGTGAAAGATTATATTACTTATCTTTATTATATTCTTGGATGGCAAGTCTTATTCTAGTCCATGACAGTAAATGATATTGAAAATAGTTACAGGCAGGGTATAGAAGAAAAAAATAGTAAAAAATCACCTCAAAATTATAGAATGACATGTATTTAGAAATATAATTTGAAAGTCAAAATGGCAATTCGGGAACAGAAGGAGTACATCTTAGTGAGAGTCAACAGCTGTTCTTTTGTAAGAACATATTTGCCATAGGACGGAGTATTAGGCATCCTAAACTTAGCTAAAATATAATGCAATTTAGAAAAAAAGGTCGGATTCCACGCACAACAACACGACTAGATACTACATTGCATACATATGTTTATACAAAAAATAGAACTATACTTGTTATACAACTCTTATGTTTATGATGAAATACAATTGTATTTCTTGTACGACCGTAACCGTTCTCATATCTAAGCGATTGATCTGTAGAATGGTGTGATTGATCTGTGTATTCTACACCTGCCGAAATCAACGGGGTAAATCTCTCTTTTCATCCGGTTAAAAGTGAAAATTTCTAACCCTAGAAAACGAAACGTGATGACTTTTTTTCTATCATTTAAATAACTAGCAAAATAGCCCGCGTAATTGTGCGGTTAAATATATAGGAGTACTTTCTTTTAGTTACTCGGACTTTAAAGGTATCTCCTCGTGCTTGAATGTAGATATGCCATGTAAATTTATTGCTAGTCTTTCAGACTTTGGTTTTTGATGCATGATTCGATTAAGACAATGTTTTTAACATGTATTCTTTTCTCTTCTTATTCAATTATGTACTATAGCTTCAATTATATCTCTTGCTTTATCTCTCGAGAGCTAAACATACATTTGTTAGTCAATAATTCATCATAACTACATTATGGTAAATTAAGAGTTAGATGTTTTTCCTGTAACGTATTCCTTCTAGCTTTATATCAAAATCTAGATCAATCTAAAAAATATATTTTTTATATTGCAATACTTTTTCTTATTGGTTTTCATTGTATCAAAAATTAAGAATGGTGAAGGCACAACTAGCATGCAAGAGATTAGGAGCCAAAAAAACATACCATCAATCACAATTTTTGTTTTCCTTCTTTCTTCCTCTCCCCTTTGTTTCTCTTTTGGCAACATTTTATTCCATAGATGCATGCTTTAATTTTTTCTTTTATCTTATTATTTTTACTTCTTTCAATGACAGTCTTTAGACTTTCTTGTACGTGTGAAATGGTCACATTTCACAAGATAGGTGGTTTTTTTTCTTTACTTGTTCAAACTACCCCGAAGTTTTTAAAAACTCAATCTCTAAGCAATAAAACTTGGTTTTAAGCTACAATATAATACATATCTCTAACCAATAACATCTAATAGCCACTACAATATATTTTTAATTGGGGTTCATTAGATAAGGGCAACTGTCGGCGTACTATACACCAGGGTACCCTCTTCGCCGCACAGAAGCGCGCGTGGCCCACGTGGCAGTCTAGCAGGCGGGTGGGTGTTTACACCCCGTCTACAGGACGTCAGTCCACGTGGCGCGCGGGCGAGCAGGTGGGCGACCACGCCCTGCTCGCCCGGCGCCCAGTCCACGTGGCAGTCTAGCAGGCGGGTGGGTGTTTACACCTCGCCTCTGAGACGTCGATCCACATGGCGCGCGGGCGGCGGTGGCGACCACGCCGCCGCCGGCGCCCGATCCACGTGGCGGCTGGCGGCGATTGGCGAGCACGCCCAGCCCATCGGTGCGGCCACGTGGCGCGCGGGCGGCGGTGGGCGACCACGCCGCCGCCTCGGCGCCCGGCCCACGTGGCATGCGGCGAGCACACCTCGTTTGTTTATTGCCATGCAAAAGGGTGGAATACGGTGGCTTCATCCGAAGTTTTTCGCCACCGCATCGTGTCGAGAAACAGCTTGCTTGTACCATGCATGTCGGTCCTAAGGAATTTCACATAAGCCTTCTCTCGACACCTCACACCTACCCGTGGCGAGGGTCACATTAGGAAGAACCGAGCGAAGGCATGCGTTGGCATTAATTAGCGCCAAGGAACAGGACAACGATAAAGGTGTAGTAAATGCATGTAAGATAGGCATGATGGCATCCCTCCTCCATCTGACTCGTGTAAGCCCGTGCATATAAGGGCACTTGAGAGTGTGGAGGGGAGAGAAAGAGAGACTCACAGAAGATTTGGTCACCAAGAAGCTCAGAACCAAGTCCAAAATACTCAATTCAAAATCAGGCAGACGTAAAGGTGTTACCCTTCTTGGAGGGGGGCTCAACACGGGTAAAATCGGTGTGTTCATTGACTTGAAGAGGCACTAGGATTAGTTAGTGTGAGAGGTCTTGGGGTTTCCCTCGCTAGGGTTAGCCAATTACCAAAGCCACCCCCTATTGAACTAAACCCGGCTCAGAGACTTGGGCTGTCTGTGGAATACGCCAAGCGTGGGCGCGCTGTAGGGGCTAGTAGTTGTTTTTTCCGATCATCTCCCATGAAGTTTGGTGTTTTCTTTCAATTACGTGCATCTCAGAGATGGAGAGTTCGCAGCATCAGGAAGGAGAAGAGTCGGACCATGTTCAGAGTGTGTCCCGGCAATCTCGTCGATTGCAAGACCGCCTTGCTCCACCCCCGCAGGGTGCTGACGATGCTCCTGTGCCGGCGGTGGAGCATCCGGTGCGACGCCGGCTGGCCATGGAAGCGGCCACCCCGGCTTAGAATCTGCATGCCGCTCGTCTTCTCCTGGACCACCCTCCGGTGGAGCTTGCAGGAGACTCCCCCGCCACTCCGTGGCTGCGGGATCTTGCCGGCCTTGTTGGTGCAGCCCAACTTCGGGTTGGGCCCCCCGGCCGGCAGAGCATCGGTGGTACTCCGCCCCTGTATGCTGGGGCTCGCAGGCTCCAGCCATACTGGTGGCGGCGTCTGGCCAGTGGGCGAGGCAGAAGGAGGCGATAAGGCGTCGGTCCCAGTTCCGAAAGGAACCGTGGGGACCTAAGGAGTCATCTTGACGAAGCCCGCCGGCGAAGCGGCGACCTTCGCGGCCGTGTGCCACGCCGCCCAGCTCAAGAGCAGGGGCGCGACAAACGGGTGGCCTCCGAAGATGGAAGTTCCTCCGACTCAGCGGAGAGTCCTATTTCTCGCTCTCCGGGCCGAGCTCCCGGCGAGCGGCCGGGCTTTGTTTATGGCGCTAGGTATCCGGCGTCTTCAAGTCAAAGGCGACTCCCTGCTAGTCATCAATCAAGCGAGGAAGGAATTTCAATGCCCTGACCCCACCATGGCGGCGTACTTGGCGGAGGTCAGGAAAATGGAGCGGCGCTTTGAGGGATTAGGATATACTCATATCCCCCGACGTGATAATCACCTTGCGGATGGGCTTTCGCAGCTTGCATCCTCGAAGGCTCCTGTCCCTGTCGGGGTCTTCGAAGAAAGACTATCGCGACCGTCCATTCTGACCCATGGTTCGGATGGGAATGATGGTGTCCTTGTCGCAGCCCCGATTCGGTGGGGACGATGGTATGGTATCGAGGCCTCGGCCGGCCAGCGGGATTGCGGCGTTCTCGCCACGACCTCCGATTCAGGGAGGAAGGCGGTCGTTCGCCTCGGCCCCTGTGTCCGGGAGGAAGGCGACGGTCTTGCTAATGCTGGCGCTAGGGAAATGCCTGGCCCAACAAAGTACCCGGGCGAACACCGAGTGCTCGCCACACTTGGCCAGGAAAATCAGTGGATAGATCCGATCCTAACCTTCCTGCGGGACCAAGTGATCCCCGACGATGATGCGTCAGCTGAGAAAATAGCACGTAAGGCCAAATGCTACACTCTGGTGGATGGGGACTTATACCGCCAGAGTAGAAACGGAATTCTACTGAAGTGCATCACTGGAAGAGGGGCGCCGCTCTCGATATCCATGGAGGCGTGTCACGGAGCCATATGTCCGCCGAACGCCTGTCGCAAAGCGTTCGCCGAGGATTTTATTGGCTCATCGCCTCCGGGATGCTTGCGTTTGGTGAGGACATGCGGCTTGTCGGGTTCTTCGCGAGCAAGTCCACCGACCAGCCCAAGCCCTACAAACCATCCCGCTCTCTTGGCGTTCGCGATGCGAAATTTGGATATCTGGTCCGTTCGCGAACCACGGGGCTTCACCCACCTCTTCGCCGCCATCGATAAATTCACTAAGTGGGTGAAGTCAAGCGAGACGTGCCATCACGGCTTCTTTGTCAAATTCATGCATGGAATATTCACCGCTTTGGAGTCGCCAACCGCATTATCATCGACAATGGAACTCAGTTCACCAGTGCGGCATTTCGGAGTTTCAGTGATGAGATGGGCACCAAAGTATGCTTTGCTTGGTTGCCCACCCTAAGAGCAATGGTCAAGCCGAGCGTGCCAATGCATTAGTATTGAAGGGTCTCAAGACAAGAGCGTTTGATCGACTCCTGGCGAGGGCGCTACTGGATTGAAGAACTTCTACTGTCTCGTGGTCGCCGTACCACGCCCGGTCGAACTCTTGGCGAGACGCCTTTCTTCTTGGTGTATGGAGAGAAGTCGTTTCTCCCCTCCGAAAGCCGTCGTTTGGCTCTCCGCGACGTCTCCGCCAGCGAGAAAGGCCACGAAGATATCCGCAAGAAGATGTCAACCTCTGGAAGAAGTTAGTGGCCGGGCCGCCTTCGTGCCGCCCGATACCAAAAAGCCTCAAGCGATACCATGCCACCGGGTTTCGAAGAACACCGGCGATGGGTGACTGGTCTTCGCAGAGTTCAGCGCATCTTTGGGTTACATAAGCTGTCTCCCCGGTGGGAGGGCCCCTTTAAGGTGGTCTCAGTATCTCGACCCGGGGCGGTCCGGTTAGCCACTGAGGATGGCCGAGAATTGGCGAATTCCTACAATGTGGAGTTGTTGCGAAAGTTTTATCCATGAAAAACTGTAAGTATCAGATGGTTCGTTTTGATCAGCCCCAGGATGGACTTGTCCCCCAGCTAATCTGCGGTCATTGGTTGTTAATAATGTTACTATCTTGAGAATTTTTGACTTCGTCATTACTCCTCTTTTTGTGTCCTACGGGACGGTTTGCTGCATGGATGCTATTGGTCCCCGGGTTTTGGCTGTCCCTTGTTGGTTCGTAATTATGCCTAATGTATGTGCTGGCTAAGGACGAGCAACCAGAAAGCGGATCAGCATGGTGCTTAAATGTGGTCTGCGACCTCGGGTTGGCTCTCGAAGCACCACCGTCGTCCCCACAAGTCTTTGCAGGCCTACTATCCTTCCTGGGAGTTCGCTGCCTTACCGCACATTGTCTTGGGCCATGTTTTGAAAAAACGGCGGGGGCATGGAAGCCAAAACAAGTGAACCAATATTGTCCCATGAACAGACTTATGTTGTCAGGATTTATGTTTTATGCACCCTGCATGATATTTGTCCGCCCTTGCAATAGCTGCATTTATGCGCGGGGCAAAATTTTAAGGCTCTGCCTCATGTCAGAAAGAAAAGGAATTTGTTATTGCATGAGGTGTCCGACCGTCGCCTGCCGCTTGAAATTTGGTCACCGAAGACTCACCGGCCGTCAGCAGCTGGGGGCTGGTCGCTCAAGACCAATGCCGGCCAGGGGCTGGTCGCTCAAGACTCGAACCGGTCGCCCAGCTTGGGGCCGGTCGCTCAAGACTCGGCCGGCCGCCAGCAGCTTGGGGTGGCTCAAGACTCGATCGGTCGCCTGTCGCTTGGGGCTGGTGCTCAAGACTCGAAGGTCGGCCGCTTGAGCTGGGCTGGTCGCTCAAGACTCGACCGGTCGCCTCGCTTGGGGGCTGGTCGCCCCGCGCTTGGGGGCTGGTCGCCTGAAGGCCCCGACTGGTCGCCCAACGCTTGGGTTATAAACCAGATAAGTGTTTCAAGTAACACTCTCAATTGTTTGTTTATGCATATGCTAAAATTGATCAAATTATGCATGGTTATCACGGGCGTCGTAAGCCCGATGGCTCCTTGGTGATAAAAGGAAAGTCTTCAGTGTGAGCGTCTAGCAAGGTTAAGTGACCAGAGTGTAAGTTTGGCACGGTACTCGAGATCGGCTCGTACACCTCGGGTTGGCTCTCGAAGCACATTTGGTTGTCACCGTTAGGTGCCGCTGGGCCAAAATCACTACAGGAACTTATTATCTTCTGCGCCACACTGGGGCACGATTCTAAGAGATCACGAGGACCTAAGTCCAGAAGGGTTTAGGCCAATGGCAACCTTGCATAAGACTTTGACGTTGAAATTACTCTGTACTTAGATACAGATTCTTATATTGTGAGGTCATTTTTGCCTAAGTTTGATATAATTTATGCGCATTGCGCCAATGCTTGTGGTTAGCTGCGTGCAGTTCTTGTAGGAATTCTAGGATGTTGCCCTGGGCTTAAGAGCCTAACAGGTATTTTGGCTACATTTCAAGTCGGCCGCCTAGCGATTCCAGCATGCAATATCAAACAATCACAGCAGGCAAGCGTTAAGGTAAAACCGAAAACATTGATGCACGACTAAAATTTGTTAAAGTGTTTATCTGCATAAAGCGGTTGATCAACAAAAGAAACAAAAACAAAGAAAGCGGCGTCGGCGGCCCTTCACTCGTCGCCCACGCCAATGTCGCCGACGCTCGCTTCTCCGCCACCGGGTGGAGACATCCATGACCGGCTCCTGCACATGCAGTCGTCCGGCCAAGTATTCGGCAGTCGCTTGAACGCGTGCCTCCGCCTGGGCGGCGTTCCCCACAATGCCGGCCTCCACCGCCACCATCGGATCCAGGGAGGCGTCACGGCTGGCCCAGCATGCCAGCATGAAGCTTGCAGTCACCGCCGCGACCTCTTGCCCCTCCCTGGTGGAGCGTGCGGCTAGGGCGACGGGCAATCCCCGGAGTGCCTCCGCGGCCTAGTTGGTCGCAGAGGCGTCTCGCTGGCGGTGTCGAGGGCGTCTCAAAGACCACGCCCAAAGGTTCCATGCATCGTTTGATGCGCTGGAAAGCCCTCTTGAGCATGGTGGTGAGGTTGCGCTTGAGGCTATCAGCCCCGTACTCCGAGGCCCTCTGCGCTGCCTCGGCCCTCTCCGCCCATTCTTTGATAGCAGCCGTATGTCGCGATAACCCTTTCTTACGCCATCGCGCGTCGCCCTCACCGCTCCGCGTCAACTCGTCGATGGCCCCGTCGGTTGCCTCGCCGTCCGACTCCGTGCCGTGCTGCCATGGCGGCGCAGAAGTGTCTTGTGTGTCAGATTTGAGCTCTGTGAAGAGCTCGAGGCGCATTACTGTTGGCGTGGTGGTGGTGGGAAGCGAGTTGGCGGGGCGTCGATGTCGGGCAGTTGCCTCGGTTCCTGCGGTGGCGGCAGCTGGCGGCGTTTGAACGGGAGTCTCCGTCGTCCCTGCACCTACAGGCGGCGTCGTCTCCCTTCAAGCATCTTGAGGGGCCGCCCTTGGCGTCGCCCTCAAGCTGAAGCTGGCCATGGGGACCTCAAGCCCGCCTTGTCGAGTGGCGGCAGGGGTCCCCGTCGCAGAAGGCGGTGGCGCCGTGGAGGATGGGATCGGTGCCACAGGAGGAATTGGGGAAGGAGCGGGCGCCATGGCAGCTGGCGCCGTCGTCGTTGGAGCCGGCGCCTGCTGCATTGGCACCGGTGGCGATGGTGCCGGCGATGCCGGAGGTGAAGATGCTGGCGCTGCAGGTGGCGGCGCCGGTGCAGTCGATGCTGCAATTGGGGCGGCCGGTGCGACCGCCCCAGGTGAAGCCGCCGCCACTCTTGGGCTGGTGGCGGCGGAGGTTTCGCCCATGTGGCGGGCCTTCTTCGCACCCGGACTTGAGGTGTCCGGGATGAGTGGCCGCTGCCGCGCCCGTCGCGGGGAGGTGCGTCCACGATCGTCGAGGCCTTGGCGGCGGCACTCTGGCGAGGCCGGTGGAGTCCATCGGCGGCAAACAACTCGACAATCTCGAGCGCTCATGGCTCCACATCGGCGAGTGGCCGGGCCGATGAAGGGAAGTCCAGGCCGGCGGGGATCGGCGGCATGAGCCCGGAGAGCCACCTGCTGAGGCGCGGCCCATCCAAGTTTCCCGCGCCTGGTCAAGGTTAAAAAGCGGTCTGAGAATCTTTGGTTGGTAGGGAGCAGCACAAAAAAGACATGAAAGCAGAAAAAAGCCAAGGAGTAGCAGTGAAGACTTACGGCCAGGGAAGGTGCGGGTGATGTCATTGTCGCCCGTATACTGCCACGCCGGGCGCATACGGCGACGGAGGGGGCTCAATCTTCGGATCTGAAATCCTCGACGATCGGTGCCGGTTAGGCGGCGTCCGCGCAGTTGTTGATGCGGGCCGCCATCGCCTGGAGCTCCGCCGTCTCTTCGACCAGCGAGTTCCAGTTCTCAGTGACCGCCGCCGGTCCGGCGGCACTTCAGCGCTCGAGCCAGCGTAAATGTCGTTGACGTCTGACCACTCGGTGTGCCAAGCCTTCCAGTTTGATCTGGGCTGGAAGGGAATGTAACGGGCAGCCATTCCATCCCGGAGGCGGAAATGGCAACTCCCCAGCAGCTCGCCATCGGAGGAGGCGCGGCAGAGGAAGAAATAGCGGAAGAGCGGGAGGTTCGGCATCACCCCCATGAACATTTCACAGAGGTGTGCGAAGATGGCGAGGAAAAGAATGGAGTTGGGGGTGAGATGAAGGTGATGGATTTCGTAGAAATAGAGGACGGTGAGGAAAAACCCGGAGAAAGGCAGTACCAGGCCTGCCATGATGCCCCACACGAAGATGATGATTTCGTTGGCGGGGCACTGTGGCGTAGGGGTCCCAGCCCGAAAATAGAGAGGGCCTTCCGGCACGACGGTGTGGAGTCTCCCCACCGTGTAGGAGTCCACTGAGGAAGCAGGAATGGAAGACGAGTCCGAAGAAGCCATGGAAGCGAAAGTGACGAAAGGCAAGAAAAGCTTGGAGGAAGAAGACGAAGTTTGCAAAGAGTGCTAAAAGCGTGAACTGCCTGGTGCGGATGGATCTATATGTATCCCCCACTCGCACCGATGGTTCACGAAAGGACAAGGTCAGGCGCCGTTTGGTCCCAAGGAAAATCAATGGATGCGGGAAGGAATCGAGGCGGTCGCATCGATGAGTGATGGCCCCATCCAGAATGCACGGCATTTAATGTAAGGATTCGAAAGACTCGATGTGCGTTCTTGGGTGGGCGGCTCTTGTCGGCGTATTATACACCGTGGTACCCTCTTTGCCGCCTGAAGCGCGTGTGGCCCACGTGGCGATCTAGCGGCGGGTGGGTGTTTACACCCGCCTCTGTGGCGTCGATCCACGTGGCGCGCGGCGCGCAGCAGTGGCGACCACGCTGCGCCGCCGGCGTCGATCACGTGGCGATCTAGCGGGTGGGTGGTGTTTACACCCGTCTGAGCGTCGATCCCGTGGGCGCGGGCGGCGGTGGCGACCACGCCTGCTCGCGGCGTCGGCCCACGTGGCGGCTTTGGCGGCGATTGGCGAAAGCACGTCCACCACCGGTGCCGGCCACGTGGCGCTGCGCGGCGGCAGTGGCGACCACGCCGCCGCCCGGCGTCCGGCCCACGTGGCATGCGGGCAAGCACACCTCGTTTGTTTTCTTCGCCATGCAAAAGGGTGGAATCTGGTGGCTTCATCACGAAGTTTCGCCATGCCGCATCGTGTCGAGACAGAACTCTTTGTACCATGCATGTCGGTCCCAAGGAATTCTGCTACAAGCCCGTTCCTCTGACACCTCACACCTACCCGTGGCAGAGGGGTCACATTCCGGAAGAACCGAGCGAAGGCATGCGCTGGCATTAATTAGCGCCGAAGGAACGGGACAGCGCATAAAGGTGTAGTAAATGCATGTAAGATAGGCATGATGGCATCCCTCCTCCATCTGACTCGTGTAAGCCCGTGCATATAAGGGCACTTGAGAGTGTGGAGGGGGAGAAAAAAGGAGAAAAAAGAGAGACTCAACAGAAGAGCTGGTCACCAGCAAGCTCTGTAACCAAGTCCAAAATACTCAATTCAAAATCAGGCAGGACGTAAGGCTGTTACCCTTCTTGGAGGGGGGCCTGAACCTGGGTAAAATCGGTGTGTTCGTTGACTTGAAGAGGCACTAGGATTCGTTAGTGTGAGAGGTATTGGGGTTTCCCTCTGCTAGGGTTAGCCAATTACCAAAGCCACCCCCCTATCGAACTAAACCCGGTCTGTAGACTTGGGCCTGTCAGGTGGAATACGCCGACAGGCAACCAACTCAAGCACCGGGTGTGATCGTCCCTGGCATGTCGCCACAAGCTGAGCAAGCAATTGACTAGATCTACCGTTCATGTTGCATATTTTACATGTGAGACACACCTAGCAGTCTTGCTTAGACAGAGTTCATATCAAATTGTTCATATATGTAGGGAACCTGGTACAAGCTACGAAAACACAAAGAAAATTCAAATGAGCAAACAAATAAGCTTGAAAAGTTAAGTTTTATATTTTCAACATAACTTTTTTATTGTACTTGGTATGGATTCTTTCTAATAATCTGAGCCATTAATTTTATTGTTATTTTTATTTTAATTTCAAATATTCTTATAATCTAGGATATTAATTTTATTGTTAATTTTTTAATTTGATTTCAAATATTAGTTTTAGGTTAGAATTGATATACAAATCGAGTGCTAATTTTTATCTAATTTTATTCTCAATTTTAGCAATATCGGGTTTTAATTAGGAGTTTATATGAAAATCAAATTTTATTTTTTAATTTAATTTTGAATATTAGTTTTTGGATTAAATTTGATATACAAATCCAACTGCTAATTTTTATCTAATTTTATTCTAAATTTTAGGTATGTTCGGGTTTTAATTTGCAGTTGATATGAAAATCAAATTGCTATTTTATTTTTATTTTTATTTTAAATTTATGTTATTTTTATTATATTTTACATGGACTCTTTCTTTTAATCCAAATTTTAGCTATGTCTGGGTTTTAATTTGAAGTTCATATGAAAATAAAATTTTATTGATATTTTTTATTTAATTTGAATATTAGTTTTAGGTTAAATTTGATATACAAATCCAACTGCTAATTTTTATCTAATTTTATTCTGAATTTTAGCTATGTTCGGGTTTTAATTTGGAGTTGATATGAAAATCAAATTGCTAATTTTTTTATATTTTTTATTCTAAATTTCTATTTTTTTTTATTGTACTTAGCATGGACCTTTTCTTTTAATCTAAGCCATTAGAACTTGAGTCCGCTAGATAGACGGTTAGATATTTTTCTTTAAGTAATAACATCTAATGGCTGCTATAGTTTAAGTTAGTTAGGATCCACCCGATTAAAGGTCAGAAATTTTGCTTTTTTTGTGAGAATTTCTGGCATATTCCTATTTTTGACAAAAGATCTGATGACAGTTGTAATTAGGGTTCACCAAATTAAGAGCTATATATATATATTAGAATATCTAGCCTATTTCTCTTTTTTCCTTAGCGACTCTCATGAGCCATGTAATTAGGGTCCACTAGATTAAGTGCCAGATGTTTTACTTTTAATGAGAATTTCTAGCATATTTCTTTTTTTTTTCTTAGCGACTCTCATGAGCTTTTAATATATAATAGATATACTACTATAGAAGTTAGGAGGAGATTGTGGGTAACAACACGATGTAAAGGCAGTCCCAACCCTCCACCTTAGCTAGTGTCCATAGAATTAATTACGCTGCCAACTAAGCAAAAATCTGATGTGGCATAGGAATTAAGGAAAGGAGAGAAAGAAAAACAAAGAAACCGTGTCTCATGCAAGAAACTAGGTCGGCGCGGGTACCAAGACGCAAGAAACGAGCAAAATCGGGGTTGGACATTTCTGTGCGCTTATCAAGCTGTGTTTGTGGTGCATGCATTGGTTTATTGCTCTTTCTCTCCTCTAGACACTGCTGTAAGTTCAACCTTCATTAGTTATGGTTTTGGTGTTAATGACAAATCTAATATTGAAATTATCCCTTAATGTGATTTTGTTGTTAATGACAAATCTAATATTGAGATTATCCCTTAATGTGATTTTGTTATTAATGACAAATCTTATATCGAGACTAACTCGTTTATTTAGAATACCCTTGATTAGTCTCATCGCATTGAAAAATGGAAAACCCAAGGTATGTATGCGCATTCCTTTAAGTATAAATTGCATACTTTGGATTCAAGTTAAAGTATGAACATCCCCATTGTATTAACCACAAATGTGCATCATGTTTCCCAATCCATATATTACATGGATGCACACACTTAGGGGGAGTTTGTAGTTTAACTTGAAAGTCTCTTTGTATTGATCTATTCTTTATTGACACATATAAGGATAAAGACAAAGAAACTATATCCTTGAGTATATATTTGAATTGCCTTGTTATAGTATACTCATGGTAATATAGGATATACTCCAATGTGATCAAATTGAATATGTGCATATTATATCCAAGTCAATCATATTTATGCACATATACATGTGGGGTTTATTCTATAGTTGATGACGTAGAGTAATGATCAATTCCATATCGTTTACACATAATGGATCATTACTTTTCATCAACATGAGTATATGAAAACTTGTGTAGTTAATATACTCATATCAATTTAAATGATAATTTAAATTGAGTTCAATTGTCTTGTTAATCATAAAAGAACATTTCATCATGTGTTGATGGTGTTCCTTGATTAATTAAGGACAAATGAATAGTTCTTAAGTATAATGAAGCATGTGTTGCATTATTGTACTTAAGACATACTTAAATCATTCAAATTGATTTAGGTTGCGCTCAATTGATCTAAAGGCATCCATTATGTGTTAATGGAGTGCAAGAGGTAATTGAGACAACCATGCATCTTGGACTAACTATTCTATGAGTTGTGATTGAGTTAGGTTAAGTCCAAGGATGATTGAGAACGGGATAAAGACGGCATCATGAGGTGATGGGCATCAAGAGAAGATCCCGAAGATAAAGAAGAGTCGAGTGATGATCCCGGTGGAGCGTAATGAAGTAAAGATCATAAAGACCCCAAAGGGGATTGCTTGCGTGCGGCGGCAAAGGTATAACTAGATGGGCTAAGGACTTTGTAGTCTTTGAGTCTAGTTTTTATCGCCGTACTATTAAGAGGGGTTGTCTCCTAGCTTGAGTTTCATCATGTGTTGGTGATCTCAATCCGCGTTCACTCGAACTCAAATCATTTGGATTTGGTTTTTGCATAAGAGTTAACCATTTGGCATGTGTTGCGAATGTGTTAAGCTTGTGTTTGGTTGTTGTTGCATTATGCTCGGATTTGCATGTGTTGCAAAGAAGAAGAGCGTATGCATTTGGTTTTCGCATAAAGCTTTGATTTGCAAGTGTTGCAAATAGGATAAGCTATATGCGTTGGCTTTTATGTGAAGTTCACTTTTGCATGTGTTGCAAATGTTGAAGCTTCATGTTTCGTTTACAAAACACAAATCTTTCTTAAATCAAAGTGGTTGCTTGGAGCTAAGATTTGCATGTGTTGCAAATAAAGAGCTCATGCATTTGAGTTTATTTTGGATTTGTTTGGAGCTAGGTTTTACATGTTGTCGGGGTTTCGTATAACCGGCAAGTAAATTCGTAAGTATTGGGGGTCACGCGCTCCATCTCCTCGAATGGTTAGACCAAAGAAGCCTCAGATTTATACTGGTTCGGGCTGAATGTCCCTACTTCCAGTTCGTGGTGGCGGTTTGAATTGCCTTGAGCTCAGAGAGCAAAACAGATATTACAGACGGAGGCTAAGGACAGGCCCTTAGCACTCGCTCGGGAAGAAGAAGTCGGGAGGGCTTTCCTAAGCCTGGCGCCGACCCGGGTCGGAGAACCCTGAGCGAGCTAAAGGGGCGGTGCCAATGAGCGAACTCGCGTGAGTGCGTGTGAAGGAAAGAAAAATCTATCTTCCTCCCTCCAAGGGCCCTGCCTCCCTTTATATAGGCCGAGGGGGCAGGTTACACGAGGATTTGAAAAAGAGACAAAGGATTGCCCCGTCCGGGCATCCTAGTCTTCGGTCATGATGACGAGCAGGCTCTCCGTCCGGGCGACCTGGTCTTCGGTCATGATGACTGACAGGCTCCAGCGCGTCCCATACGGGGTGGGTAGACACAACGGGCGGCGCCCTTTTCGGAGGGTGCGTATCTGCCCTCTGAGCGCCTGTCAGACGCTGACGTCTTGAAAGGATGGGTGCTTTAGCTGAGGCCGCCCCCTGGTTGCCTTGGGAAGGGACCGTTCGTCCCAATATTACCGTTACGTCTGCGTACAACAGCGTGCCCTTCGGCGTTCGCTTTGTCGTGGTGGAGACTGTGGGGCCAAGGCTTGTGGGGACCCCGGTCGAGGTCCTGGTCGGGTGCGGGTCGGGTCGGGCAAAGATGGAGATGTCGGCCCTGGGTCGGTCGGGGCCGGCGGGTGCGTCCGACCCGAGATTCGGCGGCAACCCCCTTTCTGGTAAGGGACGAGGGCCATGTCGGTTTCACCTTCAGCCCAGACTTCGAGGCTAGATAACTCGGAGAAATGCGATCTTGAAATAGATGTATACTTTGCTGTGTGGTATCCCTGGTATGGGTATTCGCCAAGAGCCCCTGTGGCCGCCCTGAAACGTGAGCGTTCCTGGAGGGACCTTCCGTTTTCGTCTGGTATGGTCTTCTCGACAGTGTGACGCGGCGCAAAGAGGGAACAGGTCTTCTGGAGAGGGACGTCTGCTTTCGCCGAGACCAACCAACCTGTCGCAGCTCGAGTCTTGTGCGCGCGAAGACCGGGAAGTGTAGCCCCGAGCAGGTCGGAGAGCTGGTCGGGGGGTTACACAGGCCAAAATGAACCCGACCGAGCTGGTCGGAGGGTCCTAATACGCGACCACGTCGGTCGGCTGACGCGGCCGTGGCCGGCAGGGAGGCCCGGATGCCTTTGCGTGAGGTTCCGGTTCCCAGCGCTTGTTTTAACGTCGTAGCTAGACGCGGCCGTGATCGGCGGGGAAGTCCGGATGCCTCCGTGAGAGGTTCCAGTTCCCGAGTGCTTTTTAACGTCGTAGCTAGACGAGTTAGTGCTATTTTTACACCGTAGCTGGGTGAGTTAGTGCTATTTTTACGCCGTAGCTGGGCGAGTTAGTGCTATTTTTACGCCGTAGCTGGGCGTGTTAGTGCTATTTTTACGCCGTAGCTGGGCGTGTTAGTGCTATTTTTACGCCGTAGCTGGGCGTGTTAGTGCTATTTTTACGCCGTAGCTGGGCGTGTTAGTGCTATTTTTACGCCGTAGCTAGGCGTGTTAGTCATGCTGGTTTAGCGCCGGAGCTAGGCGGGGGGCATCCGTCTCGAGTCCTCGTCGGGCGAGGCAATCTACAAGAGGAGAGGCCGCTGTCGATCCCACGTATAAGCCCCGTCCGCAGGTGTGGGACCTGGAGGGGGTGAGCAAAACACGTGTTTGCCTACGTCGGCCGAACACCGTGCTCGTGGAGCTGCAAACGGGTTATCCGAGTGGGCCCTGGAGATCGAGCGATCTCCAAGCGGACGATCCCTACGTCGGGTGTCCGACCCGCTGGGGGCGACCCATAAAAAACCTTTCTTTACTCAATCCCGTACCGGACCCCGAGCCGTTCGTAACTCGGGGCGCAGCTGGCTGCTGCCCTTTTGAGGGGCTCCGTGGGAGAGTTTGAAGTATGGTCTCGGACGCGAGCTAAGGCGATTGGGTCGTCCGCCAACCCATCTAGAGGCCCACCGAGGGCTCGCCTAAAACTTGCCCCTCGCTCGTTTGCCTGCCGGGGTCGGCGAGGGATCCATCCGGTGGATCTTGCCTTTGGGACCCACGGCCAGGTCTTACTCGTTAGGCATTCAAGCCTTCTCGCCACCTCGAGGCCGCGAAGGCCTGGTGGGCTTTTCCTCCTGCCTCGGGTCGGTTTGAGCCGACCCAGAGACAGAGATTAAAGGGTCGCGGGACGTTTCGCCCGGAGCGATGCCCAGACATCCCTGCCAGCATTTAATGTGCGTGCGGGAACTAAAATGCAAAACGAAATGATCGGGGGCGATTCGTCTTACCGGCGGCTTGTCGTGGCGTTTGTGACGGGACACGCGATGCTTTGATCGATAGGCGATCGGTCGATGTGTATCCAGCCGGTACGTGATTTGGTGGGCACCTGTAAATCTAGGATGAGTTTTCCCACCTCTCGTCATTGCTGCTCCCCTGCTTTTCGCGATTTCCACTCCTGCAAAATGTCGTGAACTTAGGTATACATCGCTCATCCACACTTGCACGGGAGAGGAGTGTTCCCGACCGACTGGGGGCCGCTCCGCATGGGTATTTCCTCCTTCGCAGAGCACTACTTATAATCAGAGCTGGGGCACAGCGCGCAGCTTTCGGGTTGAGGGGGTCACCGCTAGGGAGGACCATATAGCCGACCCGGTCACCCGACCCGTGAAAGTGTGTGAGCTTGCAGCCCCTAAGTGATATGTGGGGACTCGAAGTGGAAAAACGAATACGAAAAAACTCTTAAGGAAAAGATTGCCTTATCTTTTATTTTGAATGCGGGAGGTGTTGCGGCGGCCGAGACCTTCACTTGGGGCCACCGTGGCCTAGTCGAAAGGTCGCGCTGCGCTTCCCAGGTCGGCACAGCGTCCTTTCACCCCAACCGTCACGTCGTATTTTAATGCGAGACGTGGGGTGCGGACAGGGCACGTCCGCGCGACGGGACTTGCAGTTAATGCCGGCGCGACGCGTCGCCCGGGACGACTCCACTTCGACCACTCCGCCCCGGCCCTATAAATATGGTGCGGAGGGAAAAAGCCATTATGCGCAGTTCGCCTCCTCCGTCTTCCTGTTTTGCTTTTGCCCTTCGTCCAGAGAAGAGGGGAAGGATCAGAAGGCAAGGGCGTTGATGGCGAGTGGCGGCGATGATCGCGGGGCCGGCAAGCGGGAGGCAGTGGCGGACCCCCTGGGGTCGGGCCCCAAGAGATCCCGTACGGCCGACCCGTCATTGATGCGTGCGAGAAGGGGAGGGCTCGTATTGCCCTCGTCGATCTTCCGTATCCAGAACTCTCGTTCGGAGTGAGTCTTCTTTGTTCATCCCGGCGATGGCTCCGGTCTTCCTCTTGTTGCCAATGTTGAACTATTTGTTGTTCTGTCCAGCGCTGCCGGCTTTGGTTCTGGCGAGCCATCTGCTATGCCTGCGCCGGCCGCCTCAGTGGGAGGGGCGGGCGCCATCGCTTCTACGACGAGGGCGCGGGCAGCCAGTATGACGGCCGCCACGCGGGGCGCTTCCTTAGCGCCACAGTCGCCACTGCCGCCGCTAGAGGCGGAAGTGCTTCTTTCGGCAATCACGGACCCGATCCGCCGAAGGGGAGCTCGCGCAGGCGTGAGGAGGTGGCGGCGGAACGGGCTCGGGTCACGCCCTCGAGGAGGAGCTCGCCACGGCGCGCGAAGACGCGTCGTCGCAGCGGGCCCCGGCTGAGGCCACCGTGGAGGACCTCAGCTCGATGTACGCGGAGCAACTAGCCTCACGGAAGGTCTCTCTCTCCTGCGCCCGCCCCGCCGAGAACATGGGCGGGAGCTCGAGCCTCGGGGTGAGTCTCACCGAGCCTCTGGAGCTTACTCCGCGGGATACGCCTCCGCTTAACCAGCGGCCGACGCTTTTCCGACTTGCCCGTGCCTGCGTGGCGTTCAGCTCGCATGGGTCGGCTGCCTCGCTGGCCATGCGCGGAATACATCTTGGCATCTTGCGCGCTACCATGACGCGATCCTTCGACCCGATTGCAACTGTTGCCGGGATTGAGGGGGACGCGGACCAAGCGCGGGCGAGGGTGAGGCCGGCGGCGGAAAAGGTGGCCGAGCTGGGCGACGTCTTCGAGAGCAGCGACAGCTCCGAAGACAACACCGCTGAGGGCGACGCCTGAACGTAGCCTGGAGACGGCTCAGGCTCCCTCCCCGCCTCTTTTCTTCTTCTTCTTCTTTTCTTTGTAATATACGCACACTGCATAATGCAGCTTTTGGGGATTCTGCCTTACATTGCGCATTTTCTCCTTCGTGACAAGCGCTTCACTGGATGACCGTAGTCTTTAGGAATCTTCCGAGGTTACACGGGCGCAGGGCCAGGGCGCCGATACTTTGATGGAAACGCGAAGGTAGTGATGAAAATGCTGGCCCAGAGTCGTGCCTCAAACCGATAAAGGATCGTCCCCTATGGTTATCCCCCTTTCACCGTGACGCACTACTTCGAGACCGTAGCCGCTGGGGCGTGGGCCGTAGCGCTCTTGGCAAAAGGAGTTAACATCGAGATAGGCCACGATGTTCGACTGGTGCACGATCTCAGATGGCCACACGGGTAGGCAGTCCTTTGAGCGACGCACGACGATCAGGTTGTGATCAGTACGTCGCACTTCGGGCCTGGAGGCTTGGCCGAGGTCGCAGGAATAAGGGTAAAGTTCAGGGATAAAATCGCCTTAACTTTTCGATATTCCATGCATTGGGTACAACGTTGCCGTCGGCGTCTTTGAGTCGAAAGGTGCCAGGTCGGAGGACTTCCACGACGGTGAAGGGTCCTTCCCATGGAGGAGACAGCTTATGCCTGCCGACGTTGGATCAACTGGCGCAGACCAGTCGCTAATTGAAGCGATCGCCCGCGGACTGCCGATCATGGTAACGCCGCAGCGTCTACTGATACTTGGCCGATCGCAAAACGGCCACATCGCGCGCCTCGTCAAGCTGGTCGATGGCATCTTGCTGCGCGTCGTGCCCCCGCGCCTCGTCAAAGGCTTGCAGTCGCGACGCGCCGTAGTCCAGGTCGGTGGGTAAAACGGCTTCCGCGCCGAACACCAAAAAGAATGGTGTGAATCCGGTCGATCGGGTCGGCGTGGTCCGCAGGCTCCAAAGGACGGAGGGCAGCTCGGCTGCCCATCGTCCCGCGAATTTCTTCAGTCGATCGAAGATCCGCGGCTTTAGCCCTTGGAGGATCATGCCGCTGGCGCTTTCGACACAGCCATTAGTCCGCGGATGGGCCACAGCCGCCCAGTCAACACGGATGTTGAAGTCGTCGCAGAACTCGAGGAATTCTTTCCCTGTGAACTGTGTGCCGTTATCGGTGATGATGGAGTTCGGGACTCCGAATCGATAGACGATGTCGCGGAAGAAGTTGGCCGCATGGACAGAAGTGATGGTGGCGACCGGCTTAGCTTCTATCCACTTGGTGAACTTGTCCACCACGACGAGCAGGTGTGTCAGGCCCCCGGGCACCTTTTTAAAGGGACCGACCAGATCGAGTCCCCAAACGGCGAACGGCCATGTAATAGGGATCGTCTGCAGGGCTTGTGCGGGAAGATGCGTCTGTCGAGCAAAGAATTGGCACCCTTCGCAGGTGCGAATAATCTGCTCGGCATCGGCCATCGCCGTTTGTAGGGTCGAGGATGCGCCTAGAGGGGGGGTGAATAGGCTATTTACAAAATTCGATCGCTCACTAATCAATTCGCTCTAATCAACCCCTATGTCAAAACCTACACAATTATAATGCGGAAGCGATAAACTCGGTTTTGACAATTAAGGCCTAAATCAACTAGGCTCAATATGTGCACTATCTAAATTATGTCTCTACACAAGAATTGCTAAATTGATCAACTAAATAATACTAGCAATTCTAATTCAAGCAATTGCTAAATATTCAATAATGTAAAGTGCTTGAATATAAATGAGACAAGAGACAACCGATATTTTTCCGTGGTGTTCGGAGACTTGCCGGTCTCCCCTAGTCCACGTTGAGGCAAGCCCACACTTGGACCGGCCCCGCCGAGCACCGCCTCTTTCCACTAGTCGTGGTTTTTCACGCTATGCCGTGAGGCTCAACCCGAACCTTCACAAACTTGCCGGGCTTCTCACACCTTGAGAGCTCACAAGACGACGCCACGCCTGTCTAGGAGTCCGCAACCTCCAAGAGTAATAAGCCGCTCCTCGCTTGAACTTCACCGAGCACAACGAATGCGCTCCCGGTGATCACCAAGTGCAACACATGCACAAGGACCTCACTCAAGTGCAACACATGCACAAGAGCCTCTCAAACCCACTGCTAATTGCATCACATGCAATTAGTTCACTCTTTAGCTCAAGAACCAAATGTGAGTATGCAACACATGCAACACCTCACCCAAACACTCAAGCAATGCAGCAACAACTGCCCCAAGCCCCCCAAGGGGGTATTTATTGCCCCCACCAAGAAAACTAGCCGTTTGGGGGCAAAATGGGCGAAACTCAGCAAAATCTGGTCCAACCGGACCTCACCCGGTCCGACCGGCCCTCACAGGGCAACGGTCGGATTTTTGACCGTTGCACGGCCGGTCGCACCGCTCCTCGGCCGGTCACACATGACGACACACCGAAACCCGGCCGTCCAACCGCCAGCAAAGCCAGAAAACCCAAAACGACTCTTCGTGAAAACGCGATCGCGACGGGGCAGTCACACCGCACCCCCGGTCCGACCGGACCAGGCCCGGTCCAACCGCCCGAGCAGTCCAACCGCCCAGGGGTCGGTCACACCGCCCCTGGCAGACTTGGCTCCGGTTTCTCGCGATTTCTTTTCCGACAAATCAAAAACCATTTCTTGAGCCTATTAGATGATCAACACATGATCATACACACGTGCAAAACACATTTGCACCAATTTAGCTCACGCTCAAAGAATTGCAACCGAATTTCGAAAACACATTTCGCAAATAAACACTGAACTTACGCAATTAATCCTCTAGCCATGTAAGGATAAACACATGATCCCGACACTTTGCAAAACACATTTGCAAATGCCAACACATGCTCTAGGATCGAAAGACATAACTTCAAGGCTCATTTGCAAAACACATTTGCACAACTAACTAACTCCAAATGGCGAAAACACATTTCACCAAAATCCAACTCAAGATCTATTTGCAAAACGATACAAATCAAACTCGAGTTTATGAGATTAATCCCCTAGCCATGTGAAGATCAACACAAGACCGGTCAACTTGCCAACTCCGCTGCAAGCCCCACTCACATGCTCTTGAGATTAGGACTCATAAACCTCGGTTTATTCGACTGTGAACTTGCAAATAACGCAATAAACATATTTCATGCTTGAGCACTACTCTTTGCAACACATGCAAAACTTAGCTCCAAGCAACACCAAATTAACCTAATGAGCTCTCCACTTGCAACACATGCAAGCCTCTAACTCCACGCAACACCAAAACCAAACTTCACACTAAACCAAATCAACTGTATGAGCTCTCTACTTGCAACACATGCAAGCCTCTAGCTCCACACAAACACACAACATAAAATCATGCTTGAGCTCTCTCCTTTTGTAACACATGCAAAACTTAGCTCCAAGCAACACTAAGGTTTTATAAAGATGTTTTGCGAAACCAAAGCATGAAGCTTCAACTAATGCAACACATGCAAAAGTGAACTTCAAGCAAAAACCAACGCATTAGCTTATCCTATTTGCAACATATGCAAGTCAAAGCATAATGCGAAAACCAAATGCATATACTCTTTCATCTTTGCAACACATGCAAATCAGAGCATAATGCAAAACAATCAAGCATAGGCTTAACACATTTGCAACACATGCCAAATGGTTAACCCATATGCAAAAACCAAATCAAATAAGATTTGAGCTTGAGTGAACGCGGGATTGAGATCATCAACACATGATGAAGCTCAAGCTAGGAAACGACCCCTCTTAATAGTACGGCGATAAATACTAGACTCAAAGACTAGAAAGTCCTTAGCCTATCTAATTATACCTTCGCCGCCCGCAAGCAATCCCCTTTGGGGTCTTTATGATCTTCGCATATTTGCTCCCCCGGCATATCACTCGACTCCTCTTCGGGATCCACTCTTGACACCTATCAACTCATGATGTCGTCCTTGTCCCGTTTTCATCATCTCATTCATCTTTGGACCTAACTCAAACATAACTCATGAAACTTATTAGTCCAAGATGCATGGTTGTCTCATTTATCTCTTGCACTCCATTAACACATAATGGATGCCTTTAGATCAATTGAGCACAACCTAAATCAATTGAAATGATTGTAAATGTGTCTTAAGTATAATAATGCAACACATGCTTAATTATACTTAAGAACTATCCATTTGTCCTTAATTAATCACAAAACACCATCAACACATGATGAAGTGTTCTTTAACGATTAACAAGGCAAATGAACTCAATTTAAATTATCATTTAAATTGACTCTTCAAGTTAGAGTGTGAACTCCCCCTAAATATGTGCATCCATGTAATATATGGATTGGGAAACATGATGCACATTTTGTGGTTATTTCAATGGGAATGTTCATACTTTAACTTGAATCCAAAGTATGCAATTAATACTTCAAGGAATACACACACATACCTCGGTTCTCCATTTTTCAATGCGATGAGACTAATCAAAGATATTCTTAATAAACAAGTTAGTCTCGATATAAGATTTGTCATTAATAACAATATCGCATTAGGGGATAAATTTAATATTAGATTTGTCATTAACACCAAAACCATAACTAATGAAGGTTGAACTTACACCGTTGGCCAGTAAAAACCTTGGCGAAAGGCTTTGCCCACGAGGGACCGTGGGGCAGCATGATGTCCGCAAATCCCGGCGTGGAAGTCCATGCAGATTTGCTTCCCTTGGTTCGCCAGATGTATACGAGGACCGGAGGGCTTCTCTTGTAGAGGTCTTCTCCGACCAGTACAAAGGATTTCGCCCGGAGCGAGGCGCCGGACCTCGGTGGGATCGACGGGGAGCGATCCATCGGTTAGTCGGTCGATGAAAGGTTTCCTCCGATCGAGTCGGCGAGCAGTACGCCGTGGCCCGATTCAGAAGGCTCCGACTTCGAACGCTCGGCAGTCGGAGTGGGCGCATGCTGAGGGTCGGCCGGATGTTGAGAGGGAGAATCCAGCCGAACGGTGGGCTTGTAAAGGTCAGAGACGAAGATCCTCGACGGATCGGGTCCCACTGGAAGCGAGTTGGCGGTAGTCGGCTTCCCCATTGTAACGGCGGTAGCTATGGTGAAGTTCGAATCCCTTGAACCTTTCCTCCAATTTACGCACCTCTCGGCAGTATGCCGCCATACGATCGTCACGAGGCTCGGAAGCCTTCATGACTTGGTCAACGATAATCTTGGAGTCGCCGTGTACGTAGAGACGGCGCGCGCCGAGGTCGGCAGCAATCCGGAGACCGTTGACGAGTGCTTCGTATTCGGCGACATTGTTGGTGGCGTTGAAGTGCAACCGAATCGCGTACTGAAGCTTGTTTCCGAGTGGAGAGATGAGGACGATTCCAGCACCCGCCCCGTTTTTGGTGTAGGACCCATCGAAGTACATCGCCCGATGCTTGGGTCTTGAGCGCGGGTGGCGCTGGCCGGTCCACTCTGCGACGAAGTCGGCCAGGGCCTGCGACTTGATGGCCGTCCGGGGGACATACGATATGTCGTGGCCGTTGAGCTCGAGAGCCCATTTGGCTATTCTCCAGGAGGCGTCGCGGCTGTGAATGATCTCGCCGAGCGGCATGGAAGTTACCACGGAGATCGGATGCCGGTCGAAGTAGTGGACTAGCTTCCTCTTGGTGATGTGCACCGCGTAGAGCAGCTTTCGCACCGAGGGTACCGGCCTTGGACTCGAGAGTACTTGCCGATGAGTACACCGCCGCCGCACCTTAGTCTGTGGCCTTCTTCGATTCGCTCCTAACGAAGCGCGCTAACGACAGGGCGTGGCGGCGATGTAGAGGAGGAGCGATTCTTCGGCGTTAGGCGACCAACACCGGGTGTAGTTAAACGCCTTCAATCGATTGAGGGCTTCTGCGCTTCTGCGTCGAAGAAGTGGTCGGACTTCTTGAGCGGCTTATAAGCGGCATTCGCGCTCACCGAGGCGGAGACGAAACGGCTCAAGGCGCTAGGCATCCGTCGGCTCTGGACCCCTTCAAAGTTCTTGATCGGACCCATCTTCATGATCGCGCGATCTTCTCCCGATTAACCGATGTCGCTCGGAGCGATGAAGCGGCGATTTTCCTCGGGGACCCCGCACTTCTCGGGGTTGAGCCTGATGCGAAACCTTCGGAGGTTCGCAAAAGTCTCCTTTAAGTCGGTGACAAGGTTGTCAACCTTCTTAGTTTTGACGATAATATCGTCGACGTACGCCTCGATGTTACGCCCGATCTGGTCGTCAAAACACGTTGCATACATCGCTGGTATGTAGCACCCGTGTTTTTCAGACCGAACGGCATCGTTACGTAACAGAACGAGCCGAACGGAGTGATGAATGAGGTCGCGAGTTGGTCGGACTCCTTCATCGCTATCTGGTGGTAGCCTGAGTAGGCGTCCAGGAAAGACAGGGATTCACACCCCGCGGTGGAGTCGACAACTTGGTCGATGCGGGGCAATGGAAAAGGGTCCTTGGGACATGCCTTGTTGAGGCTTGTGTAATCAACACACATTCTCCATTGCCCGGACTTCTTTTTTACCAGCACAGGGTTGGCCAGCCATTCAGGGTGGCGGACCTCCTTTATAAACCCTGCCGTCAAAAGTTTGGCGATTTGCTCGCCGATGATCTTGCGCCTTTCTTCGTCGAAGCGGCGCAAGCGCTGGACGACCGGCCTTGAGCTGGGCCGAATATTCAAGGATTGCTCGGCGACTTCCCGCGGGATGCCTGGCATGTCTGAGGGTTTCCATGCAAAGGCGTCCCGATTGGTGCGGAGGAAGTCGACGAGCGCGCCTTCCTATTTGGTAGGGAGCGTGGCCCCGATGCGCACGGTCTTGGTCGGATCTTCGGGATCGACCACGACCTCCTTCGTATCCTCGGCGGACTTGAAGGATCCGGACCCCGACTTGCTGGAGTCGGGGGCGGATTCCGAGGTCTCCTTCCGGAGATTCTCGAGCTCGGCGGACGCAATGATCGCCGATGCCAACTCACAACTGGTTTTCTCGCAGTTGTAAGCGAGCTGAAAGGATGCGGCCACGGTGATGACTCCCCGCGGCCCCGGCATCTTCAGCTTGAGGTAAGTGTAGTTGGGGATCGCCATGAACTTGGCATAACATGGCCTCCCCATGATGGCGTGATAGGAGCCAGGAAACCCCACGACCTCAAAGGTGAGGGTCTCGGTGCGGAAGTTGGCTGGTTCCGAAGGTTCTGAGGCGATCGATATGCGGCGGATGGGCTTGCGGACCGAGAACGATGCCGTGGAAAGGCGCCTTGCTCGGTCGAAGACTTGAGCGAGGATACCGAGGCATCGAAGGTCTCAACGTCTGAGGATGTTGAAATCGCTGCCGCCATCCATGAGCACCTTGAAAGGCGCCGTCCCCACAATGGGGGCCACGACCGAAGGTATCTCCGGGTGCGGAGCGTGATCGGGGTGATCACTCCGGTCGAAGGTGATCGGCGACTCCGACCACCGAAGGTACTTGGGCACAGCGGGAGCCGCTGTGTGGACTTCACGGAATGCAAGCTTCTGCTGACGTTTGTCGGCGTAGCTCGTTGATCCGCCAAAGATCATGAGGCAGCCATCAGGTTTCGGGAACTCTTCGGCCGCCTCGTTGGGCTCGGCATCCGGTGCCGAGTAGCGCTTCTTCCCCTTACCCCGTGCGGAGGTTCCGGAGATGAAACGCTTCAAGGTTTCGCAGTCCCTGTACTTGTGTTTGACGGGGTACCCATGATGCGGACATGGGCTGTCCATCAATTTTTCGAAGTGGTCGGGATCTGGCCTTTTCTTTGCTTGGCTAAGGCGGTATGGTTCGGTTGCGACCACACAGGCCCTCATGACCTGCTTCCCTTCCGTTTCTTCTTGTCGAAGCGGTCGAGGTAGCTGCCGGCGTCGGCGACCTCTCACTTAGCCTTCCCTTGTCAAAGATGGCCCCATGACCTCCTCACGGAGGCGTGTTTGAGTGGCAATGTCGAGGAGCTCCTTGGTGGTCCTGGGCTTGGCGCAGCCCAGCTTGTGCACCAGGGCTTTCGACGAGGTACCGTAGATAAACGCCCCGACAACATCGGCGTCGGTGATGTCGGGGAGCTCGTTGCATTGTTGGGAGAAACGCCGGATATAATCCCGGAGAGACTCCCATTGCCGCTTGCGCTTTTGAGATCCCAGAGTTCCTCGGCGCCAGGTGCCCTGGAAGTTGCCGACGAAGACGCTCTTTAGGTCGGCCCAGCTCCTGATGGTGTTCGCAGGTAAATACTCGAGCCATGCTCGAGCAGAATCCGCGAGGTAAATGGGGAGGTACTGGATGACGAAGAGATCGTCCGTGGCGCCTCCCGCCCTGCATGCGAGCCGGAAGTCTTCTAACCAGACACCGGGGTTCGAGGCCCCAGTGTACTTGGTTATGTTGGTGGGGGCCCGGAATCTGGCGGGGAAGTTCGCGCGGCGGATTTCCCGGCCAAACGCCCGCGACCCCGCACCATCGAGGCTCGGGCTGCGGTGGTGGCGGCGACCACTGTCCGCGGCCCGGGACTAGACCGCCTTGTCGTCCGTCTTCTTCCGGGTCCCCACGGTGCCACGAACATTCTTGGCTTCGCCGGGTATTCGCGCGACCGGTGCGAGACTGGGGCGCTGGGGGGCGTATTGCGTCGTGCCAGACCCCCGCGATCTGGGCGATTTCTTGGTGGGTGATGGAAGAAGCCCCAATGAAAGAAACGGAAGGTCAGTACCTTTGGATCGCGAAGACGTTCCTGACCCGGAGGTTCTGGTAGGTGGCCTTAGCCCCGGATCCTCTGGCTCGGGGATGTCATGGCAACAATGCCTGGCGGCGACATTCGCCGGGCGCGAGGGAAATCTGATGAGGTCGTCGACCCTCGGCCATTCTTTATTGAACTTGCAGCGTCTTGTAGCGTCTGTGGCGCCGTGAAGGCCCGAAGCTTGCCTGCTCGGATCGGTGCGAGTTTGACAAGCTCGACCTCTTGAGCCTCGGTGCTCGCGTTCTTTGTTGGAGCTCCGTACGATGGGCTTAGAGAGCCTCGGTGCGCTTCATGGCTGGATTCCGCCTCCGCGCCTCGGACGCTGTTGGCGGCGATTCCCAGCCGACGGAGGTAGTGGCCGGGGCGTCCGGCCCCACCATGTTGCACTCGGGAGGGTACAACACGCTGGAGGTGTGCTCCGCGTCTCAGCCGGAATCGAGGTGGAGGGCTCTCCGAGAGATCGTGAGGCGGAGGTCGGCAGATGGCGGCCGTGGCCACAAGTCTTGAGCTTTGTGGGGTGTAATGCCGCCATGTGCGCAGGCTCGCAGGGACCGCTACTAGAGGTAGCGTGGCGGTAGACGGACTCCCACCTTGGGGCCCGCACAGGGTCCCCAAGCCGAAGGTCACCGAGGGTGTGGATGACGGAGTCCAGGCTCGAGGCAGGCGCTCGCGCCTGGACAGTGGCGGGGATGAGCACGAACTCTCCCGCCGGGATGGTGATGAAGTCGAGGGAGCCGAAGCGGATCCAGCCCCTTGACGCAGATGCGTCGTCGTTGGTGAAGAAAGCCATCGAGGAGAAAAATGGGAATCCAGAGATCGCGAAGATGACGTGTATGACTCCCCTACCGGGCGCGCAAGCCGTCGGGGTTTTCATATAGCAAGCAAGTAAATTCGTAAGTATAGGGGGTCACGCGCTCCCTCTCCTCGAATGGTTAGACCAAAGAAGCCTCAGATTTATCTTGGTTGGTGAATGTCCCTACTTCCGATTCGTGGTGGCGATTTGAATTGCCTTGAGCTCAGAGAGCAAAAGCAGAGATTCTGAGACGGAGGCTAAGGGCAGGCCCTTAGCGCCGACAGGTCGGAGAACCTGGCGAGCTAAAGGGCGGTGCTAATGGCGAACTTCGCGTGAGTGCGTGTGAAGGAAAGAAAAATCTATCTCCCTCCTCCAAGGGCCCCGCCTCCTTTATATAGGCCGAGGGGCAGGTTACACGAGGATTTGAAAAGAGACAAAGGATTGCCCCGTCCGGGCATCCTAGTCTTCGGTCATGATGATGGGCAGGCTCTCCGTCCGGGCGACCTGGTCTTCGGTCATGATGGTGTGAGCTCAGTAGCGTCCTATCTGAGGTGGGTAGACACAACGGGCGGCGCCCTTTTCGGAGGGTGCTTATCTACCCTCTGAGTGCCTGTCAGACGCTGACGTCTTGAAAGGATGGGTGCTTTAGCTGAGGCCGCCCCCTGGTTGCCTTGGGAAGGGACCGTTCGTCCCAATATTACCGTTACGTCCGTGCAACAGGCGGCCCGCTCGACGTTGACTGCTGTCGTGGCAGAGACTGTGGGGCCAAGGCTTGCGGGGACCCCGGTCGAGGTCCTGGTCGGAGCCTGTGGTAATACCTGGTGCGGGGTCGGGTCGGGGCAGGTGCCAGCGGAGATGTCGGCCCTAGGTCGGTCGGGGCCGGCGGGTGCGTCCGACCCGAGATTCGGCGGCAACCCCCTTTCTGGTAAGGGACGAGGGCCATGTCGGTTTCACCTTCAGCCCGGACTCCGAAGCTAGATAACTCGGAGAAATGGGATCTTGAAATAGATGTATACTTTGCTGTGGGGTATCCCTGGTACGGGTATTCGTCACAAGTGTTGCAAAACGAGGATGCCCGAGCAAGTTGGATTTGGAGTTTACATGCGGTACTTTGAAGCATGTGAATAGTTTTTGCAAATGTGTTTTGCAAATTATTTTGATCATGAGTTGATCATCATATGGTTCAAGTTTTAATCTTGTTGACCCCTTGCTAGCTTGTAGTCATGTCCTTGATCAAGTCTATGTGAGGGATTTCGAAAAATCAGATTTTAGACTTGAGTGACTACATTAGAGTTTTATTTTGGTGATATTTAAAAATATCTATGGTTGCTTAAATCTTGAAAATGGGTGGAGATTGTAGCCCTCGTGATAAGATTCGCATAGAATCAAAAATCACCCAAATCGGAGTTCGGAGTAAAAAGTTATGAGCTTTTTAGTGAGTGTTGCTGCGGTACTACCGCAAAAGTGGTACTACCGCCCGTAGGGGACGGTAGTACCGCCCTTGCGGTAGATTTTTGCCAGAGAAGGCTCTTTTGAAGTCTTAGGCGGTACTACCGCCCGTGAGGGCGATAGTACCATGAATCTAATAGCAACGGCTAGTTTCAGCACTTTTAATGCCCGTTTTGCCCCCCAACGGCTAGTTTTCTTTGTGAGGCATAAAAGGATGTCATGGGGGGCATTTGCTGGTTGATTGAGTATTTTGCATGAGGTGGTGCATGTGTTGCATACTCATATTTGATTCTTGAGCTAAGAGTGAGACAAATTGCATGTGTTGCAATTAGGAGTGGGTTGAGAGTCTCTTGTGCATGTGTTGCACTTGAGGAGGAGCCTATGTGCATGTGTTGCACTAGGTGATCACCGGGAGCGCATGTGTTGTGCTCGGTGAAGTTCAAGCGAAGGATCGAGTTGTTACTCTTGGAGGTTGCCGACTCCTAGACGGCGTAGAGCGTCGTGCGCGGGAGCTCTCAAGGTGTGAGAAGCCTTGGCGAAGTTTGTGAAGGTTCGGGTTGAGCCTACGCGAAAGCGTGAAAAACCACGACTAGTGGAAAGAGGCGGATGCTCGAGCGGGAGCCGGTCCAAGTGGTTGGGTTTGCCTCAACATGGACTAGGGGAGACCGGCAAGTCTTTGAACACCACGGAAAAACATCGTTTGCCTCTTGTCTCTTTTACTTTCAAGTATTTACATTTCTAGTATATTGTTCAATTGCTTGATTGTAATAGAATTGCTTAGTGTTAATTGATTGATCAATTTAGCAATTCTAGTTTAGAGACATAATTTAGTTAGTGCACTAGTGAGCCTAGTTGATTTAGGCTTTAATTGTCAAAACCTATCTATCGCTTCCGCATATATATATTTGATTAGATTTTGACATAGGGGTTGATTAGAGCGAATTGTTTAGTGAGCGATCGAATTTTGTAAAACGCCTATTCACCCCCCCTCTAGGTGCATCCTCGACCCTACAAGTGGTATCAGAGCCACGGTCACTCTCATTTAGGCTTAATCGTCTAGAGAGTAAAAAGGATGGCGTTTAGCGGATTAGTGCACTCTACCAATTCACAAATATTTGATGGCTCAAATTATGGTAAATGGAAATTATTTATGATTAATCATTTTAAATCCATGAGCCCACAAATATGGTGGATCGTAGATGTCGGCTTTTCTTCTCCACTAAATGATATTGCTCCAACTAAAGGAGAGGAGAAATGCCTACATCTCGACGCTCAAGCAACTAACGTTTTATTTAGTGTTGTGAGCGTAGAAATATTTAATCTCATTTGCAACCTCTCAAGCGTTCATGAAATGTGGATTAAGCTTCAAGAATTATTTGAATCATCCACAACAATTGAGGATTGCATTGAGGAGGAAATGTCGGTTGATGATTCTTCAACCTCTACATCAAGTGATGAACCGACATCTCCATCAACCTCAATCTCCGCCTCAAGTGACGACGAATATTCACTCCCATCGCGATCCGTTGCTTCATGGCGAAAGGTAAAATTGAGGTATGTAATGATGAAAATGATGAAGAGCCCTCTTATGATGAATTAATGAATATGCTAGAGGAGCTAAATGAATTTCTTGAAAAGGAGAAAAAGAAATACAAAATCTTGAAATTAGAACATGATTTGCTTCAAAATGACTATAATGTTCTAAAAGAAAATCATGAAAAAATCCTTTTCAAAGAATTCACTAAAGCTAGTATGGATAGTGCTATTCAATGTAATCTAGATGATGAATTGCCTTGCTCAAATTCTATTACAATCAATTCATCAAATAAATGCATATCCACATCTAGCGATGATTTGCCTTATTGCTCTAATGAAAATGCTTCAAGTTCCTCTATGTATTTAGATGCTAATCTTGTAGAGAAAACAAAGAGCTCAAAACCCAAGTCATTAAACTGGAAAATGACTTGAAGAGGTGCGTAAAGGGTAAAGCCCTCCTCGACGAGATCTTGAGCAAGCCAAGGGCGCCTCAAGATAAGCGAGGACTCGGCTACAACTCCAAGAAGGAAAATAGCAAGACGAGGCACAACGCAAGACACTCGAAGACCATCAAGTGCTTCGCTTGCAACAAGAAGGGCCACCTCGCCTTCATGTGCCCTAACAAAGTGGATGTCAAGCCACAAGCATCAACCATGAGGCAAACCGGCAAGGAGCAAGTCAAATCGGTCAAGAGAGGGCCAAATAGCGTGATGTGCTTCAATTGCCGGGAAAAGGGACATTTCGGTAAGAATTGTCCCAAAGGTACCACCCCTAAGCCTATTTTCATTAATGAAAATTATTTGCTTAGGAAGGACAAGAATGGCAATGTGTTTGCCAAGCTTGTCAAATCCCCTATGCCGGCTCAAAATGATATTCATTTGCATAGGAAGAGTAATTCTAGAAATGTGTTTGCTCAAAATGCTAGATTTCCTAAGACTAAGAAAAATCATGAAAATCATGTGCTTAGGAAAAATAACAATAGCAAAATATTTGCTAGAAATGCTAGATCCTCTAAGCCAATGCATAATTCTAATTATCATATGCTTAGAAGAGATCAAACTAGAAGTAGTTTTGCAAAATACAATTGCCCTCCTAAGTCCTCTCACTTAAATCCAAACAAATTGCCTACGAGGAATAATAATCGTAAAACTATTCCTAGTCATGTTAGTCAATTCAATAATATTAAAATTAGGACCATTTGGGTTCCTAAATCCATTGTGACTAACATTGTCGGACCCAACAAGGATTGGGTATCAAAAGTCGCCTAAAAGATTTTTAGGTGATATGAGATGGATTGGACGCTTGCCCATTCAAGAAGAGAAGGATTATCATTTTATACAAATGGTGTCAAGCTTGAAGAAAATCAAGTCCATCATGATCCAATGCCATCTCGGTAACAAGCATTTAAATTGATTCTTATATCTTATAGCCTTGTGTAGGTTATATTGCAATATTAATGAAAATCAATTTAGATTACTTGTTATGGCCACTTGCTCTCGCCTCTTATCTATTCTCTTATTGTAAATCTTGAGCAAGTTTAAAAGTGGCACATTAAGGGGAAGTGCTAAATCATAACCATGTATATCACATCCCTATGTGTGCCCATATTTACATAAGTGCTAATATATTTTCAAAATCAAGCCATTTGGCCAAAAATGAAAAATCTTAGTATCTATTACCAATCTTATGAAAAACTAGTTGAAAAATGTATACAAATGCTTTCAAAAGGTTTTCCAATGGTTTTGGCTTTACAAAAACTAATTTCAAAAGAAAATAAGTTTTTAACCCAAAAACTAGTTACTAGTATCTTGTTTTGACTTTAAACTTGTATTTTTATTAGAAGTAATTGTAAAAGGATTTTGAAAATAGCTCCAAAATGAAAAACATAGAGTTGGTCATTCTTAACAATTCTCGTATTCAAAAGATTTTCAAAAGACTAATCTATCAAAAGTTATTTGATTTTGAAACTCACCCAAAAACTATGCTTGACCTATATTAGTCACATTCTAGCACATTGTGAGTTTCACCTCTTGGACCGGATTCTTAGCCATATCTTAGTTCGAATCGATATTTCAAACTCATACATACCAATTCCAATCAAATATCTTCTCATTTGCTTCATTTGATACTTTTGGGAATAATATTGAAAACAATATGCATGCATATCCTTTTATATGGGCTTCATTGGTCAAAAAGGCAAAAATGTATTTAAAAGACCCATATTTGTGAAAATCTTTATAAAAGTTCTCAAATATGTATTTCAAATGTTTTACAATGCTTTCGGAGTGAAAATTCCTATTTTAGAAACAAAATAGCAAATTTGGCCTCTAATGGATCTTATATGATCTTGTTTTTGAATTAAATGAAACATTTTCATAAATTAAAATCTATTGAGTTTTTGAAAAAATGATCAATACAAAACTCATAGAGTTGGTCATTTTAAGCATTTCTCTAGTTCAAAGTTTTTCCAAACGACCAACCGTTCAAAAGTTATAGCCATTTGAATTTGGCTAAAATCTTTCATTTGATCCAAAATGACCTATTCTTGCATTTTGCGAGTTTTGCAATTTGAGTTGGATTTCTTTGTGTATCTTGGCTTTAAATAGTATTTCTAACTCATTCAAAGCTATGAAAGTTCAAATCTCCATAAATTTCAAATCGGATTGCATTATGAGCATTCAATGCAAATTGAACTTCTTTTCATACCTACAAAGCGCAATCTGCCATATCTTTTGAACGAAATGTGATTTTAAGGAAATTATTTTTGAGAAACCTTCTAAATAGTCTAAAGTTTATTTCTGGAAACTTTCAAATTATTTGGACTTTATTTGAGAAAGTTTTGACTTTTCTTTTCTTTGAGTAAAATTCATACCTACAAAGCAAAATTTGGCACATCTTTTGATTGGAGACTCATTTTTGAAAAATTCTTTTTGGAAAAGTTTCTTAGGAGTCTAAAGTATGTTTCTGTATAATTTCAAATTAATTTCAACTTAATTTGCAAAAGTTATGGCTTTTTCTCACTTTGATCAAATGCTGAAAATTCAGACTTTTGCATGGTTTTGAGCTGATTTGTAATTTTTATATCTCCAAATCAGAGTATAATTTGAGGGGACTATATTTGTAAACCTTGATCCTAAATAGTTGGTCTACTATGCCAAATTTTATCAGATTTTTTAGACCTCATTTGAATATTTTTCAGCCCTCTTTTGAAGCCTAAATGAAATGTCGAAATCTGAAAATCTGAAATTCTAGTACTTTGAAATCTTTGCGGTTTTCATGTCTTGAAGTTGACTTCAAGTTGGTATAACCTCTCAAAACAAAACTTGAGCATGTTTAAATGTATTAGCTCCTTGATTTTTTTTAGAATCCTTTTGAAGCTTATTTAATCGAGTTTTGTGTGTTTGGAAGAGGCTCTCCTTTTTGGCTCTGTCTTAATATAAAGTTGATCTTTAATAGACATAGTTTTAATCTTTGAGGAAAATGAGCTTACCTTAAAACAAATGTCAATGCATTTCTCAAAAGTGGTATCCTCATGCAAAATGATCTCTTACAAGTGGTATCATGGATTTTATTGCTCTTTTCTTCTAGTGATATTCTTGATTATTTGAATTTCTTTTAAGTGGTATCATAGAATTCGATTATTTCCTACAAGTGGTATTTCATTGCCTCCTTGTAGCATTGCTCCGATACCCAAATTCTTGATTAAGAATTTCCTCTCAAGTTAAAATTGTAAGTTCAATCGCCAAAGATTTCTCTGTGTGAGAGTCTTTATGAATTGAAATACATAAAGAGGAAAATCTCTAGTTGAGCATTGTTTTCAAGAGAAATTTGAGAATGCTCATTTCCTTTGAATCTTGAAGCAAAGCCCTTGAGATAGATTTAAAGTGATATCTAACTTCTCAAGTGGTATTCTTTTCGGGTTCCTCGTTTAATCCCATTAGGCAAATTGGTTGATGATTCTTCAAGAGAATCATATTAAATATTTGCAAAGCCTAATAAAATGAGGAGTGAGTTATTTGAATTTGTTTCAAATAACCCGTGTGATACCATTCCTTGCTTTTTATACTTATCTTTTCAAGTGGTATCCAAAATCTTATTCCTTGCCAAGGTCATAAGTGTTCATTCTAATTCTTGTATGACCTTTATTAAAAGAGATGGTTAAATGCCAAAAGGGGAGAGAATGATTAAGTTAAATTCTATAAGATGCCAAAAAGGGGGAGAATGTTTTTCAAGTTAATCTTTATAAGATGGTTTCTCCATTTTTTTGGTGTTTAATGCCAAAAGGGAGAGAATTAGGAGCTTAATATCATTTGGTTTAAAAAGGGAGCTTAATATGATTAAGGGGGAGAATTGATTTCTCATATGCATTTAAAAATTGTCAATGCTTATATTGTTTAAAATATGCATATGTATTCGAATAGCTTAAATTCTCCTAATATGTTAGTTTTAATCTAAATGTGTTTATTAAGCTTGGATTTGTCATTAATCACCAAAAAGAGGGAGATTGTAAGTTCAACCTTCATTAGTTATGGTTTTGGTGTTAATGACAAATCTAATATTGAGATTATCCCTTATTGTGATTTTGTTGTTAATGACAAATCTAATATTGAGATTATCCCTTAATGTGATTTTGTTATTAATGACAAATCTTATATCGAGACTAACTCGTTTATTTAGAATACCCTTGATTAGTCTCATCGCATTGAAAAATGGAAAACCCAAGGTATGTATCGCATTCCTTTAAGTATAAATTGCATACTTTGGATTCAAGTTAAAGTATGAACATCCCCATTGTATTAACCACAAATGTGCATCATGTTTCCCAATCCATATATTACATGGATGCACACACTTAGGGGGAGTTTGTAGTTTAACTTGAAAGTCTCTTTGTATTGATCTATTCTTTATTGACACATATAAGGATAAAGACAAAGAAACTATATCCTTGAGTATATATTTGAATTGCCTTGTTATAGTATACTCATGGTAATATAGGATATACTCCAATGTGATCAAATTGAATATGTGCATATTATATCCAAGTCAATCATATTTATGCACATATACATGTGGGGTTTATTCTATAGTTGATGACGTAGAGTAATGATCAATTCCATATCGCTTACACATAATGGATCATTACTTTTCATCAACATGAGTATATGAAAACTTGTGTAGTTAATATACTCATATCAATTTAAATGATAATTTAAATTGAGTTCAATTGTCTTGTTAATCATTAAAGAACATTTCATCATGTGTTGATGGTGTTCCTTGATTAATTAAGGACAAATGAATAGTTCTTAAGTATAATGAAGCATGTGTTGCATTATTGTACTTAAGACATACTTAAATCATTCAAATTGATTTAGGTTGCGCTCAATTGATCTAAAGGTATCTATTATGTGTTAATGGAGTGCAAGAGGTAATTGAGACAACCATGCATCTTGGACTAACTATTCTATGAGTTGTGATTGAGTTAGGTTAAGACCAAGGATGATTGAGAACGGGATAAAGACGACATCATGAGGTGATGGCGTCAAGAGAAGATCCCGAAGATAAAGAAGAGTCGAGTGATGATCCCGGTGGAGCGTAATGAAGTAAAGATCATAAAGACCCCAAAGGGGATTGCTTGCGTGCGGCGGCAAAGGTATAACTAGATGGGCTAAGGACTTTGTAGTCTTTGAGTCTAGTTTTTATCGCCGTACTATTAAGAGGGGTTGTCTCCTAGCTTGAGTTTCATCATATGTTGGTGATCTCAATCCGCGTTCACTCGAGCTCAAATCATTTGGATTTGGTTTTTGCATAAGAGTTAACCATTTGGCATGTGTTGCGAATGTGTTAAGCTTGTGTTTGGTTGTTGTTGCATTATGCTCGGATTTGCATGTGTTGCAAAGAAGAAGAGCGTATGCATTTGGTTTTCGCATAAAGCTTTGATTTGCATGTGTTGCAAATAGGATAAGCTATATGCGTTGGCTTTTATGTGAAGTTCACTTTTGCATGTGTTGCAAATGTTGAAGCTTCATGTTTCGTCTACAAAACATAAATCTTTCTTAAATCAAAGTGGTTGCTTGGAGCTAAGATTTGCATGTGTTGCAAATAAAGAGCTCATGCATTTGAGTTTATTTTGGATTTGCTTGGAGCTAGGTTTTACATGTGTTGCAAAACGAGGATGCCCGAGCAAATTGGATTTGGAGTTTACATGCGATACTTTGAAGCATGTGAATAGTTTTTGCAAATGTGTTTTGCAAATTATTTTGATCATGAGTTGATCATCATGTGGTTCAAGTTTTAATCTTGTTGACCCCTTGCTAGCTTGTAGTCATGTCCTTGATCAAGTCTATGTGAGGGATTTCGAAAAATCAGATTTTAGACTTGAGTGACTACATTAGAGTTTTGTTTTGGTGATATTTAAAAATATCTATGGTTTCTTAAATCTTGAAAATGGATGGAGATTGTAGCCCTCGTGATAAACTTCGCATAGAATCAAAAATCACTCAAATCGGAGTTCGGAGTAAAAAGTTATGAGCTTTTTAGTGAGTGTTGCTGCGGTACTACCGCAAAAATGGTACTACCGCCCGTAGGGGCCGGTAGTACCGCCCTTGCGATAGATTTTTGCCAGAGAAGGCTCTTTTGAAGTCTTAGACCGGTAGTACCGCGGGTACTGTAGCAACGGCTAGTTTCAGCACTTTTAATGCCCGTTTTGCCCTCCAACGGCTAGTTTTCTTTGTGAGGCTATAAAAGGAGGTCATGGGGGGCATTTGCTGGTTGATTGAGTATTTTGCATGAGGTGGTGCATGTGTTACATACTCATATTTGATTCTTGAGCTAAGAGTGAGACAAATTGCATGTGTTGCAATTAGGAGTGGGTTGAGAGTCTCTTGTGCATGTGTTGCACTTGAGGAGGAGTCTATGTGCATGTGTTGCACTAGGTGATCACCGGGAGCGCATGTGTTGTGCTCGGTGAAGTTCAAGCGAAGGATCGACTTGTTACTCTTGGAGGTTGCCGACTCTAGGCGGCGTGGGCGTCGTCTTGGGAGCTCTCAAGGTGTGAGAAGCCCGCGAAGTTTGTGAAGGTTCGGGTTGAGCCTCTGAAGCGTGAAAAACCACGACTAGTGGAAAGAGGCGGGTGCTCGAGCGGGAGCCGGTCCAAGTGGTTGGGCTTGCCTCAACGTGGACTAGGGGAGACCGGCAAGTTTTCGAACACCACGGAAAAACATCGTTGCCTCTTGTCTCTTTTACTTTCAAGTATTTACATTTCTAGTATATTGTTCAATTGCTTGATTGTAATAAAATTGCTTAGTGTTAATTGATTGATCAATTTAGCAATTCTAGTTTAGAGACATAATTTAGTTAGTGCACTAGTGAGCCTAGTTGATTTAGGCTTTAATTGTCAAAACCTATCTATCGCTTCCGCATATATATATTTGATTAGGTTTTGATATAGGGGTTGATTAGAGCGAATTGTTTAGTGAGCGATCGAATTTTGTAAAACGCCTATTCACCCCCCCCTCTAGGCGCATCCTCGACCCTACAACTGCTCATGGAAACCAAGGGTTGAGACTACCCTAACATTTAATCTTAATAAATGCAGAGTCGAATGTTCTATAGGTCCAAGTCCAAGAGGTGACAGCAGCTGAAATGGAAAACATGCTATGGAAAGAAATGCAAAAGTGATGCAAATAGAAAAGGAGTATAAATTATGATGCACACACCGGGTTGTGAAAGCAGGTGCTCCTTCCGTTTATTTTTATAAGGCATATTTTTTTAATGGTCTTATTTATAAATATAAGATTTGTATGTAGATTTAATGAAACCTTTTTCTATACCCCTATTTATTTTCTCTCATCTATATACATTTATTCATTACCACCCACACAAAGTATATCTTTCATCTTTCAAGACAATTAAGTGGAAGCATCTAAGTCATTTTTTCTCATATCTTTCTCAATTTCAACGCACCCTTAATCCTCGTGCAAAGTCAAAATACGCCTTATAAAAAAACGGAGGGAGTAAGTAACAGAAGGCAGAACAGAGCTCTCCGGTTCAGCATACAGAAAAACATGAAACTAAAAATTTTAATTTCTAACATCATAGCGAAAAAGATTAAAAACGAGTCAACAGTAATTGCAAATGCATTTAACAGACAAGCAGGACAGTAAGACCAAGAATAAACATCGCATTTTACGTAATACTTATTGAGATATATCTACGAGTGGCTTGTCCTGATGGACTGAAAAACGTCATTCTACCCCCAAACTAGCTAATTCAGCTTGCAAAAATCTATCTCGTGCCATCATAGCAGAGATGTTATTATGGGAACCTACCTCCTTGCTCTAAAGCTTCAGAAAGACGAACTCCTCAACTGACGGTGTCTCGCCAATCAACTTGAGAGCCTCCTTCTCAGGCTCCTCATCGACCCCAATGGCCATTATGGCCTGCTTTCCTGGAGCAGTCCTTCCAACGCTCATAAAATTCACATTTACATTCACCTTTCCCAAAATCGATCCCACCTTTCCAATGATACCCGGCTGGTCAACTTGGCGGCACAGTATCAGGTTGCCCTCAAGACTAACATCCACATTGAAAGGCCCGACGAGTGTGAGATGTGGCGCGCCATCCTTAACCTTTCCCTCTACTCTGATGTCGCCTGCGTCAGACAATGCACCGGCAAACTTGGACTCTACATTGGCAAGATGGACTTGGATAGAGTCTAGAGGGATCTCTGGTGAGCCATCAAGGAAAATTCTCTCCTCAGTGATGCGGAGGCCTCTTTGCTTGGCGACATAGTCAGCATTGACAATGTTAACGAATGCGCTTGAAACGGGCTCAACAATGCCTTTGGTGATCATAGCACGAAGAATTCTTGTGTCCAAGTCATCAGGGTCTCTAGCTGATGAATAGGCAACCTTGACTCCCTTAATCCCACTTCCACCAGCTACAAGTTGTACGACAAGCCTGCCCAGCTTCTCAGCAAGGACAACATATGGGGATAACTCGGATAAAACCTGTGGGACGAGATGAACTGTTTGATTCACAAACAGACTGCACAATTATGCCATAAGAATTTTTTCCTCAGCAATGAGAGTACCTCAGCAGGGACCATTGGGGCATTAACAGCAGTAGCAGCCAGTTCACCTTTCAATGCACCGATAACAGCCTCTGCAATTTCAAGGGCTACACCTTCCTGTAGAGGAACAGCACATAAAGCCAAGGGGATAACCTAGTAAGATAAGGTATAAAGTTTGTTACAAAACAAACCGCAAACCTGTGCTTCGGTTGTGCTAGCTCCAAGGTGTGGCGTGACAGTGACATTATCATGGTGGACTAACTTATTGTCTTTCGGCGGTGGCTCCTCAGTGAATACATCAAGCGCTGCCTGACTCATACCTCAAAGCAATCAGGAAAAAAGGCTAAAAGAACCTTTTCTAACGAAAAATATAAACATCATGTTCTATTTACGTTAAACAACATACGGGGCATAGAACAAGAGCTCTTTTACAGTGGAATAAAATCAATATAAGCCATCCATTCCTTTAAATCTAATGGTTGAAATCAATTTAGATTTAGTTATACTATCACCTGTAGTATTGGTAGTACAATTCATAGAGTGGTAAAAGGGTAAAAAATTCCGTCATATTATTTATCCTCTATGGTAAAACATGTCCTGTGATTTTAATGAATGGATAAGAAGCCTCTGAAGATCACCAGATGTTCGGTGAATCTAAAACTGTGAACGAATTAGGAAAAGTCTAAAATACTCCTGATGAATGGATAGGAAAAGTCTAAAATACTCTTGAGAAATGGATAGTTACATTTGATTTCTACTACTACTACATACTACCTGTGTTATCCATTGTAAAATTTCTCTAGAACAATGATATCAGAAGTTCATCACAACTATTTGATAGCAATATGCATTATCAACATTTCGACGAATGGCCATGACACAAGGAATTACCTGTGCAACTGTCCCGTTATCAAGTGCTCTCAGCAATGCTTCTTCATCAACTACCCCACCCCTTGCAACATTAATAATCCTTGCACCCTTTTTCATTTTTGAAAAAGTTTCATCATCGAAAAGCTTTGTCGTTGATGGAGTAAGGGGCATATGCAGTGAGATGAAGTCTGCAGTAGAAATGGCCTCATCAAATGATACAAGATCTACACCAATTGCCCGGGCTCTATCAACGGGAGCATATGGGTCATGAGCAATTATATCCATTCCAAGTCCTTTTGCACGTCGAGCCACTTCCGAGCCAACCTTTCCAAAGCCCATAACAGCTAGTGTCTTTCCCACCAAGGAAACACCAACATATTTGTTGCGTTGCCATTTGCCTGAATATGTGCAAAGCGAAACATGTAAAGCACAATGATGTATCACAACTGTTATTTCAGCATCTGATATCAGTCGATAACTCAAAACATTCCTGTTGCAAACTTGCGATATTGATAAATAGAGATGTTCTGAACCCAACAATGCTAGTTTCTTGCTCACGTCTCGAATTTACAGTTTAGTCTTGAAAACTTACTAATGGAAAATTATGTGCCTGAAATCTAGCAGCACAAACAAAAGAAAACAAAAGAAAATGCAATGTATCATATACTCCACAGAGCAACACCCAAAAAGAAACAAACAATACTATTATTATGTGGCTCATAAGAGGACAAGACGGGGTTACATGTTGCCATGTTGGTAAGTTATAAGCGGATTAACGATTTGATAGTCTTTATTGTTTATTATATTAGGAGCTCTGCAAATTTACTAAGGGTTGTTTGTTTTTGCTTTGGATTCTCTAAAATCTGATTTTGGATTGTGGTTGTAGAAAAACTGATTCTCTAAAAGCTAGAATCCAAAAGCATATAATAGGCCCCCTTCGGGACAGCTTCTGATTATGTAGATTCTGGATTGTAGTCAGCTGTCTGGAGAAGCGGCTGACTGGAGAATCTGATCGTTCAACAATCCTGATTATCTGTGCTGATTGTTAATTGGTGTCGGTGATGGATGAGGGTGGTGGAGGGGCCTAGGGACGATGGCGAAAACCCTTATACCTACGACGACTCGTGGGAGGCGGAACTCACAGAATCCGAGTCAGAATCCGCAAAAATCAGGTAGGTGACAGCTTCTGATTCTGTGTACAAATCAGATTCTGATTTTGGGAGAAGCTGTCTAGAATCCCCCCGTTCGGCAGACAATATGCTTTTCTTTTAAACAAAAGCTGTGCATAAGCTGTCCCGAACAAGGCTATAAAGTGGATTGTGGATTCTAGTGTATATGGATGAACTGGATTGTGAGAATCGAATTTTAGAATCGGACTATCTGTTTTTTATTCTGCTTTTGGCCGGCCATCACACACCCACCACACAGCAACTCCGACTTCAATCCGGCAAGCCTAGCCAGCCACGTTTCATCGTCGCCGTCCGCCACGCACCGTCACGAAGCGACAGTTCCGACTTCGCCACGATACGCCTCGTCGATGCGCAGAAAGAAGTCAAAGAACCCGCCATCCGTAGGCCGTAGCGTCCACCCAAATGAGCCGGCGACGCCCAAGCAAAGCCAGACAAGAGCTCACCGCCAAAGTCGCGACGATGCCTCGGCAGCACCGAGCCGAGTCAGATCCGCAAAGGAAGACCAGATACGGCCCGGACCGGCGAGGAGGAGCCACGCCGCGTGCCACCCGCATCCGAGCCAGCGGACCGGCCAGATCTGAGGAGGAGGGCAGATCTAGCGGGGAACGGTCCGACCGGAACCGGAATGGGGCGCGTTGGCCCGCGGCGCCGGTGTACACGCGCTGCCACACCCGCCCCGGCACGCAACGAGGCCAGAAACCAACGGCGCTCATGCCGCCAAGCCGCCGCAGCCGGCAGAATTTGTAGTTTGTGTTAGGACAACGTCACAATATCGACACCTGATCTAGAATTTGTACTGCAATTATCATTATCAATATATTCCTTGAGCAAACACAGCCCATGCGTGTGTGACGAATCTGACGATACAGTTTTTTTTTTCAATTTTATGACAGCATTGGTGTCAGTGCCACCGGTATTAACACTGCATGTACAAGTTTTCTTTTTACGTCATGCCAGCATCATTTACATGATGGGGGGAGCTGCCACACTAGATCTCTTTCGAATAACAAAATAGGCATATTGCTAAACATAACAGATAACACGTACTCCACTACATTTAATCAAACAACAATGCGCATCGATCAAATAAATAAATACCACTAGAAATTTGCCATCGCAATTCGCTGCCCCATTAATAACGATGACGCATATTGTTCCGTACGATTTATATATGCTGTGGTAAGAACAACGCAGTATATAGGGCTGTCTGTTTGGAGAAACGAGAGCGTACCGGCCTTGAGCGACGCGTCGGCCTGCGCGACATTGCGGGCCATGGCGGTGAGGAGCGCGACGGCGTGCTCGGCGGCAGCGACGGTGTTGGCGGTGGGGGCGTTGACGACGAGACAGCCGGCCTCGGTGGCGGCCTGGAGGTCGACGTTGTCGATGCCGACCCCCGCTCGGCCGACGACGCGCAGCCGGCCGCGCGCCGCCTCGAACACCTCCCGCGTCACCAGCGTCCCGCTGCGCACCACCAGCGCGTCGACCAGCGACACCTTGGCGCACAGCTCCTCCGCCGTGAGCTCGTACGCGCAGTCCACGTTCGCGAACGCCCGCAGCAGCTCCAGCCCCGCGGACCCCAGCTTCTCCGTCACCAGCACCGTCGGCTGCCCCGCCGCCGCCGCGACCACGGACCTGGCCGCCGGGGACGGGGCCGCGGCGAGGCTAGCGCGGAGGCGCCCCCGACGGAGCGGGAAGCCGCACGGTGTCAAGGTTCCGGTAGGCTCAGGAGCTGCGGCGGCAGCCGTGGGCGGCGCGGTGAGGAGGCGACGAAGCGGCGTCGCCAGGGCCATGGCGCAGCGCGTGTGTGTGATTGGTGAGGGGTGAAGTGGAATCTGGATCTGGTTTGTTTATTCAAGTGCTTTGCGGATGTTGTGATAGGTGTCGCCTGGTTTGTGGGAAACGGGACGATCGGGTAGTGACGTAGTGTGTGTTCAGCCTAGCAACGTTGCGTTGCCGGCTTTTTTTGCGCTTATCAGTTGACCGTGTCCGGACAAAATGGTAAATGTTCTCAAAGGATAACACCGAAGGTAAAATGTTCGAGTAGGAATTTGGAGTTGGGTTCTCGGGATCGTGACAGTAGGCAGGATCAATTTTTGTGTTGGTACGACGGAGATCAGATTTTTTTTATACGATTGTTTAAGCGGATCGCACCGAAAAATTTGATTGCATAGAATACAGTAGTTAGAGTAACGCTAACCTACACTCTATCGATAGAATTACTTTCAAAGGTATAGATACATTTTACTAAGTTTTAAGGCGTTCCATCCATATTCAGTAGGTTCCATAAGAGCTTCAATGAGTTGTATAAATGTTTTAGCATGTCTCCATAGATTTTAATGAGTTTCTAACATGAAACTACAAGTTTCGTCCAGTTTAAAATCTAAAACTTGATTTACAATAAGATTCAAAAGAATTTTAACTGAGTTTCAAGAGACTAATTTCAAAGTTTCAAAACACGTTCTGCAGCAAAAACATTTAAAACTAATTTCACAAGGTTTCAAATAAATTTCAACGTGTTTAAATAAATTTCAACACGTTTCAAATGATTTGAAGCTTTATTAAAAAAATGAGTTTAAGAATAATTTCAACTAAGTTTCAAAAAGGCAAACTCTAAGTTTCGAAGCATGTTTTGCAGGATTCATATGATTTCAACACATTTCTAAAAAATTAAATGGGTTTCAATCTAAAATTACAGGTTATGTCTGGTTTCTCATTTGAAACTTGATTAAGTATAAGTTTAAGAGCAATCTCAATTGAATTTCAAAAACCAACTTCAAAAGGTTCAGGAAGATCTAATGAGTTTAAAAACTGAATGAAATCCTATTGAAACTTAGTTGTGAAAGCTATTAAGAATTGAGAAAACTAAATTACATTGATGAAACATAGGTCCTTTTTGCAAAAAACCTGATAGAGAACCCACTCGCAAATCTGCAGAACTACAGATCCTTTTTGCAAAATAACCATTAAAGGATCTATATGTAATTTTGGTTTTTCTGGAGGGCCACCTCACGAGCTCGATGACATGGCATGGCTCCTTCAATCTCTTCTGCTTTAATAGGTACCGAACGTGTGGGGCATCACGCAAGAGGCGATCTTGGCCGCTGGAACATGATCGGGCAATTCGGACGTGCAGGGATGACGTGGCTGGGGCGAGGGAGCCCCGATTCCACTCGCTATGAATGCTAACTAGGAATGTTTTCACGGTGTGATATGTCGCGTGGGTTGTTTTTTTAGAAACAATTTTTGTTTTTTTTGGGCGGTGCCTTTTTTTTAATTATCGAGAAAACGCGTGAAACGGTTGGAAGAATATAAACACAATGACTTTTTTTTGCATTTATCTGCAGTCCTCTAACGAAGGATCCGCGATTGCGCTAAATCGAAAGGTCCCTTAGTATATAGTATGATTTGTGGTCATGTTGCTAAATCTTTTCTCTCTCGTCGTAGTTGCTTTAACATCGTTATTTTGGTTCTCTCTGCGAGATTCATCTTCTTCGTTATTGAGACTGTGCACGCTCGTGCCATATATCACAAAATTCTGATCCGATCCGAGAGCTGCTGCACACATCGTTGCGTGTCACGCCACGATTGCCACCCCCCACACTAGAAAACTGAGAAAACGCGCGAAACGTTTGAAAGGTTATAAATGTAATTACGCCTTTTTTTACATTTATCTAAGGTCATTTCACAAAGGATCCATAATTTTGGTAAACCGAAAGGTATTTTTCGTAAAAAATGGCTGAAAGGATAGAAAAGCAATTGCGCATTTTTTGTATTTATCTGAGGTCCTTTTAGGAAGGATCCGTGAATTCGCTAAATCGAAAGGTCCTTTTCGTAAAAAAAACGGCTAAAAGGATGTAAACGCAATTACATATTTTTTTGGGCTTTAACGGAGGGCTGACACATGGCTTGCCTCTCTAATCAGGAATCTTGCCATCTTTAATATAGGTATGATATACGTTATTATTTAGGTGCAGTCATTTCCAAATAGAAAAAAAAAGTAAGGGAAGAAAACAAAACACAACCGCAGCCGCTAGTGGGCTACGGTCGCAATTGGTACAGTACCGGCTATAGACCAATGGGCCAAACTAGGGCCCCCATTAGCTCATATCTGGGCCGAACGAGTGAACGCATGGTTGGTAGGCCCATTATCGCTTTAGAGCAAACGCTCCATGCGAGACAGCGAGAGCCGAGAGGGAGAGAAGCAATTCAACATATGTGCTCTTTAATTGGGTTTTTTTTTTGTTCGTCTTAAAATCCAAAAGGTCAAAGCTTAAACATATAAGAGGCCTTTTATCTGGATTTTTTAAAAGGTAAGCCTCCATATAAATAAAAGCTAAAGCCAATGAAGAGATTTTTTTTTGCTTATTAAAGGTTAATTTTAGATTTATGTTACTAAAGTTATGATAAAATTACCTATCTGTATCACATATAAAAACGGATTGCTTTTAGGCTGCTCAAGAAAAAAGTTGTTTTAAGTTAAAAAAGTCTTAAGACTAAAAAAATTGGGACTCATAAAACTTTAGGGACAGTTAAATCCTATTGTGCGTGCATATGGTCCAACTAGGCACCAGCATGCAATGAGCCAAACATTGGAGAGAAACACTGAAGTAAGCATCCGGATGTCAGTCCCAGCTTAGCGTTCCAAAGAGATGTCACGTATTGTGTATGCCCAGAGAAAAGACAAACAGACGAGACTTTTTATAAACTTTAGGAGGTAATTCTCGGTAGTACCTCAATGTAAATTTTAGTATCCGTTAAGGATGGTAAAAAATCTACAATCACATACATACAAACAGGGTCTGAGCCACCTCTCAGACGGGGTGGATGACCACCCAGGCTCATCAGCAACGAGCAATAGAATCATAGTATAGACCGGCCGCTGCTGCAGGCACCATAAAAATCAGTCTTCATACGAGCTCTTGGTCACAGTTAGATTTGCTCGTGCCACTAAAATTTCTCGGCTCCGGCACATACAAACCGCAAAAAGAAAGGTGGACTCGCGGTTGCGGCAGTCTATCTACCGGATGAAACTATTCAGATTCCACTCCCAGAACAGGATGCGTAGATCGATATAGATGTTTTTGTTTTCCGATCGATTCCTCGGTAATAATATCTCTGATCTCTACGCATTTGGTTTCTTGTTCGCAAGGTATAGCCATCCCTATTACGTACTACTAGTACTGCTACTAGAACAGTTTGGTCGTGTTGCAAAATTCATAATATGTGTGCTGACGCTGCTGGTAAAATCTTGAAGAGAAGTTGAAATATATGCACAACAGCAACAGATGAAGAAAGCAGGATGACTTTTACTGACTACTAGTACTTATGACGACAAGTATCGGAAAATAATGAGAACCATACATGCATGCAACTTGGAGCCCCGGAAAAATTCATCGATCTGGTCGACTGTGTGATCAGCAAGCTACACAAGTGGTCTCGGTTCCTGCTTGCAACTGTGATTAGTTTATATAATTAAGCATCATATCATCTTGCCCCTGATGCATCTGCTAGCTATCAGCCAGGGTCATGGATATATGCTCCAGTTCCTGGGAGTAGTTTGTATGCAACTCTGCAATTGGGAGATATCTACAGATAATCTGCTCTCTCCTCATGTGTGCAATTTGGATGCATCAGTGAGTGGAAGAGAATATTAGTCCTTCAGCTGTTCCACTTCCATGTGAGCCTGGGGACGCCGGGATAGCTAGGCAAGGTCTGGCTGTACTATTGTCGTTGGCTAATTTAGTCTAGCTTGTAGTACTGATTTTGTGGAAATGGCTATATACGTACGTGTGACCTCTTGTCTTCTTGTTATGGCCGGCGTGCGGTGGTTACCTTGGAATCTAGTTTGTTACTATCAAAATCTTCAGCAAACGTACCTTAAAAAAGATGCTTATAAATAGCTATTACCTCAGAAGTACGCAAGTAGAAGTTCATTTTAGTAAACATTGCAATACCAAAGGACCCTTGTAATCTAGGTCTAACCTGTCTTTAATCTTCTCGATTTCTTCTTGACAACATATAGCAGTACTGCGTAGCAGAAAATATGCCACCTTTCTGTACGACTGATAGATTAAATGTGTGTTTGGCAGGGATTCAACTTCTTCAGATTCGTGAATCTGGTGAAGTTGGAAATTCTAGCTTCACCAGATTCATGAAGCTGAAGCTGTGAGTACATTAAGAGTGTTTAGATAGATCATCTTGTTTACATTCTAGACCAAAAATATACACTTAATTCACTTTATTTTAATCTAGAAGTTTCAGATTTCAGGAGAAGCTGGAATCTGAAACTCTACCAAACAGGCCATAATTACTCTCTCTTTTCTTACAACAATCATATATTATACTCCAAACCTTTTCCTCTCTAATCAAATACTAGAGTACTTAATTGCTAAGCTGTCGTAATTCATTAGACGTGTCAGGCAGAGTCACCATCAGGAAAGACCACCGCTCCTTCACAAGCAACTAAACTAGTACTCCTCCCTACATGAAAGAACAGGCCAAGGTAAGCTTCAATGCAGGCTTGTCCTTTCTTCTCCCATTCTGCATAAATGAAAGCTCATCAATGCGTCAAGGCTTCTTCGTTGATCTTGGCAGCTCCTATAAAATTAAGGTAAATAAACTTTAGTTCAGACATCAGATCGCCGCACCATGCGTGTACGCAGGGAGGCGCACGCGCACACACCTGAGCTCGTCCCCAGCTATGTCTTAGCGTGTACTCCTGCTCTTTTTATTTAGTGCTCATCATTTGGATCTACTTCTTTAATGTTGGTCGCGCATACTTCATCTGCATCCACCCGATTATGATCTGGTTGATATGGATGCACGATTTACCAGGGGCATCTCATCCTCCATGTTAGGATCATCCTCGTGTGAGTGATTTCCCTATGTCTTCTCCGATGGATTGGACAATTGGAAAGGAGCATGGCATGGCATGGCATGGCTGGCCCTACCGCCCGCGCCGCTATTGCATGCACCTTTCCCATTTCTCCACTAGAAGCAAGACGTGCTCTCCAGCTCACAGGTCGCCGTCGCGATATGATTAGCCCTTGGAAAAGGAAGCTCTCGAGAGAGAGGGAAAGGAAGGCTATAAACGAAGAGAAGGGAATAAGGCTAAATTGGTGTGGAAATTGGTCAGTTCCGTCGAATCTCCCCGTCGCGCCCGCGCGGATAGCAATTGGGATGGGATTGGCATTTTGTCATGCCGCCCAATCCCATCATGGCATCATTTGCTTTTGCTCCGCGTCGCTTCGCACCCGTGAAAGGGAAGGGGGAAAAAAACCCTTGTGTTTAGCAAGCGAGCAGCCACCCAAATTCCGTCATGCGCGTTGCTAAATATGACAATTCCGGGGTTGTGGGGACTTGGGAGCGAAAAGATCCTCTTCTTCCCGGCGTATCTCGCCTTGCACAATGCAATGGAACGAAATGCCTTGGGAGAATTCGGTTCTTTCCCTTCGTTCGGCCGTGCCGTCGACGTACATTTCACACCGGCATATTCGTGAAAAATCTCAAAGAAAAATCTACTGGTACTGGTAGTGGAGTAGTAGTTTTAGTAATTCTTTTTTTAAAAAAATGACCCGAACACAAAGCATTCATTAAAGTAGAACGATAGCCGAGCAACAAACTTATACCCACGTCTCGGCTACGCGAACGGCAACGTCGAGCAGCCCTCAAAACAGAGGTTCTCTCCTCGCGTGCGCCCCCAGCCAACGGAGCAAGCGCTCGGCCTCAGTAGTTTTAGTTTTACAAACACGCTTCCTCTGCTCTGACAAGGGAGAGAACCTGGATGGACAAAGCAGGGGAGGGGAATCGCAGTGCTCACTGACAAACGGGCTCCACGTGACAGGCGGGCTCGGCCCGTCAGGCGTAGAGGACCTGCGCGTTGCAAGGCGCGAGCCCAGCGAACTCGGCGGGGCCCTTCACCACCTCCCAGTCCACCCTCTCGTCCTCCACGCCGTGGATGGCCGGCGCGGAGGCGGACAACGTCCCTATGGCGACGTCGAGCCCGGCGCCCACCACGTATATCCTCCGCCTCCCGATGCCGACCTCCTCCACCTCGCCGGCGACGACGTGCGGCCGCCTCACCTCCGGCGGCACTCCGCTGCCGGCCACCATCCTCCACTCGTCCCGCGGCTCGTCGTACCGCTTCAGCCTCCACTCCCCGTACTCCGCCACGATGTACATCCGGCCGCCGGCGATGGCGGAGGAGCCAGTCCACCCCTCCCGCATCCCGCGCGCCATCTCCGTCCACGAGTCCGTCGCCGCGTCGTACACTGCGGCCCGCGGCGCGCGCTCGAACGGCCAGGCCCACCCCTCTGTCACGTACAGCTTGCCCCCGGCAGCCGCGGCGTCGTACCTGGCCACCGCCGCGCCGCGACGGACCGCGGCCCGCGCCCACCTCCCCTCCACCGGGTCGAACACCTCCGCTTCCCCGTCCTCCCCGGCCACCACCACCCGCCCTCCAACCTCCCCGGCCGCCATGTATCCCCTGGCCGTCCCCATGGCCGGCGCCTCCTCCCACCCGTTCCTCGCCGCGCTGTACACCGCCACACTCCTCACCGCCTTGTCGGCCCCCTCCTCCACGCCCCCAATCACGTAGATCTCGCCGCGACAAGGGATCCCCACCACCGCAAACGACCCGGCCGCCGCGCCGCCGGGTACCGGCGGCAGCAGCAGCCACCTCCGGGAGAAGGGGTCGAGCGCCTGGCACTGGAGGCGGCGGGAGACGGGGTCGAAGGCGAAGGCGAAGAGGAAGGGTAGCGAGAGCGACACCGACGCCGCCGACGGGAAGAGCAGCGGCTTGGCCGGCGTGTCGGAGAGAAAGCGGTTCCAGGTGGAGGAGACGGTGCGGAAGATACGGTGGTAGAGGAACGGCAGGTGGAGGAGGCACTTCTCGGCGACCTCCTCCGGCAGGCCGGGGATGAGCTCCATCACCTCCGCCCCGGCCTCCTCGCCGGCGTCCAGCACCTGCTGCTTACTCATGGCCGAGAAGCTCATGGTGGCGGGGCAGAGTGCCCGCACGGGTTCTTCGTCAGATTTAGTGCGATTTGCAATGGTTTTTTTTTCCTGGGGAGATTTTTTAGCTTTGCTGAGGGAATATGGGGAATATGGAGGGGGAGTGCCCGAGTGGTGGCGAATTTATAGGGTCCATCTGGGCTGGAGGTGGGGGGCGAGCGGGTGAGCGGAGTCGTGTGATGTGGCTTTGCCTCGGATGCGTACTCTGCTCCGCTCGGCTCACAGTGGACTGCGAGATTCAGAAGTTCGGATCTGGTGTAGATTTCAAAGATGCTGGATAAATAGGCCGCTGGTTTTCGGCTGCACAGAAAGTAGCCAGTTGAAACAGATTCGGATTTTAGAAGGGAGATGATGAAACTGAAGCCATTCTAAATAGAACTTTAATGTCTTACGGGTTTTTAACTGCCCTCTAATTGAGGTAGCATGTGTCTACGTAGCGCTCTTGCACTCTTTTTATGTATTTTTATCTATTCTCGAATAGAACTGTAAATCTTGCTCACTTCTCCACCATAAAAACATTAATAGGCTCAAATGACGATACATATCACGTACCTCACTCTTCTATAGCAGCAAGTAGTCGGCACCACAGATACACTCATATCGAGCTAGACAAGAAGGGTACCGTCAAGTACATGTAGTGTGGTAGGTCTAGCTAAGCTCGATGAGTTCAGTAGGTTGGTTGCCCACAATCCTAGCTACTTGCCGAGCTAAGAGAGCGTAACAGATGATACATGTCGTCTGCCACTATTTTGGTGGTCGAGAACATATCTATTTTTATAATTTTATTCGAAGAGAGAACAAATCTGAAAAAAAGACGAAACCACGTAGGGTAAAGCCTTCCTGATTGAGCTCCAGCGCTCAGGGCTAAAACGCTCAGGACAGGCCCTTGTTAGCCGCTGTAAAACTACACTAGATAATGACCCGCGCTACGCCGCGGCGCATGTAATTTGTTTGCTGTGTCACGTGAAATTTTGATCGCTTAATATTTATGGGGAAAACTGTGTAATCCCGGTTTTTCTGTTTTTTTAGAAAAAACGTGTCAAAAATAAGCTAGAGGGAAAAGGGCGAAAAATTATTAGAGATGACAACCTTCTTTTGGTGAGCCTAACACTCTACGCGTTCACCGAGTAATAATACATGTTCGCAAAACCACCCACCGGTGAAAAATAGTCTAGAGGAAAAAGGGCAAAAAATCATTAGAGACGACAACCTTCTTTTGTCTAGCCTAATACTCTACGCGTTCACCGAGTAATAATACATGTCTAAAAAATATCAGAGATCGAGATGGAAAAGCGAGTTGGGGAAAAAGTCTAGAGATAGAGCTGCATAGATATCTCTGGTGATGAAAAAAAAATTTAGGGAAGAGCGGAGAACACAACCGTGAATAAAAAACTACGGATTTTTTGAAGCGAAAAAATAAAGGCGAATGACCCGTACGCGAATATGAGGAAAAAAAGCGAAAAACTATTAAAGATGACAACCTTCTTTTGTCAAGCCTAATACTTTACACGTTCACCGAGTAATAATACACGTCATAAAACCACCCACCGGTGAAAAATAGTCTAGAGAAAAAGGCGAAAAATATTAGAGATGACAACCTTTTTTTGTCGAGCCTATCTAGTGAATAAAAAACTACGGATTTTTTTAGAAACGAAAAAATAAAGACGAATGACCTGTACACGAATATACGAAACGTTAGGAACCTTTTACAAAATCACCGTCGAAGGATTAGATGTATTTTTTATTTTATAAAACTACCCACCGATTAAAAATAGTCTAGATGAAAAAGGCGAAAAATTATTAGAGACAACAAATTTGTCGAGTCTAACACTCTCTGAATCTGCGAATATGAGGAAAAAGGCGAAAAATTATTAGAGATGACAACCTTCTTTTGTCGAGTCTAATACTCTACACGCGTTCTCAGAGTAATAATACATGTTTAAAAAATATCGAGATCGAGATGGAAAATCGAGTCGGGGAAAAAGTCTCTGATTTTTTTGGAAGCGGAAAAATAAAGGTGAACGACGACGCGAATATGAGGAAAAAGGCGAAAAATTATTAGAGATGACAATCTTCTTTTCGAGCCTAATACTCTATCGTTCACCGAGTAATAATACATGTTCGCAAAACCACCCTTTGGGTGAAAAATAGTCTAGAGGAAAAAGGGCAAAAATTATTAGGGATGACAACCTTCTTTTGTCGAGCCTAATACTCTACGTGGCAAATCCATAAGTTGCTATAAACATTCGATGAATCTGCGTTTTTTTGGTGACGAAAACATTTTTTCCAGGTTTTTTGGGTGACGAGAATATTTTTTCCGTTTTTTTTTGTTGCGACATTTTTTTCGGGTTTTTTTGTTGCGTTTGTTAAAAAAATGGATCGTTAAGACGCGCCGGCAAATCTATGGGTCGCTATAAATTTTCGGATGAATCTACATTTTTTTAAAAAAAACCCGCGGTTATGACCCGTTGGCAAATCCATAAGTTGCTATAAACCTTCGATGAATTTGTGTTTTTTTGTGGCGAAAACATTTTTTTTGGGTTTTTTTGTTGCGTTTGTTAAAAAAATGGGTCGTTAGGACCTGTCGGCGAATCCACGTGTCGCTATAAATCTTCGGACGAATCTACATTTTTAAAAAACCCGCGGTTATGACCGTTAGCAAATCTATAAGTTGCTATAAACCTTCGATGAATCTGCGTTTTTGGTGGCGAAAATATTTTTCCGTTTTTTGGGTGTCGAAAACATTTTTTAGGTTTTTGTGCGAAAATATTTTTACGGAAAAAGCGGAGAAAGGACACGAACGTAGAAGCGAGGACTTGTTTGTTATTTTTGGTCTGTTTCGCTATCTGAAAAAATTAGAAAAGGGCTTGTTCGCGATTTGAACTTAACGGGAGGCTTTTCCGTAAAATACCGTGCCAGGGACCTAAACGCGAAGAAAAAAAATATTTTCATCTCACAAAAAATCGCGAAGGATCTATCCGTAATTTTGAAGAAGTGGAGGGACTTTTTCGCAAAATCGCCAAATGACAGGTGGTTTGACTGGTTGGACTGGAAATCTTTCGCCTGTAATAGAGTTGATATAAGCAAAAAAAAGTCCCCAAAAAAGGGTAAATACTAAAAGAAGGCTATTCTAGGTGTTCGGTTCATACTATTCCTGTCGGGTTTTTTTCTGATGTTATCTGTACATGTCACGAGGAGGAGCGAGGCTGATTTTCAGAAAAGTCACCATCAAGCGTGGACCAGGCTCCTTGGATCTTAGCGATCCCAGATTTGTTTGCCTCGTTCACAGGTTAAGACTTCAATCTCTCAACTGCTGAAAATTGTCCTCTAATCAAGAAAAAACCGCTTAAAATTGAGAACATGCTAAGGTTGCCGTACATACCCTGTAAGACGTGATTTGATTTGCTGCAGTATTGAAGATTATGTTTTAACCGATAATTTCTTTCACAATAGTTTATTTGTAGCTACAAAATCATAATCACGAGAAAATATTTTTAAATACGAATCTAACCATTTCATTTTGTATTATATAATATATATTATTGAACTAGTAGTTTATTAAAACTTACAAACTTTAAATCTTGAAATCCTTGTGCGCCCTACACTTTTCAAAGGAGGGAGTACCAACACTAAGGTGAGTTTGGTGGGTCGGATGAATGAGATAGAGATAGTTCTGATTCTATTGTTTTAAGTAAATAGAATGGTTTAATATTTATAAGAAATATTCTACTATACAAGATATTTTTTATTCAAACAACTAAATATATAAATATTTTTTTATTTTTTACTATCTCATACGGTACGACGTGTACAAAGCAACCAAACAGGTGGTGCTACCTCCGCTCTCGCGAGAGATGAACAGAGCAGGGGATGTTCCATCCGGGGCGTGGTGGGCCCGGGGAGGTGCATGCACCCGTAGTTGAGCCTGGTGGGCCTGGTGGGCCCCTGAGGAGGGAGTTCCCAAAGGAAAGAAAAAACATATGGGTTTGCGGCGTGTGCGTGGGCCCGGGCCGAGAAATCATTACTACTCAATTTTTTTCCTGTCTCTCGCTCCGATACCTTTTTGGTAGCTTGATTGATTAGGTGGCCGTACCGTTCACGCCGTCTTTCTCTTGCCTTGGGTTTTTTCTTCTTCTACCAAAATTTCCTCTCTCTAGGTTTCGGCGTCTCCTTGTTCGAGCACGCGATAAAAGACGATGTGCTTGCGAGTAGGATGAAAATCTTATCCGATAATTCGTATATCCGTGGATAAAATTTTTTATAGAGGTAGATATGTTTTTTTTTATTATACGCCAGTATGTTTATGAGAGCCAAATTTTATCTGACAAACAGGTATGGGTATGGAGGAGTTTCACCCATACCCGTTCCGTCCGATTACTCATCACTTTCTATTGGCATATGGGTTAGAACAGACGTCCAACTGGTTCCTTGATCCTTAATTTGTGATACCTCATTTCAGTAATTATTGAACTTGAGTATCTGTATGTTATTTGTTTGCATGTTGTCGGCGTATTCCACCGGACGGACCGAGTCTACAGACCGGATTTGGTTCAGTAGGAGGGCGTCTTCGCGGCTGGCAAACCCTAACGGATGAAAACCCTAGGAACTCCCACACGAAGGACTTCGGAGTCTATGAACTAACATGACACGCGGATTTTACCCAAGTTCAAACCCCCCAGCCTAAGGTAATAGCCTTACTTCCTGCTAGATTGCTTATTGAGTGTTTTAAGCGAGAACAGAGCTTTGGAGTTACAAGTTCTTCTTTAGGCTCTACTGCTTAAACTCTTGATGCCTCCTCCCCCCTCCCCATGCACCCGAGGGCCCTTATATAGACCAGGCTAACGGGGGTAGGTAAAAGGGGGTCATCATGCTAATCTTCATACATTTATTACTCCTTCCCGTGCTGTCCCGTTCCTCCAGCCTCATTAAATGCCGACGCATGGCTTCGCCCGGTCCGCCCGGTATGTGACCCCTTTGTGACGGGTAGGTGAGAGACGTTAGAGGAATGTGCTTGTAGCAGAAATCCTTGCAGTTGATAGATCTCGACAGCGAGCTGCGCCACCGCACGCATGACGATAGGGAAGGAGACTTGAGGTGAAGCTACCCGCAAGACCACCTTTTGCCTTGCGGCGGGCGAGCAGGCGTCCTCGCCCACTGCTTCGCCAGACGCCACGTGGCCGGCGCTGGCGGCCGTGGCGTCTTCGCCCGCCCGTCCGCCAGCCGCCACGTGGAATGGCTTTGTCGTCGGAGAGGTACCCAGTAAATCTGTTGACACATGTGTTGTTTTACTTCTTATTCTCATATACTCCATCCGTTTATTTTTATAAGGCCTATTTTTTGAATGGTTTTGTTTACAAATGTAAGGCTTGCATGTAGATTTAATGAGACCTTTCCTTCTATATCCCTATTTATTTTCTCTCATCCACATGTATTTATTTATTACCACTCACACAAAGTATATCTTTCATCTTCCAAGACAATTAAGTGGGGGCATCTAAGTCATTTTTTCTCGTATCTTTCTCAATTTCAACACAACATTAATCATTATGCAAAGTCAAAATACGCCTTATAAAAATAAACGGAGGGAGTACATTTGAAACTTTGAATTATTGATAATCATTCTTCAATTCACATAATGTAATTAATACCCATAATTTCATCAAAAGAATTGTATTAGTACCATAACTCATTAGCTTCTAGTGCCATTTGGTTGGAAAAATTGTTGATGGTGGCGAGTAAATGGATATACCCACGGGCGATGGGTATGGACGAGATTCTTCGCTTACGACCTTCACAAATATACTTATAAAAGAACTTTTAGTTCACAGATATAGATATAGATATAGGCGGCGTATTCAGTGCAAACCTCTCTTTTGGTGCAATCATGCAAACTCCTAATCTCAGCTCTTAGATCTCTCCTCAATGGCTAGATTAAAATTGGTGGGATTCCTCTAATCCACTTATAACTCTTTTCCACAAAACCCCATAGAAACCTTTTCTTCTCTCCCCACTTCCCTCCTCTTCAGGCACGGCAGCGTGCTCTCCAGGACAAGGACACGGCGACGAGGAAGAAGGTGCTAAGCAGGCTTAGCGAGGTCCTCGGCGACGCGCTCAGACTCGTCGAGTCTTGCCGGCATCGCAGCCTGCTCGCTTGGCTCTGCGCCGCCGGCAAGGACGCCGACAGGTTCGACGAGGTCGAGAGGAGGATGAACAACTGCCTCATGGACCTCGGCATCGCTAACGACGCCTGCATCGAGGAGCAGGCCATCCAGCTCGCTGCAAGCACAAGAGCCATCTCAGTAATTAAGCCCATTATATCGTAGATAGATCCTCATGTATGTGTATGGATGGATTAATTTTCTGCATGCATCTTGCTGATCGATCTTCTTGGATCTCTTTTTTCAAAGGCGTTCTTTGAGGGCCTCGCTAAGCATGCTCAGCACCTTCTTCCTCGTAAATCGTCGTGTCCTTGGCACGGAGAACGCTGTCAGTGCTCAAGAGGAGGGAAGTGGGGAGAGAAGAAAATGTTTCTAGGGGGTTTTGTAGAAAAAAGCTATAAGTGGATTAGGGGAATCCCACCAATTTTAATCTAACCATTGAGGAGGGATCTAAGAGCTGAGATTAGGAGTTTGTATGATTACACAAAAAAGAGGTTTACACTGAATACACCACCTAGATATAAACAAGTACTATCTGTGTCCGTCGCACATAATTGCCATCTCTACATGCGAGCATGATGGCTTTGGACATGGAGCATGCATGCACCGACTTCTCCCGTACCGAGGCGCCGCGATTTGACAAGAGGCGAGGCTCCCATGATGAGCTGCTCTACACTAGCCTAGCTGCTCGCGTACTCGTGTCTGTTTGTCGTGTGTGAATTCTGAAATCCAGATGGCATTTGCGTCAAAAACACAGAAGCTTGGGCCTCCTTAGCCGTTCTTGACACTATTTTTATCTTTAGATTTCTCCTAAATGAAATTATAAATTTAATCTTCTTTCTCACTATAAAAACACATATATATTATCTACCGTACTCTCCAAACATGACAAGTCACCGACACTACACCTACCGCTTATCTGCGCGGTACTCGAGCTCGATAAAACAGGGTACAACGATTCTGTGCGGTACCCGAGCTCGATAAAACAGGGTACAAGTACAACGATGCTTGAGCTTGGCAAGTAACTACCGTGGTACCTGACTTCGGTAGATATCTACCATAGTAGGAGGATGCAGTAGATGATATATGTTACCTGCTAATATTTCTATGGTCTAGAAGAGATTAGATTTAAAATTTCGTTTAAAAAGAAGTTAAAGATGAAAAAAAATGCATACAGGACAAAATACACTTAGGCCTAAAGAACTTGCCGGCGAAACGAACCATGCTGTATGAGTGCAAATACCGTACACTTTCTTAGTTAGACCAAGCGTATCCAGCCTACTCTACTCAAAACAAAGAATCATAATTTTTTTAAATAATATATTTTTTATTCAAATTGCAAAAATATATCTCGATTCAAAAAATTTGTAAAATTATACCTCTGTCGACATATGATTGGATGACAAGAGTGCAAAATGCATAAAAAACCGAGTCAGCGCTGATGTGAACTCTGTGTCGCCAAATAAAAAGGCGACATGGAATATTTTTGCGCCGATTTCATTCCAAAATTCACTGTAATATGTGAGCATTAATTATTAAAAGTCAGTATTATTTTGACAATTGATAAAATTTTATAGTTCAAATCAGGGTGCAATAAATTCAAAAAAATTTATATTTGTCAGCGATAATTCACGTAGTATTTTACAAAATTATTTGTCAGTTAATTTTGTTTGACAAAAAATTCAAATTTCGTTATTCCTCGTTTTCTTTCGGTGTGCGACAAATTTGATGAAAAATCAATGTTTTAATAAAACTCGACGTTGATATTATAAAGTGCAGTAAGTACAACAATTATAATAGTATAGCATGTGAACAACACCTAAGATGCAAACGGAATTCATAAACTGGGATACAATATAGGTACATACCTCTGGTGATGAACTAAGTCACAAAACCATACATTCTATGGCTATAATGGTCGGAATAGGTCGTTATTATAAAAATTATAATAGTTATCTATTGGTTCCTGATGAGATACTACATTCAGATACCTGATAGGGCTTAATGTAATCTCATCGTCAGGATTCAAAGGACTCTGAGAACGCAAGGTTTGTGGTCTAGGTAACATGAAATCGTCAACATCATCGTCATTTGTATGGTTAGGAGCTAGTACTCCTTCAGTGCTAGTTGAACGACCTCTTACATTGTTACTTGAATGGCATATTTTAGTAGTGCTTGAACAATCTGTTATGATAGTGCTTAAATGTCGAGGTCTAGATAACATGAAATCGTCATCATCATTGTCATTTGCAAAGTTAGGAGCAGGCCCTCTTTCGGTGGTGGTTGAATGTCCTCTTGAATTTTCTGTTGCAACAGTATTGGGTAGACCTCTGCCCCACCAGTTATCCTCTTCTGCGTCTTCTGTACGAATCAGACATCACATCCCCGCCAAAGAGTATATACATCACTACAAATTCTGGGACATCTTTGTTTAGCAACTCTTTATCCTCCGAGAATGATTAACACATAAAACGAGTATACAAATTAGTGAATTTATGGATAATACTAAAAAGATTAGTAAGGCAAACAAATAGAAAATAATTAACCTTAATATGCTCTGTATACTAATCGGGCAGTATCAGTACCCTATAAAGTCTCGTAGAAAAACCTATAGCAGAAGGGTGGTCAGTTAGTTCACACACCTTGAAATACCTTTGACACCACCCTTGCAAGTGCGCCTTAAGGTCGTCGTAGGTCACAAGATCCAGGACAGAGGTTGTTGCGTTATGCCTCGATAATGTCAGACGCTACTCTTACAATTTGGACACCACTTTACTTAGATTCTTCTCTTTGAACGGATCATTCTTTCCATTACGCATAACCTTCAACGTGTAATGAAGGGCTACGCTGTTCATATCAGGTGTCCATGAGAATGCTCTGCTAGAGAATCTAGCCATAGTGAAGTGTGAGTAGGAGCTGTGTATGTGTGCCTGCGGTTTGGCCTTTTATAGCCTTGAAGGGATGGTGTATGGACTAAGTGTGGAAATGTAAGATTCAATCGTGTAGACAGATAGCAAAATGCCGGAGTGTGTAGTCAAGTCGAGCTGAAAAGGCAGTCATGCATGCAAGGTGTCAGTATTGACAAATATACTGTGCAATAAGTGGTCACTTCGGAGTTAAAAGTAGACAGTGAGTGGTCACTTCGGATTATGCAATGTGCAATTAAAAGTACAACTGTTGACCATTAGCAGAAGATAATATCTATTAATGACAGCGTGTGATCAAATCGGCTTGACAAAGCTGATGGTAGAGTGTTGTCAAATCAATCTAAAAAAGTTTAAAGCATTAAGCAGAGTGTTGCAAGTTGTCATTGCAAAAAGTGATGGATGCTTTCTTTTTTGACAACTCATCTTGATAAAGATGCTACCTATGACTTGTCTAATCGGCCTGACAGAGCTACACACTCGTGAGTTGTCTAATTGCCCCGAAAAAGCTGCTACACTGTCTAGAATATTTCGTAACCAAATATAATAGTTCGTGATCATAAAAACCATATGTCATACAACATATTTGGAACGGATTAACAAAATATATAAAATAAAAAATTTCAACAATCTAAAACATAAGAAACTACTATCGGCTTCGTTTCTGGGTGGCTCCTTGCGGCTGGGCAGTCCTCCTACGAATATGCCTATGCATGTAGGTCAACTGCGTTGGCGCACGGTGGGCCATCTGTAGTCTAGCTGGAGGTGTAGCGTACTCCGGCTGAGAAGGCTGTGTCGATGGTGGTGCTCCCTATAACTGTGATGGTCCAGATTTATCCGCATCAATGAAGTATCTTGACACACCACTATCGTCAAGGTCATAGTCCTCATAGGTTAGATCATCAGGCTACCCCTCATAGTCATCAGGTGCAGGTGAAACTGTAGACAGGAACCACCATGCCTGCGAGCTTGTAACAAATGAAGAATTGTTGAGAGCATTCAAAAAATGATTGCAAAATATACAAAGTGCGATTAAGTACTCACGTTCGGAGTGAGTGGCTAGACCAGCGTGTCCAGTAGTTCACCCTCTCGCAGACGGTAGCGTGACGGTGGTACAAGAGGCTGTAGCATAGGAAGATGTACCTACAACACCCCTACCTCCACTAAGCGGCACGCCGTGAGCCACAACGTGAGGCTGGCGACATCCCGCCAACTCGAGGACGCGTCTCGAGCTCTCCCTAAACCTCGCGAAAAAAGAGATCACCTCCTCTCTGGTCACGTCAACCCTCGCGGGTCAAACGAGAAAGGAAATTCCCTGACTCCTCATAGTACTGGCCTAACACATCTATCTGGAAAATACATTACGAATTAATTAGCATGCATGTTTACCAATTGAGTGTAAATGAGATTGTAGATTAGACGCAATATGCCACATTGTGTAGAGCCGAGTCCGTATGGGTGGGATACATGTCCCTTAGCCTAGGAACATGTCTAGGAGGATCGGGGTCAATACGTACCAAACGCAGATGGGTACAGAAAATGTACCACTATTGGTAGCCGTGGTACGTCTGCGGGTCGTACGCCGCATCCTCAGCATGGACGTCGCCCAGAGCTCCTCCCCACTGCTTGACCCATGGCGCCATATGTACGTGCTAGGGGGTGGCCCCATTTACGTCCTTCCTAGTTTGGCTGTGGATAAGAAATAAATATAGCATTATTAGATGACATTACACAATAATAATTATAGAACACCAATGCATGGAACTTATGTGTGGGCGCCATATGGGACTTTATAGCCGACTTGGACTGAGAAGTCCTATCGTAGACTGAACTGCCTCATCTCTCGATGAACAGCGTAGCTCTCGACCTAGACGTCGAACAGAAGGAACCAATGTATACGCCAGTACGCCACGTCTCGTGTGCATAGGGTGGACAACCCACCTGTCACACGTAGTTGCACCTCTGCCTCTATGTACAACATCAAGCGTACGTAGTCGTCGGTGAGGTGGTCGAATGCAGCAATGAACTGCGAGTAACCCAGCCGCACCATCCTATGTGCTCACCTAGGCTGCAGTGAGGACAAAAAAATCAACACAGAATGTTGCCACTTAGTCGGCCACTTGCTTGACTGACAGTCTTGATAATCATAATAAGTGCTAGTATTTCTTCCTTGAATGCAACTGAGCAGTGCGAGCAGATTATGGTAGGAGTTTTCAAATTTCCCAAACCTCATTTCTAAGCTTTCTACTTCGCCCTCCATGCCTTTCCGTAGCTAATTGTGTACTGATATCTGTTCTCGATTACTCGGATAATAGCATGGGGCTCAAAATTGAGATTCTCTACTATCTCTGAATACATGATATTTGCGACATACCCAGATGATAGGTTCCTGTGAGCCATCAAGGTTTTCTCAATCAGGCAGATATGCTGGTCAACCTTCGAACATAGTCAGTAGGTGCCCCATTTTGGTTTGTACGCGTGCACTCTCTAGGGGCACCCATGGATCTCGCATACCACGTCGTAGCAGGTTAGGGTGGACTTCTTAACCCTGAAAGTCCTTACTGATAAGGCCCAATCTTTCACAGCATCCTGCATTGCCTCTTTTATCGGGTATATACTATTAGGCATAATCTCATTGTCACTATACTGCCAAGGTGTATTGTTACTTTCATTCACAGCCAGCTTATTAAATTAATGCGTGCTCTAATCTGTTGGCACAAGCTGCTCCGCACCTCCATCTTCCTCATCCGAGTCATCGTCATCTTCCACTTCTCTTCTGGTATATTCACGGTCTTCCTCTTCCATCCTTGCTGTTATTTCCTCACCTTCGTCTACTTGTCTTCGTGCTTCTTATCCAATGTTTCCATCATCCTTCTCAACCTCAACTTGTTCACCACTCTGGTAAATAATATGGGACGAAAGGGCCACCGGCCTCATTGCTATCACAAAACCTTGCCTCCACCACCACTATGTCGTTGTGACAAGGGGAGCATTGCACCGTGGGATGAAAGGTTCACCGGCCTCACTGCCGTCACTATCTTCAAGGAGAACGACGGAACAAGGAGGCCACACCACTCTCGAGCTCGCCCTTGAGCTATGTGTGGCGGCACTGTCACTGGGGAAGAACCACCGATAGCGGCCGGGGAGGAGTGGATACAGTGGTGGCGTGATTTGGTAAGGATGGATCTGATGACAACATGACCGCGGTACATTGGATCCGACTAGCGATAGGAAGGGGGACGCATGATCCAACGTTGATGTGACTGGGAAAGAAACACAGTCATAGCAACATTTTGCCACTCAACTAGTAATTAGTACTCCCTTCATCCCATAGAACAGAGTGCACAAAAATCTAATTGGAATCCCATTTTATAGGGCGCTTTGTGATTTGTCATCCGTTTCTTTCGCAATTGCCCCTGCACATGCATGGTCCTGGTCAAGTGGGCGGGTTTGTTCCTGATTCCATGTGATTTGCTCGCTTTCTATCTTTATGCGTGGTCCTTCCAGAAAATACCGTCGTTCTGCGTGCTCCTTCCAGAAAACACCTCGCCCTCGTATCCCACACATGGATGTCGCAGGAGGTGACCAGCAAGGCCTTCATGGCACAGTGGCGGATAGCCTGCGCGCGGCGGCCACCGGGTTGCCGCGGCGGTGGACATCCTCCATGGTGCTTCGTCGGATGGCCTGCTCGCAGCGGCGGATGCCCTGGGTATGGCGGCAAACCGGCTAGATGGTGTAGCATCAGCCGGCCTGTGCGTGGCGACGGTCGGTCTGCACCATGCGGCGAACGTCCTGCGCACAGTGACGGTGGAGGACGTGCATGGTGCGGTGACGGCGGGGGAGGACGACCTGCGGGGGGAGCGACACGAGGCGCGTACGGTACGAAACCAACTCCAGCGCGGGTGGCGACAGAATAAAAAAAACGCGTTGTGGACTGCGCATGCAGTGGGCGAATAAAAATTATCCCTACATGAATGGCAACGGAGGAGTAAAAAACGGGCTATTGATGGAAAGTTGGGCTGGCTGTTAATCAGAAGCAGCATCGATAGAAAATCACTGCGTTAGTAATCACGTCCAGGCTAGTACGCCTTATAAATTGAGATAGTGGGAGTATAAACCTTGCAAAAGTCAACGAGTTAACAGACACACCGACTAAAAGGCAGAATAGATTCCTGGTCCTTACATCATCATCTGTAATATACAATTTTGGGGAAATTATTGGGCTGAAAAAACTATTTTCCATCCCAGCTTTTGGCATGAAAGATACATATCAGTGGCGGTCAATGGTACTAGCCAGTTGTTGCTGCAACTGTAGAAAGACAATTAATCATATTTAGTCGTTCGTCCGACTGTGGGATCAACAGTTCAAGGAGACGTTTTCTTCTCATTTTCCCACGGTGATCTCTATCTGATCTAGAGAGGTACATGGCGAAGTGATAGATTTCGCCATCAGATCACAAATATTTCATTGCCAATGCCCAAGTGAAGAGCGGGCATGCATGAATTAACTACTGGCCGGCATCATGCACAGAGAGAGAGAGAGCATAAATTCTGGTCAAATTAATAACAAAGATAAGGAGGCGAGTATCATGCATGCGTATGTAGATCATAACTAGATCGATTCTACACTCCAGTCAGAAGCAAGCAGTTAAGATGATGTGAGTCCTCTTACTAACTAGTAGTAGCCGCCAAGATATGCGCAATTGGTGGATTATGATCGGAGAAGCTGGCGATGAAATGCGGAATTTGATGGGAGAGTGGAGGCGAAAACGATGGACCTCTCAAAAGTTTGGAGGCCGCGAAGACCAGCGAGCGCTTGGCATATGCACTTGCACAGAATTAGGTCAGGCATCGGCGTCTTGACATGGATAGCCGGGGTGAAAGAAAAATCACACTCCCGTCCACGATTGGGGTGCGCATTTACAGGGGACAGATACGTGGGGACGTAACGTTCACGAATCTTACGTGCTGGAAATTAATATATAAGGATGATCCCTGGACACACAGCTGGCTACGATTGTATACACAGTTGTATTTTCGATTTTTGTAGTCCCCATCGTCATCACAAACGCGACAGGTACTGTCAGTCCGTGATGCGTCGCTGATTCGACTTAATTAAGCGAGGCAGAGAAATAGCGTGACATTCAGAGAATTCTCGCGAGCCATATCATTTTGGTTGAAGTCGGTATAACCATCGAAATTCTATCTATCATCTTAAACTATAAACTAGATATTTAACCTCTTAAACTTTGTAATTCGATTTAAATAACGCTCTAATTTAATTTTGCATAGTAGTATTACTCGTATAGAGTAATAAATGAACATTATTTGCTACGTAGGATGACATACCGATCAAATTAAGTAAATGACAGGTTGAGCCCACACGAGCTTCTCCCCTGTTGAGCTTTCAATCATATTTCCATAGCAATAGGACCATGTAGCTCTATCCTTCTATATTTCGATTTGGGAGAGAAGCTTCTATAGATTTCACCTGTTATTCATCTAAATTTGCTCGATGTTATCCTATATAGCAAAATCATCTACTCATCATGTTACATGAGCAATAACACTATATGAAACTAAGCTAGGGAGTTATTTAAATCTGATTATAAAATTCAGATATTATATATGTGATTTTATAGTTCGAGATACTGGACAGACTTTCGAATAAAGTTTAGGGTGTTTTATGGGCTTTGTCCTGCTAGGTAGCACGACTAAGTAAATGTAACCATATTTTGGGAAACCTCCGTCATGCTTTTACTCTATTTATAAGTTGAATCCTGCAAAGCACATTCCTGCGAGAATCGATCTGTTTACCATAAAAATCTCGCAAAGTTCTTTTATGTTCCATGCATGAACTAAAGTCGAGGAATACTGTGCTCTATGCACAGCTCTGGAAAGAGATGGTCAGAATCAGCGGCCAATTGAGGCCACCACTTGAGAAAAGCAAATTCAGACCGCCGATCCATAACCGTAGGGGAAGCGCATCCTCTGCAGGACCCACGCGGCAGTCCCCAACGGTACGTACCGTTACGGCAGAGGATATGCGAGCATCCTTAGGTCACAACTCTCCATAGTTTCAAAATCTTGATGAAATTTTGGATTTCACCGGCGAGATTCAAAATATCGCCCGGATAAAAAAAGTTAAATTACTACAATAATTTTGAAAATTTATTTCGCCAAGATTTCGACATTTTGGACCAAAATTTGGAGTATTTGGACTGGATTTTCATAGCAGATGTGACATTGAGTTGGTTTAGTTGGCAGGTCTCGAACTCAAGACTTCAAGTTCTAAAACAAGACTTGCACCGACTGAGCTAGGAGGATAGGTACGAATACATATTTTTTCTAGCTTTGGAGACCATTTAATAGAGATTGAAATCACAAATTTTGGCAAATTTCTCTAAAATTTCTATGTTTTCGATCGAAATTTCAGAAATTTTTATTGAATTTTAAGTTTATTGGACCAGATTTGAATTTTGCCGTTTGAATTTCAACTATATTTCGTCCAAAATTCTAAAATTTCATCAAAATTTTAAATTTTGGCCGCTTCTGAGATATAATCCAAACCGAAATTTGAAACCTTGCAACTCCCTACCATTCGTCTCACCGCTTTCACTGTCTTCCCACTCTTGAAACTGTAAAAGCGCAGGTGCGAGCGCGCTCGGGTTAGCTAGCTCTCGATTGCCTCTCCGCCGTCGGCGTGTGCGGTGGTCCGCGCGCTGTTACGACCGCGACTTGTACTGTACGCACCCGGCTTTTCTACGGCACAGGTACACATTCTCTGCATGTTTTTGGTACACGAGTGACGAGGTGCCTGTGCCGCCGTACCCTACGCGCCGTCCTAACACTGTGGAGGCCCTGGGGCGTGATAAAAGTGGAGACACAGACACTTTAATCTAATTTGAACATGTAACAATATATTTTATTTTAATTGCGAATTAAAAGTTAGATAGATCATCAAAGAATGGCCACTAGACTTAATGCATCACAATGCGAAGGAATTGAAGACGAGTTTGTTGGGAATCAATCAGATCGAGCTCCCCTCTGGTAATGGCGGTGAACTAAAGAAGGCACACAGTTACGCGAGGAAGGAGGCGACGAACGTTTTGGGTGAAGAGGAGCGAACGAGGCGAGGAATCGAGGGAGCGAAAGAACGATGCACAGGCAGGCGACGCGCTTAGTCGATGCGTGATTCAGCGTTCCTTCATGCAGACAAGGATGAAGCATACAAGAGTTGCAGACTGCAGAGTTGCGCTGGCGCATCTAACAATCAGTAGGTGGTGTACACAGAGGCTAAGTGCCCTGGATCTTGGGAGCTCTAGGCAGTCGCCCTGTTGCCTAGGCTTACGAACGGCCCTGCGGCAGGACACTTGTAAGGGTTGAAATATCGTTTTCGCTCCAAATCTTGGACGTGGCTGGAGAACAAAATCTCGACGAGATTTAGAAAATTTACTTAAATTCCAGACAAACCACAAAAATAAAAATTGAAATTCGGAATCTTTTCAACTGGTAGGACTGAGATCTCGGCCGGTTTTGCCGAGATATTAGCGAAATTGCACCGAGCAAAAATGGTTCAAACGATGTTGAAAAATTTTAAAATTTTTTGTAAAGGTTTCTAACACATCAATTATATTCTCATAAAAATTTCAAACAATTATCAAACATGAAGAATTTTTAAAAATTTAAAGATTGCTACTGTCCTGATAAAATGCTGACATGCAAGATTGAGCCAAATGAAAAATGAATCAAATCATGTTAGAAAATTTTGAAATTTTTTGTCATGGTTATAATGCATCAATAATATTCTCATAAAATTTTTAGATGGTGATCAAGCTTCATAAAATTTTAAAAATTCGGACAATACTCTTTGTCACGATAAAAGCTTTACCGACAAATTTCAAGCAAATGAAAAAATAGTACAAACCATGTTAGAAAATTTTGAAATTTTTTGTGGATGGTTCTGATGTATCATTAATATTTCTATAAAATTTTCATATGATGATAAAGCTTCAAAAAGTTCCAAAAATTCTGAAAGTGCTACGTCCTAATAAAAGCATGATGATCAATACATAGATTTGCTTTAGCAATCAAAAAAAGTTTAAAATTTTTGAAAAATTTATAGAAAGGTTCAAAGGAAATGCTTAAGATCTCACAAAAATTTTGAATCACAATCACACTCCAGTGAATTTATAAAATTCTTATGATCTCACTGTTCTATTTATGTTCTTTTTGTTTTTGATCTTTGAAATATAACAAATGAAGTTCAATGCATATATAGATTTCATTGAGCAAAAAAAGTTTAATTTTTTAAAAATTTATAAAATTGTACTAAGACAATTCTTAAGCTCTTATAAAAATTTTGGATCATGATCACCTAGAGAAAATTTATAAAATTCTAACAAAGTTACTGTCCCAATTATGTTCATTCTGATTTTGATTTTTTAAAGATAACAAATGAATTTAAACTATTTTGAAATTTTTTCTTCATTATCCTACACTTATTAGAATGGTACCATCAATTTTTCACATTATTATAAAGTATTTCTAAAGTTTTAAAAATATTTCAAAAATTCGGTTTTTCAACAATTTTTCATAGGAGATAACTTTCTTAAGAGCATCTCCAAGAAGAGCCCTTAAAAGCAGGGTCCCTATTTTGAATTTAGGACTCCCCTTATTTTTAGGGCCCTATTTTTGAAACACAAATCCAAGCAACATCCCTAAATCTCAAGCCCTATTTTACTTTTTCTCCTATTTTGACATATCAGCTATGTATAATCTTCATTTGACACCACTAAAATTCAATCAAAATATTTGTAATACATAAAACATAAGCATATTAACATTTACAATTTAAAAACATGATATTTAAAATTAAAATTTAAAATTTTCAAAACATGATATTTAAAATTTAAATTTAAAATTTTCAAAATTTTAAATGACGAGATCTGCAGATCTGTGATTGCAACTCATCCAGCAAAGACACGCTCAATTGCAGCGAACTAATGCAAGCCATCCTTCACTTAACTTCGCTATTTTAAGGTTTAGAAATTTGGTTTAGGGGCTCCACAGGAATTGGGGCTAAGGAGGCAAATTTAGGGCCTCCTAATTTTAGGGCTGGATTAGGGGCTCTCTTTGGCTGTATTTTTACTAAACTCTCTATTTTAAGGTTTAGGGGCTGGTTTAGGGGCTCTGCTGGAGATGCTCTAAGGGTTATTGGACCAAATTCGGTCATCGAACATCAAAATCCAGATTATAAAGATGAGATTTTGGTGGTTTATAGCTGATCTCGCCGAGATATAGTGAGATTACTGTAGCTATTCAATTTTTTGAAATTTTTTTCATTCCGACCGGTATGTCAAAACTCATCCACGTCCAATAAGCAAGATCTCGGAGAGATCTCGCGAGAAATCACCGAGATTTCTAACCCTACTTGTGATTGCAGGTAGATCAGGAATGTACGGCTGCATGATTTGATCGGCTTTGTCCATGGCGAGGAAGAAGGTCGTGCGGTGTGGTGCCCGCATTGCTCTCTGCGGTTGAGCAGTGCAACCCGGTTTTCATAAACTGTAATATATGTCTTGTAGTAGTTTTACAAATAGTTTATTGAGTCAATCAATACATTCCTAAGACTGACACAGTGTGATGTATTTATTTATAATACACACGTATATGTTTCTTGAAAAATCACATGTTCACGCTCTGTGAGATTGTGGAGCTTCAGCAAAAATTCCTAGCATGTGCCTGTGCTCCGTAAGACTGTAGAAACTCTGTAAAAATCGTAGTGTGTGTATTGAACACATATGTATATGTGTGTAGCGTGAATAAAATGTACGTGTGGCGTATATCCTCCTTTTTACTCTTAAAAAGGTTATTGAGGCACGTTGCCAATCGCCATGAGCACTCGTGGAAACTACATGCTAGTGCTAGTGTTGTTCCTTTTCAATGTGTCCATTGGTGTCCTTTCTCCGTGGTACATTACGGTTCTGTTTGGAACTTTGGATCACATTCTGATTATATAGATTTTGCTTCCCCAAGAAACTAGTGTGTGATAGTTTATGATTTTTTGTATAAATCTGTTTCTGATTGCGAGAGAAACTGTTCAGAATCCTCTCATTTGACAAACAATCCACTTTTTTTTAATAAAAACTGTTTGGAAGGGGCCTATATGAAGCTCAATGATCTGCAGCAAATCCATCGATTTGCCTCCTTTCTAGAGATTTTTTAAAATAATATATTTTTAAATAATTTTCCAAAAAATACACCATTTTTTTCTTTTACAAAAATATACTTATATCATCAATTCAATTGGTGATTCATTTGATGATGATAGAGCTTCTATCTTTAAATGAATCTGCATTCTGCGATAGATTTTCTATGCCATTTCATTTAGGGATAAAACCTTCGCCACCATTTCATTTGGTGACATAGCTTGTATTATCGTCAATTGAATTGAAGATTCTTTCATGTATTATTTTTGTAAAATTATTTTAAAAGTATATTATTTATTAAAAAGCCTTTCTAGATCAGCACGTACCAAGAAGTTAGACAAGTCATGTTTGCGAATTGCGACCATTCAAGCATCAGAGCCGAACTAGTCCAGTCGTAATAGGGACTGCTCTATCATGTGCTAGAACTGGAAGAATTACGGAGGGCGTTAATCATAGCGATGTCCCGTCCTGCGTCCAATCGGAGCAACCTTGTCAGTGCATTAGAATTCAGCATCAACTTTAGTTGTCAGAAATCGCAATTCGTTTGACAGGACCGGGGGATCGATCGACGGGAGTGATAATCTGATCCTGATGTGAAATAAAGCTGGCCTTGCTCCGTCGACGTCTCGACAGCGCGGACTTGACGAAGCATTCTTTGCCACTAGCAAAGCTTTGCTGATTCCTCCTGAGCCCTCGGCCATTTTTCTCCATTCCATGGTGCGGAGTCACTCACCAAAGAAAGACAGCTGCAAGCTAGCTACCTTCATGATGCAAAAAGCATCCTCATTAGATGGCTAATTGTGAAATTTTGTCCTGTCGAAGAAAAAATTGCAACCATGATTTTTCGACAGCGCAGACACCATGATTACAGATTAGGACAAAACGTTGTACGAAATTGTTGCAAGCACTGATTGATGAACAAACCTTGTGAATTCCGCAGCGTATGTCTGAGCAACTGTAGATTTCGGAATAATTGCATGTTCACTTGAATGACATTGATGCCCTTAATTTAGAGATGAAAGTACAATTAGGCCCATATAGGATTATCTCTAATATACTCAACACTTCCTCACATGATGAACTAGATATATCAGTTATGCTATCTTGTTATCTATTATAGCACCCTCGATAGATCTAACCCTTTAGGAAAATAGTCAGCTAACTGTTTACTAGATTTGACATACTCTAGTTTTAGCATTCACTATTGAGCTTCTCCTTAACGAAGAACCTATCAATCTCAACATGCTTGGTAGGGTCATATTGTATCGAATTGTTAGCAATGTTGATTGAAGATCTACTGCCACAAGCCAACACCAAGGGGTTATTCTTCCATACACAAAGCTCAAACAATGAACCCCTTCATCCACATCATTTCACTCATGCTCAATGCCATTGCTCTGTATGCTACCTCTGAAGTAGACTAAGCCACAACCTCTCCCTTCTTACTTCTCCATGACACAAGGTTGCCTCCTACAAAGACGCAATATCCATAGATAGACCACTTGTTATCCACGCTGCTCACCCAATCAGCATCGCAACACCCTTCCATATTTATGTGTTGATTCTTCTTGAACCAAAAACCTTTCAAAAGGCTGCTCTTCGAATATAACAGTATTAGACAAACAACATCTATGTGCCTTGTTCTAGGACCATGCATATCTCAACTCACCACACTTACCGCATATGAAATATCAGGTATTGTATAGCACAAATAGATGAGGCATCTAACAAGCCTTCGGTATGCCTCCTTGCCAACTAGATCTCCCAACTTAGCACATAGCTTGTAATTTCTATCAATAGGTGGAGCAATAGGATAATACCTAAGCATACTTGTTTTTGATAATAGATCAAGAACATACTTCCTATAAGAGATAACTATACCCTTTGAAGAACGGGCAATCTCAATCCCAAGAAAGTATCAAAGACTCCAAAGATCTTTCACTTTAAATGCCTCTCTCAATCTTCTCTTCGAGGACTTGATTTCTTTGGTATCATCTTCAATGATTACAATATCATCAATATATATTGACAATGTGGTGATATACGACCCTTGATGCATGTAAAACATGATATGATGTCTATTGCAATGAGAATATGTTGGGACCTGAATATGCAAATTCGAACTCTTTGTGTATATCGTACTAGTCCAGTATCACGTTAGTGCACATAGACTTAACATAGATGAATATCCCTGTCATACATAGCTGAAACAAAAAAAAAGACATTATATATTGAATAATACACATTGAATAAAAATGTAGATAAAACTCTCAGTATACCACAAACAACTGACAATGCTCGCACCCTAAACGTTCATCTCCTCCTGGTACTCCTCCTCCAACACTAGTGTACACTACTCAACTGGTGATGTTGTTGTTGGCAAGGTGAGTACTTAAAGCACTCAACAAGTCATACACGTAATGCAACTCTAATATAACTATATGCATGGCTTATTCCAAATGAATGGCTATTAGGGTTATTTTGCAATAAAGCGGTATTTATGAATGAATACAATAGTAGATTGGAAAGACAATAAAACAAATAATAATAATAATAATTTTCAGCATTTCTCAAGTAAATATAGCATCTAGCTCTAAGTCAAGTTTCCAACCTTTCAATGGCAACCTGTCATCCCAACCAAAGTTTTCATTTTATAAAGTCTAACCCTTGACTGTAATTCTCTAGCATTGTTCAATACCACAAGCACAACTGTTCGAATAGATTTTACACTATGCAGAGATTATGCGCTTTACCCACACAATATGATATTCTCCTTATGCCTGGCCATTAGCACACTTCCTTTGGTGTGCCAGTAGAGAAATCATGATAAATCCTTTATAATGCTCCGTCTTAACCTAATACTACCCACTAAGATTTCAATACTGAAGGGACTGGGTTACCACAACAGGCTCCCCTCTTGCGCTATCTGAGTTCATAAAAAGGTGAACCTTTTCACCATTGGTAGTACCAAAGCTAAGACATTACAAATTAATCAGTTAGGACCATTCCATTCCAGACATGTGGTTGCATGTCTAACTCAGGTCAAAAAATTGCAAGGTTAAGTCCTTAAAATGACTAGAGTAAGACTTCCACATACCCTTTGCCTTTCTGGCCCACCTTGGTACATCGCCCTTACCACTTTCACTACTACGGTGAGGCTTATATCGCTCCTTATCACAACGGTTTTCCTGTAATATGGAACATATGCAATTATGTACTCAAACCGTCGATTGATTATCACATTTCGGTTTTATATTACACGTGCGTATATAAGAAATATCATAGACGGTTTCTAAATATAACTGTGATGGCCTTGTGTGACAAGTAAAACCGTCAGGACTGACGTTATGACACAACATTTTATAATGCTAAGTGGCGGTACTGTGAAGTGAGGCGATTTTTTGAAAGAAAGCCATTGATTTGAAGGGTGATATTAGATTCATTTGATTTTGGTGATCTAAGGTTAGTAATGAGTTCTCTAATTGCATGCATCGAATTCAATATCTAGGTTTGTTAGGACAGAATTAATTTAAAGATTGTTTGATTAGATCTAGTTTAATTGTAGCTTGGATCCATATGTTGTTTGTGATATTTGGTTAGTAATGTGTTTTAATTGCATTATATTCAACATCTATCTTGATAAGGAAGGAATTTGATGATTTTTTAGATCTAGCTTGTAGAACCATGTGTTGGTTGTTTGATGTATAAGGTTAGCTAGTAATGGTTCTATTTGCATAATATAATATTCGATCATGATGTAGCTAGCTAGCTTGTTAAGGATAGAATTTAAAGATTGTTTAGATCTAGCTTATAGATCAATTCAAGTCTTTTGGTGATCTAAGGTTAGTAATGGGTTCTAATTTCATTATTATATTGAAGATTAATTTGAATTGTGTTAATTATTTCTTTGTGATGTAATTAAGGTATGTAATTGCATAATTAGTTTAAGAATGTGTATACGCACTACACCGGTGCACTTAATATTTAACACTAAGTGTTACATGTGTAGCGTAGATGGATCGAAGTGGATGTACCGAGAACCGCATTGAGTCTTTGAGTACCTTAATGGCGTCTCCACTTTCAAAAGAGCCGCAGAGGAGGATATGTTTAATAAGGGGTGCAATTCATGTCATGTCCGTGCATTGATTATAAAATCAAGATGTTTCAAACTTTCAGCAGATCGAAGCACACTTGATTCAAGGGTTTCAAAAGGGCTATACATGTTGGACCATCATGGCGAAGAGCATAATATACTGAAGCGGCAAGTAGTGTTAATATCGTCGACGATGTCAATGATATGTCGATGATCATATCGATTGTGCTTCCGATGAGGACAAAGTTGCCACGATGACAATTTGGATCGGATGCTACGCGATGTAGTAAACCTTGATGACGGGAATATGGGCCAGTTCAGGCTTAATGGAGGACTCGGAGAAACCTTTGTTCGCGAGGTGCAAGTTGAAATACACAAGGTTATCATCCGTGCTTCAACTACTCAAATTGAAGGCAAGCAACGGTTGGTCCGACAAGAGTTTCACACACATTTATTCGTCTATTGGCGGACATGCTTCCAGAGGGAAACGAGTTGCCGACAAGCACCTACAAAGCCAAGCGGTGTTCTTTGTCCCTTGGGAATGGAAGTAGAAAGAATACATGCATGTCCAAACGATCAGATCCTCGTGACCGCAAAGAGTACACAAACTTGCATATATGTCCGGGTGCAACGATCCCAGTACAAGCGTAAGAGTCATTCAGATGATGATGGCGAGAGCATTGAGGTGAAAAAAGGTCCTCCCGCTAAGGTGGCATGGTATCTGCTGTAATTCCCGCTTGAAGCGTTTGTTTGCGAACCCAAAGGAGGCAAAACTGCTATGCTGGCACTTTGAGGAGCGTGAAGAATGATGGAATGCTAAGGCACCTCTCGATTCCATCCGGTGGAGAAACATCGATAAGAGCTTTCAAGAATTCGGTGCGGATCCGAGAAATATAAGGTTTGGATTGAGTCTGAGATGGAATGAATCCTTTCGGTAACATGAGCAATGTAGATAGCACTTGGTCCGTAGAATCAGATCTACAACCTTCCTCCTTGGTTGTGTATGAAGCGGAAGTACATTATGTTGTCTGTGCTTATCCAAGGACCGAAACAACTGGGAACGATATTGATGTGTACCTAGCTCCATTGGTGGAAGATCTAAAACACCGTGGGTTACCGAAGGTACACGATGGGATGCGATAAACGAGAGAACTTTACTTTGCATTGCTTGTTGTTCGCACCATAAATGATTACCTGCCCTTGCTAACTGCCGGGCCGTAGTACAAAAGGAACCAAAGCCTGCACTCACCGCTTAGATGATACCGAGAGTTTATGGCTGAATCACTCCCAAAACCGTGTACATGCGCCATCGTAGGTTCCTTCTGAGGAATCACCCATATCGCAAGATGAAGCAACTTTTCGACGGAAGGAACGAAAATGGTTCAGCTCCAAGGCGTTTGAGCGGAGAGATGTTCATGACATTGTTAAGGATTTGGATGTTGCGATGGAAAGGGACGTAAATCAAGTACCCGTGAAAAGAGCATGTGGAAGAAGAGATCAATTTTCGGGACCTACCTTATCGGGAGCACCTAGAAGTTCGCCATCGCATCGATGTCATGCACGAGAGAAGAATGTCTCGTGATAGCGTGATTGGTCTCTTACTCAACATTAAGGGTAAAACAAAGGATGGTATCAACGCACGGCTTGACTTGGTCGATATGGGCATAAGACCCGAGTTAGCACCGAAAGAGACCGATAAAGGCCGCACATACTTGGAACCCGCTTGTTATACTCACAAAGGCCGAAAGAACTGAATCGTGCAAGGCTTGCATGGTGTGAAAGTTCCGTCCGGTTATTCTCCAACATGAAGAGACTTGTTTAGTTGCAAGATTTGAAATTAACCGCATGAAGTCTCATGATTGTCATGTCTTGATGACATGATGCTCCCCGTCGCAATTAGAAGTATTTTGCTTGGTCAAGGTCAGAGACAATCACTAGGTCTGTGTTATTTCTTTAACACAATCGCCGAAGGTCATCGATCCCGAAGGACTAGATGCTCTGCAAGTCGAGGTGGTGATGACTCTATGTAATCTTGAGATGTATTTCTCCATCATTTTTCGATATCATGGTCCATCTCATTGTTCACCTTGTGACAGAGATAAAGATATGCGGCCGTTGTTCCTACGTAGCATGTACCCGCTCGAGAGGTACATGGGAATTCTCAAGTCTTACGTCTGGAATCGATCTCGTCCGGAGGGTAGCATTGTCGAAGGTTATGCAACGTAAGAGGCCGTCGAGTTCTCGTCGATTACATGGCCTGTGTCGAACCAATAGGTGTGCCTCGATCTCGCCATGAGGGAGGCTCCAGTATCGGGACCATCGGAAGGAAAGCAATCACGCCGATTCGGTTGTATGTATGCTCGAGCCCATTTCACGGTTTTGCAACACATGGCTGTAGTGTCCGCCTATATCGTCGAACACAAGCAATGGCTAAGGCAAGAGAATCCAAGACGGCAGAGTCTTGGATCACGAGACAAGATAATCTTGATTCAACAAATGGTTGAAGGAGCGACCTATCACTGGAGCTCGCCGATGACACGCCGACATGGTTGGCAAAAGGACCAACTTTTACAGCTTGTCACATGGAAAGGATATGACTTAAATGGGTACACATTTTACACGAGAGATCGGATATGAAGAGCACAAACCGTAACAGCGGTGTCGTGATAGATGCATTCAATAATACTGCTGGGTTGACGAGGAGCTCCTACTATGGGTTCATAGAGGAGATATGGGAGCTCGACTACGTACTTTTCAAGATTCCCTATTTCGTGCCGTTGGGTCCACCTCCAAAGACGTGAAGGTTGACAGAATGGCATCACCATCGTGGACCTCAAACGTGTCGGATACCAAGATGAACCATTCGATTCGCTAACCAAGTTGTTCAAGTCTTCTATGTAACCGAATCCGCCCAACAAGAAGCGCCACGTAGTTCTTCAGGAAAAAGGAGAATTGTCGAGTTGAGAATGTAGTAGATGAGGAAGAGTACAATCAATTTGATGAGTTGCCACCTATCGGAAATGACATCCTGGTCCCAAAAGAACAACATGAGGAAGCAAGCTACACACGCGTCGATCATCATGAAGGGCTAATTTTCATACAAAAGAATAAGCATGTGGTGGCGTAGTTATGAGAAGGGTGCATTGTCATCATGCTTACTAATTTTCATGTGTAATAATATTACATTAATGCTATTGTAAAGATGATACGACCCATCATGCTTTGTACATATGATTGTGATGATCTTTGTAAGTAACTTGTGAAGCATCTGAATTATGTATATAGGATTGTGATGATCTTTGTAAGTAGCTTGTGAAGCATCTGGATTGATGGAAAAGATGCAAGTATAAGAGCACGTATTTATTCCTTAATATCAATATGATTCCAAATACATGATTCAAAGATGGCCATTCAGACATAATTGATGACAAGAAATAAATTATGTAGACTATGGCAAACAAGAATGTAATCATGTCTACTTTGGCAATATGAAAATAGTTGTATGTGATTGCTCCCAGATTTTAGGGTTTGAATTGAGGATTAGAATCTCCACATCAACCACAAGATGCCTATATTCTGTTAAAGACAACTTTCCCGTAAGATACAACAAAGTAGCATGCATAAGAGTCGATCGAATCGAACCGACAAGTGAATGTCAGTGAATAAGATATATCACAGCATTTTCTTTAACATAAATGCAGTGATGATATTTGTCATGCACGGTTATGTTACCTAGCCGCTCTGTGATATTCAACATCGAGACGGTTCTATTATATAACCGTCTGTGATATCATAACATCATGCACGGTTCTATTATATAACCGCTCGTGATATCTTCAACATCATAGATTCGCTCTATTATAGAACCGTCAGGATAATACATCATGCATCGTTATATTTTAGAACCGCTCGTGATGTGCTCTCTCTATATATCTCCGCCAGGCTCATTCACTGTGTGGCAAACCCTAACTCTTGAGAAGTTTGTCTCCCTGGGCGGCCTCCCCCTGGCGCCCTCCCTCCCGGCGCCCTCCCCTCGGCGTCCTCCCCAAGATCGACGTGCTCCCCATCGTCATCCTCCCGCAGCCGACGTGCTCCCCCTCGGCGTCCTCCCCTCGGTGACCTCCCCATCGTCATCCTCCCCAGCCGACGTGCTTCCCATCGTCGGTTCGCCTCTTCTTCCGAACAACTATGGCCGTTTCTTGGTGTAAGTGTCTTAACGATCTTTCTTTCTTTCTTTTCTTCGCTATGTGGGTGATTGGTATCGCTCTATGAGTATCGATGAACCGATCGAGTATTTCGGGGACTAGCCATCGAGCTAGAGGCCGTTCTCGATCCGGAGGCTCGATTTTGTTCTACTCGGATGCTCGATGATGATTCAATTAAATGAGGCTATATTGATCCGCTAGTTAGTGAGTTCATTCGTGATTCAAAGACTTGCTTAGATCATTGTGTCTAGAATTCAACTTGGTCAAGTGTTGTTTGCTGCACATGTGATATGCTATCCCGTGCGTGATTCAGCTCTTATACTGCATTCTTATTTACGCTTGTCCGTTTGTGTAGATGTCCTAGTTTTAGGGAGGTGTTTGCCGAAATTTTTATTAAGTTCTAAGAACCTCCTAGTTCGCTTTGTCTTCTGTGCTCAAGAGCTTTTCATAGTCCATAGTTGAGTTCTAGTGAATCAATTTTCTTAACCAATTTGAATTAATGAGATTCACTAATCTCAGATTTGTATACTGTGATACATTGTTGAAATTGATGTTGGAGGGTTCTTTAAGAGCAACCCATCAATTTAGATAATCTGAGAAGCAAAGTTGCTTATAAGCTAGTCCTTTGTGTTATCTTGTTTATGTCATACCTCTTGTGTGTGAATTATGTATTCTCATATATATGCTTAAGAGGAATAATAAACAAAGTCTTGCTCTTATACAAGCACTTATTTCTCGCTTGTGCTCATTGTGGATGTCCTAGTTTTAGGAGGTGTTCTAAATTTTTATTAAGTTCTTAAACTTCCTAGTTCGCTTCTTTTGCTAAAAGGATAATAACAAGCCATTTAGGCTAGTTCTTTTAAAAGGCTAATAACAAGCCATTTAGGCTAGTTCTTTTAAAAGGCTAATAACAAGCCATGGTATCCACAAACTTATTCACTCTAATTTGATTTTATTTGTTCTTCTCTTTTAGTTCGCCTGAAACTATTTTAACTTATAAAGAAGATGTCGTCCTCTAATCCATCGTCTGAAGGACATGATGTGCCCTCAAAAGAAGAATCGACCCGCGCTGCAAGAGGACCAAACAAAAGGCCAACAGACCGATATACCATTACAGAGATCGATCCAAAGGATGGGGCCCCTAGAAAGCCAAAAAAGGCAGCGAATGCATTTCGGAGTATGTGCGGGATAGTAGCACGGGAACGGGTTCCGATCACGCTATCTTCCTGGAGGTTGGTGACTATTGAGGCTCGCAATGCCTTGCTGACGGAAGTTCTTTCATCGTTCAACATTCCAGAAGAATTCGCTCCCCTAGTGCGACGGATGCACCGCTATGCAGAAAGGCATGGAAGACCTTCAAGCATACGCTTTTAAAGACTACGCCAAGAAGAATATAGATCCATACTCTAAGTATGGGTTCATTGATGCGACACGTGGCGGCGTTTTGTTGAGATGAAGACGACGATTTAATTCGTGCGCCAAAGTGAAGCAAACAAGGCCTTGCAGTAAGGAACACTCACCCCACGCACTCAAGACCGCTGGCTACGCGGGAAGAGAGCGAATGGGACAGGGAGGACGAGGAGGGTATCTCGCCATTTCCAAAGAATCACAGATCCACGTGCCGAGATCGCTAAGAGCGAGGTCTTCGCCACATCCTCCGCAACCGTCTCTCTTCGTAAACCTCCGGACGAGGAAGTCCGCCAACGCCGGTAATATATAAATCGAACTACCAATTTTACGTAATTAGTCCATGACTTCATAAGTGAAATAACTTGTCGATCTTGCAGTAGCGTTGAGTACACAATCGGCCGATGGCTCTTTTTGCCGACAGGAGAAAGATGCACCGCCCATGGCCTTGGGAAACAAGGAACACCACGGTCGTACAAGAGGCATAGGGTTTTTGTTCCATGGAAAACTGGATTCCCGAAGACTTCCACGATAATCAAGTAAGAAGAGAACTAAAGCCGAGCGCGAGTCAAATCTTATAAAGAATTTGAAGGACAAGTTGAGAGGAGAGTTGAGAGAAGAGTTGAGGAGAACCGAGAGAAGAATTTTATGAAAGGATAAGAATCTCGAGGAAAGGCTCACCAATCAAGAAAGAAATCTTGCACAAGCCCGTAAGTATGTCCGCAAGTCACCCCATCGCCTGTGAAGAGCACTTTGTGCATCCGCTCCTCCAAGTGACATAGATGAACATAGCGGGACTTATCCTCAGTATGTGACATTAAAGTGGCCACGCGAAGCAATCTCCAAGTGAGAATTAACAATGGCACCGCTCCTCGACATTTGCTTGGGGCATGGCGATCCATCCACTAAGGGGACCATGGTGCCGGTACCATGATAGCGCCGGTTTCACCAAGGTCAATGTGGGATGGGTATTTGATAGTTTCAAAATTGTCGATCTCTGAAGCCGCCAAACAGCGAGATCGTGGAACTTGGGGATGCCATTGGCACATTCATCCAATGGCCTAGCAATGACATCTCCTCGTCGCCTTACATCATGCAACAACCGCGACGATCCGATTCGCTTATTGTATCGCTTATCCGATTGGCTACCAAATCAGCGTCAGATAACAGACTCCACTTGATGTACATAATGTTGACCTCTTTCCGCCCATTCTCTCTCCGTGAAGGGTTCATACAAAACAAAGAAAGGCAAGGGCAAAAGAAGAAAGAAGGGCAAGAACAAGTCGACTATCCATCCGCCGAGTTGGCTAAACAATACAAGCTAGGAGAGCCACATTAACGAAAGGCAACAGAATTCACTTAGTATACCTTGCCAACAATTGTATAAGTGGTACACCCAAGAAGCTGGAAAGCCAGAGCGTGAACATTACAACAAGTCGGCGCTAAGTTCAAGTATGAACATCTATTCAACGACTCACGGAGGGCTTCTTCACGGTCGATTTTTCGACTTGTTCCATCTCTACAACCTCGACGCTCGACGCCGCACTCATAAGATCTTGGACCTTGTAAGTGTGTGCTATCACACTACATTCGCCTAATAGTGATAATTGTCCTCCAATATATATATATAATTCGCTTTTGTATATATAGATACATGCAATCGAAGCGACACACGAAACTATCGACGGTTTCCTCGACCCACATATAGTCTCAAAGCAAACAATGGATCTGGATATAAACATGGTCGAGAAATACGTGATAGAGGCATTGCTAGCACAAAAGATAAAGAATTCATACTTATACCTCATAACCTGTGGTAAGTGCTACCACATGCTATACTTTGTTCTCAGACTGCACACAACTCGCTTTTGTTCATTGTCCATTGTGATATACCCGTAGGTTTCACTGGTTCTAATTGTAATTGAACCACCACAAACCGGTTAAGTACCATGATTCCTGACGTGGCGGAAACCACGACTTGACACCTATCGCAAAATTACTCACCGGGGTAATCACGCTTCCTACGCACATGGTCGTAAGTTGTTCCGTGTTTATGTTGCTATTGGAATGGCTTAGGCTAACCTTTTGCAATCTTGTAGAGCGCTCAAACACGTGAAAGATTGGACTAAACTACAGACATGATTTGAACTTTCCTAAGATCCGCTATACACAACAATTCTATATCAAACCCCGTAATAGTGACTCTAGAACTAACCGTAGGTTTTATTTGCAAGTGCCACCAAAGAAGGTCGTGGAAATAACCTATATGGATTTTATGTTTGCTACAACATGCAAATCATCGTCGCTAAAAAAGTAGCAAGATGCTTAAAATCATGCGATCGAGGCCCATTTGAGCAACATTAGAGGGAAAGTTTGTTTTTCTTCGCCCACCAAGTAATACATAAAAAGGCGCTGTTCCACGCAGCTTGATAACTTCGAGTTGTACAATTGTCAAATGGTATTCATTAATTAGGAAAATATGTCAAAAACTTGCGGTTATTCTTGTTTGTACGATTCATTGTATTGTCACATGATATTATCCTATCGACGATCGGGATCGCCTGACCGCAAAGTGAAGAGGGTGTTAGTGTGTAAGGGACCCAATTCGACCTTGCTAATCGGAGGTTTAGCTATAGCTTGTGCAGTAGGCTCGGAGGAAGACAACAGAGAGCATGACACAACGAGTTATATCTTGGTTCGAGCCCCTGGTAGGTAATGACACGCCCGACTTTCTCTCGGAGGCAGAGGAATTCACTAATTGTGCGTACAAAGAGATGATTACAGCTCGAGCCTGAGTGCTCTGTGTTTACTGGTCTCTCGCTAGGGTTTTCTTCTTTTAGTCCTCCCTGTATACATGCCTTGTGAGGCCTTATATCCTTCCTAACGTTCCAAGAAACGGCCGGGAGAGATTCCCGGAGATCATGGCCTCGCACGTCTTGGAGATGGTAGTAACTGCCCCGATTATGCCGCCACGCCACTTTGACTCGTCATTCATGGATCTCGTAATCGTGCATGGGCGCGTGGCTCGTCCCGAGCTAGTCTCTCGAGCCGAGCCGAACGCCCGCCTCGACATGAGGTCTTGACGCTCCGAGCTCTAGGTCGTGAGGGAGTCCGCGCAACCTGTGTCTTGACACTCTCGAGCTCGAGCTTGGCCCCTGCTGACCGTGAAGTTTGACTTTGTCGGAAGTTTCTTCACCCTCGTCGCCTAGCCCCGAGGCTCAAGGTCGGAACAAAGTGCTCGGGACGCACCTCGAGCCTCCGCCTTGGACGAAAGAAAGATCTTCCGGCTTCAGGCCCAAGGTCGAGGTCGAGCTGAGACCGTAAGAGAGAGGCTCGATGAGCGGACACCGGCAATCTTGGTTATGCTCGCAGATCACCAAGAGCTGTTCGACAATGAGGAGAATGTTGCTGTGTGCTGGTCGAATAAGGAAGAAAAGGCAGCAAGAGGCAGCCCCTTGGCCGACAGAGTCGACGACCGGCTCCACCTGGTCAGACGTCGAGTGGGCGACTGTTGTGGCTAGCTTTCTCACTGGTCGAGCCCCGAGTTTGCTAGTTTTATGCTTCTTCTTTGGCATCTTCTTTTCTTCAAGCAACGACGCAGCAGGGGGCGTCAGAGCTCAGTCCTTGGGGACCCAGGGTTCCACCTTCGCACCGAATGACACTGGAGCCATCAGCGGGCCTAGGGACCCCAAGCTCGGGGTATCCACGTAAGGGCGCCGCCACACTCTCTGGTCACCGAGGTACCCGCCACTTTATAGACAAAGGTCTGTGACCTGTACTCTATCTTTCCGCCGTAGCTCTTAATCGCCTTTAGCTTTATAGTCTTTTCTTCATCGCGAGACCTTGAGCCCCGAGCTCGATGCTCGCCATCCCGACAGCTCCCGCTGCCCTGTGATGAGCCCGAGTCGAAGAGGAGGAGGGACCACCTTTGAGTTAGTGCGGCCGTTGCGCATCGGGCTGTACGCATCCATGCGCCCCGAGCTGGGTCGCGGCTTCCACGAAGTCCGTCTAAGGTGTCGATGACCCTTTCGCGGACGAAACCTTGCGAACGGCCGATGAAGACGAAGTCGATGACACCGGGGCCGCCGAGGCCAGCACCTTCCCTGCCAAGGCCTCCTCCGAAGATGGCTCCTATGGCGCTCCAGCCTCGGCAGATGAGGCCGCCCAGGCCGCGCCTGCCATGGTCGTCCCGACCATGGAGATCGGAGTGACCACAGCCATGGGGGTCGACCGCGATCCGGCTGAGGTCAGCGTGGAAGGTCTTGCTGAAGACCCGAGCAAGGTCCCCGCGGGGAAGGGAGCCGAGAATACCCCTGGGCCAGGAGGAGGAGCGTGATCGCCCAAAGGCCCGAGATCGAGCAAACCAAGGTGGAGGAGCTGAAGAAGACGGCCACGACCACCCTGCCAAGCTCGAGGCCAGAGCTAAGGAGCTCGAGGAGAAGTTGAACGAGCGACCAAAGCGGCGAAGAGTGCCCTGGCCCAACTCCAAGGCGAGCGCCACCGCGCCTCGACTCGGCCACGGCCCTTCGACTCCAGAGCGAGCTCACAGGCCTTGAGGGCCAAGTCACCGCGTGAGCGAGAGAAGCTTGCTCGGAACACGGCCGATCTCAGAGATGTGGTTAGCAAAGCACAAGTTGCACATAGAATTTTGTAAGACAAGAAGGTTAATGTAACGAAAGCCGTTTTTGCGAAATGAATTATGCGCCGAGACGGTTGTTCTGCCTGCTTAGGACAAAAGTTTTCATTGTGTACTTAGCCTTTCTTTGAGGGAGTACACCTTGCCACCAGTTGGGTCCGAGGTCGAGCGACGCGTGCCTTGGGCACAAGACGAGATACGACAAGCTGCCACGACACGCAGAGTTGAGGACAGTCCGCAAAAGTAGAGTGACACAAAGCTAACCCGTTAAGTAGATGGTCACACCCAGTTATCGCCGAGCGACCATCGCGACCATGCGCATTGCTCAACAAATAAAGTGGCGAGGCTCTCGGCTCGGGCCAACAGTGGAGAGCTAGATTGCGAAGAGGTTCTGCTCACGTTTTAGCTCTTCCATCGGGGCGAACGTCAAACTCGCGACGCTTAGACTAGGAGCGAATGCACTGCACGCGAAAGTCGTGTTCGTAGAAAAAGGGGTCTCATAAAAAGAACGGTAGCAACACAAGACCGACCTTTGTCCTGCAAGATCGAGAAAACGTCGACTTTCGAGATTTACTAAGTACAACTTAATAGAGATCCATAGGGTAAAGCTTAGACCCAAAGATGTTAAGGCCGTTTTGGGAGAGACTTTTGAGTCTCGACCACGGCTCGCAGTGCTCGTTGCTTGCATCAATGTGGGCTTGACTCTAACCCCGACGCAGGGAGCTTGAGTGCTAAGAGATTCGGCTTATGAGTAGCTCGACCACTTCGGGGTGATTATTAAGCTCGCGACATTCGAGGCCAAGACCAAGAGCACTTGTACGCAGGTCGAATTCACAGAAATCTCAAACCCAAACCGACACGAAAATATGAACGGTAAAAGAATACCAAGACCAACATAATGATTGAATAAAGGCTGTATTGAAATTGAGGATAAAGGCGTTACACATAGAGTTTTCGGTTAGTCAATATTCCACGAGCTAGAGAGCTCTCTCGCCATCGGCATCGCTAGCCAAGAAGTCCCCATGCAATCTGCTAAAACAACTCTATAGGGCCTCCCACCGTGGGGATAACTTGTTGGTCTGCCGGACGAGCCCACAATTAGCCTTAGGGCTAGGTCCCCAACAGGAGCTTCCTAGGTCGTATCGATCGACGATGTCTCCGCGAGAGATTGCGGTGTAACGCTACCGATCGAAAGGCACGGTATCTTACTTCTTCGCCAGGTAAGGTCGAGACCGTTCTTGCTCGGTCGATGTGATCGACTGTCGACTCGGCAGAGCCTAGCGTGACCTCCGGAGGCGGATTCGCTTTCGTGACTTAACATAAGCCTAAGGGGAAGACCTGCTGTTTCGCCGATAGTGGTGTAATGGCACCATAGGACGGTGGGAAGTTCGCCCACCTAGGTTCTGCCGTGTCATTCGAGCTCATCTCGACACTCGCGCTTGACGCTTGGACGATTCGTCTGTTGGCGCTTCCATCGCTTCCATTGCTCGCGGACGGGCCTCCGAAGCATAGCATACTTTGGTGCCTACGTCTCGCAACATTCTCGAACATCTCACAGGTAAATTTAGTCCCATTGTCAGTGATAATTTTACATGGAACCTCATACCTGGTGACCATGAATAAGCGGAAAAACGAACGGCCGCTCGAGCCGTGATGGTCGAGACGGGCTCGGCCTCGTTCCCCTTCATGAATGTGTCGATGGCGACGAGCAAGAACTTCTTACCCCCGATACCAGGGAAAGGGCCAAGGATGTCGTGCCCCCATGTCGAGAAGAGCCAAGTGAGTAGGATGGTCTTGAGTACGTAGGCGGGTTCCGAGCATGGAACTGGCGAGCTCGATATGGATGATGTCACGAGCAACTTTGCGCAGCTGACCAAGAGAGCCCCTGGGGAAGACCTCACCGACCATCGCCCTGAAAGAATAATGTGCTCCATAGAGGCCAAGTGGATGTCATCCAAGAAGTACTTACCTCCTCTCGTCGAAGATTGATGGCGACGCCTAAGGTCTCCGTGACGACGCTCGAGGGATCGCGGCCATCGGACGAGCCGAGATTGATAGGAGATCTACGCCGGGTTGTCCTTCCCGGTACGCGTGCTCGAAGTTCCGTGTCCCGAACCATTTCTCCATTCGCGCACCTCGGCGAGATACTTTGGTCATCGAAGTCTCCCGCATTGGTGGTCTTTGCTGAATCGGTTGACTGTGAGTCGAGTCGCCCTTGGCTATCACCGATGCACACCAAAGGTTTGCAAACTCAAGGCCCACGAGGAGAGCTCCATACTCGCCACATTGTTAGCCGCCGAGAACCCAAAAACGAACGACATACTTAGCTTCGCCGCTGGGTGAGAATAAGAATTTAGCCTCGAGCGCTGGCGATCTCGAGCCGCCGGGCACATGATCCGAAGTTTCCTCCTCGTCGAAGCGATTGCTCAAATGAACCGGGCAAGGCGGGAACAAGGGTGTGGAGTCATCGCTACGGGGAACTGTGTTCGAGCCTCGAGTTCCGATTTAACGGATCCCGCTGGATGCGCCATGCCTCGAGATCTCGATGCTACACCTTCAATGAGCGGCTTACCAGGCCCCACTTGGCGCCACCGCCGACGATCGGGATCGCTGACCGCAAAAGTGAAGAGGGTGTTAGTGTGTAAGGACCCAATTGGGACCTTGCTCATCGGAGGTTTAGCTATGTGCAAGCAGAGGTCGGAGGAAGACAACAGAGAGCATGACACAACGAAGTTATATCGTTCGAGCCCCTTAAGTGTAATGCTGACTACGCCCGCCTTCTCTGGAGGCAGAGGAATTCACTAATTGTGCGTATAAAGAGATGATTACAGCCGAGCCCGAGTGCTCTGGTTTACCGGGTCTCGCTAGGGTTTTCTTCTTTTAGTCCTCCTCAGATACATGCCTTGCAGGCCTTATATCCTTCCTAACGCCTTAGAAAGTAGGAGAGATTCCTGAGATCATGGCCTCACACGCCTTGGAGATGGTAGTAATCGCCTGATTATGCCGCCCACGCCGGCTTTGACTCGTGATTCATGGATCTCGTAACCGCCATGGCGATGCTCGTCCCGAGCTAGTCCTCTCGAGCCGAGCCAACGCCCGCCTCGATTATGAGGTCTTGATGCTCCCGAGCTCTAGGTCGTGAGGAGTCCCAAGAACCCAGTCTTGACGCCTCGAGCTCGAGCTTGGCCCCTGTTGACTGTAAGTTTGACTTTGTCGGAAGTTTCTTGACCCTCGCCATATCCTTAATACATATTTGCTCATCTTGAATGCAACAACTTAACAATGTCTTGCTTGTTGGAACTAGATGTTTTTCCTACACCCTCGCCAGAACCTCCATTATTTATGGTTTGTTGTTCAAATTTCCATCTACTTAGGTATTCTCATCAATATACGAGACAATATTAATTTATCCTAATTTTAAATAGCGCTTTTCTCCTTCTTATGATAATTATTATAGATTACTCTAGTTAGGCTAATTAAAGATTGAACAAATGTGATTGCAAGTCGGGTCTTCCATGTTCAAATGTGATTGAACAAATGGAAGACCCGACTTGCAATCACATTTGTTCAATCTTTTAATTACCCTACCTAGAGTAATCTATCAAGTACATCTACAAATTTTTCTAAAGTACCATTTTTCCCACTGCGGCACGACGACGGCTGACGCTGCATAAGAGCATGTCGTCCGCATCTCAGACCGTGGCACGACGGTGAGGATCAGGCAAGGCCACTTTATATGGCATGAAGCAGATCACACACTCCAAAGCAGTGTCCGGCTCGATCAACACACTATGGTTGCCGAGACCTCGCCATAACGCTCAAGGGTCTTGGTTGATTTATTAGTCGAGTTCCATCAACATTATCATAAGAAGGAGAAAAAGCGCTACAAATGTTTATATTTTAAGTCTATCCCGACGGACAAATCTGCTACAATGCATATAGAAGTGCGATATTTTACTCATCTGTTTTCTCTTTGCCATCAGAGCATGAGTCCAATACTCTTGTTCATTGCTTGACTTGCTACAGGGAGCAACATATTGCCTCAATAGAGCACAACACAACATATAGAGGCAAAGCAACCAAGGCAAGGGAAAGGAAGAGGGATACTAGGCCAAGGCGACTCCACCCTTATCCACGGCGGTGGCTCGTCGGCTAGTTGGTGGCACGCAATGACGACGAACAGCCATGAATGATGATGAACTCACTTAAAAATGCAAAATTCATCACACACGGTGAACCAATGTTGAAATCAATTGAGGGGTTACCTTAATGATGACCGGTGGCACAAAGTGACACAAACGGATTTGGAAGAAGAGCTCCAAAACATTGAGAAGCTTGCTAGGGCTTGTTGGTTAATGTTCAGTTCACACTCCAAGTGTCACAGCGTTCCAAGCAAATGAAGGCACAAGAGGTTGGAGGAACGGGTAGAGCAATGAGAGGGGATCTTGGTGCTTTCCTTAAATAGACTCGGGGTGGCTCATAGAAATAGATACGGTTGGTTTAAAGAAGAGTTCGAACCTGATAAAACTTAAATTTCTCCTGAAATAGAGGGGATTAGGACGGGAGAGTTATGGGGATTGGTTGCTCGCTGGAGGTTGAAGATAACATATGACATGTGGGCTCTCTTTTTTTGTGAGATCATGTGATGAAAAATTGGTTGAATGGTGAAATTGGCATTGTAAAGTGACTTTAGTTATAGCATGTGTGGTGCTTGTGCATGTGCTATGTTGAGATGATTATTATGCTGGTGATAGCATGATGGATTTTGTTTGATACAATGCACTCATGTGAGTGGTTGCATGGATTGACTTTGAGTCAAGTCGTGGGCTTGTGCTCGGATACGTTGTTTGTTTATTCGTGTGCAGGTGTTGCTCGAGGGCGAACGTGGTCGATGACAGGACCGGAATTAGTTTCATGGAGGAACTGAGGTTCGGGACTAGGTTTAGAGAGGAATCGAGGTCCTGGTGGTCGAGGATGTCATGCGGGACGTTCGGGCTGAGAACGGTGCACACGAAGGCTGGTTAGTCACGTGAGACGGCGTGGCGGCCGTCTGGCGTGCATGTGTGAATTTTGGGTTGTATGCATATATTGGGCCATGTGTAGTGGGCTAGGTGGATATGCATACATGTGTTAGGGTTTTGAGTTGTATAAAAGGACTTGAAACCTGATCAATGAATTGAGGTCTTTTTGCGGCGGCTGAGACGTGGCCGTTTTTATGCGACGATCGTTCTTGCTTCTGGCGCCGGCTTGTTCCTATGGTTGTGGCAGCATGCATGCAATTCTTATGGCTATGCATGACTAAATAATTGCTCCTTGTGACGTGCATGCATGTGTGGCGAGAGATTTTGGTCGTTGATTGCCCGGTGGCCAGAAGGTGTCTGGAATCTTGCGGCGAAGGTTCTGACGACTTGAGTCGAGATTTGAGGATTTGCTTGGTGACCTCTGGAAAAATAATCAACGAGTGTATTGCTTTTTCCGTGGCGAGAGGTTTTGTTAGCACCAAAAGACTTGAACCTAATTCTTATCTCTGTTCTCTGTTGTTGCATTGCCGTTTCCTTGTCTTGCGAGAATAGCGCCGAAGCATTGCAAAGAAAATGGCGACTAGAAGTTTTCCAGGGCCTCCAGGCGACTAGGAGATTGACTAGAAACGAAGCCTTCTTGTGACGTGCATGCATGCAAATATTGCGGCGACTAGCTAATTGTGACTTGCATGCATATGTGACGCCGCATGCATGCGTGACTAACAGATTGCTCCTGGCGTCGATTTACTTCCTTTGCATCGCGTCATTGTGGCCGTGTTCATGTACCTGGAGCTCTACCTGCAGGTAGCAATCGACTTCACGATCTGGAGGCGACAAGCTCGAAGGTTGTTCCCATGTAATCTCGTTCTTTTCGTTTTCGTTCCTCGTATATATGACTATTTTATTTTTTGATTGATTCATAGTTTCATCATAATAATTTTGATTTGATCCATTTAAAATCTGTCTAGGACATCTAGTGATTGATCTAAAAAGTTTGATTGGTTAATTCATCAAAAATCCTGATTAATCTCATAATTAGGGTGAGATCAATTTTCATCACTATTGATACAGTCATATTGCGATGGTAATATCTTTAGATCCATAGATCCGATCAAGCTGATTCCTATTGTGTTAAATTCCAAATTGAATCTAGTTTCTACAGTTAAAATTTCACATCAATCCAACGGTGGGATCTTCGGTAATTACTGTTTTAGTGGATATGCATCATTCTGTTTTTGTCGAATCTAAATCAGTTATTTGGGGTGTTTCAAAAATAATCAAAAAATTGATTTTAGCTTCCGCGCAATCATTCACCCCCCTCTGATTGCTAGTTTAATATATATCGATCTTACAAGTGGTATCAGAGCCTTGTTTTTCTAATTAATCTTAACCGGTGATTAGAAACCGTAGCGATGGATAGGTATTCGACAAAACCTTGTGTTTTCGATGGTGTTGATTTTCAGTTTTGGAAAACAAAATGGAGGCATACATTCAAGCTCAGGGCTTTGCAATCTAGGAGAAAGTTTACAAGCCATATCAAGTTCCTGAGAATGATGAAGTTAATGACACTAATCGAGCACATGTTGAAGCAAACAGCAAGGCACGAAATTTGATCATCCAAGGATTGGGAAGAAGCGACTTCGACCGCGTGATCCATCTCAAGTCGGCATATGAGGTATGGAAATCTCTTTGTGATTATCATGAGGGTTCTAACACTATCAAAGAGGTTCGTCAGGATATATATAAGAAAGAATACATGCGATTTGAGATGAAACCTGGTGAGTCGCTAGATGATTTCTTTGCACGCTTTAATACAATTCTTAGCAATTTGCGTGCTGTTGGAGTTAGCTTTGATGATGCTGCTAATGCTAGACAATTGCTTGGTGCATTAGACATGTCAATTTGGGAGATGAAAGTTACATCCATTAGAGAATCAACTGTCATGAGTACACTTACTTTAGATTTTCTTTTCTCTAAATTAAAAACTCATGAATTGGATGTTCTTGCTAGGAAGAATGATCATAAATCAATTGCATTGACCTCCCATTCTAGCATGTCTCAGAATAATGCTTCTTCAAGTTTTGCTTTGTCTTTCTTGTCTTCACTAACCGATGAACAGATTGAAGAATTTCCTGAAGAAGACTTGGCACTACTCTCTTCTCGTTTTAATAAAGGTTTGCAGAATGTGAGAATGAGGAAGAGAGTTGGTGGTGGCCCTCCAAGATGCTATGAGTGTGGTGATCTCAACCACATTCGTCCAAATTGTCCTAAACTTGCAGGTAAAGCATCAAGGGAGGAGAAGGACAATGACAAAAGAAAAGAGAAGAAGTTCTCTCCAAGCAATAGAAAGAAGAGTTTCATCAACAGCAAAGTTGTCCACCGGGTCCTTTCCGCTCTTGAACAAGTCAATTTGAGTGATGTGGATTCGGAGAACAGTGAAGATGACACAACAACTCCAAGCAAACATGAATTGACAGGGTTGTGTCTCATGGCTAGGAGTGATGAAAGCTTCACCGAGGATGATCACGACAGCGACTTTAATGAGGTAGAACCTTCTTACGATGAATTAGCTATTGTTGTTGCTCGTCTTGGTAAATTGCTTGATAGACATGACAAGAAAATTAAGAAACATGATATTATTGTGGAGTCATTGAATGCTGAAATTGATAGACTTAAAACTTTGATTCCTGATGATGATGCTTGCAAATCATGTGACTTAATTTACAATGAGCTTACTTTGCTTAGGAAAGCACATGTTACCTTGTTAGAGCAAATTAATGCTGAAAAAGTGAAAAATGAGAAACTTGTTAAACATGCTTGTTGTTCTACTGTTGATTTGCATGATTCAACTCCATGTTCTAAATGCTCCACACTTGAATTGAAGTTGAATGATGCTAATGGTAGAGTTTCTCAAATGACCAATGCTTTGCTCACATATGAGGTTCTTTCATGCTCAACTTGTCGCAAGCAAAAAGAAAAAGTGGACGTTCCATGTAATAATTGTTTAACTCTTTCTCGAAAGGTTGATTACTTAGAAAAATCTTTAGAACGTTTTACTAAAGGAAAGAAAAACCTAAACATGATTCTGGATCAATCAAGTGTCAGCACTCATAACAAAGGTTTAGGTTTTGATTCTTATGCTCATCATAAATCACATGCTCCTACTGTTGTTAAGACACTTGAAAGTGGAAAATTTGAAATTGTCAATGAGCCTAAGAAAACTGTTTCCATGTCTGCTGGTGTGTTATCTTCTACTATGATGAATGCAAATGCTACTTCTGTTTCTAAAGCTAAACATCATGTTAAGTACGCTTGCACTCATTGTGGTAGAGATGGACACTTAGTAGATTTTTGCTTTAGGCTAGCCAAACAGCAAAAGAAAAAAAATGCTAAGGCTAGGTCTAATTTCAGAAAGACACATTTCACTCCTCATTTTGTGCCTAGGGTGATGCAAACACCTTTTGTTGAAAGAAACACGAGAAAGAGCAAATCTGTTTTTGTGAACAAGCATACTCGTGTTGTGCCTACTCGTCGTGTGTCTCAGTACTGGATTCCCAAATGCTTTATTTCTAACTTGATCTCGAGGCCTCGACATCTTCTCGTGCTATATAGGTTTTTCAGATGCGGATTGGAGAACAGAAGCTTAGTGGATCTTGGTCTTTTGCAAGATCAGATCAAGACTTGGATGGTTCTCACCCTTGAGATGGTTTTGAAGAGGCATGTGCAATAATTCTTTATCCACTTTGTGAGCTATCTTATATACTCATATCTTTTACATCTACAGATATTTAATTGTGACATGAGATGAGACTTCTTGTTCATATGCTCATATGTATCCCCTGGCATGTTCAATAATGTTATATTTTATATCATGCCTTTCATTGTTTGGATTCACTTATCATGATTCATGCTTATGCTTAATTGAACATACCATGATAACTCAAGCACATGTATATCATCATCTCCTCTCTGTTGATCTCATCGGTTATCCATTTGAGGGGGAGTTATTGGATTTTTTGTGAAAGTCTTTTTCGGTTGCTTTTGGGAGGTTTGTTCTTTCAAGCCTTTTGTTTTTAAGTTTATTCCCTTCAAGTGACAATTTTGAAGAAGTTTTTTTAAGATGGTTGTTTTGAGGGGGAGCTTGTGAAAAACCTTATAATATTGTGTAGAATGCTTTTTATTTTGTGTGTTCCTTAAATGAAAAACAAAAAAATGAAAAACAATAAAGTACTGAGCATTGTATTTCATTCACACATGTCATTTGAAGCCATGTTTATCCTACAAGGGTCTTTGCAACTTCCTGTTTATACATATATGGTGTAGTTTATGTCATGACTTTTTAAATGGAATGACAACTTGAATTAAATCTTGTCATGGTTGAATTTTCTTGGCTATCTTGATCCTGTTCGAAAAAGTGCTAAATCTGAAAGCTAAGTGCTAAAGCAAAAAATGATTGCTGCTAAATGCAAAGAACAAGGTCATGTACAGTCGCACTTCTTCTTTACGAGATTGCTTATCGTTGCACTTTGATATGAACTTGGAAGAGGTTGTGTATGACCGAAACCATGAAACCTTAAGCTTGTGATTGCTTGGCATGGTTGAAAAGTAAGGCTGATGGTGCATGTAATTCCTTGCAATTGTTATTGTTGCAGTCAAAGTAATGAATTAGTTTTTCAAAGCACAAGTAAAGTGCACAAAAAATCAATGTTTTCAGGTTTTAAGATTGTTGAGAAAGGGAGATCATGCCATGCAAAAAATCGTTAATAGTACTTGATTTCTAGTTATGCTTACTCTACATTGTTTATGTGTAGATTTGAGGGTGCAAGTACTGTTGATAGCATGACTTGGTGATCAAGTTATTCCATTTGTGCATGATTCATAACGCTCAGTACATAAAAAAAGGAAAACAACAACATAAAGGGGGAGAAGTTTCTCTTTTATTCTCCTTTTGCATTCTTGATGAATCCATTGTCAAAGGGGGAGAAATTTTGGAATCAAAGGGAGAATTTTTTGTTACACATTGCACATTCACACACACATTTCTTCTTTCTGTTAGGGGGAGTTTCTCTTTGTCATCATGCATTCCTGTTGTCGACGATTCGGGAACCGGTCCCCCACCGAACTTACTTGTTGAATGAGGGATCAACCTAGGGCCCCTTTTCCGCAGAGGGTATAGCGTCCGAGGGCCTGCCGAGTTTTGGATCGGGGTGACACAACGAACAAGGGGTCCTTTTTTGGTCTGGTTCGAGCCTCTCGCGGGGGAGATGACAACCCTACATCCAGTGATTGTACTAGCTTTCAAAGATGGATTATAGGATGCTTGCTCGGGGGCCCTGGGAGATTCTAAGGACAATCCTCCAGGTCACCAGCAACCAACTGCTATGTATGAGGAAAAATAAAAAGGAGTCGAACCCTGAGCTCTACGTGCGATGGAGTATCCCAACTGGAAGGCTTTGCTCATGAGCGTCCGAAAGGACGAGTGAGCTCCGCACATCCACTCATGGATATCTCTGAGAAGGATATTGCCCTCTTCCCGAGATATGCACTTGGAGAGGACTCCAAGTGCCCCTTTGCGGTATAAGGCGCCCTTGACTAGTTTGTATGGAGAGGACCGCCTTAGAAGCCGGGAACGCTCGGCTTCTTCCTCGGGCAGTGTCCCATGGGTGAGATACTGGATGAATGGCGTCATCCAGTCTGCACCATGCTCGAGGAAGGAGACGTTACCGCACGTCTCTGGTGCCTCCTCTACAAAGGGAGTGGAGAGCTTGTGCAGATGCTCGACGAGTGCCCCCGGTGGGGCGGGCATCTAGGGGATTGCCTCCTCTACAGAGGGAATGTAGGGCTTGTGCAGATGCTCGACGAGCGCCCCCAGTGGGGCGGGCATCTGCTTGGAACTGACCTTGGAAAGATAATTGGCCAGGGAATTGTCCTTCTTGGGGATGTAGAGTACTTCAAAATTTCTGAAGTACCGCTCCATCTTCCTCACTTCAACCAAATAATGCGCCATCGAGCGATCGAAACACTGATACTCCTTGTTAACTTGGTTGACGACCAACTGCGAATCGCCCTTCACAGTCAGCCACTGGACTCCGAGTGCCTTGCACGCTCGTAGCCCGGCCAAGAGGCCTTCATACTCCACCGCGTAATTGGTTGCGGCGAAGTGCAATTGGATGACGTACTGGAGCTGATCCCCTTGAGGCGACACTAGCATGACACCAGCCCCCGAGCGTTCGAAAGCTCGGGAGCCGTCGAAGTACATGGTCCAGCGACCATCTTCGGACCCGGCAGGCTCGGTGGTGGGTGCACCGGATTTGTCCATTCTGCTACGAAGTCCGCCAGGATCTAGGATTTAATCACTGTGCGAGCCGAGAAATGGATATCGAAGTCGGCGAGCTCCATAGCCCACTTTTCTATACGGCCGCCCGCGTCTTGATTTCTTAGGATCTCTCTAAGGGGAAAGTTGGTCGGCACGATGATCTTGTGAGCTTGAAAGTAGTGGCACAGCTTTCTCGATGCCACGAGCAGTGAGTACAAGAGCTTCTGGACCTCAGGGTACCGCTCCTTCGGTCCGTGCAAGACCTCGCTGACGTATTATATTGGTCGTTGTGCCCCATCTCGCTCAACCGCCAACACCGCGCTTACGGCTTGGGGAGTCGCCACTAGATACAACAGGAGCGCCTCCCCCGACCTTGGTGTGGCGGGGCGGAGGCGGGCTGGGCAGTGCTGCCGGCTCCTCGAAGAAGCGGTTAGCTTCTGTCGAGCAAAGCCCTCGTGCTGTGGCGCCTTGAAAAAGGGCAGCCGCCTCGCCCGGCAAGGAGATGAAGCGGTGAGGCGCATATGCGCCCGGTCAAGGCTTGGACCTCCTTTACACAGCTCGGAGGCCGCATCCTTTTGATGGCTTCGATTTTTTTCGGGTTTGCACCGATGCCTTGTGGCCCGATAAGATTGCCGAGCACCTTGCCTGCTTTCACCCCAATGACACATTTCTCCGAATTGAGCTTTATTCAGTGTCTATTGAGATTACAAAAGGTCTCCTCGGGGTCGGATACATGACCTGAGGCGAGCTTACTTTTCACCACAATATCATCTACATACACCTCCAAGTTTCGGCCTATCTGGTCCTCGAAGGTGTTCTGCATCAAGCGCTGGAAGGTCACTCCGCATTCCATGAGCACCAAAGATATGGTCGTAGCGTAAGCGTCCGAGCAGCGTGATAAAGGTCTTCTCTTCGTCCCCAGGGGACAAGCTGATCCGTGATAGCCCGAATAGGCATCCAAAAGCTCATCACAGGACTCTACGTCGCGCTGACCGGTGGTCTATGCGCGAAGAGAAAGTTGTCAGGCGGCGTTCGGGCGGTGTAATTACACACACGCCATTGCCACCCTTCTTTTTGACAATGACTGGGTTCGCCAGCCACTCCGAATGCTCGACTTCTCTAACGAAGCCGGCCTTAAGGAGCTTGTCGAGTTCATCCCGGATGATTGCTTGCTTCTCCGGGGAAAAACGTCTGACCTTCTGGCGCACAGGTTTCTTATCAGGCCGAACAGCTAGCCTGTGCTCGATTACTTCCCTTGGGACTCCGGGCATGTCGGAACGTTCCCAAGCGAACACGTCCGCGCTCTTCCGGAGGAAAGTAACGAGCTCGAGTTCCTATTTGGGATCCAAGGAAGATCCCAAATGAAAAACCTTGGTCAGGTCCGTGTCGCTTAGAGGGACCGCCTTGGTTCCTCCTCCGGGCTGGAGGGTAACCTTTGGCCAGGAGTGCGCCGGCTCTTGGTCGGGACCACGCTGAGGCAGCTGCCCGACCATGTCGAGCGACTTCTCATCGTAGTTCAGGGCTGTCCTATGGTCACCCTTGATGCTGATGACGCCTTTCGGCCCGGGGACCTTCAGACACTGATAAGCATGATGCGTGGCGGGCATGAACTTAGAAAGGGCCGGCCTGCCGAGAATGGCATTGTAGGCCGACTTGAAGTCAACGACCTCGAAGTTGATTAGCTCGGTCCGGAAGTTGTTGAGGCTCCCGAACATCACGGGCAAGACGATCTGGCCAAGAGGCTTGATCGAGGTGCCTGGGACGATCTCGAAGAACAGACGGCTATGCTCTTGATCTTGGACCGAGGAACTTGCATCTCGTCCAGGACCGTAGTAGATATGAGATCCAGGGAGCTCCCGCCGTCGATGAGAACCCACTCTACTTTAGCGTTGCTGATGGTCGGGCTCACGACCAACGGGAGCTTTTGAGGCTTGGTCATTCCAAGGGGACAATCATCCTTAGAGAAAGTGATTGACAACTCGGACCACCTGAGCCGCTGCATGGGCGGCTTTCCCTGAGTGATGTGGCAAACCTCCCGTGCTGCCTCCATTAGGTCCCTGCGGGACTTGTACGCCGAGGAGCACCCGAATATGGCAGCTATGTGGTTATGGGGTTCCTGGTATCCCATGTCATCGTCGTTGTCCGTGGGACCCTTGCCCTTGCCGCTCTCCCCTTTTCCCGGAAGAGTGGGCATGGGACCCTGGCCGTTGTAGAACTTCTCCAGGCGGAACACCCAGGTCCGACAATTAGGCAGGTCGTGCCCGATCGCCTAATGGAGAGGGCAATAATGGTCGTCCGAAGGAGCACTCCTTCCTTTGCGACCTTGGTCACCACGATTCTGGATGTCGCGACCCTGGTCGCTGCGACCCGGTCGTTGCGCCGCGGAGGTGGCCGCCCTCGGGCTGCCGAGTTGGCGGAGCCCGCGGTGGACGGTGCTCGACAGTGGCCACCATGCCCGGGGCATGCAACCTCTTCTTCTTCTTGATCTTCTTCTCCATAGAGCCCGAGTGTTTTTTGCTCGAGGAGCCCTCTAGGCCTGGCTGAGGCGGCAACTTGCCTTCATCCAGCATCTTTTTCCATTGGACTGTTTCGTCGGCGTTCACGTAGCGATCGGCCATCTTGAACGGCTTCGTTGGCGAAAGGTCGGTGGATCTCTGTGTCTTGCGTGGAGCGAACGTCGCGGACTCCGAACTTGAAGGCCCGGACGACCGCCTCATCTGAGATGCTCGGAATGGAGTTCCTCACCTTGATGAACCTTTGGACGAAGTGCTGTAAAGATTCTTTCTCGGTCTGGATCAACCGCTCGAGGTCGCGCTCGTTGCCCGGGCGAGTGTAGCAGCTCTGGAAATTCGCCCGTAGCGCCTCGCAGAGCTGCCCCCACGAGCGGATCGACCCTTCCTTTTGATTGAAGAGCCACGTTCTAGCGGAGCCATCAAGGACCGTGGGGAGGTAGTTGGCCATGACCCCCTCATCCCCCAGCCGCCAGAACGGCGGTGGAGTAGATCGACAGGAACTCGTCCGGGTTTTGTGTTTCGTTGAACCGCTCAATGTGGCCGGCCTTGAACTTGCTCGGCCACGAGTCATCGCGGAGGGACGCCGAAAAGGCTCGGCATCCAAACGTCGGGCCGTCGTGGCGACCTCTCCGAGCGCGGCGACCGTGATGGTTGGCGTCATGATGGTCCTTTACGTGCGGGGTGAGACGAGAGAACACGTCTCCGCCGGGCGCGGAAAGCGGCCCAGGTGGAACACTCGTGGCTTCAGAGCAGACGGGCGTGCCCGAGCCCGCGAGGCCATCCGGGAACCGCTCCGAACGTCCTCACGGTACCAATCTTGCATCCTGCGGCCCTCCCGAGCAGGACTTCAGGAGGCGCCACGATGGGAGCGAATGGGGGAATGGCGCTTATGGTCCCGGGAAATGCTCCGGGGCCTTTCTCCGCCAGGGGGCCCTGGAAGCCCCATGTCGACGGCGAGCTTTTCTAGATTTTCAGCCACGCCGCCCCCATGGCCGCCAGGTCCGCCTGACTAGAGAAATTTCGGAAGCTGCGCACGACCGTCGCCATAACACGCAGCCGCTCGGCACTCTGGGGAGCGGCGGGGGGCGACCTCGGGCGATGATCGCGCACGTGCTCCGGGGATCGATGCTCACTGGGATCTTCGCGGGCCGGGTCTCCAATCCTGGCGTCTGCCCTCCGCTTGGCTTAGTGGACGGACGGTCGTCGAGGTCTGTCTGGGACAACTCGGGCCAGTTCTCGTCGGCATCGCTTGGTGGCAGCGAGAAGTCTCTGGAGACTGGACCTCGCGAATCTCTTCCCTTCCCGCCATATTGACGCTGCGGGAGCACTAGGACCGCGAGGGCGACATCGTGGCGTCACCATGCGCCGCGGTTTCCCGACTGCACTCGGGACGGTCAGGGACGTCCGGACCTTCGCGGAGGCCGCCAGGTTCCTCCTCATCAACGAGGGCATCATGCCGCAAGTGGAGGAAACACTCTCGCGCTGCAGCTACCAAGGAAAGACTCCCGGTTTCGGTGTGGCCCTCCGGATCAGCCACTCCATCGCTGGCGTAGTACACGTCATCATCCTCCACGCCGTCGAAGACACAGAGGCCTTGATTGTCTTGAAATTCGGCATCCTCGAGGATTCTCCGCTGAAAGGACTCGGATCGATCCCACGGACGGCGCCCGATTGTCGGCGATTCGGGAACCGGTCCCCGTGAGCTTTCTTGTTGGCGAGGATCAACCTAGGGCCCTTTTTCGCGGAGGGCATGGCGTCCAGGGCTCGCTTGAGCTATGGATCGGGGTGACACAACGAACAAGGGGTCCTTTTTTGGTCTGGTTCGGCCTCTCGTGGGGAGATAACAACCCTACGTCCAGTGATTGCACTAGCTTTCAAAGATGGATTACAGGATGCTTGCTCGGGAGCCCTGGGAGGTTCTAAGGACAATCCTCCAGGCCACCTGCAACCAACGGCTTTGTATGAGGAAAAAATAAAAAGAGTCGAACCCTGAGCTCTACGTGCGACGGAGTATTTATAGATGATTACAGCGTTACAACATTTATTGCGGAGCGACGTGCCACTGTTCTCGGATGTGGGCGAAACTGTTTCCTTGCTTTTCGCTATACCGTGACGTGGGCACAGTGGGCTCAGATCGTGGCCGTATGGTCCCCCAAGCCGCCGAGTGATTAATGCCACGTCGCCTTCGCGGACCGTGCCTAGCTTTTTGGTGAAGCCCGAGGCACCTCCTTTGGACCCGGTTGTTTGGTCGCGCACCCCCGAGAAAGCATGCTCGGGGACGAACTTGACCGGGGATGGGGTAGCTCCGAAGGTCAACCTTCCTGAGGACCTTTCTTGGGGACACCGTGCAAGGGGGGAGCATGGTCGGCAGCTGACCGGGGTACGATGGTCGTTATGGGAAGTATCCAATCCCCAACACCAGTGAATAGCTGAGGTAGCTCTAACTGATAAACAACCTTTCCTCGATGGCCTAAGATCTTGAACGGTCCCACATATCTTGGAGCAAGCTTTCCTTTAACGTGAAACTATTTGACTCCTTTGAGAGGGATAACTCTGAGATACATAAAATCATCTGGCTCGAAGTTCAATTCTCGACAACGATTATCAACGTAACTTTTTGTCTTAACTGGGCCACTTTCAACCTCTCTGATCATAGCAATTTGCTCTTCGGCTTTCTTAAGAATGTTAGGCCCAAACACCAAATGCTCTCCTATCTCATTCCGTTTCAACGGAGTATGACAAAGACGACTATATATAGCTTCAAATGGTGATATTTGCAAACTGGCCTAATAGCTATTGTTGTAGTTGAATTCTACATATGGTAAACACTTATCCCATGAAGTAGCATAAGCTCTTAGTATATCCTCTAAAATCTGATTCACTCTCTCAGTTTGACCATCTATCTGTGGATGATACACTGTACTAAAATTCAAGTGAGTTCCCATTGCTTCAAACAATTTATTCCAAAACCCCGAGGTAAATTGGATACCTCTTTCTGACACTATCCTTTTGGACACACCATACAAATGCACAATATTTGACATATATAACTCTGCCAAATGATTTCCTAAATAAGTAGTCTTAACAGGTATGAAATGAGCGAGATTGGTCAAACGATCAACGATGACCCATACAGAATCATAACCCTTCTGGGTTATAGGCAAATCCTCAGCGCTTTGGATGGATTTTATTACTATTTTGCCTCCTACTTTTACTCATAAATTTTCAACAATTATAACAAACCAACAGATCTTTAATACATTGCCTTTACTCTCTGACACATATCACATAGAGCAATGTGCTCAGCAACTTCACACTTTATGTTAGGCCACCAAAACCATTCCTTAAGATCTTGATACATCTTGGTACATCCCAAATGAATTGAATACTTGGGATCATGAGTTTCCTCAAGAATCAACTGCTTAAGCTCCTTCTTGTTCGGTACACAGATTTGATCTTTAATTTGCATAGTACCTTGATTATCTAAAATAAAATTCTTGGGTAAGCCTTCGTCCCTCTTGGACTTAATTCTATTGATCTTTTCATCATCATTCTTACCTTTTCTGATTTGATCTTCTAGAATTGGCTTTACTTCCAAAGCAACAAGAAATCCTTATGAAACAACTTCCAACTTCAACTTTTGAAATTCCTTGCGTATTTCTATCTAATCATTTAGCTCTTACATAGTAGCACTCTGGCCTTTACGACTCAAGACGTTGGCTACCGCATTAGCCTTTCCAGGATGATAATGGATTCCAACATTATGGGGGTGTTTGGGACAGTTCCAGCTCCACTAAAATTTGTGGAGTTGGTGGAGCAGGGTATTTCTAGCTCCAGAAATTTGTGGAGCTGGAGCTGTGGGTACATTAAGAGTGTTTAGGTAAATCATCTTGTTTACATTTTAGACTAAAAATATAAACTTAATTCTCTTTATTTTAGCCTATATGTTTCAGCTCTGAGCTGGAGCTGGGATCTGGAGCTCTCCCAAACAGGGCCTATATTCTTAATCAATTCTAGCCATCTCCTTTATCTCATATTGAGATCCGATTGCGTAAATATATTCTTTAGACTCTTGTGGCCTGTGTATATCTTACATCTATTTCCAATAAGATAATGGTGCCACAACTTCGAAGTATACACTACGACAGCTAATTCCAAATCATGTGTAGGGTAATTCTTTTTATGTGGCCTCAATTGCCTTGACGCATACACAACAACCTTGCCATTCTACATCAATACACATCCAAGACCTTGTCTGGAAGCATAAGCATCAAAACTATTTTGAATATCTAGCAACACTAACATTGGTGCTAGCTATTGTCAGAGTTTCTTTAATTCCTGAAAACTCTTTTTACACTCTGGCGTCCATGCAACCTTCTTCTCCTTTTTCAACAACTATGTACGTGGTCTAGCAATTATCAAAAATCTCTCGATAAATCGATGGTAACATCCCATTATCCCAGAAAACTACGAATTTGGGTAACTGACTTCGGTTGTTCCCAATGCAACACTGCTTCCATTTGCTTGGATCAACTACAACTCCTTTAGCTGTCATCACATGACCAAGAAATCCGACTCTCCTCCCAAAAGTTACGCTTGCTAAACTTAGCATACAGTTGTTGCTTCCGTAGCCTTCCAAGAACTAACCTCAAATATTCTGCATGTTTTTCCCTCGTCTTGGAGCAAACAAGAATGTCATCAATGAACACCACGACAAACTTATCTAAATATTATATGAAAACTTTATTCATCATGTTCATGAAATATGCAAGAGTATTGGTCAATTCAAAAGACATGACCGTGAACTCATAATGTCCATATCACATAGAGAACGCAATCTTAGAAATATTCTCCACGAATCTTTAATTGATGACAACCTGATTGAAGATATATCTTAAATAAAACTCCAACTCCTCTTAACAGATCAAACCAATCATCAATCCTAGGCAACAAATGTTTATTCTTTATTGTCACTTTATTGAGAGTCACGATAATCAATACACATTCTCAAACTTCTATCCTTCTTTCTAAAGAACAAAAAAGGTGCTTCTCATGGAGACGAACTAGATCTCACAAAACTTTTCTCTAGCAACTCTTCGATCCGCTTCTTCATCTTAACCACTCATCAGTAGGCATCCAATACAATCTTTATACTATTGGTGTTGTACTCGGCACTAACTCAATAACAAATCGATCTCTCAATCTAGCGACGGACCAGGTAGATTCCACTACACCATCCCACACTTTTGCCAACACATGGTACAGTCGGCAAAAGACACCTTCCGATCCAAAGCTGTTGCTAAGGTTTAGCCATTGTACATGAACAAATGCAGAGAAGCAATCGGCTTAGGCTTTGCCGACAGATAAAATCTTGCCGACAGATAAACTGTCGGCAAAGATCAAAGTTTTGCCGATAGTTTCAATCTTTGCCGACGCTAATGTTTTAAACGATAGGAGCTTTGCCGACAGTTAATATGAATTGCCGACACTTTACGTGTTGGCTAATCACTTTTCCCCTCATAGACCAAAGCTGGTTTTCTACACATGTTTTGTGTCGGCAAAGGTGTCAGCACACATGACATACAAATTAAATATGCAATATATACAGAACCAATTCCACATTATCCACCATTGAATTGACATACATACTTTACATGCAAATGGTGCCACTCACATATATAACCATATAAATACACAATCACAGTTCAAATAGTCACTTCAACATGTAAATAATGCAACACATATATCTCCACCACAGGGTTTGATAAATATAGATCCTCCAAATAAGTTAAGTGCATTTTGAGCACATGACATACAGGGTTTGATAAACATAGACCCATCATTGACAAAATTCCAGGCAACCTGAGCAAGTGCATTTTGAGCAACCTTGAATTTCCTTATTGCTTCAACCAAGGGCTTGTAAGGATGGTACACATTCAAGTCAAAACCAAGTGTTGTAAGTACAATTAAGCTCCCCCAAGTAAAATGAGTTCTTTTGTTGATCATATACTTCCCGCACAAGACAATAATAGACAATTTGTTCAAGCACTATTCCCGATGGACATCACTCTAAAGATGAGGCTGGTCGAGAAAAAAATTCTACATAGACATGCTTTAGAACTGGGCAAAAAAGTGCGCAGAGAAGGAATGCTATCGTTAAGTTTACTAGACCATTCGGCGTGCGCGCCCTATTAGAAAATTTAGAGAACATTTAATCATATATATGTGAACAACAATATATAAAGCAGTAGCTTTCAAGTACCTTTAATCAAATATCAACTGGAATGGTATTTTACAACAAAATTAGATCATTTGGGGCTTCCCCGTATCCTACAGACACGTAGAACCAATTCGGAGAACATACACATAAAGAGGTAACAGTTATGGCATAAACCACTACAGAACATCATCGTAATGATTCCAACCAAGAAGACAACAATGAAAGTCCAAATACATTCAAAACCACTTGATTTTAAATATGTTGGCAACAACTATCGCAACAATTGCACTGTACTTGTACAGTCGGCCACAACTATCGCAACAACTGCATTGTACTTGTACAGAACCAGTTACACAGCCTAAGACAAATAGTAGGAAAGAATAACACCCAAAAGTAATGGGTCAATACAAATATCTTGACCACTGAGCATTGAAACACCAAGAACTCGAATGGGACACGATGTGAGTAGAGAAATCTGAAAAAGGTTGTTGACATATATATGAGCATTGAGATTGGTTTTAAGCAAAGTAATGAATTATAGGCCATTAGCTCATTAACTAACACAAGATTGATAAATCTGTGATCTAAGAATGCTAACCATCAAAAGATTGATTAATTTGTCATCCAGAAATGGTAGAACAACAAAGCGAACCATATGTAACAGAGTGACCTGTTTGTACTTGAATTTTCCCTCTTCATTGATCCTAATTGTATAGACAACTACGCAACCTATGATGAATTCAGACTATTTTGAGCAAACATCCCTCAGTTTTGTCAATAGGAAATTAGTGATTCATGTGATGAATGACAACAGACGTACCTAGATGTAAGTGGAGGCAAGCATTTGATCAAGATTTTGGAAGGCTATACAACCTATTTTTTTTCAAAATCTAGCCAGCAACCACTGATAATATATATACATGGCCAGATAGTTTCAAAAGCTAACAAAAGCTGAAAGAGTACAAATCTCATATCCAAGGTATTGTTCTTGACCTTTGCCTCAGATTGTATCTTAACATCCTACCACAAAGATCTAAAACAATGCATTCCAGTGGTAATGTTGAAACAACAAAATAACCTATAAAGGTGCATGTCGCTATACCTTGTTCTTGATAAAACGGGGAACAATAATAAATACTGTCGAAGTCACTGAAACATTGGTCCATCACCATGCAGCACAAGCTCCTTCAACCCTCAATAGCATCTGCTCCAACCTCGACACTAAAATTGAGAAGGAAAGTCTTCAACAGCTTCCGTCCAAAATGGCACAGTGAAATTTTGTTTGCTTAAAGGCTGGGAAAGTTCGATTTCGATGAAAAGTTGGGAATTGAGTAAAATGGTATAGGTAGATTTACAGGAAAAGCTGACTCCATGTCTTCAAAGGGTGACAAGGATCCACAAGGTCTTTTAGGCAAGGGCACTGATATTACTGAAGATAATAAGAGTTAGGAACAAACAGAAACACAATATGCTTGTTGATTCATCTGACAAAGTGCATGCATTTTTTTAGCATTAAACCTGAAAGAAATGAACAAAATAAAGTGGACATGACGTCTAATGATAGGCATGGTGAGCACTCTAATGAGACATACCTAACAAAAGCAGCTGTTAACAAATCTTCTCAGAATTTTCCTTGTTGTGCTGTATCTGGTGAAGATCCAACACATTCAACAGCGACAGTCATTCCTGAGAACAATAAGGAAGCTCTTGCAGTGGACCTTAGTAAATTTAATATATCAAGGGAGAATAACGACAATGAGCAATTAGTCAATTCACAATCCAGGAACATAAGCATTGTGATCCCTACATCTCAAGTCCCAAAAGTGACCAGAATGAGGTTGTGGAGGAAAGTACATCTCTTAAATCTTAATGAAGGAAGTCATGGCACCTAATGTTTTAAAGGCACATCAATGAGGCTTCTAAAGAAAACATCATGGGGGACAAAGAATGCTGAGGAAGGGACTTCAGGTCCAAAAAATTTACTGTATTGCCAGGAAATATAATATAAAACAGTTGTGACAATGGAATTCTTAGTTGTTTGTGAGCTGAGTTGTAGTTTTCTGCAGTGATTTTTTACCAGATGACAATTGTTATATATTTCATGTAGGGAAATCAGAAATGTCAAACCTGGATTGGCGAATGAAATAGGAAGATTTCCTCTTCTGTCCAAGTCTGCAAATGTGAAAGAAAGTAGAACTCCCCAACTAACTCCAGAAACATTTAAACATGACTTTTGGTATGAAATTTTGTAGAGGGAAAAAGATCACCAAATAGCAACATGCAACAAAAGAACAATTCAGTTCAATCCATTACCCTCTGCTTGATTCTCTAACCAGCAGCAGGATCCTTTTTATGGATAATCTCGTAAGAAACCAGGATGACATCCTTCAAAGGCCTAGGTGTTTCTTCAACTTTTCCAGCCAAGAACATGCAAACAGTGGCAATAGTCTGTATGGATATTAGATTCAGAATTCATGTGCTATTTCTTAAAAAAGATAAGCATAGCTGCATATAGGACAAAACTTTAGAGTAAATTTAGACCTTGCTATCAAAAGTTTGTGTAATACAAGAAGCATCCAATGTCTTGCATGAGTGCAAATAGGGAAAAAGATAAGGATAAAAATTGATTTTGTTGATCAAATGGTATAGATCACTAAAAGATTATGTCAAGACATCTAAAAACAAAATCGCATACACTTGAGATACTCTTAATAAAACGATCTACAACAATTTCATCCCCAATTTAATGACATTAAGTCACTTTAACTGCTACCGGTGTTCAAAAGATTTGAATATCCGATTACCAACATCAGTCTATGAAATGTGATAGTACAACCAGAGCTAGGGAAGGCACACTCCAGAAAGCGGAAGATGAGCCTTCAAGCTTCAGGTAAGATAAAACAAGCAGCTGTGTATGAGACACTAGTTTGTGTTAGATCGCTAGGCTTCTACAAATAATTGAAACAAAGCTGCAGCAATATTAAGCCAAAGGTATTTAGTCTCCCAGTTATGTTCACAGATAAATCTTTGAAATGTCCAATTAGAAAATTGAAAAGGAGGAAGTTAGTGTTCTGACCTAAGTACAGATAAATCAACAATGACAAAACCTAAGTACAGAGACCTGTTACTTCATTCCATGCAAAGCAGGGGAATTCCCTGACTTTCTAGTAAAGTATAACCTATAAAAATGCAAACAAAAAAAACCCTGAGAATTGCAGTTGAGTTGAAGGTACTACTGAACTATATTTGATTTTATATGACAAATCACATAATCACCAAACTAACCACGGCTATTATCCTAATTATTGAAATTAATTGATGCAGCATCTTGTGAGGAATTTCATTCGAAGTAGTATTAATAAATGCTTTTGGTGAACCTTGGGAACATGCCTTATTCCCGCATTTGGAGTATACATTTATTTGTTTTTCATGTTTAGTTGTTGGAAGGACAGACTTGACTATTGCTCCATAGCAAAGATAATAGTGGAGTAGAGGTTGTCTCTGTAACAATTGCAACAATTGTGATCTGTGAAGCGGGCTGCCATAACTGCTATAGTGTGTAGCACCCGCTTTTGTACAAGGACGATTCAGGTTCCATGTTAGTTAAACGCTTTCCAAAAGCTTGTTTCTTGCACCTTCTTTTTTCAAAGAGAATGAATACATATAAGATTGCTAATTGTGTGATGGGACTTCTATATTCCTTCATCTTCCAATGGGTGAATTTTATCTAGCACTTTTATAAAGACACGAAACTTGCTTTGTATCAAAAAGAGAGAGGAAATGAGTAACAACTTTGAATTATGTACATTTGAAAAAAAAGAGTTGAAGGTGCGATTTAAAACTTTTGGAAACTTGACTATGAAATATATAAGCGCCAAAGAAAGTGAAATGTCTCTATAGAAGATGCCATTTGCCCACTATAATACGAGTTGCAAGTACTCACGATGGCGATTGCTATGTACTAATTGACGCCCCTACTCCACTACAGCTTGCTCTATAGCACGCTATCTTAAACACCATGTGTCTCAATGAACTTATATTTACAATTTTAACATTATGATATTGCTCGGTCGATCTTTGTCCATGACATTTCATCCGATTGTTCCAGCTCTCTTCTAAATGTGACAATAAGCTGTTCGTATTTATTTCTCTACACTTCACACACGAATATATCCTTTTATGGAGGCATCTTCCAAACCAATTAGTTGTATATCTCAAACCGCACCGTTAGTCCATTGGTTTTGGAAAGCGGTGGGTTCCGCTACTAATGGATGAAATTCACTCGCTCAATGATGGCCAAGGGTTTGTTAATGATGACAAAACAAGTGGTCGCTTCGACCTCATGACCGAGGTTCGATGGTGTGTTCGTGATCCATCCAAGATTTCCAAGGTACAAGGTGATAGAATGGATACAAGCAAAATTGTACCCCGGTGATGAATCTGCTAGATTACAAAGACTTTTCAAGTTATGCTTAATTTGTGGTGATTTATAGTTATTATACATTAAGCAGAATAAGCGGGCGCGAAAAGATGGTGGTAGGCATAGAAGCAAAAATGCCTTAGGGTGACTCGCAACATCCGACTCGACAACATTGATACTAGAAGTTCTTGGAGTGGGTCCGATAGAGATGAAGTTGAAACCTTTTCGGATGCTATGATTTTCGTGTATTGTCTAGAAGGCACATATGAGAGGTCAACATTTCTTAGAATCTGTTTGCTATGTTGATGAAGATGACTTGGCAAAGCTTGCAAATCAAGTGTCTTTGTATAGTGGATGCTCCCATCACAGTAACTCTTAGATCTTGTATTTTATAAGAAGGTTCTCTCTCTCGGTTTTCATTAACATCGATTTGCATCTTTTTTCTACCCTTTCAAGAAACCAAATATTAATGTCGAAGCAATTGCTCCAAGAGGGTGCCGACACTTGGAGCATAATCTCAAAGAAGAAGGAACGTGCTCTTTGGTCATCTGCAGTTCCTAAAATCATAACAAAATTTATGGGCGATGCCCATTCTACAAATAGAGTCCATCTACTTAAGAATAAGTTCCTGGCAGACATTAATTTGGTTAAGAATAAGTTCCTGGCAGACATTAATTTGGTTAGTGCGCTATGGTATCTACTGATTTATTTGATGTGCACGGGGTGGTAAATCTCTAATTTGTTTGACTTCTCCACAAGTTTAGAGAACAATGGCATCTATAGCTTTCATCGCTAGCCTTTTTCTCGATTATTATTCCCTACCACTAATGCAACCATCTACCAGAATGCAAGATTTACAAATCAAATGCAAGGGCTGAGGGAGCAACCACCGGTGCTTGAAGGGAGCAAATGGTGGCGACTCGGATTGGGGGAGTAGCCGCCGCCTAGACCAGAGGAAGCGCACCGCCTAGACCAGAGGGGAAGCAAGACTTCGCGCTCGCCGATCTGGATGGAGCAGCAACCATCGCCTGCCGATCCAAGGAGCAAGCGGCTGCCGCCATCTATCCGGGGAGCCGCCCGATTCTGGATGGAAGCACGGAGCTGCAGCCTGGAAATTTTGGGGGAGTCGCCGCCGATCTGGGGGAGCCGCCGCCGATCTGGAAATTTTGGAGGAGTCGGCGACCCGATGGTGCCTGTCCAGCCTAGGTCGGCCGATCGGGATTCGGGAGAGGGGAGACTCAGGAGTCACGGCTTCGAGCGCAGGGGCGGCGGCGGTGCTGGAGAATTGGGGATTTTTCTTTCTAGGGTTATGTGAAGGGAGTCCGCGCGCAAGAGAAAGGCCTGGCGGCTGAAACTTTACTCTCCGCGTCACTGTGGTCGCGGCCAATTGCAATTTGGTCCTAATTTCTTTCGCTAGCTAGCTAGTCCGTACACCCATTCGCCATCAGCTCAACTAGGCTACGCCGACAGATAAACTGTCTTCTATTTTTGGCCGACACATTATCGCCAAAATAAAAATGCCGACACATAACATGTTGCTCTATTATACAATTGTTGATGAGCGAGGTGACAAACAAGGTCCGTAATTGCCTGATTATATGTCGCCAATATTAGCCTTTTGCCAACAGTTCACAGTGGCCAAAAGTGTGCCATGGTGTAGTGTCTCAAGAAAAACGTCTGGATATTCCATAGCAACTAACACATCCTTCAAGCTGACAACTTCCACACTATTAACCATCAGCTCACCATCATGTCATTGTGGTCGCTTGAAATTTCACTTTTCCACCTATAGGGCTTTCAATTGACACAACTCTTTAACCAAACTCCAAGACAACCTTAAGTCTAGATGATCAGTCAATTCCAAGAATAACATCTAGGATCTAGTATCCAATATGGTTCACTAAGAACTTTTCTCTATCAATAAGCAACTTAACTCCATAACATTCTAGGTTAGATCAAGCAATATTTAGTACTTTTTGATAATGTCAAATCTTCTGGATTGACAAGCATCACACTGAATACCACTGAACTGACCATTATTGTACACACATCAATTTCAGGTGAACCATCAACATAGGTAAATTTTTATATCTGACCCTTCATTTTTCATTAATGCTTTCATTAAAAAAACTTCACGTACCATCATCTCAACCATCTTTACTTTTTGTCTTTAAACAATGAAATTTTTATATAAGATTCATCACTAATCACTTTCATTTACATTTAGAGTTATGACATTACACAGGGTAAAATAATTGTTCTAGATTTCCTTAATTTGGCGCTGGGGTTTTGATAGAGGCAGAGTTGAGATTGAAATGAACCAGGGTGATTGCTTTCTTTTGAGGGTAGTCATTGGTGAAATGTCCAGACTTATTCTGTTCATATTATCTACCATTGATTTACTAGTTATTTATTATCTTTTCATAAATCTACTTTCAATCTATTTACTATATTTCAATTCAAGTTATTGATTTCTGCAAATGAACTAAATGGTTATTCTTTGTCAAGCCTTGCATGAATATTGTATTATTTCCCTACAGCTTGCTAAGTACTTTTTGTACTCACGGCTTTATGCCTTTGTTGATCAGTTGCTGAGAAAGATCAGGAAATAATAAATATTATGAGGAGAAATATTATGAAGACTATGTGGACTAGGAAGGTATTTCTCTAGATGATGGCTTGTGGCATGTCGAATGGCCTAAGTTATTTTCTTTTTCACTGCAACAATTTATTTGATTCTTAAACCCATAAGGTATAGTTGTATGAACCAGACCGTAAGGTCATTTGCTTTATTTAATAATAATTTGCATCTTCTTAGTTAACTCGTTGTATGGAATGATATTTCATCTATATTTCCACTGTATACACTAGCGTGATTTTAAACTAGTACAGTATACACAAAGGGTTTCGAATTTGTATATCCGGGTCATGATAGAGATGGTATCAGAGCCATATCAACTGTAGGTCGCTATATTAGCTAGCATGGTCTTCAAAATTATTTTCTAAATTAAACCAACAAATTGGTATTTAATAGTTTGTCTCCTCTCCTCTTATCTTTAGTTTCTTTTCCCTCTCCTTTGCTGAAACATTGATTTGAAATTTAAATTGATCCTATCTCATGAAACTTCTCAAAGCCTCGGGTCTTCTGTAAGGAATCAGATCAAGGGAGATGATGATCAAGCCGTCGAAGAGTATATCCGAGAAGACTGCCATATAAGATTGGTTTGTGGTACTCTCTGGTGTTTGAGCATGCCACCCCCCTTTTTAGTGTAGTGACATATAGTCCACGTATACTAGGATTTTTCATTGCTTGTGTGCCGAGTATGTTGTACACTTGCCTCAAGAATGGTGTCGCAGCCATACCACAAGTTGAAAGCTTTATTTGCCTCTTTAATTTGTAGCCTTTTCGGCTATGTCTCTTGTTGACTTTTGTCCTTGGGTATTATCTTCTCCTCTAGATGACCTTTCCACTTGTCTACTGCTTTTCTCTCTTACTTATCAAACCCTTGTGCTACATCGCAGATGGTTGACACTTGTTCTGGAGCCGATTGTAGTATGCCAGTGGATGCCAATGCTAGTGCCAACACCAACACATTACCACCACCGCCGGCAGTGACTGAATCAGAACATGTGACACTTTCTGGTAGCACAGACCCAGCTTATGAGCACAATGTTGCAGAACATGAACAATATGATGAATCAGTAGAATCAAACTGTAATTACCTTGGCTAACCTGTTGAACCACCAAAATTAAGCTGCCGTTGCACCTCCTCAAGCTCATCTGCAGTCCAAGCTAGCTGAATTTATGAGGACTCGTCCACTAACCTTCTCCAACTCTTCAAAACCATTAGATGCAGATAATTGGATTCGCTCCATTGAGAAAAAACTTGCAATTGCTCGTGCACCGATTGTGAAAAGGTTCTCTATGCCGCTCATCAGTTGGAATGCACCATCACTGAATGGTGGGAGAACAACAGTTCCGCCTATGATGACCCTCAGACTATCACTTGGGTAGAGTTTTCCACTGCATTCCGCCACTCCCATATCCCAGATGGTAAAGTGGAGATAAGAAGAATAAGTTCCGAGAACTCAAGCAAGAAGGGATGTTAGTGAGTGAATACCTCAATTAGTTCACTCAACTTACTCGCTACGCTCTAGAGGATATAGCCACAGATGATGCTCATCAGAAGAAGTTCAAGCGTGGGCTCAATCCAGGGTTAAAAGTATAAGTCATTGGCAATGATTATGCAGATTTTTCAGCAACTTATAAACAAAGCTTGTTAAAACTGTTTTATTGGTGCAATCACCTTGTTCTGATTTAAGTACGAACCAAGGCTGTCCTAAAGTTAAAATATTAATTGGAGGAATAGAATTTCTAGCCAACCTCATTGTCCTACACACCAAGTCCCTAGATGTGATCCTAGAAATGGATTGGCTCTCTAAGAGTCAAGTAGTTTTGGATTGTGGGAATAGAGAGATCACCTTAACCAAGCCAGATGGAGCTAAGTTAAAATTTCAAACTGCTGTAGATCAAACTGAAGGAATAAAAGTTTATAGTGCCAAAGGAATAAATTTGGAAGATATGTCAGTCGTCAGAGAACTTCCTGATGTGTTTTCAGATAAGTTGCTTGGGATGCCACCAGATAGAGATATAGAATTCTTAATTGAACTAGTTCCTGGAACACCACCTATCTCCAAGAGACCGTACAGGATGCCTGCTAATGAGTTAGCTGAGGTAAAGAGATAGATTAAAGAGCTTCAAGACCAAGGTTTTGTGTGACCAAGTTCTTCGCCATGGGGAGCTCCAGTTCTCCTTGTTGAAAAGGAAGATGAAACTCAAAGAATGTGTGTGGATTATCGTTCTCTCAATGAGATCACCATTAAGAATAAATACCCTCTACCAAAGATTGATGATTTGTTTGGTTAACTTCAAGGAGCAGGAATGTTCTCAAAGATTGACTTGAGATCAGTTTACCATCAGTTGAAGATTTGTAAAGAGGATATACCCAAAACAACTTTTGTGACTCGATATGGACAGTATGAGTATACTGTGATGTCTTTTGGCTTGTCCAATGCCCTTGCCTACTTCATGACTCTGATGAACAAAGTATTCATGGAATATCTAGACAAATTTGTCATTGTCTTCATCGATGATATTCTGGTCTACTCTAAAAGTGAGAAAGAACATGAGGATCACTTGCGCCAGGTTTTGATAAAGCTAATAGAACTTCAACTCTATGCCAAGTTCAGTAAATATGAATTCTGGATGAAAGAAGTTGCTTCCTAGGACATGCCATATCAGTACAAGGAGTCGCTATCGACCCTGGTAAGGTATGAGATGTGCTCAGTTGGGAGTCACCCAAGATGGTAACCCAAATCAGAAGTTTTCTTAGAATGGCGGGATATTATCATCGTTTCATAGGAAGGGTTTTCCAGAAAATTTAGACCGCTCACTCAGCTTTTGAGAAAGGAGAAGAAATTTATTTGAACATCAGAATGTGAGCAGAGTTTCCAAAAGCTAAAGAAGTGTTTGACAACTGCCCCAGTGCTTATCTTGCCAGATATCAGGAAGAATTTTGAGATATTCTGTGATGCATCCCGACATGGACTCGGTTGTGTGCTGATGCAAGATAAAAAGGTTGTGGCATATGCTTCACAACAACTAAGACCACATGAATTTAACTACTCTACCCATGATTTGGAATTAGCAACCGTAGTGCATGCTTTAAAGATTTGGCGCCATTACCTCAATGGTAATTGCTGTGAGGTTTACACTAATCACAAGAGTTTAAAGTGTATTTTTACCCAAGCTGACCTCAATATGAGATAAAGAAGATGGTTGGAGTTGATCAAGGATTATGACATTGGAATTCATTATCGTCCGAGCAAAGCCAATGTTGTAGCTAAAACTTTGAGTAGAAAGAGCTATTGCAATACCCTGATGATTAAGAAAAGTCAGCCAACACTCTATGAGGAATTTCAGAAGCTTAATCTAAAAATGTACAAGAATGTTACTTACTTTGGAAGTACACCCAATGTTGGAAGATCATATTTGAGAAGCACAGGTTGATGATACTGATATCAAGAAAATTAAGAGCAATATGAAGAAAGAAAAAGCCCTAGGTTTCACTGAAGATAAAGAGGTACCGTTTGGTATGAGAATCGTATTTACGTACCAGATTAGAAAGAGCTCAAGGAATTGTTACTCAAAGAAGTACATGAGACATTGTACTTTATTCATTCTGCATGTACCAATATGTATCAAGACCTTAAGAAAAGGTATCGGTGGCCTAGCATGAAGTGTGAGATTGCAGAGTATGTTGCTCTTTGTGATGTCTGCCAGAAGGTCAAAGCTGAACATCAGAGGCCTATAGGATTGCTGCAACCATTGAAGATTCTAGAATGGAAGTGAGAAGAAATTGGTATGGATTTTATTACTAGACTTCCTAAGATCCAAGTTGGTTATGATTCAATTTGGGTAATAGTGGATCGATTGGCTAAATTAGCTCACTTTATTTCGGTTAAGTCCACCTACATAGGAGATAAATTAGTAGAATTTTGTATGTCAAGGATTGTTAGTCTTCACGGAGTGCCTAAGAAGTTAGTGTCTAATAGAGGAACTCAATTTACCTCTCGATTTTTGACAGAGTTTGCATGAAGCGATGGGAACTCATCTCAAATTCAGTATTATCCAAACTGATGGATAAACTAAGCGTGTGAATCGGATTCTTGAGGACATGTTAAGAGCCTGTGCCTTAACCTATGGTGCCATGTGGGACAAATGTTTGACCTATGTGGAGTTTTCTTACCATAATATTTATCAAGCCGACTGCAAATATCTCCTTTTGAAGCCTTATATGGAAGAAAGTGCAGAACCCTCTCAATTGGAAGGAAACAGGAGAAAGACAATTGTTTGGCCCTACCATACTGCAAGAAGTTGAAGAGCAAGTTCAATTAATTCAAGATAAATTGAGGATAGCTCAAAGCAGACAAAAAAAGCTATACAGATAATCGTCGTCGAGATTTGAGTTTCGAGCCAAATGATTATGTTTATCTTAGAGTCACCCCTTTCAAAAGAGTTAAGAGATTCAAGTAAAAGGGAACCTTGCCCATAAATATGTGGACCATGCAAGGTATTGGAATGAAGAGAAGTCACCTACAAGCTTGAATTGCCTTAGTCTTTTGCTAGAATCCATGATGTGTTCCATGTGTCGCTGTTAAAGAAGTGTCTTGCCAAAGGAAAAAAGGCCGTTAGAATCCATTGATTTGCAAGAGGATCTCACTTACAAGGAGCAACCAGAGAAAATTTTGAATGTGGCAAGAGTGCATTACGAGAAACAAGATCATCCGTTTTTGCAAGGTACAGTGGAGCAATCATTCGGAAGAGGAAGTTACTTGGGGGCAAGAAGAGAATCTGAAGTCTGAGTTTCCCCACCTATTCTCTAGCCAACCTGAATCTTAGGGTTGAGATTCCATTTAAGGGGGAGGTTTGTAACATCCCAAAATTTGAGTTTTGGAATGTTTGAATTTGAAAATAAGGGTGTGTTTGGTAGGGATTCAGCTTCTCCAGATTCGTGAATCTGGTGAAGCTGAAAATTCTAGCTTCACCAGATTCGTGAAGCTGGAGGTGTGAGTACATTAAGAGTGTTTAGATAGATCATCTTGTTTACATTTTAGACTAAAAATATAAACTTAATTAACTATATTTTAGCCTACAAATTTTAGATTTCAGGTAAAGCTGGAATCTGGAGCTCTACCAAACAGGACCTAAACCATTTGTATTTTTCTTGAATTAATCAAAGCTTAATTTAGATTTTTTGTTAATGAAAAGATTTAATTTAATTAATCTATACATCAAACAAAAGATTTCTACTTATAATTGGGTTCATTGTGCTTCAAGGAATTTTGCTATATTTTTAAAGATTTTTTAAAATTTATTTGCTATTTATTTAAATTTATTTGCTTCTCTTTAAATTTCTAGAAATTTCTTAAATGGGAAAATGTTTTATTTCTCAAAATTCCTCGTGGTCTGAATTTTCGCCAACCTGTCCCTATTCCGTTGCGGCCTACCCCTTCATGGCCCGCTTTGCAGCCCATCGCCTCGACCCATTTCTCCTCTCAGCCAGCCCAACCACGTGGACAACCGGATTTGCACCGCGTGTGTGGTCCAGATTGCGCCACGTCACGCGCCGCCATCGCCTCCCAAAACCCTAACCGTGTCGGCTTCGCGTACGTGCTGTTTTTGGTGTCTGTGCCACGTACGCCTCCTAGGCCTATTTAAGCGCCGCCACACCCCCACCCTTGGTTCCCCGCTCCGTGCCGCCTCTTTTGATCTAGCCCTTGCTGCCCAATACACCGTCATCTTTGTGCATGATCTTGCTGAAGTTCCTCCGTCGCTCAAATCCTTCTCCACTGTCGTTTGGCCGCTCTGGTCCATCTCCGCCGCTGCCGCTTGCACGTCCGAGTTTGCCGCATCACCTTCTTGTTCCTCGCGTCCGGCGGAATAGCGCTGCCGTCTCACCGTCGCTCATCGACAAGGGACCCTCATCGTCTGATCCGCAGCTAATGCTCTGGATCTTGCCATGCCTCTGTCGCCCGCGGCCTTGCTTCCCTGCCGTCCGATTCTGTGCCACCGCTGGATGTGTGACGCGTGGCCTGTCCGCGTCAGCCCTTTGCTAGTGTGTCGCCCTGTCAGCAGTGACATCAGCCCTAGCTGTTATTTTGCAGACCCGGTCCACCATGGATCAGCACAAACCCGTGGACTCAGTCTATGGACCGTGGGTCCCACATGTCAGCCAAATAAGAATTTTTGATTTATTTTTATTTTAGAAAATTAATTACTGACGTCAGCAATGCATCATTAATTGATTTTCCAGTAGAGAAATAAATTAGAAAAATTTGGATTTTCTCTTTTTTAGCCTTTTTTCTCTAAATTTAAGCTTTCAAAGACCTGTTCTCTTTCGTACGAACTCCGATTGAGATGATTCAAATTTCTATTTTTTTTCTAAAATCGAGCTCTATCTTCTAGAGCCATTTATTTTCAATTTTGAGCTTGTTTGAGTCTTTTTTTGGTATTTACCATAGATGCTAATCCTGAGTGAGTGAACAAAGACTTCAAAGACCAAGACTCAGCACTAGATTAGCAAGACAAGTCGTAATCTTTGACCATATTGATCCTATGTTTGCAAAAGTAGTTTGTTTTATACAATTGTATGCTATTTGTGTATCAATGCTTATTTCATGGGAATAGCTATATACCTAGTTGACATTATGCCACCTTGATTGTTGGAATGCAATGTATCCATTGTTAACTCTAGGTTGGAAAATTACTAGTTGGACATGACTATATTGCCAACAATGGGTTAACGTAGCTATGCTTAAACATGCTTAGTCGTATGATGGGATCCATGTCACATGTGAATTAATGTTAATCTTGACTTAATGAGATATTGAATCATGGTTGTTAGCCACTGTTGCAAAATTTGTTGTACCATTACAGGGTATGCCACTGGTCTTGGTTGAACAAAATATTTTCCCTCGGGGAAGTGATCGTGCAGTAAAGGGATGCTTTCTAGAACATTGGGATGTTGATGTCTTGCCTGAGACAACTTAAGAACGTAATCTTGTGCGCCATTGAATTGAGCCTAACTGTTCAACCACAAGTCTGGTATGGGACAGACCTAGCTGATTAATTTGCAATGTCTAGTCTTGAGTACTGCCAATTGGTGGTGTGGGTTCTGGGATGGATGGGTAGATTCACATGGATCAAGAGGAGGCCCCGAGGGGCGAAACCCTAGAGGGCAGTACCGAGTTTAGACAGTGCATTGTAAAGGATTTGTCATGATCTCTCTACCGACACACCAAACGGAAGTGTGTTTATCGCGTGGCAGCAAATGATGATCATGTCTTGTGGGTAAAGCAGTACAACCTCTGTAAAATATAAAACTATTCGAATAGTCGTGTCCGCAGTCATGGACATGCTCGGGAATTTCACACAAGGTATAGAGTGTTTCATAAAATGTGGGAAGGTGTAATTGTTGGAATGTGAACAGGAAGTTCACTGTTGTTTTGTTGTCTAAAGTTATACTGTTGAATTTAGTGATTTGATAATTGTTTTAGATGGTGTAGGGTAATGCCTCGCCATTATGTTCATGTTGTCCACCATTGATTTACCTGTTATTTATTATCTTTTCATAAATCTGCTTTCAATCTATTTACTATATTTCAATTCAAGTTATTGCTTTCTACAAATGAACCATGTGGCTATCCTTTGTCAAGCCTTGCATGAATATTGCATCATTTCCCTATAGCTTGCTAAGTATTTTCTGTACTCACGGTTTTATGTCTTTATTAGTCAGTTGCTGAAGAAGGATCAGGAAATAATGAATATCATGAGGTGGAATATTATGAAGACTACGTGGACTATGAAGGCGTTTCCCCAGACTATTTCATGTGGCATGTTGAATGGTCCAAGTTATTTTCTTTTTCGCTGCAATAATTTATTTATTTCTTAAGCCCATAAGGTATAGTTGTATGAACCTTGACCATAAGGTCATTTACTTTATTTAATAATAATTTACGGTTGTAAAACGTCGTCGAATGCCAACGATCAATCACCAATTGTAGATGCAATCACAGGAGCAAGAACAATAAACACACAATGTATGGGTGGAGTTCTCTCTCGCTTTATTGATTCAATGGTTTACAAAGGAGGCACCCGATATATATAGTGGCGTGAGGAGAGAGTTCGGATTCGACCACACCATAAAGAGATAGAGTCATAACCATATTTGGTTTAGGTTTCCTTTTCTCATAACACTCCCCCTTGGTCGAATACCGCGTAATGCATATGTCTCGTTAAAAACTCCACTCAAAAACCCAGTGGGAAAAAGGAGATGGAGAAAAGAGTACATCGCACTCGCATGCTATGTTGCACTAGTTGCCTCATTAAAAACCTTTATGTGAGAAAACTTTAGGAAAACTCACAAAGGGAAATAACTTATTACCTTCAGGGTTTTATTAGGATCTTTAAGATTGCAATAAGAGTTATGATTCAAGGGTTTTCTCCCCCTGAACTCTACATCTCTCTAAGTCTTCTCATTCCAATGCCTTTAACATATCTTTGAAATGTGGATTTAGGCAAGGACTTAGTGAATAAATCTATGAGATTTTCACATGACTTAGTTTGCAGGATCCTTATCTCACCACTCTTCTGGAGTTCGTGAGGATAGAATAATTTAGGAGCAATATGCTTCGTGATGTTGCTCTTTACATAACCCAATTGCATTTGTGCAACACAAGCAGAATTATCTTCATAGATAATTGTGGGGGTATCAACGATGTTAAGGCCACATGACTTCTGGATATGGCTAATCACACGTCGCAGCCAAACACATTCATGTGAGGCTTCATACAGGGTTGAAAGGACAGGGGATGTCACCTAGAAGGGGGGTGAATAGGCGAATTAAAAATTTGTAAACTAAATCGCAGCGAAAATTAACAGTTCAGAGTATCCGAAATATACTTCAGACTGTCCGAGTGATTCGGATAGTCCGGGGTATTATTCGGATATTCCGGAGTTCTATTCGGATAGTCCGAGGTGAGTTCAGATATTCCGAATGCTCTAGAGCACACAGCTCGCAAAAATATATCTAGGTTATTTGGGGATATTAAACACACCAAATTAAGCTAGTTAGCCTAGAATACTTTAATTAAGTACAGATCTAGCGGAAAACTTAATAGAAAAGTAGATCGGACAATTTCAAGATTCAAAATCAAATACTAAAGCAAGAGTAAGAAGCAAACATGTAGACGTAGATTTTTCACCCGAAGTTCAGATCCTTGAGGGGATCCTACGTCTCCGTTGAGGCGGCTCGGTCACACTTGAGCTGGGGTCTCTTTCAACCCTTTTTCCTCCCGGTGTTGCACAAATGCACTCGCCGGTGTGGCTCGGTCACACTTGAGCTGGGGGTCTCTTTCAACCCTCTTCCACCCGGTGTTGCACAACTGCACTCGCTAGACTTCACTTCTTTGATTCCTTCCCTTGCGGAGGCGGAATCGGCCATCACAAACTTCCCACGGCCAACCACACAAAGCTCCGGTGGCTCGTAGGCGACCTCCTAGCCGTCTAGGAGTCCTCAACCTCCAAGAGTAACAAATGCTCACGAAGAACAAACTTGGAGATGAAATCAAGTGCTCAACAACTCAAATCACACTCAATCTAACACCTCACTCCTCACACTCTTCCCAACCCTCTCACCAAGGGAATCACTTAGATCTAAGGTTAAAGAGGTGTTTAGGGGGCTCAAGAACAAGAGGATAGCACCTCAAAGTGATAGCATAACGGCCACTTGAAGATGGGGAATGAGGGGGCTTTCAATAGAAGTCCCAAAAACTAGCCATTGGGAGTCAGCCCTGACTCAGTTCGGATAGTCTGAGCTTGAGTTCGGACAGTCCGAACGAGTTAAGAATGGCTAATAGAGAGACTCAGCTCGTATAGTCCGAAAATATGTTTGGATAGTCCGAAAATATGTTTGGATAGTCCGAAATCTTCGGATAGTCCGAGCTCACTTCGAATAGTCCGAGTAGAACTGAGCAGCCCGACGAAAACGAGCATAACTTTTGACTTCGAACTCCGATTTTAGTAATTTTGGACTCTACCGAAAGCTAAGAACGAGGGCTACACAACCAATAGGGTCTCACTACCCAAATCTCAAAGGATAAATACAGATTTCACCGAGAATCCAAGGGAGACCTACAATTCTCACTTTCCGGCACCACCAACACCACTCTCTCTCTCTCTAAGTTTCACAAGGATGGATCACTTGAGCACTTGACACATCTAAAAGTCATTCAACATCGTATCTATCTTAACAGTACGACAATCCTTAGACTCAAATTAAATCAAAGATAATAAAGTCTAGAAATAGTCACTTGCCGTCTTCTTTCTTAATGTCGGTGCATGAAGGCATTCACCATATAATTGATGATATGTTCACCTTGTCCAACTTGACTCGATTCACCTCATGAGACTCTCGTCTTATCAACCTTGACTTGATCATCCTATCTAACAATCTCCACGCCAAGTCGATCTTGACTTAGTCCCCAACTCTTGGTGACCCCGCCGTCTTGTTGACCTCGGCTTAACGATCATTCTCCACGATACCTTGGTCATCACACACACACGGGACCTAATTCTTTCCAAACCAGTCATGAAAAGCATTAGTTTTTCCTTGCTGAAATCATTGTCAAAGGGGGAGAAGAAAGCTTACATTCAAGGGGAGAAGTAAAATGTTTTATTGTCAAAAGGGAGAAATTTTGGAGTTCATACACATTTTGGTTTCCTTTTAGGGGGAGATTTTTCATTTTACTTTTTGATCACCTTGCTTTCTGTTTTAAAATGAAATTTCTTAAAATCTTTTCTCGTGAGGTTAATGCCAATGTTCAGGTCCAAAGGGTGTTGCCAATGTTTTCATCAAGGGGGAGATTGTGAGATCATGTGATGAAAAATTGGTTGAATGGTGAAATTGGCATTGTATAGTGACTTTGATTATAGCATGTGTGGTGCTTGTGCATGTGCCATGCTGAGATGATGATATCATGATGGATTCTGCTTGATGCAATGCACTCGTGTGAGTGGTTGCATGGATTGACCTTGAGTCAAGTCGTGGACTTGTGCTCGTGCATGGTTTGTGTGTTTATTCATGTGCAGGTGTTGCTCGAGGGCGAACGTGGTCGATGACGGGACCGGAACTAGATTCATGGAGGAACTGAGGTTCGAGACTAGGTTCAGGGAGGAATCGAGGTCCTAGTGGTCGAGGATGTCATGCGAGACGTTCGGGCTAGAGAACATGCACATGAAGGCTGGTTAGTCACGTATGCGCAGCTGGTGGGCTGTTCATGCGTGCAAGGTTGCTGGTTAGTCACGTATGCGCAACAGGTGGGATGTTCATGCGTGCAAGGTTTTGGTTTTGGCCATGTTGGGCCAAGTAGAGATAGATACGAACTCTTTCCATGTTGGAAGTGGAGCTGTATTCTATCTCGTGTGTTTGCTCAGTATAAATAGGGGAGGTGTCTCTGTTTATTCTTGAGCGTTCAGTTTGAGGTTTGTGTTGACGCCAAAAACGCCAAGAGGGTTCTGGTTGCAACACACCCATTTAACACCGGTTCAAGTGTCTTGAAGGCGTGCTAATCGATTTGACCTCGCAATCGATAAGGAAAGAGTTGTAAAATTCAATCAAGCGATCCTCGAGGTGAATCGGCTAAAATCAAGAATCACCGAAGCCGATTAGAAGGGTAACTAGATTAGCCGATTAAGACTAATCCGGGGTAAAAGGTAGATCGATTCAAAAGGCGATGCGTAACAAGATGTAACAAATCAAACTGAAAAAAGCCAATGACGATCAAACAATCGGGCGAGCGCAACTTTATTTGATCGATGTCGACTTACGGAGGAAAGATTACAATGCTAAAAGACTAAGAACTACGGAAAGTAAAAAGCGGTAGATGTGTTGGTTGATTGTGGATGATCCTCTTCAAACAGCCTTTGTGCGCTTTATATACCCGCTTAGCCGATCCGAGTCCCGATCCAACACGACAACGTAGTCCGAATCGCTTTGTAGTTTCCTATCCGGTCTCTAGTTTCCAATTATCTCGCACGTCGATAGGATTTCCATATGCTTATCCAAATTTCCCACAGATACTCTCGCATCTTTATCCAAACTCATGCTTTTCTGCCGATTCTTCTGGAAATTTCCAAAACTGGTGCAAACATATGCCCCCTATTTTTGGAAGATAACTTGTTATCTTTCAAAAATATGTATCGGCTTTTTCATCGATCGGCTTATTCACTGTTGGTTTAGGGAACCGTCAATAGCTATGGCCGTAGTAAAATCTCGGTGCGGTTTAATGGCAGTGTCGCCTCAAATTCGCTTCCGCCACTTTTACTTTTCACCGCTATATATATACGGGACCCCACGGTCATTTTCATGCTTTCTGCTCTCGGACCTCCTTCAATCGCTTTCCTCCCTTGATCGGCTTCTCAGATTGGTGATCAACCTCGCCTCACGATCGGTGAATGGATCCTTCAAAGGTACTCATCCCGATCCCCGAAAGTAATAATCAGTATTACTTAGGACCAGTAGGGAACTTCGATGCCGACACGGTGATAAATGTAGAAATCCCGAGACTCCCCTTATCGGCCCAAGGTTACAATGTGAAGGAGTGGGGCAAAAGTTTTAGAGCTTGGCCGACGGCGCTTAAAGGATGGAGAAGCTGGTACATTAGAGTATCAGCTCAAAAAAGAGCAGAGTGGGAGCAGATGGGCATAGCCGAGTGCCTCCCTTTAAGTCTAGCTTGCTCGGAAGCCAATGAGCCCTTGGTATTACACGGCGTGCTATTTTTGGTCCGACACGCTTAATGCTTTCCTTTTCCGTCCCGTCCGTCGGCCCAACTCTCCTTGATGTGGCCGAATTGTGCTGCCTAAGGCCTGACGGAGACCAGCTATCGGCTTACAGTGGGAGACCTCGGTACAGCTGATCCAAACAAAAGGTGAAGGGTGGTCAAAGTACGTACAGCACAATAACAAAGTAAACGGGCTTGTATCGGACGAAGAGCACGTAGCCTTCCTCAACCTCTGGCTCGAGCGGTTTCTTTTCTGCGGTGCATCCCTTGGGCCAACCCATGTATACCAGTTGGTAGCAGAGCAGCTTGTAGAGGGCCGTCGGCTTGCTCTCGGGAAGATGCTCTGGCTAGCTTTACCAAATGATGTTCGCCATCGGTTTATTTTTTTCTCGGTTTTTTGAGTTTGTGGTGGGCAATATTGGAGGTCCATTGTGGTTCATTCAACTGTGGTTATATAATATCTTCAGCCGACAACTTATTTCAGAGCCACTTGAAGACTCGGCTTTTCCTCGAGAAGATTACCCCGAAAACACTACACCGCAATTCGTGAGCGTAGCCGATCCGTGGTGAGAGGCTTATAATGTGCTCAAGTGGTGATACTAGGATTACTCCGGCTGGTCTGAAACAATATCTCTCATTCTTCCTGGGTTTAGACAACACAATTTTCACTCAACAGGACTTCTTTTCCCATACCGACACAGCCAATTTTCAATGGCCTTCCTTCTTACACCTGGATGCCGATAGTTCTGAAATGCCGGATCTGACGTTGATGTTCTATCGGCTTTTCATCTCACCTTGTACCCTTCATGTTGGTTTGAATTCTAGAAACAGAACCTTCCAACCTTCATATGAATTCTACCATCCTTCCATTTATGCTCGCCAACTTGGCTTTGGCCAAGTGATTCCTTCTTTACCTCTCCTGGATCGTCTTCAACCTCGAGCTAAAGTAAGGAATTTACTATCGGCTAACGTCGTTTTGGAGATTGCCGATCAGCTTCAACTTTCCAACCTGCCGCACTTTTTCTTAAACTCTCGTCGGGCTAGTTGTTTCACTACGTGGTGGTCGCGCATTGCCGAGGCCCTCTACTTGGACCGTGATCCGACGGCAATTATAGAAAGGTTTCTGCCCGACTATCGTGAGCCATCAGTAGTCTCCAGCAGCAGTGGAAGCAGCGACGACAGTTCGAGTGAGAGTAGTTCCTCGGGTTATACCGATTCATCGGTAGCTATAGAGGTATCAGCTTTTTCTAAGTAGCTTTTATCGTTTTACTCTCCATTACCCGCTGGCTAATCTTTCTTTGACCTATGCAGGCTGTGACCACGCACGAGAAGGCCGTTGATGGCCCATCAGGAAGCGTGACAAAAGGAAAAAGGCCGCACTGGCCGGTCGGCTTGATCGCTATACTTGGGCAACCTTGGGGTGAATAGCCCGTCACCGAGGAGCTTACAAAGGATCGGCAATGAGTGAGTATCTCATTTTTGTTTGATAGGATTGTTTTTTAATTCTTTGCCCTCGACCCTTTATTGTTGATTCAGAAAAACCAAAATCCACGAAGGTGGTTACCAAGAAAAACCCTAAGCGCAAAGAGAAGACTGCCGAGAGCTCCTCTCACGCACCAGCCGATATCATTGAAGTGAGCTAACTTATCTTACCATTCTTTGCACTCTTCAAATGTGGCGATACTAATCCTCCGCTTTTCTTTCAGCCGATAGCATCAATTCAAGTGGCTGGCATCTTAGCCGACCTTCAGGGCATGTCTACTGTCGACCCACCGCTACCTTCTCCAGATCGGCTTCCTGTTGCTCCTTAGGCTACGTTACGCTCCAATCGATCCTCTTTGTACTCAAGCGTCTTGTCTCCTCACCGACTCCCCACGCCGCCACGGACGATGTGTTAGCCGATCCCATGGATTTGCTTGGCTTCAGCTTAGACGACCTCGATGATCCTGAAGTGCTGGCTTCGGATGATTATGTTACGGATCTTCGTAACATTATCAACGCATCCAAGAAAGCGTCGGAGATGGTTGTCCGCTCTGAGCCAACCATGCGAGATAAGCTGAATCGGCTCTTCAATGAAGTCAGTCAGCCCGAAGCGCAAATATTAGCTAATACTCAGCCGTTGAGGGATGCCATGGCCGCCGTAGAAGCCGATCTTCCTCCAGAGACTATGGGGGCGATCCTGGGAGTCTGTCACCTGGATGAGCAGAGAGAGGAGGTGGAGGCTGCTCGCGCACGTATTGCTCAACGAGAGGCACAAAAAGCTGATCGTCAAGTGCTAGATCGGCTAGTGACTGAGGCCAAAGAGATGAAGCGGCAGTTTGACACAGATGCTGCTTTCTTGAAATCCACCAAGGCGAGATTGTTCAACCGAGTCGGCCAAAAACAACTCGAGGAAGAAGCGCCAAGCTCCAAGATCGGTTGGTCAAGGAACAGCACAAGTGTCAAGAATGGCGGCCCCCTTCGATCGAAGCGTAAGATCGGCCGACTGCGGTCACAAGTTAAGGAGCACCGCCAAGATAGTTCCGGTGCCGCAGGTGCCTGTGCCGATGAGAAGATTGTTGATGGAGTCCGTTGCACTTGCCAAGGCGCCGAGCCTTCGCCGGCTTTGGGTGCTAGGCTCCTGGCTCGGCTTGTAAACTTTTTGTGTTGTGGTGTTTCAAGCAGTGTTGCTTTTGTTGTACCCTTGTTACATGTTTTAATCAATTTGCTTAAACCGATTTTGTTTCGCACTCTTTGTATCAAGACTCTTAGTCTATTTGTTTAACCGATCAGATTTATTTTACTTTAATCAATTTGTTTAACCGATTTTGTCTTCAAAATTTTTACATTGTATTCTTAATCACGACCGACTCCAAACACTAGGGTAATACCGCTTTAGATATTTTCCGTTGATCGCCTTAGGTAATACTAGCCCTCAAGTGTTTCGAGTATATATATGCGGCACGATAAGCCGATTTACTTTATACGGTCCTCCCCATGTAGGCGACCATTTACCGAATCGATTATCCTTAGACCCGATCGGCAGTATTGTCTTCCATACCAAATCGGCTTCGCTGAAGGATTTTGGCACAACTTTTTTATTATAAGCCCTTGCAACTTTTTCTTTATTCTTCTTAAGCCGATTCAAAGTAACCAGCCTTAGTTCTGCCAAATCATCCAGGTTGTATATCATCAATTCTTTGTATTCATCGGTCGATAGACTGTTCTGCCTTGCTACTCGCATCGATTCAATATTTATTTCTACGGGCAACACGGCCTCTTGGCCATATACCAGTTGATATGGTGATAATTTAGTTGATCCGTGAAATGCTAGTCGATAAGCCCGCAAAGACTCCGACAGTGTAGAGTGCCAATTCCGAGGCTTTTCATCAATTTTTCTTTTAATCAGCTTGATCAACGTTTTGTTAGATGATTCGGCTTGTCCATTAGCCTGAGCGTAATATGGTGACGAGTTGAGTAGTTTGATGCCCAAGCTTTCTGCAAAGCTTTTAAAGTCATTAGACATGAACACGGTTCCTTGATCGGTTGTGATAGTCTGAGGGATACCGAATCGATGGATAATGTGTTCATTGACAAAGCCGATAGCTTCCATCTTTGGTGACTTTCTGCTTTAACGACTTCTACCCATTTCAAAAATAATCGCTGGTCGCAAGGATAAACTTATGGCCTTTGCTTGTTGCCGGGAATATTTGGCTGATTACATCTATTCCCCATCCTCTGAACGGCCATGGTTTGATAATCGGATGTAAAGCCGATGCTGGTGCAAGTTGCACGTTCCCAAATTTTTGACAAGTTTGGCACCCTTTGTAGTATCTGAAACAATCTTCCAGCATCGTCGGCCAAAAATACCCAGTTCGTCTTAGGATCCACTTCATTTTGTGGGCCGATTGATGTGCTCCGCAAATTCCTTCGTGTACCTCTCCCATAGCCACTTTTGCCTCTTCATCGCCTAAACATCGTAGAAGCAATCCTTCCAAAGTCCGATAGTATAATTCCCCTTCCATCACGACATATTTCAATGCTTTCTGGCGAACCTTACGTGCAGTAGGCTTGGATGGATCTAATAGGTAAGCTTTTACTTCTGTCCTCCAGTCGGCATTATCAACACACAGCACTGTTTTGTCAATTAATTCAATGCTCGTGATTCATTGTATTCCTTGTAGCCTGGTGCTGGGCCAAAGCGTTGGCTTTGTTGTTCATCTTCGGGCACATAGCCGATACGTAACGATGTGAAAGTATTGATAACCTCAAGACAATGTTCCAGATACTTTGATAACACCTCATCATTGCATTTAAATTCCTTTTTAATTTGCTGCACCACTAGTAATGAGTCGCCATATGCTTCTATACTACTCACCCCAATACTATCATAGCTAAATCCTTTTGAGCGAAGTTTTTCAGATTCAGCTTGGTTATTAGAGCATCGGCTTTTAAGCCGATATGCAAACTCTATGTCATGTCCTTTTGGTGGAGTTAGTATAATACCTATTCCACTTCCTTCCTGACAAACTGACCCATCAAAATACAGTTGCTAGGGAGCTACATCGACCATCCCTGCCATAGTGTCGTGTCCTGTTATGAAATCGGCTATCACTTGGCTCTTAATAGCTTTAGCCGATTCATACTGTAGATCGAACTCGGTTAGGGCGTAGGCCCACTTCCCAAGTCATCCTCTTAGAATCGGAGCAGATAGCATGTACTTGACGACGTCGGTTCTACACACTACTATGCAGGTCGATGCTAACACATAGTGTCTCAATTTTGTGCAAGCAAAATATAATGATAAACATAATTTTTTCATCGAGGATACCGGTCTCGGCGCCCAAGAGTCGCCGGCTTAAATAAAATATTACACGCTCTTTACCATCACTCTCTTGCGCCAATACGGCTCCAATGGTCTCGTTTTCAGCCGATACATACAACTTGAATGGAATACCCTTCTGGGGTGCGGCCAAGACTCGTGGCGATGCTAAGTATTGCTTAATATCATCAAAAGCCTTCTGCTGATCGGCTCCCCACACAAACTCCTGATGATCCTTCAGTTTTAGCAAATGGCGTGAAAGTTCGAATCTTACCGCATGCATTCAAATAAATCGCCTTAAGTAGTTAATTTTGCCAATCGCTTTTGCGACTCATTCTTGCATGTTGGCGGTTTTGTGTTTACTATGGCTTTGACCCTTGTCCGCTAACTTCAATCCTCTTGATGCACCATAAAACCAAGGAATTGATCGCCGACACACCAAATGCACATTTTAAAGGATTCATCTTCACCGTGAGCTCTTGTGTTTCAAATACTTTTTCTAAATCGGCCAAATGTCGCCAATCTTCTTTTGATTTAACCACTACATCGTCGATGTAAATTTCGACAATGTTGCCGATTAGATTGTGAAAGATCAAATTCATGGCGCGTTGATAAGTAGCACCTGCGTTTTTTAAGCCGAATGTCATTATCGCCATTCATACAACCCTAACGCGCCAGAACATCCGGCGGTCTTGGGGACATCGGCTTCGCCATGAATATCGGTTATATCCATGCCGCTAAGAAAACTCGATATCTTATTACCCGATGCAGCATCGATAAGCATATCGGCTATAGGCATCGGATATTCATCTTTTGGTGTGGCTTTGTTCAAATCCCTGAAATCTACGCATACCCGCAGCTTACCATTCTTCTTCATGACAGGCACAATGTTTGATACCCACTCGGCATATCGGCAAGGCCTTATGAACTTGGCCTCTAGCAACCTTTCAATTTCTTCTTTTATTATACCATGCAACTCCGGATTACAACGACGAGGGGGTTGCTTATATGGCCGATACCCCGGCTTGATAGGTAGCCGATGTTCTACCAACTGTCGGCTTAATCCAGGCATTTCGTAATATTCCCAGGCAAAACAGTCCCTGTACTATTTAAGTATTTTGACCAACTTATTTTTATATTCTAGATCTAAATTTGCACTTACAAAAGTTGGCCTCTTTCTATCGCCTTCTCCTATATCGACTTCCTCAAGCATATCGCGAAGTGAACCCTTGGCCTAGTCTTTCGCTCGAAATCCTCGATAGCCTCACTTGAATTTATCGTGATACCGATAGCTTTTCACTTTATCTTGTAAAATTTGGATCATTTCGATTCCATCTCCTCAATACTTCATTCGCCGATCAAACGTGTTCGGCTCGACATCGATCGGCGAAAGCCCCGACTTTCCGATGCATATGAAATCACAATCGTCTAGTGCCTTACCCGATATGCATTCTCGCTTCTTCGTGTGGCCAATTTGGCGTCGGAGTGGCCATGGCAATATGAGCGATGTATCACCGAGACAACCTCGACTTCTCCGTTCCATTGGACCAGAGTTGGTGCATTGTTGAGGGTATCAAACGATTCGCATGTATCCAATCCCGTCCGAGAAGCACACTGTAATTTCCTTTTGCCTCAATCACAAAGAATGCGATTCGGCAAAGTTTTTTGCCGATGGTTAGTCTCAGAACCATCACCCCTTTTGCTTCATGGGATCACCGGTGAAGTCATTTAGCACCATGCTCGTCTTGATCAAGTCTTCGTCGGTTTTGCCCAACTTTTTGCAATTGGAGAGTGGCATTAAGTTTACAGTAGCCCCTCCATCTACAAGCATCCTGGATATCGGTTTTCCGTTGATAAAGCCTTTTAGGTATAACGGTTTCAAGTGCCGATGAGGATCTTGTGGTTTTTCAAACACTGCATCCTGTGCGCCCAAGCATAATTGAGCGAACGTATCTTTAGCCGATTCGGTCTTAATCCTGAATTCGGCTGGCAGAGTAAATACCATGTTGATATCCATAGGGGGAGTGTCATTTCGAACTATTGGTGACAGCAAATCATCTGAGGAATCTGATTCATTGTCGGCTTGTTCTTTTCTCCTCCATTCCTTCTTGGCGAGTTTTATTGGCCGTAGCTCGTTAAAGGTTTTATCCCTCTGTTTTTCTTCCTCGGCCTCTCTCATTTCCTGTGTCTTTAAGCGCTGGAGCCGTCTGCGTTGCGATCGGCTAAGCCCAATCGGGCACCATCTAGGTTTGGGCTCCACCGGCTATGGACTTTACCCACCAAGTTCTCAGCTGGCTCTTTTTCCCTGTCTTGATTTGGTGTGCCCAGCCTCTCTTTTACTGGCTTCCTGTGTTCTGGTTCAGCTTGATCTGTTGTTGGCCTGAATAAGCGCTCTTTTACCGATTGTCTTGGCCAATTTCCTTGCGGGTAATGCTCCATGGGGCATGATTTTGCAGACGGTAGTGCCACACCCCTTTCCCAACAGAATTGCCACAAAGGACATCTCTGATGAGCTCTGTCTGCAGCGTCTAACCGACACACATTGTTTCGCCGAAACACATCGTTTGGCCGATACGGTCCATTTGGTTGTGATGAGTCATTGCTCCGCCGATGGCTTATCCTTTCATATTTTTCGAGCAATTGTGAAAAAGTTGGCTTAGGCTTGAATGTTGTTTTCCGTGGCGGGGACCTTTCGGCCTTGTACCATCGTCCGACTTGCAATTCCCCTTTTGGCCTCACAGTTCTTGACTTCTTCCCATCTCGATCGGCTTCAATTTGAAGTGAGCCGATCGTTATCTTCAGCGTTTCTCCTTTTGAGCTCGACTCTATGCCGACTTGTCGTGTAGTTAAGGGTTGTTCCTTGACAATTTGTTTCCCTTGCCGCAGTTAATCGAACCATGTTGATTGGGAAGGGATTTACATCGACTTCCATGGTGGCTCTTCGCGAAACTTGAGCCGACCATCTTCGAGTAAGTCTGTCAGATTCGGCCAAAGATATTGCAACAAGTAGTGTTATGGGAAAAGAATGATGCCACTTTAAGATGTCGGCGTTTCTTGATTTCGCTTACCGATGGTATGGTATGCCCTTCGTAGCCGTGTCGTTTCTCTTGTAATAAAATATCAAATATGCGGTCACATTTGGATACATCAAAAGCGATTTCACTTCGATTTACTTCTAGTCGGCTTGAGCCATGAACGAGACAAGCGGTTTTTAGAACCTTTTATCCATTCAGCTATGTTTACGCCTCGCTTCATCTTCGGTTTCACTTGAACTGTGACTCGACCATGTTCACTTTAGCTTTATCTTTGCCATTGTTTAATCTAAGTTTGTCTTTGAATTCCTTGCTTAAATATCGGCTCTCTTGTGCCGATACACGATGAAGCAGTGACTTAAGTCAAGAAATTCTTGTCCAAAGAAGTTTCTTTAAGTGGGGAATCAACCCTTGAATGCTAAATCGGCTAGTTGGTTATCGTAATACCATTAATCGAAGCAAATGATTTCAAGACTTTCTAAATCTTCTAATATAATCGAAGTCGATTCACCGAATTTTTGCTTGACAAGACTTAGGTCCGAAATTCTCAATTCCAGACTACCGTGAGAAAAGTATTCATGAAATCGGCTCTCTAAATCGTTCCAAAAGTGGACCAAATTTGGAGGCAGATTCGTAAACCAAGTGAAGGCAGTCCCTGATAAAGATAAGGGAAAAAGCCTAATCTTTAGCCCATCGGATTGAGCTGCTTCACCGCATTGAGCGATAAATCTTCCAACATGCTCTAAAGTAGTAACTGAATCATCCCCTGAAAATTTCGCAAAGTCGGGAATCCTAAAGTTATGGGGATACGGCATGCGGTCAATATAATCTGGGTACAGCTTTCTATAGCCGATTGTTTTTCCTTTGGGCTGTAGGCCAAATTGATCTCTCAAGACCATAGAAATCTGATCAGCCCAATTGATGTTATTGGCCGATGTAACACCAGGGTTTGGCCAATTGGGATGAATAGTATCCTGCCCCCCGAGTGCAAACTCGGCTGGCCGACTCGATCTAGCCGATGGGTACTGTTGTTGCCATGGTTCATACCCATCGGCTCTGGCAGCCGGCACCTCAGGCAATGGAACAAACGGCTCCGTGTATGTAACTACTTTGTATGGAGCTGGATTTCTAAGTTGAGTTGGTCCTTGAGGTTTATAATTTTTATCTAATTCAATCGGCTGAGAAGCCGACTGGACATATTGAGTCCCTGATGCCGATGAATCCAATTTTGCAGCGTCAGTATATGCACGAACATGAGTAACTGGACTCGGGCAAGGATTTGGTGGTGTCAACACGGTGGGTTGGGTCGGCATTAACGAGGGTGCAGGTGCCAACGCCTTGATCGTGTTGGTGTTTGGAGCCACAGAATATACGGGGTATGTTGGGAGTGGCTGTAATGGGTCCATCAATCCTCCGGATGTTGTCAACTCTTGTGCAATCGTCTTTACGCTATTTTCTATCATCGGCTTCAAATTTGTAACCGGCCGATGATTGATTAATTAATGCATGATGCACAGATCGCTCAATCATAATCGATAGCTCGCCTTGAGTGGCATATATCGCTTATCGAGTCGATGCGACGCCGCTTTCCGCCGAGCGGATTCAATGTTGGGAGCGCCATCTTCAGGTGACCTCGTCGGGTTTTTGATAGCAACTCAAGATCAATTCTTCCAATGCAGCTTTTGATCTTCGATTTCTTTTGCCGCTCGAGTTAAATCGCCCAAAGTAGGGACGATTATGGCATCGATGTTCACATCGGTGGTGCAAAGGATTTGCTGCAAATCATCTTGCCGATAGAGGTAGTCCCACCGCGCGCGCAAAAATGTGTTGACGCCAAAAACGTGAAGAGGGTTCTCGTTGCAACACATCGGACTTAACACCGGTTCAAGTGTACGCTGAACGTGTCAATCGATTTGACTCGCAATCGATAAGGGAAAGAGTTGTAAATTCAATCAAGCGATCCTCGAGGTGAATCCATTAAAATCAAGAATCACCGTAAAGCCGATTAGAAGGGTAACTAGATTAGCCGATTAAGACTAATCCGGGGTAAAAGGTAGATCGATTCAAAAGGCGATGCGCAACAAGACGTAACAAATCAAACCCGAAGCCAATGACGATCAAACAATCGGCGCGCAACTTTATTTGATCGATGTCGACTTACGGAGGAAAGATTACAATGCTAAAAGACTAAGAACTACGGAAAGTAAAAACCGTAGATGTGTTGGTTGATTGTGGATGATCCTCTTCAAACAGACCTTTGCGCTTCTTTATATACCCGCCTAGCCGATCCGAGTCCTGATCCAACACGACAACGAGTTCGAATCGGCTTTGTAGTTTCCTATCTGGTCTCTAGTTTCCAATTATCTGCACGTCGTATAGGATTTCCATATGCTTATCCAAATTTCCCACAGATACTCTCGTACCTTATCCAAACTCATGCTTTTCTGCCGATTCTTCTGGAAATTTCCAAAACTGGTGCAAACAGTTTGTACTCTTGTGTTGGAGTACTTTAGACAATGAAATAAAAATCAATCTTCCAGAGAGCTTCTTCTTGCGGCTGTGATTTGCTCTTGGCTTCGACATAGTTGATCAATCGCTTGAAGTTTTTGTTCATCACAGCAGTCACGAAGTTCATCACGGGGTTCAGTTCTTTGCAAAGGTATCATCTTGCGAAGGTAATATCTTTTGATCCGTAGATCTGATCGGATTGATTCTTATTGGGTTTGATTTGTAATTGAATCTAGTTTCTATAGCTAAAATTTCACATCAATCCAATAGATAGATCTTCTCTAATTTGTGGTCACCCAGATTGATGTCATGCTCGCCCGATTGTTCGTGTGGTCGCACGGATTCAGTCATCTTGCGAAGGACATAACTTTAGATCCATAGATCCGATTGACCTAATTCTTTTCGTGTTAGCTGTGGAATTGAGTCTAGTTTCTACAGTTAAAATTTTACATTAATCCAATGGTTGGATCTCTAGGAATTTTAGTTGTTCTAAACTAGTCGCCCGATTGATAACGTGGTCGCCCAACCTGCTCGCCCAAGTGTTTTTCTGGTCGCCCAAGTGCCCTACCTGCTCGCCCAAGTATCCTATTGGTCGCCCAGGTGCCTAAACTGGTCGCCCAAGTGTTCTACTGGTCGCCCATGTGCTCTACTGGTCGCCTAGACTTCTAAACTGGTCTCCCAACTTCGTGAACCGGTCTTCAAGCAATTTGAGTTTGAATTGGGGTGTTTCAAAAAGGTTAAGAATAAGATTTTAGCTTCCGCGCAATCATTTACCCACCCTCTGATTGACGCCATCCGATCCTACAGAAGTTGCTACCAGGGTCTGTTTACAAGACCGACAAGAAACGGCTGTACCACCGCAGAGAAACACAAACCACCTCGAGATTTGGCATCGAGGAGATCAGATGATAGCCAAGATCCAGATATCCCATCATGGTCAAGTCTTGGTTCTTCTGGAAAAACAACCCAAGATCTTGAGTACCTTGGAGGTATCTGAGTAAAGTCTTTACACTAGCCCAATGTCTTCTGGTTGGAGCTGAACAATGTCTTGCTAGCAAATTCACTGCAAATGCAATATCAAGCCTTGTGCAGTTCGCAAGGTACATGAGTGCTCCAATGGCACTTAAATATGGGACTTTGGGTCCTAAGACTTCCTCATTCTCCATCATCGGTCTAAAAGAGTCTTTATCCACTTCAAGGGATCTTACAACCATGGGGGTTTTCAAGGGATGTGATTTATCCATATTAAACCTTTCCAATACCTTAGGGTATAGGGACGGTCGATGAACAAGAATTCCTTACGGGAGATGCTCTAGTCAAGAGGCCTAAGCAAAATTTGGTTTTACCCAAATCTTTCATCTCAAACTCCGTCGTGAGGTAAGCACTTGCTTCCTTTATCTCCTCGTGTTCGATGATATTCGGATCATCAACATACACCGAGATGATACTGTAATCCGTTCCGGATTTCTTTATGAACACATAGGGCAATCATCATTATTGGAGTATCCTTCTTCAGAGGAACTCACTAAGCCGGTTATACCACATTCTTCCCGATTGTTTTAATCCGTATAGCGATCTCGCAATTTGACGCTATACATGTTGCGATTATTTGGATCCGGGACATTTACTCCTTCAGGGACTTTCATATAAAAATTCGAATCCAAAGGACCCATATAAATATGCGGTCACTACATCCATCAACTGCATTTCTAAATTTAAGTCAGCTGCCATTGATATTAGATATCGAAATGTTATTCCACTCATCATAGGAGAATATGTTTCATCGTAATCGATACCGGGTCTTTGCGTGAACCCTTGTGCTACAAGCCTCGCTTTATATCTCACCACCTCATTCTTTTCATTTCTCTTCCGAATGAAAACCCATTTTGATCCTACAGGGAACACTTTAGAAGGTGTCCGGTTAACAGGACCGAATACATACTTTTTATTAAGCGAGTGCAATTCCGCCTCAATTGCTTCTTTCCATTTGACCCAATCTGAGCGCTTCTGGCACTCTGCCATGGACTTTGGTTCTAGATCCAACTCAAGAGTTTTAGCAATTTTAAAGGTGAAATAAATGTCGACAATTGTAGTCTTTCTTTTATATAATTCTCCTGAATCCACATAATTGGTGGATATTTCTTCATTCATTTCTTCTAGCTCCTCGTGATTTCTCACAACGATGGAATCTAGGTGTTCTGACTTCCCAGCGTTAGATTGTGCACGCAAATGTTCACTGGGATTTTCATCTTCAGGATGGCTCACTTCAGAGAGATTACCATCATCAGGATGGCTCGCTTCAAGGATTTTCTCAACAATAGGTTGAGCTTCTTCAACTATCTTGGGTAGTGATCTCTTTTGCTCGGTTCACTGTTTCTGCGGACGTCTCCGTGGAACTGAGTCCCGTGCACTTGGAGGCCTCCCCCCTTTTTACCATGAGGGGCAACAGTGGGTTCAATATCCTTCTGGGGTATTTCCACTCTTTCGGGTGCATTTACTACAGGTATATGAGATTTTGTCACTCCCTTATAATCAGTGAAGGCATCTGGCAGGTTATCGGCTATTTGTTGTAGACTTATTATCCTCTGAACTTCAAGTTCAGCTTCTTTAGTGCGTGGGTCTAAGGACTGAATGCCTGTGGTATTCCAATCTATTTCCTGGTGTCGGTGTACTTTGCACCAGGGTACCCTCTCTGCCGTAGAAGTAATAGGCCCAGAAAGTGGCCTGGCCCAATTTAAGGCCCACATGGCCCCCCGGCGAGCAGCCTGGCGATCACACCTTCATTTGGCGGCGGCCCTTCATGGCACCTGGCGGGCACCGACGAGCACGCACTGCCCGGCGAGAAGCCCGTGGCCCCGGTGAGCAACTCCGGCGATCGCGCTTGCTCGCCGAGGCGGCCAGCGTGGCGACTTGATGAGCTGAAGCGGTGTTTGGGCCCCCTTGTCGTGCCACGAAGGCAACCAAAGGAATGACGGAAGGCTTAGCCAAAGTTTCCTCCTGGCGCCTTGTGTCGTGGTCATTAATTGTGAAGGATTCAGCTTTCGACACGACGACGACTCATCCCTCTTACGCTTCTCACCAACCCGTCGTAGAAGCGTCCTGTCCCGGGCGGACCGGGCGAGGCCTCTCACCGACATTAAATGAGGTTCAAAGGACAAGGCCACGGAGGCGTGCTTAATAAATGAGTCGTGGGTCGACGTGGAAGCTGAATGATGGGTGTAATTCATGTGTTGTAGATAAGTATAGCGCCACCTTATCTCCTGCCCAGGGTGGCCCATCTATATAAGGGCGCCCTGGTGCATAAAGAAGGGGGCCGGTCGGCTAGAACAAGAAGCATAGAGAAACAGACACTGAAGAACACCCTTGTAAACGCTCCCCCCATTTTCTCAACGAAGAACTAGCAGGACGTAAGGCTATTACCCTCACCGGGGGCCTGAACCTGGGTAAATCATTATGTCCACTAGCTTGCTGAGGCCCGGAATCCATCGTCGAGAGACATTAGGGTTTCTAATCATGAAGATGCCCTCTATCGAACCATAATTTCCGTCTAGGGAGTAGACACCCTGCTAGTGGAATCTTGTCAGGCGAAATACACCGACGGGGGCGTGCCAGGTAGGGGGCTAGTGGTTGGCTCATCCGGCCATCTCTTTGGCGGGTTTTGGTTCTCTGTCCGAAAGGACTTCGCACCTGGTGATGGCGAGTTTACACTCGCAGCGACAAGATGTGGCGGAGGCTAGTAGCTCCCAGAATACGTCCCGGCGGTCTCGCCGGGCGAGGGGTCGCCTTCCACCGCCACAACAGGAGGGCGGTGGCACCCCCACGGCAGCGGTCGGGCTTCCGGTTCGGCGCCGGCTGGCCTTGGAGGCCGCCACTCCGGCTCAGAACCTGCATGCGGTTTGTCTCCTCCTAGACCACCCTCCGATGGAACTTGCTGGAGACACCCCGGCCACTCCGTGGCTGCGGGATATTGCGGGCCTCATGGACGCGGCTCAGCTCCGCGTAGGGATGCCCGACCGATCTGAAGCCGTCGGTTCCCTTCACCCCAAGGTGCCTGTAGAGCGCACCCAAGCTTCCAGCCGCCCTAGTAGGAAGCGCTCTAGCCAGGCGGGCCAGAGTAAAGGAAAGGGCGTGCAAGAAGAAGGTCCCAGCACCGCGAGGAGCCGTAGGGACTCGAGGTCCCATCTGAGCTCCGGCCATGGTCATGGGCGGTGATCTGCGTGATCGCTGCAATGTCATGCGCTTCGCCATGACAGACGGATGGCCCTCGGGGGTGAGAGCTCCTCCCATAACTCTCACCTTCAGGACGAGGAGGAGGTCCGTTCCTCCAAATCTTTGGGAGTCATGATGCCCTCCCGACCACAGTTCTGGTCGGGTCAGGGGGCGCAGATCCCCTATGGCGTCGGATGCCAGGCGTTTTCCCGACGGCTGCGCCGCGTGGTGTGGCCCAAAAGGTTTCGTCCGGCCTCCATCGAGAAGTTTGACGGCACCACCAACCCAGAGGAGTTCTTGTAGGTCTACACCACTGTGGTGCGTGCCGCTGGCGGGTCTGGAAAGGCCATGGCCAATTACTTTCCAACGGCCTTGACGGGGTCCGCCCGGTCCTGGCTGTTGAACCTCCCGCGAGGATCGGTGCACTCGTGGGAGGAGTTGTGCGACCTCTTTGTCGCCAACTTCTAAGGCTCATTCCCGCAGTCGGGCGTGGAGGACGATCTCCATGCCCTCGAGCAGGAAAGAGAGGAGTCGTTGCGCGACTTTATTCGGCGGTTCTGCCACTGTCGCAATACGATTCCCCGGATTTTCGAGCAGTCGGTCGTCATCGTCTTTCGAAGAGGTGTGCACAACCGCAAGATGCGGGAAAAAATGGTGACCCGCGACATCGCCTCCACCTCCGAGCTCTTCTCCCTGGCGCACAAGTGCACGCGGGCGGCAGAGGCTTGGGGGCCGACATCCAGCGCCGCGCGAGGACGCGGCGGGGACGAAGCCGGGACTTCGAGGGGCCCCGGCCATGCAAGCAGGAGGGCACGGAAGCGCGAGGCGACCGAGACCAGGTGGGTCCTGGTCGCCGAACACGAGCCTGAAGATGCCCGGCCGCCGAAGCGTAATCGCCGTGACCGGCGAGACGACCGTCGCGAGCGGCGGGATGACCGCCGAGGTCGGCGTGGCGACCGCCGCGGTCGGGGGAACGACCACGCGAGGAAAAGAAGGGCAAGCCCTTCTGCCCGATCCACCAGACCAACTCTCACGGCCTGGAGGATTGCCGGGTCGTAAATAAGATGGTCGAGCGGCGGCTCAAGGAGAGCCGCCCCCACGATGATGACCAGGACGAAGACTCCGCCTCGCTGGCCTTCCTGCAGGTGGACCGCGATGTGGTGTAAAGTTGTTTACTTTAAGAGATTTTGCTTTATTTCCTTTGTTTGTCCCCTGGCGCGAAAGCTTGCACGGAAATGTCATGTGTCCTGATGGCTTGGCCGCTCTTTGCTGATCCGTGGTGATGCCCGCCTTCGTGTCGAGCTTGGACGGGCGACCAGTAGTGCGAACCTGGCACGATGGCTCAAACGCGGCCTGCACACCTCGGTTCAGCTCAACAGAGCACCGACGGCTGTCTCCGCGAGCACCGCGTAAACCCAATATCCCTCCTGCGAACCTGCTCCCATATCACGCAGAGTCGTGGGCTAATTTTGAATCACAGGAGCCTAAGTTTCTAAGCAGGGAACCATGACATACCCGCGCAAGGCCTTACGTCCCTTAATATATTTTCTGCATGTTTTGGACAATGCTTGCTTGTGCTTTTAGCGGCCATGCGCGATCGCAGATGAAATGCTAGGTGCACCTGTAACTCAGGCAATAGAAGTAACCTCGTAGCAGTTGGGTGAGCAGGCGGGCGACACGCCTCGCCGCACTGGTGAGCAACCACGCGCCGCCAGCAAGCGGCAAACGATCAAGCCCTGCTCGCCTAGCAATAAGCCCACGTGAAGGTTTGGCGGGCAGTCCGGTGACCACGCCCTACCCGCCTGGCGAGCATGTGGGCGACCGCGCCCTACTCACCAAAGTGTTGGCCTTCGTGACCGGTCAAGGAGCTGGTCGCCCAATGGCCTATGGCCAAGATAAATTGTTTGCTTTAGCAGTACCAACTTATTTCTTACACTTGTGCCTTAATGAGTTGAAGTGTGTGTGGTTATCACTGGCTCTTATAACCTAATAGCTCCTCGCTGATAAACGGAAATACCCAACGTTTGTATCACAAGGACGCATGACTAGGAGTGCGAGTGTGGCACGGTGGCTCAAACATGGCCCGCACACCTCGGTTCAGCTCAACGAAGCACCGACGGTTGTCTCCGTGCGAGCACCGCAAGCCCAGTACCGCTCCTGCAAGCTCCCCTCCTTGTTGCGCAATGTTGCGGTAAAATTCCAAGAGATCACGGGAATATAAGTTCCAAAAAGGCAGGAGACAGTGATACCCTTGCTCAGCAATCTAAGACTTTGCTTGTCTATGCTCTTCATTCACCGCATGATCCTTGTTTGCGTTATTGCAATCACTCATATAATGCCTAAGTGTCGACCCGACCTGAATATTTAGGTTTGCGTCATGGCGAGGCTGGGGACTGATCGCCCGAAAATTGAGTTAAAGCAAGCATATCTAAAATGCGAATAGATGAACATGCCCAGGTGAAACCAAAATATGTCAAATTCATTTACAGTTGCTAATATTGTTCTGGCATACAATAAGCAGAAACAAAAAGAAACAAGCACAAAAGAAGCGGCCCGGGTCATCAGTCGTCGTTGGCGACTTTGATGCCCCCGTCATCATCCTCGGCCTCCGGCTCTCCTGCCGCCGCGCCAAGGTCCGGAGTTTCCGCCGCCATCATGTTGACGACGCGCTCCGTGGCCTCCTGCACGCGTGCCTGTGCTTGGGCCTCGTCTCCTTCAATGCTGTCTACAACGGTCATTGGGTTGAAGGCGGCGGCGCGACTGGCGTAGCAGGCGAGCACGGAGGTGGCGGTGACTCTGGCGACTTGCTGCCCTTCCTGAATGGAGCGGGCAGTCATGGCGGCCGGCAGACCTGAGAGCGCGTCAACCACCGGGGTGGTGCAGTGGGCGTACTGCATTGCTGTGGGCTCCAACGACTCGCGAAGATCTACCCCAAGCGGCGCCAAAACCCGTGCCATGCGCCGGTATGATGACCGGAGCATGGTCGCGATGTTATGCAGCGTTCGCCGCTGCGCCTCCACTGCCTCCCTCAGTGCCGTCTCGGCCTCCTGCGCCCTGGCAAGCGAAGTTACCTCGATGGCCCTCTCCTAGGCCAGCTGCGTCTCCCCAGCTCCCCGCGCAGCGTCTCCACTTGCTACGTCAAGTGGGTTTCGCGCTGGGTGGCTGCCGTGAGGAAGGCGCTGGCAGCAGCGAGCGCTCCGCCAAGCTCAGTGTGCAGCGTTCGCAGGTCGACGGTGTGGGCGGCGGGGGCGATCAGAGCGGGAGGGTGGAAGCGCTGGTCCCAGCAACATCGAGCCCAGCAGCCTCAGAGCTACCAGGCTGCTCTTGGGTAGAAGTTCCCGCTGCGCCAATCGACGCCGCGGACGTCTGTGTGGGCGGAGTGCTTGGGCGATCCGCCCTTGGAGGCAATTTGAAGCTGAAGGATATGGGTGCCACTGCGAGCCGCTCGGGCGAATACCAGTGGCAATTAGGCTCGGCGCCATTGGAATTGGCGCCGGTGGAATTGGCGCCACTGGAGGCGGCGCCACAGGAGTTGGAGTCGGCGTTGGTGCAGCCGGCTCCGAGGGAGGGGCGGCAGGCATTGCTGCCCTAGAAGAAGATGCCGCTTCAAATGCGTTCGATGGGGTTGCGAATGTAGCGGCGGCAGAGATTATGCTCTCGGTGCAGACCCTCTTGGGGTCGCGCCAGGGGCGTGCAAAGCCACAGGCCGTTTGCCTGCGCTCCGATCGGCGGCCTGGGGCTAGTCCCTGATTACCAATGGGCCACGGGCCGACACCACGGCTGGACCCGTGGAGTCCATCGCCGGGAAGGATTGTATGATCTGGAGGCGCTCCGCGGACTCCAGATCGCAAAGCGGCCGAGCATCGGCCGGAAACTCCAAACCGCTCGGCACTGGTGGGATCAACACGGATAACCACCAGGTGATGGCAGCGTTGCTCAGGTTGCCCTCACCTGGCACCAGAAGATGACAGAAGTATTGGATGACGAAGACTACAGAGAAAAGTATGCATTCAAGAAGAAGTGTAACAAGACTTGCTGCCCGGGTATGTGCGAGTCATGTCGTCGTCCCCTGTGTATTGCCATGCAGGGCGGACGCGACGACGTAGGGGGCTGATTCTCTGAGACACGAAGTCTCGGACTACCAGCGCCCCGATCAGGCCGGCACCCCGCAGCCGATCGATGCAGGCCACCATTGCCAGGAGCTCCACTGTCTCCTCGACGGGCGAGCTCCAGCTCTCGTGGGCTACCGCCAAGACCGTACTCAAGGAGGTCGACCCATGCCGTCAGCGACATAAAGCGATCGCCCGCTAGTTTTTCCGCTTGGAGCGGGCCGAAGGAATGTAGAAGGAGGCCGACCGTCATGAGCCGAAGTGGCAACTCCGCGATTCCCATTGTCGGAGGTGATGCAGCAAGCAAAGAAGGCGAAAAGGCGAAGAGCAAAATGTGAAGGAAGCGAGGCGTGAGTCATTGCATGGGGTGTGCAAGATATATAGACCTCCGCGAAGACGGTTCGCGTCGTGTGAAAGGCTGACGTTTGGTCCCGAGAAAATCAGCGATCGTGGGGAGGACCGGAAGCGGTTGCATCGCTGAGGTGGTGGGCCCATCCAGAGCGCACGGCATTAAATAAGGTCTGAAAAGTTGGTGCGGCGCTCGGGACGGCCCCGGCTCTTGTCGGTGTACTTTGCACCGGGTATCCTCTCTCAGTAAGTAGTAGGCCCGTAAAGTGGCTCGCCCAATTTAAGGCCCACGTGGCCCCGGCGAAAGCGACCTAGCGATCACGCCTTACTCCGGGCGAAGCGTTCGCGGATACTGGCGGGCAACTGGCGAAACGCGCACGCCCACTCAGCGAAGCGCCCACGTGGCCCCGTGACGACTGGCGATCACGCGACACTTTCGCGCCGGCAGCGGCAGCGTGGCACCGGCGGCAACTTGGCGAAGCACGCTCGCCGTCGGGCGAGAAGCCCACGCGTTTCGGCGGCGATCTGGCGATCACGCCGCCTTTCGCTGGCGGCGTTCTTCGTGGCACCTGGCGGGCAACTGGCGAAGACACGCCTTTCACGGGTGAGAAGCCCACGTGGCCCCGGCGAAAGCAACTGGCGATCGCGCCCTACTACGCCCGGCGGACTGACGCGATGGCTCGACGGCGGGCGGGTGTTTGGGCCCCCCTTGTCAGGTCACGAAGACAACCAAAGGAATGAGGGGAAGGCTTCGCCTCGAAGTTTCCCTCCCCTGGCACCTCATGTCAGGGTCATTAATTGTGAAGGATTCAGCTTTCGACATGACGACGGCTCATCCCTCTGACGCTTCTCACCAACCCGTCGTAGAAACGTCCTGTCCTGAGCGGAACGGGCGAGGCCTCTCACTGACATTATATGAGGTTCGAAGGACAAGGCCACAGAGGCGTGCTTAATAAATGAGTCGTGGGTCGACGTGGAAGCTGAATGATGGGTGTAATTAATGTGTTGTGGATAAGTATAGCGCCACCTTCTCTCCTGCCTAGGGTGGCCCGTCTATATAAGGGCGCCCTGGTGCATGAAGAAGGGGGCCGGTCGGCTAGAACAAGAAGCATAGAGAAACAGACACTGAAGAACACCCTTGTAAACGCTCCCCCATTTTCTCAACGAAGAACTAGCAGGTCGTAAAGCTATTACCCTCACCGGGGGCCTGAACCTGGGTAAATCATTATGTCCACTAGCTTGCTGAGGCCCGGAATCCATCGTCGCGAGACATTAGGGTTTCCAGTCACGAAGATGCCCTCTACCGAACCATAATTTCCGTCTAGGGAGTAGACACCCTGCTAGCGGAATCTTGTCAGGCGAAATATGCCGACACCTGGTATTCTTCAATGTGGTACTTATCTCTCCCTAATGCCGGAAAATTGTCCTCATCAAAAATGGAATCAGCGTACTGAGCCGTGAACAGATCCCCTATCATAGGCTCTAGGTATTTAATTATTGACGGAGATTCATAACCTACATAGATCCCCAGCTTTCGGTGAGGTCCCATGGTGGTACACTGTGGTGGATAGATTGGCATGTATACAGCACAGCCAAATTTTCGCAGATGGAAAATACTTGGTTCTTTCCCACGCACTAGCTGCAAGGGGAAAATTCATGGTATGCAGTTGGTCTGAGTTGAATTAATGATACAGCATGCAACACTGCATGGCCCCAACAACTGGTGGGTAACCTACAATTCTGCAAGAGTGGCCTAGCAATAAGCTTTACTCTCTTAATTAATGACTCTGCAAGGCCATTTTGGGTGTGGACATGGGGTACAGAATGCTCTACATTAATGCCTAGAGCCATACAATAATCATTGAATGCTTTTGAGGTAAACTCGCCAGCATTGTCCATTCGAATGGACTTAATCCTTTCTTTTGGAAAGGAGGCTCTTAATCTAATGATTTGGGCGATTAATTTAGCAAAGGCATGGTTCCTATTAGATAAGAGACATACGTGGGGACCATCTAGTAGAAGCATCTATTAGCACCATGAAATATCTGAATGGGCCCGACAGGCTGAATTGGTCCACAGATATCATCTTGAATTCTCTCCAGGAAATTCAGTGCTTCTTCCCTAATTTTAAGATGGGAGGGACGAACTATCAGCTTTCCTTTAGCACATGCAGGGCACATAAAAGTTTCAGGTTTAGGAAAGGCTGTAGTTTTTATATTATGGCCAGCAAAATTATTTATTATTCTTCTCATCATATTCAACCCAGGATGACCCAAACGATCATGCTAGATCTTAAATATTTTGGGGTTTTAACTATGGTTTTTATTGCAACATAAACTTCTGGTTTTATATATGTGTAATATAACCCGGAGGAGAAGGAAGGAAGTTTTTCAACCACACGTTTATTACATCCGTTAAACTTGGTCATGAGTAGGTATTCAGTACCATCCTTATTTTCAGTCTCTATATGGAAACCATTTAGACGTATGTCTTTGAAACTCAGAAGAGTACGACTGGACTCAGGGTATAATAGGGCATTTTCTATAATTATATGAGTGTCCATAGGGAGAACTATGATGGCTTTTCCGGTGCCAACAATAAGAGCATCGCTTTCGGCGATGGTCATAATATTTTCATTTTTCTTAATCAATATCTGAAAATATTTAGTTTCCCTAAGAATCATATTTGTGGTGCAACTGTCTACCAGACAGATTTCCTCCTCCGTCATCGGATTATTCATGGAGTTCTATATTAAAAAAATTAATCAAACATTTGTTGCATCGGGAACAAATAATATAGAACAAACATAGCATAATTAAATTAATATACTAGGAAAATCGAAATTTATTAAATTTAACTGATAATTGCCCAATAGGAGCGTAAACCATTGTTCATTCAGGAACACAAAGACTAAACTGATAAATGAGGCTCTTAATGAGACTCTAAAGGATGATATGACATCGACTCTAAAGGAAAAACTGGGAGGCTACTCCAGGTCTCCATATAAATCGTTTATATCATCCTCCTGGGACTTATCTTTATTCTTCTGGAATTCTTTTAGCTCATCCCCAATGAGATCATCCTCTTCCATGGGAGTATCACCATAACCAAGGAGGCCCTTCTTGAATTCTTCCGTGGGGTCGAGGACTTTATCATCATCCAACTCCATTTTATTGTCAACAACAGGTTGAGAAGTGAAGTGCGCCTCCGCCTTATTCTCTTGATTCTTCTAGAATCTCCCAGTGGATTTTATGTACAATTCTACCAAATGCTTTAGGGTGCGACATGTACGTGACCAATAACCAATACATCCACACCTATAGCATGGTTGTTTAGGATCAGTAGCATTATTTGTTGGTCCTTTCTTCTGGAAGCGACCTGATCCATTTTTTTTGTTTTCCACTGGGATTTACCTCTTTATGATTTTTGTCATTCTTCCATTTATCCCCTTTCTGTTTTTGACCCTTTCTGCGGCCTCGACTATTGCTAGTCTGCTGAGTATTTGCATATGCTTCAGGCAATGCATGACTCCCACTAGGTAGGACTTGATGATTCTTCATTAAAAGTTCATCATGCTTTTCTACTTCTAGCAGAATGCATATCAGCTCAGAGTACTTCTGGTACTTTGCATGACGATACTGTTGCTGCAGTATCCTCATGTTGGGGTGAAATGTGCACAAAGTCTTGTCAATCTTTTCTAGTTTCTGTGATCTTCTGGTCACAAAATGCTAGTTTGGCAACAATTTTATGCATGGCAGAGTTATATGCTGCCACTTACTTAAAATCTTGGAAACACAGGAGGGTCCATTCACGTTGTGCTTTTGGCAGCAGAACGGATCTTTGCTGGTTATATCGTTTCTTCAGGGAATTCCATAGGGCCAGCGGGTCCTCCTCCATCATATATTCGGCCTTCGCCTCAGAAGTGCAAAGTGCAAAGCGACTTAGCAATTTCAGAGAGAGCTAGAGCACCAACTTCAGGCTGGGAAATTGTGGCTCCAAGAAATCGGGCTGTCAAGTTGATCTTGGCATCCATTGCCCAAGTGAGGTAATTGCTGCCATTCAGGGCAAGCTCAGCAAATTCTTTCTTTGCGATGTCAGACATATCCTATATGCAAACAAACAGGAATTTTACTTCAGGTAAAATATTGTTTTGCATGATTAATATTGAATTAGTAAAGTATGGTCTATATCTATTCAATAGATAATTATCACGGATTTTTCTGGATTTTTCCTAGCATTTCTCATAATTTTCTGCTAATTATTAAGCAATTTCCAGAATTACCAATTAACAGGTGAATAAATTTCAACGTGAAATAAATTTCCGAATATATGATGTTATTGAGCGCATGAGTGGCAGGCACATTGAACTCGGGCCGGTGAGCACACGGGCGTGAGCGCGTCGAGCGTGGGCGACAGGCTTGATCGGCTGGCGAGCGGATGTTGGGTGTGAAACCATCTCGGCGCGTGTCCGTGGCGGTGCAGCGGGCTCACAAACCATGATGGCGTAACGACAGTGCTTCGAGCACAGAGGTGCAACCACTGGCGCTAGACATGGGGCGGAAAAACATCTACTAGATCAATTCACAAAAATCCCAAAGTTCTGATCTATTAAAATTTATGTGTAGAATTTCCGATCTACTGATCAATTTCAATTGTGATTTAATAGATCATGCCAATTTGATACCTTGATTCGATCTGGGGGTTTTGTAGACTATCGCGTAGGATAGAGTCGCGTAGGACTTTTTCGGCAATCCGAGTGGGTGCCGGCGTGATGACGAGTTGATTGTAGATCGGATCGGGCGATCAATCGCCGGTAGTAGATCATTCGTCGATGATCCTCCTTGTGGTAGAGACTCTGCTGATAACGTGTTATAAAACGTCGTCGAACACCAACGATCAATCACCAATTGTAGATGCAATCACAGGAGCAAGAACAATAAACACACAAAGTATAGGTGGAGTTCTCTCTCGCTTTATTGATTCAATGGTTTACAAAGGAGGCACCCGATATATATAGTGGCGTGAGGAGAGAGTTCGGATTCGACCACACCATAAAGAGATAGAGTCCTAACCATATTTGGTTTAGGTTTCCTTATCTCATAACATTTACTTCTTAGTTAACTCGTTGTATGGAATGATGTTTCATCTATGTTTCCACTGTGTGCACTAGCGTGATTCTGGACTAGTGCAGTATACATAGAGGGTTTCAGATTAGTATATCCAGGTCCAGACACATAGTCTGTGGCATACATGACACGAACTCGAAGTCTAGGGTGAAGATGATGAATAGTGCACCGACAGGTGGGCCCCACCTGTTAGTGGCACAATGCGGCGTGCGTGATTGGATGGGCTGTGTTGCGTTGGATAGCTGGGCTAGTAGTGTGGGCTAGCATGTGGGGAAAAGGGACATGGATGGGAAAAGGGAAGCAGGCCGACGACTTGCGTTTCAGCCCATGAGCCATTGTCTAGTATTTTAATTGATTTTTTTAGAAAACATAAAATTACTTAAATAAATAGCAAATACACTTGAAAAGTTCTCAAAAAATCTAAAAAATACTTCCAAGAACAAAGAAATCAACTAAAATAATTTTGATTTTCACTTGAGCATTAATCATATTAAAATATTTTTGAGTTTATAAAGTCATATATTAAACGTTAATTAGTAAATAAAATGGTGAAAATTTTTAGAGGGCGAAACTACTCAAAAAAGATTTTTAAAGAGACAAATATTAGGATATTGCACTTCTCCCTCTATCTTCCAAAGTGCCTTCACTGATAAACCTTCATATATTTTGAGGTTGTGACATCTCTATCAATTTCGTTAGGCTAAAGCTTGGGCGCAGAATTATCCCCGCAACAACTTCTTCTCAACCTCTACTCGGTTATCACTTTCTTTATTCTATCCCCGTCGATTACTAGCCTCAGTGATAGGGAAAAACTACTCCAAGAACTAACTAAGATCCCCACCACTTATGTAGTACAACTCAAACTCCCAAAAAGTCATACCTATACTTACGAACAATCTTCTATCAACGAGGTTCCAACATCTATAGCCCTTTTGACTTGCTAAGTACCCTACAAAGATACACTGCACTGCGTGAGAGTCTAGTTTACCAATCATTGGCCGGTGATCCCATACAAAGAACACACAACCAAACACTTTGGGAGGCACCTTAAACTTTCGATGATCCAATAGGAGTCTAGCAGGATATTTTACCTCAAGTATTCGAGATGGGATATGAATGATGAGATACATTGCTGTCATCATTGTCTTGCTTCACAATCCTTTTGGCACATTTATCTGAAACATGAGTGAAGGTGCTATCTCCAACAAATATCAATTCTTCCTTTTGGCCACTCCATTCTGAGGCGGGGTTCCTGGACAAGTATTTTGATGAAGTATCTCCTCATCCAAGAGATATGCTGCAAACTCCTTGAGATATACTTAGTTCCATTGTCAATTCGAAGGATCCAATTTTTTTCATTGAATTGAGTTGCAGCTAGCCTATGGAAATCCTAAAATCATTGAATGAGTATGTGGAGTGTAAAGTGCAAATGCACTAAGGGAATCTGTGACATGCTTAGATGCTCTTGAACCTATGATCCAATCAGGATGAGCCTATGGTCTAATCAAGATGAGCTTGCTTATATGTGGATGTAAGTGCATGTGCCAGAGTACCTTTACCCATATGGGTGTAGTTGACAAAGTTATGAAAGGAAGTAGAATCATGAGGAGTTTCTAACGCCTTGCCCTACTGCCACTTCTCCCATTGTATAGCCTACTCGTCTATCAAAGTAACATACATACTCTCCTCTATCATGGCCACATTGGCCATGAGACCAATTCGGCCCCTACCTTGACTTTCATAATCTCCACCTCGGCCTTCATAACAACCAAGATCTCTACCTTGGCCTCCTTAGTATCCACCTCAACCACCACGGCCTCTACCTCAACCACCACCATACTGTGTAGAAGGACAAGCACAACTCAAATGGCCTTGTATCCCACAGTTGTAGCACTCCCTATCATCAAGTATGGCATATGTGGACTTAACAGGGTTGTCCCATCACTTGTAGTTGAGTTTCTTCCTGCGCCATAGTTGAAATAGTCTCCTCCATAGTGGCAAAGTTAACAAGTGAAACATGGAAGCTCTCATATTCTCATACCATTGGTTTAGGCCCTCCAGAAAGTGTGTGACCTGCCTGCGTTACAGCCACACCCTACTAAGCTCAACAGCACCAACACACATCAAATCTACTCGTAGCTACTGCAACTAACTAGCATACTCCTAGATGGTCTTCTCCTCTTATTTCGAGACCTCCACCTTGTCTTGAACCTCCTCCATCATCATCATATTGCCTGCTCCAGAGTACATGCTACTCAATTTTTTCACATCTGTGTTGCACTTTGCTTTTCCTCAACCACCCAAGCAATGGATGAAGATATCAAAGGTAGCAGCCAGGCCATCACCATAAAGTTGGTAGTTTTCTACACCCTCCAATCCATGCTTGTCTTGTTTACAGGCTCAACACATCTCCTATAAGTAGTGCTCCACTACCTTCATCCTCAAAATTTAATTGAGCTCTTTGAGGCCAACTCATGGAATTCTTACCCTTTTTCAACTTTACATCATTTGGCATCAACTCCAGTTCCAACTCAGATGACTCTATATTAACCCTTGGACCAATCATATCCATTGCTAAAAGATCATGTAACATGCTTCTTATGTCACCTTGTGTGACTAGCAAGGAATTAGCCACAAAAATTGCTTTCCTCTAGTCTTCTGTCACCTTCACAACAACTTCTTCTTCATAGCCTTGATCTCTTCTAGAGTAGCTATTCACTTGTAAAGAACTAGGCATCCTCGGTCATCACATCGACCACACAAATCAGCATCAACCAATCTATGCATGCCTCCTTGTCCTTTTCTGAAAGCAAACAATAGCATATCTTCCTTTCCACTTCTCTCCTGTTCACGGTAGCCATCCAACAGGAGTAGCACGTAGCTCCTCCTTTCCTCCTCACTGCTAACAGCACTAGGCCCATCTTTTCCTCTCCTCTTCCCCGTTCTTCATGATAACCAACAAGAGTAGCGCGACAGTGGCAGATTGGATATAAAATGAGTCTAGGGAATAGGGTTAGACCCTGACACTATGTAGATTTTGGGAATAATTATGTGTGGTCTCAGAGCATGTCTAATAGTTTGTTTATTCAAGTTGTCTTTAAGATGTCCAAATCATCCACCAATAGCACAAGAGATATATGCTCCAACAAATTAACTCTAGTAATTAGTTTAGACGGGCCCATGTACTTCACAATTACTATTTACATTTTTTCCACAAAATTGGGTCCATTCATCAACCCCTTGTCTCTCCCTCTATTTTCTTGCATCCTCCTCCTCCCAAATCGGCACTGCTAGGGCTCCATGGTCCCTCTCTAGTGCTTTTCTCGAGTGCAGCCTCCACCTCACTGCCAGTAGCCTCCCCTTGCTAACCTCCTCCCAAACTCGCTCCCCTCCTCACGCCTTTGCCACCCTCACCCTATGTTTGTGCTGCTTTTAGCTCCTTCTCCCACTCTGGTATCTCCCACTTAAGCATGGTGTCCCCTCAGCACCGGCCCCCTCCCAAACTTTTCCCCTCATCCTTCCTCTTCAAACGACCTCTCTCAAAGTCACCATTGCCATGCCCACCTTTGCCATCAACAACATGACAACATGGATCTGGCTCATTGGCATACAAATCAGGTCGCATCTGTCCAAATCCTGCCACCATTGGCCAGATCCATCTACGGGTATTCATGGTGATGAGGACATTACTTCCTTAGATACACACAACACTCCTCCACAATATGCTAAGCAAGGATCTATGACGAAGGCATATGCACGATAGTTGAATTATCATGTAATTTCGTTTCTAGGAGTAAATTATATTTCTAATGAGAATATGATGCTACATGATGCGTGTGATTTATTTATCCTAAGAAATCATGGAGAGGACTATAATGGGTCGGAATACGAGAAGGAAGGCTACAAGACGAAGGGCCACAAGGAGGATTCTAAGCCTGGCCAAGGTTGATGGCTTGAACTCCTCTCCCTAGGGGCCACCACTTCCACAAGTCTACCAGGTCGGCCCAACTACATATGGAAGCTTTCCTAACATGGTGCTACGTCACCTTTATCAATTGGGTTTCGATCTATGCAATAGGAAGGTCCAAGAGGGATGCCTAGGATAAATCTGTGTCTAACTCCTCTTGGCTGCATCCCCCTTTTATATGCCTATTTAAGTTGCCCGGGCTCCCTCATGAGACTTGGGTTTTGTTAGATTAGTTTTCCACGTGAAACTTCTGTGTTCTTCACTTGAGTCAGCTAGGCCAATCGTAAAGACCGCTATTGAAACCCCAACATTTGTCCTTAATCTATATTCGCAATTTTATATTGCTTTTGCTTTGTTCTTGCTTGTTTTTGGTTGCTTGCAGGAATTGATTTTTGTGAATATGTCAATAGGGCTTTGACACGGTTGATAACAACTTAAAGTTTGGTTCAGCAATTGCTTGGCGTCGATCGTGTTTCGGTTAGTAGTCTAGATCATAAGAGTCGTCTTTATAAATCGAGAGTTATCCATCTCACCGAAAAATCGGACCTCCATTAGTCTCACCATGTGGCCACCACATTCTCGCCACCACTATGGTGTAGATGTCAACTCCATCAAGAGGGCCTACAAGTTGCGTCCCTGAGCAACGATCCCGCTCCAACAGGTGAAGATGCAGTCACTTGCTTTTTATTTGTTGTGCTCATGTTGTTGATTCAGGAAGCGACAGCACACCCTCTCTCTCCTCATCTTGCTCAGCTTTTTGGTGACATGGTAGGCTTACCGGCCGGCTGAGGTGTAACTATTGGAGATGCCCTCACAGAACCCACACACCCTTTATTTGTGGAGACACAAAAGTGCAATTTGGACTTTACAATATTATCTCTAATATACTCAACACGTGCCAAAAATTTTCTTCATGCAACATAGTAATGCTTCTTTCTGTGATACATCGAATGAACAAATAACGGTTAACAATTGGTTTAGAAATAACAAAAATCAATGAGCAATGCGTCAATGCTTTTCCTCTCAATATAAGTTGTACAAATTTTGAAGCAAACGAAAGGGATAAGTAATCATCATCTACCCTTTATTCATACTTTAATGTTTATGCAACTTTTAAAAAGAAAAGCATGAAAGCACCTCTCAAAATGAATTCATGTCTCTTTACGTGAAGAACAATGAGGGAGAAAAGGAAGGAGAATTTGGGTATTCTCTGAGACTCTGAGCTTTGCACTTGTGTATTGTCACATTACTCGTCGGAGTTAGGCAGACGACGAAGCAAAGCAAGCTTGTTGGCGGAGGAGAATAGCTTGAGGAAATCACCGGGACAGACAAGACTTGAGTAGACACAGGAGTCAAGATACTGAGAGATCTATACACCTAGAACACCATTCACCACTGAATTCTGTCTGATGGTTGCAGCAGTTGGCATCTCCACTCTCAAATTGGACAATTCTCACCGGAAATCGGATCTTGCATGCCGGAAATCCGAGGTTGTGGGGGATAAGGAAAGGCATATCCCACTGTATGAGTTGACGGATTGCGTCTTTGCTGCTTCAAAGTCTTTTCCTGTCTCCACTAGGTGAATTTCTTGTCATCCTAGGATTTGCTTTCAGCAGGTCCAGGAACATTATCTGCCAGGACGTAGAGCTGTAAATTAGCCGAGTTCGAACAAGTTTGGTCCTCTAGGCTCGAGCTCGGTAAGACTCAAGCCGAATTCGAGTTGGGGTCCAACCCTCAACCTAGACTCGAGCTCTGCTCGAGTAATCTCGATAAGTTTGATAAGCTTGAGTAAGCTTGGTAAGTTCGAGTAAGCTCAGTAATTCTGGTAAGCTCGGTGACTCGGTAACAAGCTCAAGTAAGCTCTGCTCGAGTAAACTCGGTAATAAACTTGAGAAAGCTCGGCTTAAGGAAGCTCAATCTAGTAAGCTCGGTAATAAGCTCAAGAAAGTTCGGCTTAAGGAAGCTCGATCTAGACTTGAGTAGGCTGCGAGCTATTTAAACTCGGCTCGGTTAAACTCACGATCAAGCTCAAGCTTGAGCTCGAGTTCGACTCGTTCGGAGCTCGACCCGACCTCGAACCGAGCCTCTTGCGAGCCAAACTCGAGTAGCTCGTGAATCTTGAATTTTTTTTACAGCCCTACCAGGACGTGAAGTTTAATTAGCAACCAGTTATTGGAGAGAGAAGAAATCATCCTACATTCCTACTGGAATTAGGTCGTGTTTAGTCAAACAAATTGATCGTCAAATCAAGCAGCTCGAATCTTAGAGAAAATGTACTGGACATGATGTATGGATGGAGGGCCTGTTTACATGAGGCGCCAGAATAGATTTTCTTGCTGGCTTGTTATGCACTAACAAGCAAAGCTTGCCACTTTGTCGGAAGAAAATCGTCAGTATACACATTGTATATGCCCTTCTGTTTGCAACACGATGTGATGGGAAATGATAGGACTCATAGAACATGTCTGTTACACCGATCGTTTCGGTTTCAAGATTGTTGAAATTTTACGTACTGTGATTCTTTTCTTACCACTGAAAGAGGAAAAGAAGTTGACGTGCCTAATTAGGAGATGAGAGTTTGCAAACACCATTTGTAGCTTTCCTGTTGTTAAACAGACACTAGCTTAAATATTTTGCTAAAAGTTTATTAATTTGCAGCGAAAGATTCAGAGTTCGAATATGTAATGTACTTTCTTACAGAAGTACGAGTATATGTTTCGACTTTGTTCTTTTTCCATTGCTAGTGCCGCTTGTTCAGATGACCGGCCAGATCATTTTCAGCCGTTGCGTATTATATTCATGCAGATATGGCCCCTTCGTTTCAGTTTAAATACAGCTTCTGCTTAAAATAAACGCAGATTATGCGCCGAACAGTAGGATTCTAGACAGTTTCTCCAAGAATCAGAATCTAATTTGTACACAGAATCAGAAGCTGTCACCCACCTGATTCTGTGGATTCTGACTCAGATTCTGCGAGTTCCGCCTCCTATGAGTCGTCGCAGGTACAAGGGCTTCCATCGTCGTCTCTAGGCCCCTCCACCACCCCCATCCGCTCATTCGTCACCGACACCGATTAATAATCAACACAGACAATCAGAATTGCCGAACGACCATATTCTCTAGCTAGCAGATTCTTCAGACAGCCGCTTCTCCAGACAGCTGACTACAATTCAGAATCTGTATAATCAGAAGCTGTCTCAGAGGGGGCCATATTCGTGCCGAATTATTAGTAGCTACCACGATATATAACGTGAACTGAAAGACTTAAAATAAGGATCAATTCCCTGCGCAGCATCCGACCCAAAAGCTGTGATAAACAGCCGCATTCACAGACTAGATTAGTAGTGGCCAACAGAATCACTACCTATCAGAGCAACCATCTCATAGTCATAAACAATGTTTTCTCCTGTCTCATGCTTCAATTACACTCCAATATTATGTAACTCACATTCTTAGGCCCATTTCCTATAAATTATTTGGCCTCCCCTTTTGGCTGCTTTATGCACAAAGATGTATGGTAGCCTGATCTACATGATTGACGCCCCTCTGATGCATGAAATACAAGTTGCTTTGTCACTCCCCTGCTAGTGTTAACTACATGGTTGGCTGAGTAGTTTATGAGCCTAATGCTCAATTAAATAGCATGCTCACCGCTCACAAGGGCACAAAACCTTGTCTAGATTCCAATTATTGCTAAGCTCTAGGGAAGCAAAACAAGTGAGAGTTGGGGCAGCTTGATGGAGCACGCCTACTTGTGATCTTTTTTTGGGGCGGGAGAGAAGCTTCTGTTGCTTTAACTACTTCGCCACAACGCCAATAGCATGCTGCATGCGTTTATTATTCCTCCACTAGTTCAGTAGCCATAAAACAACCGTTCAAAGGATCACCCTAAGATAGAACTATTAGATATGCCTAGTAGATGAGTGAATCATGCTATGCATAAGGACATGAGATTTGACTATGCACGCTGCGTCTGCACTAATCATTGTTTCTAAGTTCAGATGAGCACGCTATGGTTATATTCTGCCGATGCTCGTTTATTTCTCTCGCTGCACGTATTTAGAGGTAGGTAACTAGGTATTGGGTAAGGTTTTTCGGGGCCGGCACTTGCCACATGGAACGATGGGTAGGCCTGAACCAAGGCCTGATATGGCACGTTTGTTTGGATGTGTTGGGCCTATCACCATACACGACGAGCAGCACAGCACGTCATGACATGATGGAATATAATGGATCGTGTTCAGACCAGCATAGCATACCACAGTGACAACTGTGTCACGGCACAGCTTGCCCTGCGCACGGCACAGCCCACATGGCAGCTGGCAGGGCACACGGCTAGTGGCACGACCGGCAACAAGGCTCATGGCTAGGGGTGTAAACGGAGTGGATAATTTCCGACCGATCCGAGCCCGAATTCGTTTAAAATCCGATTCAAATCCGAAAAAATGATATCCGGTTATATCCGGATTCGAATCCGTCTATCCGAAAAAATATGGGTTAAGATATGGGAAGAGAAGTATCCGACTCGTATCCGATCCGTACCCGCATATCCGAGATATCCGAAAAATATCAGTGTAAATTAGTGAAATAGATATCCGATAATAGATCCGATAAATATAAACATTATACATCATATAAGTTCATATGTTGATTGAAATTATACATTGGCTGCATATTATTCTTATGTAGGGAAGACACTTATTATTGAATTTGAAACACTTACATGTCTTGAAGGTTCTAGTAAAGTTTTGTGCATGGTTGATCGACCCTAATATGCATGACATATATGGTTTCTGCTTTTACGCATTATCCAACTAACTATTCGTGACCGAGACTAACCGTATCCGGAACGATCTATATTCTCTCCTGTCGGCGTTTGGAGAACGGGCCCCCTACTGAGTTTACTTGTTGATTGAGGGATCAACCGAGCCCCTTTTTACGTGAAGAGTTAGCGTCCGAAGAATGCCGTGGGAGGAGGTCGAGCAACCAAAGATCAACGAGCAAGGGGGTTTTATACTGGTTCGGGTCTCTCACGACCGAGATAACAGCCCTACGTCCAGTGCTTCTTTTCTTACTGTCCTGATTCTTACAAGAGTATGGCAGGGTATACCTCGCCAAGGCTCTTTTACAAGGGGTGTTGCTATTACAAAGCCTACGTGTGCTTTTTATTTCTGCGTTGGCTTCTCCTGGCGCGCCTCTCTCGTGTGTCCTCGCATGCTGTGTACCGAAGAGGTATTTATAGGCGGTTAAAAATGACTACATCCGAATGTCACTCCCTTACGTGTCCGTGCATGACAGCGACTGTCCCTTGATTTTCGCCACGCGGCGTCGTGGATGTGATAGGCCCGAACCATGGCGTAACGGCTAATGCAGCTGCCACCACGTCGCCTTTACAGCCCGAGTATGACCTCCTGGGCATGCTCGGGTTCTTCCTTGATCGTGACCGACCTTGGCCGCCAGCCCGAGTAACCATGCTCGGAGGGCTAAACCGTATGCTCGCGGACGGGCATGCGAACATGGCCGGCAGCTGGACCGTCCGAGGATTTTCCTTTGGGACGACATCAAAGGGAAGTATGGTCGGCCGAAGAAGGGCTGCTGGGGTTTGATGGTCCTTATAGTAATTTATCTAATTCCCAACAGCTCCGTATTCGCGACCAAAGTAATCCGTATTCGTATTCGAATCCGGCACTGTCCGTATCCGATTCTATATCCGAGAAAAATTTGGAATAGGATATGGAATGAGTGAAATCCGTCCATATCCGATCCGTTTGCACCCCTACCCGTGGCACACAGTTGACGGGGGCGGAGAAGAGGGATTGTGTACTAAGGAGCATCGTGTACTCACGCAAACACTATAATGTCGCTCTGTACTTGTTTAAGAATGGATAAAATTAAGTCTTTTTTCTCAATATTTGTGTTAATTGACTTAATTTCGTGCGTCTTCAGCTCCTTTCTCTCATCATAGTAATACAAATAAGTCGAGTCTGGACTAGCACAGCATGAATCACATATAAACCATGCGTGAACTCGCCAAAACAAGCCTGACCGACACGGTACGGTGGACCATCTGAACCGTGGCGGCACTGCACCTTTAGACGCGCGCCCCTGATGGGCCCTGTGCCCACCTCAACACAGATTTGCCTACCGATTAGTTTATACCTGCCATGATCTAATGACAGAAGCGTGATCATCATTAAAGCTAAGATAGCCTAGATCGCTCCTCAAAACGAGCAAAATAAACGGGACTTGCTGAATCTCGGTTGGTGCATGTCTTTCGAGAACATTCGTTGGCAACGATCGACCCGCGCGACGTGCAGGTAGATCGTTTCGCATCCACCGGTTGATTCGCCCCGGGCCAGATCTTTGTGGGAGATCGCGTTCGATCTCCCGACACCTCCGATCTCGAGGCGAATTTTTTAGCGTTAGGCTGATCAAACGAGTGGAGCAACGTCATCGGCGTCATCGACCTCTTCGAAGTAAACGATGATTGGGTGGGGTAGCTCCTGCATTCTTCGCCGAGACAACGCTACTGTTCCACGAGGAAAAAAAAAAGAATCGAAAGAATATAAACCATAATTTACAGACAAGCGTGGAGTTTACCGGAGTCCCAACGGATTAGTGAATTAGGTCAATCCCAATGGTATGACTAGAATAATTTCCATAGTATTAATTAGATTGTCATGTAAGTAAAATGGTGATGTGGAGATAGAGTTAATGATGAAAGAGAAGGAAACCATTTCTCATACAGAAAATCATTTCTACACAAATACCAAGAAAGGGAAAAAGGGGATTAGGTGAGAAAATAAGAGAAAAGAGGAGATTGGATGAGAGTTTATTTTGAAGAAACTATCCATTTGGAGCATAGTTTCTACATGTAGTGTCTAGATGACATGGAAATTATAGAAACTATATGCATTGGGACTGCCCTTATATAAATAGAAAAGTTTAGGCCATTTCCAGTGCATAGTTTCATTTCTCAGTTTCCAAGAGTGCCACATCAGCTTTTATCTAGGTAACCGTGTATCTTGAGTTTCATATAGATGAAACTCTCTTACCTCCCACGAAACTCTCTCTATCTCTCTCTTCATAATTACCTTGCCATGTCACCAAATATGATGATGTGTCATATCATTTATAAGGTCATTCACAATAGGAGTTTCATTCTCATTAAATGACATGACACATCATCATGTTTGGTGACATGGCAAAGTAATTATGAAGAGAGAGATAGAGAGAGTTTCATGGGAGGTGAGAGGGTTTCATCTAGATAAAACTCAAGATACACGGTTACTTAGATAAAAACTGATGTGGCACTCTTGAAAACTGGAAAATGAAACTCTGCATTGGGAATGGCCTAAGCTGTACAATAAATTTCAATTTCTTTTATACACACATCAAGCAGAGGATCATCTCATCAAACTAGTAAATAAATCAAATTATAAACAAGTGTTTTATGTTGAATCTCATCCAACATGAAGAGAAATAAAACATCTTTCAGTTGTATTATAAGATATCTATGATGTAAGAATTTTGTAGATGACATTCTTAGTAAACATCTCATCTGAATTGAAGTACCCATCCTTTACAACACAACAAATATTTTAAGATTACTCGTAGAAGTAGTTTGTGAGAGCGTGATGTAGAGTTGTCTATAAGAGAACCAGATCGGGGAGATAGAGACATACATTTAGCTATGTGCGTTGCAAATGATCACAACGATTTGTTTCTTCAAAATCCTTAAAAATATTTGCCAAGTACATTGGGCTACACAGATTCAGGTTCCCATAGAAAAAGGAAGAAAGATCATCCACGTGGCGACTATTACTTTTATTATCACTTTAAGTTTTATTAGTTTTTGGCAAAAAATCACTTTGAGACATGTATTATTAACCTTCAACTAAAATAATATATGTATTTTAGGAGGAAAATAACTTCAAACTTCTTGAATAATGACACTTCTAATATTAAATATGTGCAAACTATTAGAAATGAGTTTCAAAACAAATTAATTTTCATCCCTATTTAGCTCCACTGATTTAATAATTTTTACAATCTCATATCACATATACATAAGCCTTTCCTCTATGGAAGATATATGGTTGGAGCGGTTTGAGTCTTGTAAGCCCGTGCGAAAATGAGAGGAAAAGGCGGAACGATCGGGTTAAATCTTCTTCCATCTCAATCGTTTGTGTCAGTTCTAATGAATTAGGTGTTATGAATGAAAACGGATAACCGCTATCAACTTTTAATTAAAAGTAGTAGAGATGAACATAGCATATTGGTGTGAAAGGCCGGGAGGAACAAACGAGAGTATCTACGAATAGTGCATGCATGGAGAAAAGACTAAAGAGGCTACAACGCATGTGCTTCGAGAAATTCTTGCACCGAACCGGGCTCGCAGGACTGACGAGGATAAAATTTTCCTTGTCGGTGAGGCGGAGGCGAAGCGGCTTATGGCGTACGCAGCGCAAAATACAGAGGGTGTTTACTTAACGCCTTGAAGATTACTGAAAAAATGCTTTAGGACTAATGAGGTAATAGGAACATAACGGTCAGAGTAAGTGCTCTGACCTCTTCGCGTTCTCTCCTTGCATACGTCACTGGATGCAGCGATGACGCGTGTGTTGTGTGGTATTTTGTGCTTTATTTAGCCTCCTTGTGAACGTTCTTTTTTTCAAAATAGGTTCTCTCCAAAATTATTTGCATATTTGACCCCAACAAGTCACCTCTCGTGCCAGAGAAGCTCGGCCGCCAACAGTCTTACCGAGTTCTGGTTCCTCTGTAGGAATCAACTCCACTAATTAATCACTAATTTAATCATATTTCTTAATTAATCACTTCATTAAATCACTAATTAAACAAATTCGCTATTTAGTGTAGTCTTTCCGTGTATTTAATGTAGTTCTTCCGTAGCATGCAAGCACGGTAGCTATCCTTCCGTGGTAGCCTAGTGCAGAAGCGATGCAGAATCTGTCCTTTAGCTGCAGTAGCTGTTGCCGATTCCTTTTGCGCTACTGAAGCACTGAAACATGCTTGCCGAATCCTTCCTCACCACCTAAGCGTCGAACCTGCCTGCTGAGAAAGCCGCCGAGCTCTCTTAAGGTGGTAGGTGACTTGCGTTGCCTGTTGTGCCTTTCAAGCTTATGAAAAGGACTAGTTTCATAAATTCAAATGAAAAGATACTGAATTTGCTATAAACCAATTTTTTAGGTACGAAAAGCAACTGCTTTTTTAGATAGAGGGGGGTGTTTGTGTTGGAGATTGATCAAGCTGCATGCATGGACAGGCGCGCGTGTTTCTCTTTTAGGGACAACGCAATCTAGGCTGATGCACAGAACCACTCGAGGTGGTGCTGTGCGGGGGGAGGCAACCAACGGGGCCGGGGCGTGTCGTGCCGGAACCACGGCGCGCCGAACAGAGGGTGGCGAGGCGCTGCTGGTGTGGGGATGTGGGATTGGAATCCGTGTCCTAAGACACTGCATTCTGATTGCTGGCCGACGTGCTCCGCGGGGTTGGGGAAAACGGTGTTTAGGTGGCTATGGTTCTAGCTCACGGAGAGCTGCTATCTGTGATTATCTCGCAGATGATCATTACTGTTAAATTTACAGAACTGTTGTAGATTTGTATTCCTATAAGAAGAATGTCTGAACATGTTTTTCCTTGATTTATATTTTAGATACAAAAGAGATAGTGCCATTGTGCATCTAGCTAAAAAGGTTGGCGCAAAAGAAACAAACAAGAGGGGAGCAAATAATTGGAAGAAGGGAAGGCATGCACTCCTGCTATTTCGGCCTACATCCCAAAACACAGTAGGCCTAGCTCTCCAACATCGATAGAGCTAAGTTACCTAGCTACAAAATTGCAAAACAACAAGATGGAAAACCTTATATGGGCCTACGTATCTTTACTTGGGCCATGACGTCTATCCAAGGCTGGCAATTCAACCATCCAATAGCCTAATGTCTCCTCTTGGACCCATCATATCCAAGCCCAACAAATTGACACGAAGCGTGGCATCCCGTAACTACCTTGTGCTACCTCCTTCCTCCCTCCTTCCTGACTCCCCTTTCCCTCCATTCCCCAACGGCAAAACCCGCTTCATCTTCTCCGCTCCTCCCACCAAAATCCAAACCACCTCCTCCCAAAACCCTAACCCACCGGCATGGCTGTCATTTCCAAACACCTCCACTTCCTCCTCCTCGCCCTTCTCTTAGTCATGCCGTCACTCATCACCACCTAGTTCTGCCCCTTCGAAGGTAACGTGCACATCCCTCGGAGCCATCATTTGGGGATCTGGTTGTGATGGTTGATTCACGCTGTGTGTGATTGTGTGATCTCGCACGAGCGCCACTAGGCTACACGTGGTACGTGGTTGACGCCGTAGTAATGCCGTCGAAGGAGGAGTACGACTACATCATGGTAGGGGCTAGCACAATGGGGTGCCCGGTCGCAGTGATGTTGGTGGGGCTCGGAGATTGGCACATGCTATTTCTTGAGCATGGCAGTGCACTCAATGAGTTCTTAGTGCTCACGATCACAGGCGGGTTCGTGAGGATGCTCGTCGTGATAGACCCAGTGCTGAGGTCGGACGTGCCCGCACAGGTCTTTACGTTCGAGGACGGCATCCTGAACATGCGTGCAGGGGGTTCTCTATGGCAGAAAGATGATTAATGTGGGGTTCTACTTGCGCGTGCACCCTGACTAGTTTTATGGTCACAGGAAGGTCCGTTTCTCCATCCTTCCCTGCATTTTACTACTTTATGAATTTAGATCACATGTGTTGCTGATTTATATAAAGTCAGCACATACCTGCAATCAAACTATCATAAAAAAATACAACTCTAGTTTGAATTTTAGTCCAAAGTTATTTGAACTAGTTAAACTTGACATCTAAAAAAATTTAAAATTTTTTCCACACGACACATAGGTAAAATACTGCTTTTAAATCATGGTGACTAGATATCATGGTGTCAAATGAATATGTTATACTTTTTATCATATTTGGTATACTTAAATACTAATTCTAATATACTTTTTAAAAATGATTATAGCATAATTTGTGTATGTACTCATTTTACATATGAAAATATATATATGTGGCAAAAATAAAGGGCTTTGTGAAATCAACCATATCATTTTAGTATCTTAGAATTAGTATCTAAGTATACTGAAAATGATAAAAATGTATAATATATTCATTTAAATAGTATATTGTAAGTGAGAGTATGTACTCCTACGGGTACGAAAAAGGTTTCCTCCCCCTCTATGTTAGCTAGCCAGGGCGGGCTTTCCCCTGGTAGTCTCGCTATGTCCTCTGGCGCACAATCCGTCTCGTCTCATCTTTCTTTGGCTATACTTGTAGCCAGCCATATTAGCTCCGCATTCCACCCTTTTTTTTATTTATGACAAAAAAGGCAGTCATTAGTCGCCCCCTTTCCTATTTAGCTTTGCTTGCTGCATATTATGAGAATAGGTCCTGGTTCAAGCGGCCTGCCTTTCATCGTCATCTATACCAGCTGCCACACACGATCCCATAGGAATGATTTCATCGCCCTAAGAAGCAGAACGCGCCATCACCTATAGCCCTTTCCTCTGTTAGGGACTTTCACGAAATGAAAACAGGCGTCATCATCGTATGCTCAACATTAGTTGCCCTGGTGTATATCCCGGAGTACTCCTATGGCCGATCTGTCACCCATACATGAAGGCCTTGGCCCCGTCCCGTGTGGAGAATGCCCCCCTTACGGCACGGCTTAGTCAGTTATTTTCTTTTGTCAGAGTGGATTCGGACCGCCACTTCTCTGAAAACATGGTTCTTGCCTCCCTCTCTCCTCCCTCCTTGGAGCTCGTCCATTCGTTGGGTGATCCCTTGCTCTCACGTTCGAGTGTTTGCTCGTCGTTTAGGCCGGTGAGTGACATTTTTGCTCATTGCAGTCACCTCCGGGGTTCTTCGCACCTGGGTAGTACCAGGACCCTTGTGCCCCGGACTGCACTGCCCGCCCTATGACCCAAAACTCAAAATGAGCCTTGCGACGAGACGCGGACATTCCTCATGTTGCGGTTCCCTCTGGAATGTGTATACACACACATGCACACCCATACACACACACACACATATATATATAGACATACATATATATATACATACATACATATATATAGTACTTTCGGGAATACATGCTTCCACCTCTAATATACCATTTAAATGAACGTGTTATACTCCTTTATCACTTTTGGTATACTTCAACAATAATTCTAAGATACTCCAATGCGACATAGTTGAAAAACTTTCATCGAAACTCTTTATTTTTGCTATATACACTTTTTCATTTGTAAAAAGAGTGTATGCACAAATTATGCTATGAAGAGTGGATCATGATGAAATTTTTCATGAAACTCACTTTAAAGTATCTTATAATCAGTATTAGAGTATGCTCAAAAGGATAAAGAGATATAACAACATCATTTAAGCATTATACTTAGAGTAGGTGTGTGTACTCAAAGAAGAAAAAGATTCTATTACAGATAAGAAACCGTATTTATTAGTTGGTTGGCTACGTAACTCATTGGCTTAGTCAGCACATGAAGTAGGTTTCACAACAAACAAGACAGTGACTGTGTGATCGATAGATTTTATTGTCAAATGTTATCTAATTTATTGGATATGTTGTTAGATTTTACTGTCATATCTTAACTAGTTCTCTGGTAATATTCTAAGAGGGTTCAACAGCCTATGGAGTCTATGCAACAATAAAATCTAATAGCACATCTACTAAATTGATATTTATTTAGCAATAAAATCTTATTTATGTGATATTTATTGGTGAAAATTATATCATTCTGTTTCTCTTATCATCAGTAAGCTATTGTTGAAAATCATTTGAGGATCAGATCTACCAATAAAAAATTGTGGCTAAATGAAAGAAAAAAAGATTTTAGTACAAACAAGAAACTGTATTTATTAATTGATTGACCATGTAATTCATTGGCTTGATCAACATAGGAAATGAGCGGACATGCGGTACTGCTTGGGACATACTCGTTACTCCCTCCATTCCATATTATAGGGCGTATAATTTTTTTCATGCAGTTTCAATTTATAGGGCGCCTCTTTAATTACTGTGGGTAAATTTTCTCATTTGCCCTGCTCCTCATTAACTTCTGCATGCAAACCCCTTCATTCTCCACAACTACTCTTTCGCATGCATGTTCATCCGCTCCACATTTTCCTCAGAGCTATCATTTGGGGATCTAGTTGCGATGGTTGATTCGCGCTGTGTGTGATTGTGTGATCTCGCACGAGTGCCACTAGGCTACACGTGGTACGTGGTCGACGCGGTAGTGATGCCGTCGAAGGAGGAGTACGACTACATCATGGTAGGGGGTAGCACAATGGGGTGCCCAGTCGTAGTGATGTTGGCGGGGCTCGGAGATTGGCACGTGCTATTGCTTGAGCATGGTGGTGTACTCAGTGAGTTCTCGGTGCTCACGACCGCGGGCGGGTTCGTGAGGACGCTCGTCGTGATAGACCCAATGCTAAGGTCGGACATGCCCGCACAAGTCTTTACGTTCGAAGACGGCGTCCTGAACATGCGTGCAGGGGGTTCTCTATGGCAGAAAGGTGATTAATGCGGGGTTCTACTTGTGCGTGCACCTTGACTAGTTTTACGATCACGGGAAGGTCCGTTTGTCCACCCTTCTCTGCATTTTACTACTTTATGAATTTAGATCACATGTGTTGCTGATTTATATAAAATCAGCACATACGTGCAATCAAACTATCGTAAAAAATGCAACTCTAGTTTGAATTTCAGTCCAAAGTTACTTGAACTAGTTAAACCTGACATCTAAAAAAATTAAAAAATTTCGCACACGACACATAGGTAAAATACTCGTTTTAAATCATGGTGTCAAATGAATATGTTATACTTTTTATCATATTTGGTATATGTGGAGTATATGGACCCCGAGTATCTGCGTGGCGGGCCAAGAGGACCACCCAAGAGGGGACGGGTCAGGCCGACTACATGAAGATGAGTATTGCCCAGGAGGCAGGCCATCATGCGCAGCAAGGAAACCCCGAAGATGGAAACCAATCCTGTTTAGGGAGGATACAATTGTAATCCTAACCGCTATCATGTTTAGCGGATAAGGAAAGAGATACAATCTCCACCTTGCAACCGATCAGGACTCTCCTTTGTAACCGCACCTCTCTACTATATAAAGGGAGGGTAAGGTAGCGTCCTGGGGAGGATTCGACAGACGATCATACAATCTCATCAGTAAATTAGCTAGCCACATATAATTTCAGAACACAGGACTAGAGTATTATCTCCTCCGTGAAAGTCCGAACCTGTATAATTCCTGTGTCTTGTGTTACCATCGAGTTTGGATCTAGCGCCTAGCCCCGTTTTCATTATTGCCGACAACAAACGTTGACAGTTGGCCCGCCAGGTAGGGGCAATGTCAAAATCAATCTCGGCAAGCTCGATGGCCTCCATCAATGGAATCATCATCACCTCGCTCCCGGCCATACTTTCCGCTTCGGGAGCCTCAACTTCATCGCCGACAACCTCGATAAGCTTGCTCTCTCGGACTCGGACCAGATCCAATCTGGGAGAGACTTCATTGATACTTCATCCGAACTTCCGTTCGGGTCGGGGAGCGCCGCGGCCATCTACTCACGAGTAGTAAGCCGGGGGCTGACTTTCCGATTCGGATACGGTAAGCATTCGATCCGAGACATCTCGGATGCGGTCGTCATAGCGGTTTTTCAGAAAAGAGTCAGTGACGCCAACTTGATCAAGAAGATGCCCCGGAGGCCGCCGACTACGGTAAAGAAGATGTTCGAATTAGCGGACCGCTAACGCTTGCGCCCCGAGCGCCATCTATGGCTCGGTCACGAGCCTACGCCTGCGCCGCGAGCTCCACCTTCGGCACGGCCACGAGCCTACGTCTGCGCCCCGAGCGCCACCTTCGGCACGGCCACGAGCCACGCCTGTGCCTCGAGCGCCACCTTCGGCACGGCCACAAGCCACTCCTGCGCCACGAGCGCCACCTCAGGCACGGCCACGAGCCTACGCCTCGCCCGAACGCCACCTTCGCACGGCCACGAGCCACGCCGCGCTTCGAAGCGCCATCTACGGCTCGGCGACGAGTTCACGCTGCGCTTCGAAGCGCCACCTTCAAGACGACCACGAGCCACGCCTGCGCCCGAGCGCCACCTTTGGCACGGCCACGAGCCACGCCTGCGCCACGAACCCACCTTCGGCATGGCCACGAGCCTACGCCTGCGCCCCGAGCGCCACCTTCAGCATGGCCACGAGCCTACACCTGTGCCCTGAGCGCCACCTTCAGCATGGCCACAAGCCTACGCCTGCGCCCCGAGCGCCACCTTCGGCACGGTCATGAGCCATGCCTGCGCCACGAGCAAGGACAGCACGATTGTCAGCAACACATGGAGCATAAAACAACTAAGTTGCTTTTTACTCAATTATGTCATTATGAATAAAATTGTTGACTTTTTTGACTTGCTACTTAGTTGATCCACAACTAAGCAGTAAGTCGGGGGTTACACCTAATAGTGTGCGCATGAGCACATCTTTTTCTGAGTTGTGTTTTTCTTCTTTTACTTAACGATTGCAAATGAATCCGAGTGCGTTAATTCTGAGTTGTGAAGCTCTGACCCCATGAACAGCGAACTTTAGTCACCCAAAACGTGTGCCTGGGAAAAAGAGCCATGAGCCGTCTCCCGACGCTCAGGGGCTAGACTAGTCGGGCAGAGTGCTTAAACAAAAAGAGTCAAACCACTCGGATGAATTCAAAATCAATAAGGAAAAGGAGTAAAAAACTCTAAAATTATATATAAACCAATCGGGCATCACATCCGAGTGAATTGTTTTTACATGGCCTAAGTTCTGCATATACATGATTTCAGGGCTACTAAATTTGGATGCGACGCGTGTGGGCCAACGCTTCAACGACGACATCAGCAACTTCGGTGACGAATGAATTTAAAGGGAGCGGCGCTGAATTTCGCCTTGAGCGGGAAAAGCGTTTTGACTTCTACATATCGTTTGGAATACGGTATGCCCCAAGATGAGCCGACTGCCAGTATTCCAATAATTGGGCTGGGTACCAGTCAGGTACAGTTCAATGCGTGGAGCTCTATTGAGTCCTTCACGATCTCTTTGCCTACAATAGGGTACTCGGCTGGAAAGGAAAACCAATCAGGAAGCTGCATCAAGAACTGGAAGCACTCGGCGTGAAGCATGACTCAGTTGGGCTGCGACCAGGAAGGCGGTAACTCGATCGCAAAGCACTCGGGGGCTACTGTGGAGTATATGGACCCCGGGTATCTGCGTGGCGGGCCAAGAGGACCACCCAAGAGGGGACGGGTCAAGCCGACTACATGAAGATGAGTATTGCCCAGGAGGCAGGCCGCCATGCGCAGCAAGGAAACCCGGAAGATGGAAACCAATCCTGTTTAGTGAGGATACAATTGTAATCCTAACCGCTATCATGTTTAGCGGATAAGGAAAGAAATACAATCTCCACCTTGCAACCGATCAGGACTCTCCTTTGTAACCGCACCTCTCTACTATATAAAGGGGGGGTAAGGTAGCGTCCTGAGGAGGATTCAATAGACGATCATACAATCTCATCAGTAAATTAGCTAGCCACATATAATTCCAGAACACAGGACTAGGGTATTATCTCCTCCGCGAGAGCCCGAATCTGTATAATTCCCATGTCTTGTGTTACCATCGAGTTTGGATCCAGCGTCTAGCCCCGTTTTCATTATTGCCGACAACAAACGTCGACAGTATACTTAAATACTAATTCTAAGATACTTTTTTAAAATGATTATAGCATAATTTGTGTTTGTACTCATTTTACATATGTGTGTGTGTACATATATATGTGGCAAAAATAAAGGGCTTTGTGAAATTTTGTCAACCATATCATTTTAGTATCTTAGAATTAGTATTTAAGTATACTGAAAATGATAAAAGGTATAATATATTCATTTAAATAGTATATTGTAAGTGAGATTATGTACTCCTACAAGTACGAAAAAGGTTTCCTCCCCTCAATGTTAGCTAGCGGGGGCGGGCTTTCCCCTGGTAGTCCCGCTGCGTCCTCTGACAGTCCGTCTCGTCTCATCTTTCTTTGGCTATACTTGTAGCCAGCCATATTAGCTCCACATTCCACCCTTTTTTTATTTATGACGAAAAAGGCAGTCATCAGTCGCCCCCTTTCCTATTTAGCTTTGCTTGCTGCCTATTATGAGAATAGGTCCCGGTTCAAGCGGCCCGCCTTTCATCATCATCTATACCAGCTGCCACGCACGATCCCATAGGAACGATTTCATCGCCCTAAGAAGCAGAACGCGCCATCACCTACAGCCCTTTCCTCTGCCGGGGACTTTCACGAAATGAAAACGGGCGGCATCATCGTATGCTCGACATTAGTTGCCCTGGTGTATATCCCGGAGTACTCCTATGGCCGATCTGTCACCCATACATGAAGGCCTTGGCCCCGTCCCGTGTGGAGAATGCCCCCCTTACGGCACGGCTTAGTCAGTTATTTTCTGAAAACATGTTTCTTGCCTCCTTCTCTCCTCCCTCCTTGGAGCTCGTCCATTCGTTGGGTGATCCCTTGCTCTCACGTTCGAGTGTTTGCTCGTCGTTTAGGCCGGTGAGTGACATTTTTGCTCATTGCAGTCACCTCCGGGGTTCTTCGCACCTGGGTAGTACCAGGACCCTTGTGCCCCGGACTGCACTGCCCGCCCTATGACCCAAAACTCAAAATGAGCCTTGCGACGAGACGCGGACATTCCTCATGCTGCGGTTCCTCTGGTATATATGTATATATATAGTACTTTCGGGAATACATGCTTCCACCTCTAATATACCATTTACATGAACGTGTTATACTCTTTTATCACTTTTGGTATACTTCAACAATAATTCTAAGATACTCCAATGCGATATAGTTGAAAAAATTTCACCGAAACTCTTTATTTTTGCTATATACACTTTTTCATATGTAAAAAGAGTGTATGCACAAATTATGCTATGAAGAGTGGACCATGATGAAATTTTTCATGAAACTCACTTTAAAGTATCTTATGATTAGTATTAGAGTGTGCTCAAAAGGATAAAGAGATATAACAACATCATTTAAGCATTATACTTAGAGAAGGTGTGTGTACTCAAAGAAGAAAAAGATTCTATCACAAATAAAAAACCGTATTTATTAGTTGGTTGGCTACGTAACTTATTGGCTTAGTCAGCACATGAAGTAGGTTTCGCAACAAACAAGACAGTGATTGTGTGATCGATAGATTTTATTGTCAAATGTTATATAATTTATTGGATATGTTGTTAGATTTTACTATCATACCTTAACTAGTTCTCTGATAATATTCTAGGAGGGTTCAACAGCCTGTGGAGTCTATGTAACAGTAAAATCTAATAACACATCTACTAAATTGATATTTATTTAGTAATAAAATATTATTCATGTGGTATTTATTGGTGAAAGTTATATCATTCTGTTCCTCTTATCGTAAGTAAACCATTGTTGAAAATTATTTATGGATCAGAGCTACCAATAAAAAATTGTGGCTAAATGAAAGAAAAAAGATTTTAGTACAAACAAGAAACTATATTTATTAATTGATTGACCATGTAAATCAACATAGGAAATAGGAAATGAGCGGACATGCGGTATTGCTTGGGACATATACATACTAAACCTTGAAGAATTGCCGGCCTCAGAGCGTTTGGCTCGGCTCAAAAATTTTTTCGCATTTTGGTCCTTTTATAAATTACGAATAGGCCCTTCGTAATTTTTTGTGAGGGGAAGATATTTTTCCCTAAAATCGCGTTTGGGTCCCTCGTGTGCCATTTTACGGGAAAAAAAACTCCCGTTAAATTTAAATCACGAACAAGCTCTTTTCTAATTTTTCAGGATAGCGGACAGGTCCAAAAACATAATAAATGTGCCCTTGCTCATTACGTCTAGGTCATTTCTCCGTTTTTCCCGGGAAAAAATGTTTTCGTCGCCGAAAAAATTTATGCACTCTATCTCTAAACTTTTTCCCCACCTCGATTTTCCATCTCGGTCTCGATATTTTTAGAACATGTGTTATTACTCGATGAATGCGTCCTCAAAAAAAATTCGCGTTTTGGTCCTTTTATAAATTACGAATAGGCCCTTCGTGATTTTTTGTGAGGGGAAGATATTTTTCCCTAAAATCGCGTTTGGGTCCCTCGTGCGTCATTTTACGGGAAAAAACTCCCGTTAAATTCAAATCGCGAACAAGCCCTTTTCTAATTTTTCAGGATAGCGGATAGGTCCAAAAACGTAACAAACAGGTCCTTGCTCCTTATGTCTAGGTCCTTTCTCCGTTTTTCCCGGGAAAAAATATTTTCGTCGCCAGAAAAATTTGTGCAGCTCTATGTCTAGATTTTTTCCCCACCTCGATTTCCCATCTCGGTCTCTGATATTTTTTAGAACATGTGTTATTACTCGGTGAACGCGTAGAGTGTTAGGTTCGACAAAAGAAGGTTGTCATCTCTAATAATTTTTCGCCCTTTTCCCTATAAACTTTTTCCCTACCGCGGTTTTCCGGCTCGGTCTCCAATATTTTCCAAATAATTCGTCGAAAAAAATATTTCTACAACTCTAACTCTCTATTTTTTTTCCCGTTTCGCTCATTATTTCGACGATTTAAAAAATACAACGCCGCCGGAAAAAAAGAAACTCTATCTCTAGACTTTTTTCCCAGCTCAATTTCCCATCTCGATCTCTGATATTTTTTAAAACATGTATTATTACTCGGTGAACGCATAGAGTGTTAGACTCGACAAAAGAAGGTTGTCATCTCTAATAATTTTTCGCCCTTTTCCCTCTAGACTTTTTCCCCACCGCGGTTTTCCAGCTCGATCTCCAATATTTTACAAATAATTCGGCGAAAGAGATATTTCTATAACTCTATCTCTCTATTTTTTTCCCCTGTTTCGCTCGTTATTTCGACGATTTTAAAAATAAAGCGCCGCCGAAAAAAAAATCTACGAAAAAACGACACGCGTGGCGTGTTACGCCGCGAAAATTTTGGTGTTCTTTCAACCGTTTCACTCATTATTTCGACGATTTAAAAAATAGAACACTATCGAAAAAAAAGAAAATTTTCCTACGAAAAAACGACACGCGCGACGTGTTATACCGCGAAAAATTTTCTAGTACTCGCTATTATACACTCACATGCAAAATAGTGTGTGTACACACGCTCGCGCGCCTGTCCCCTTTAACTGCTCCGTTCGCGGCGATACGAACGAACGTGGCAAGGCAATGGCCGGCACGGAAGTCCCGAAACGACTTTTGGAAGGGAAGCCCCTTCGCTAGCTAGCAGCGCACGGCATATGGCATGGGCACAAGATTTTGCCGTTGGCAGCTGAGCAAGCCCCTCTTAACGTACGTCCCGCACTAATGGAACAGCTTGGCATTCGAAGTCTCCGTCTTTCCGCGCCCCCACAGGCTGGACGGGAGCGCGTGAGCCATGAGCTTGATATACAATAGTAGTACTGTTCATGTGAAGTTCGATGGAGTGTCGCCATTGTATTATTTGCTTTAACTCGTTTTCGCTCCGCTAGGGGCGGATTTCGGTGGACTGCAAGTTTAAAAAACGCTAGGACAGCGTCTCTTCAGCAGATTGAATTAATCCTGATTTTAGTGATTTTAGATTTGTAGGTCTTTAAAACTATTTGTATTGTATTTTTAGATATTTTGAATATATGTGTTAGATTTATAGCATTGCAAAATTAACCATCATATAAAACTGTAGAATTATACATGTGAAGTATACATTTAGAGCAAACTTCAACTTCCTTAATGCAAATGACGTTCAAGTGCAAGGTAAAGTCGTTGGCGCTCGCCTTCGGCTCTGCTCAGCATCACATCGCGAAGCGCGCTCGGCAGCCGGTCGGGAGGGGCTCGCCGGACGTCGTTGCACCGAACCGATCGATAGAGCGAGACGACAGCACCTCTATCCGATCCGTGATTAATTAGTTAGTTACCTTTGCCCAACCATGGATTACTTTGCCAGATTTCGTGTGATCTAATACTTGTTAGAATCCAGATTAATCGGGGATACATGCAAACATTATATTAGATTATTCTGTTGGAAATATATACAATATTTTTATTTCAGATTTTATTTTAAAGCAAATGTAATAAAATACTAGAGATGCATAAATCAAGAGGCAACATATTATACCTTGTAATATGCTTAAGTATTAAAAATTAACAGAGTCGATAGATCACATGAACGACTTATACCTAGGCCTGATGAAGAACAGGAAGTAGCGTAGACTCGATCATAGAAGTAATCGATCACGAGGAAAAAGCATAAGGGTCACATGGGTGTGCCACCCGATCGAAAATCTTATTGCCACCATATGCAAGTGATCTCTATGGCAACGCTTGGAGCTACCACTCGTCCTACTTCATGATGCACGTTAAGGAGGAAGGCCGATGAGGTTTAGCTACTCAACATCACATTACAGCAATCCAGAGGAAAAGGAGGATTGAAGTAGGAATTCAATGTCTTCTGACCTGGATGTCTCCAAGTCTTATATAGACGTATATCAATTACTCACTAGTAACTGACGATATTACAACAGTTAAATGCAACAATTATTAACAAACCAAATTGAAACAGATATTTAAATCACATTTAAACAGAACAAGTAGAGAGATAATTGTATGATTCAGCAAAACAAAATGTACCAGAGGCACTCTACCACATGGCCTAGTCGGTCATCGCAACAAGTCACGTGAAAATACGTGAATGCACGCGCGTGTGTTTAGATTCCACTCTATGCCATCCTCATACCATATATCACATTATTTAAGGAGTAGTAAAAACTCCATCTTATAAATTACTTTCCTTTCACTTAGCTAGACAATATGATACTAGTCCTCCTATTAACCAATTTATAAGGTATTCTTTAGTACAAATCGATCGACACGGTAGATACAAAATTAACAAGACAAAGCAGGGTGCTCCATCAATTGATAACCCAAACAAGTATACAACGAGCTCAACCTAAGAACTTGCTCCAATCATTAAGCCCTAACGTAGGCACAAAACTAACTGGAGTAATCTTGGGCCTAGTGGATCGATTATGTGAGAAGATCACGTCCACTGGGCTGCTGGATCGGCCGACATAATCCACGATGGCCTGGAGCAGTTCCTCCGTATAGGATGATAGAATAACTGGAATATTTAATGTATGCATGAGTCTAGAAGGGTGCATATACAGAGTACGATGTGATTTAAAGATACGAAAGGATACTAGAGATAGAGATTAGAAGGAACCATATTATATATCTAATAATCTTTTCGTACAAGTCGTATACTCTAATATCATCTCGCAGTTGGAGCGTGAGGGTCGCGGACTCTCAGGTTGGAGAAGAAGCCGATGAGGATCCTCAAGCTTGAGTAGAAGCAGACAACGAGTGCCATACGAAGAGCAGTTTGTGAAGTTGTTTTCTATTGGAGAGGTTGATGCCAAAGTCATTATAGTGTTGTTAACAAAGAAGTCGTAGGAGGTCACCATAGACGAAGAAGGCATCAACTTAGTGATAAGTTGATTTCAAGGGTGTCACAGTCGAGGAATGTCGCCATAGTCGAGGTTGCACAGATCAACCAACAGTGTCAAGGAGAAGTAGTAACAAAAGGACTCAACAATAGTGGCGGTGCGCAAATCAGCATGTATTTGTGATTGAAGAGAGCAGTAGAGAAATGATCATGTGAATTTCAGTCTTGTCAAAAAGTATGGTGCATATTACAGAAATACGAAGGAACATGTGTTTCTTATCTGAAGTTAAAGACACGAATTGTTTTTTTTTTTGAAAATCACGGGGATATATGAGTGCATCCCTAAAGGCTTCAAGCTTGCATGTAAGAAAAGGTTATGCTTCTCTTGGAGAGTACTCCTTTGCCCAAGTTTGTAATGTTTATTTTTTAATAATCTTATACAAAATGTATAGCGTATTTTATACTCTAATACAAAATTAGTGTGATGTTCCCTCTATACCTCTAATAAATATCCATCTTTACTTAATATTCTCTACATGTATACATTAAGTATAGTGCTTACTTTTAAAAATTATAGGTAATCTAGTTATTTTTAATATTTTTTTGTCTATGTGTCAAAAAGAAATTCGCCTCACAAACTTGGACAGAAGCACTATAATTCTGGGATTAATGACAGTGAAGTGGAAAATATTTTGAAGCACTTATATGGACAAGAAGTAAGCACTAAATACTCTGACGATCGACTCCACTGTACTCCTCGGCAGTGAGCTACGAGCCTACGAGGCTACGACCAATCGACCAGGGCCTCAACGCGTCGTGGCCCGAGCTGCCGCGGCGGGCCACGGCCGGCGGCTCGCGTCCTTGCAAACTGCTCGAGCAGCCGCGGCGCCGTCCCCCCTCCCCTCACCTCAACTTGTACGGTTGTGCCATCCCGGGCGCGGCCGTTCAAGGTCCACGGGAATCACTCCGCCTCATTCCACATGGCCTAGCCTCCTCGTTGCCAATCGGTTGCCTACTTGTCTGGTCCGTCGGCCGCTTTGTAAATGCAATGCTTCAGACGGAACATCCTTGCAGTTACTGTGCGCGCTGCACATTGGTGTGTTTGGTTGTCTGCATCAGCCTGTCTCGTATGAGTTATCTAGACTAGACTTAGTCTGTATGAGTGGATGCAAATTGAGTTGTTTGATTGTTTGTTTATATATCTTACGGATTTGCATTGGAGAGAAGTCTAATTTCTGTGTTTCCTCTATCATGTATGAGTGGGTGCAATTGCATCCACTTGGCCTAGATGAACAGGAAACCAAATATATATCTAACATGACAGTTACATCCACTCATACGATTCAGCCACCATACAGACAACCAAACACACTGCGTACGAACCTGTGCATGCAACACAACAGTACTGTGTGCAAAAATACTGAAAAGTTAATTAACACAATCGCTAGCAGTTCCATTAATCATATCGGGAGAACCTGCTGTAACAGTAGTTAGTACAAGTTAAGTTCATAACAGTAGAAGTACAAACTCAAGATCACGCAATCTAAGCGCATCAATACTTAGTATTATTAGGGTCTCCATCCATCCATCAAAGTATGCATGATTAGAGCCTCAAATTAATTACTTAAGCTTGTGTAAAGGACACGGACGCGTGTACGTGCGAAGCATTGTAGCGTGTGTGGGTTGTGTGCGCCCCCTCGTACCCATAAAAAAAAGTATGCATGATTCGTCTAACTCTCCTTAATTGCTATTAGTAACAAATAGTAGAGATAGGGTTCATATGCAGTTTATATAGAGACTGAAATTAACCAGACCGTAATACCTAGTCCTCAGTTTCATCTTTGCTACGGTATAAAATTGTCATAGTGTTTTTACTACGTTGTTTCCTTTGCCACGATTCGCTTTTTGATCTCCTAACATGGCTGGATTGGATCTCCTTCCTAACTAATAGACATGTCAGTGCTCGATAGTGCCGCCGTTGGCAATGGCCAACCCCTCTCAGGCTACATGTACTAGTGTACTACGTACAGATGCACGACCGAAGCACGATCGACCGCTCGGTTCTGAAACGATTTGAGATGCGCGGTCGGCCGCTCATCGCCATTACGACATTAAAGCCAAGGATGGATAGTCGATAGTGATCGATGGGTGGACGCGTTCGATGGCCACTCGACCACTTCACCTTCGTCCTTTGGGCCTGCGGATGAGTTCTTGTCCCGGTGCAGGAGATGGAGGCACTGACGCTTCGCCTGCCAACTACTTGTCCAGAGATTGCACGAGCTATCAGAAAAGCATAATCTATTCAGCTCGCGATCGTGCTGTATACAGAAACGATAAATATATTGTTAGCACCCGTTTGCACCAAAAATTGGCAAGAAGGGGAGAATTGGCATAAAAGTATTATAAGCTGATTTGGAATCGGATTGGCTTAAAGAAACCGATATGTATTCGGATTAACGGGATCAGTGAGTGTAACCGATTGAGCTCAAGTATGGATAAACTTGAATCGGTTTCGGAAGTTGCAACAGATTTGGAAGATCTCAATCAGTTTTGGAAAATAAGACGGGTTTGGTTAGGAATCAGCAGTTTTTGGAAACTACTAGAAGAATCGGCCAAGAGCAGGAGTTTGAATGCAGTACGAGGCACCTTTTGGAAAGTTTGGATAACGTACGAAAGCTTCGGATGGCATAAGGATGAAATTTGGAAACAGAGTCCAATTAGGAAACTATAGCCGATTCGGATTGTATTGACGTATTGGATCAGGACTCGGATCGGCTAGCGGGTATATAAGGCGAGCCATGGGCTGGATTGACGGGCATCCACAACAATCAACACATCTACCAGTTTTTGCTTTCCGTAGTTTTTAGTCTTTTTAGCATTGTAATCTTTCAGTCGACATCGATCAAATAAAGTTGCGTATCGCCGATTGTTTGATCGTCATTGGCTTTTTCAGGTTATGATTTGTTCTGTCTTGTTGCGCATCGCCTTTTCAGAATTGATCTACCTTTTACCTCGGATTAGTCTTAATCGGCTAATCTAGTTACCCTTCTAATCGGCTTTCTGGCTGATTCTTGATTCTTAGCCGATTCGCTTCAAGGATCGGCTTGATCGAATTTCATATCACTTCCCTTATCGATTGCAGGGTCAAATCGATTGGCACGCTCGCGCAAAGCTGAACCCGGCGTTCGTCTGGTGTGTTGTGGGCCAGGAACCCTCTTCACGTTTTTGGTGCCAACACATTTTTGGCACGCCCGGTGGGACCGATCGAGAAGATGACTGCAGGCAAGTCCACCGCACCAGCCGATGTGAGCACTGAATCCATAATCGTCCCTACTTTGGACGATTTAACTCCAGAGCAGCGCAAGGAAATCGAAGATCGAAAAGCTGCCCTGGAAGAATTGATGTTGAGTTGCTATCAAAAAACCCGACGTGGAGTCACGCAGAAGATGGCACTACCAACACTGAACCCGCTTGGCGAAGCTGGTGTCGCATCGACTCCGGTAAGCCGATACATGCCAGCTCAAGCTGAGTTATCTGTTATGATTGAGCAATCTATGCATCATGCATTAATTAACCAATCATCGGCTTTGGTCACAACTTTAAAGCCGATGATCGAGAATAGCGTAAAAACGGTTGCACAAGAGTTGGCAACTTCTGGGGGATTGCTGGATCCGTTGCAGCCACTTCCCACGTATCCCGTATATTCTGTGGCACCAACCACCAACACGATTAAGGTGTCGGCACCTGTACCCTCACTAATGCCGACCCAACCTACCGTGTTGGCACCAGCAAATCCTCGCCCAAGCCCTGTTACTCATTACCATGCATATACCGACGCCGCAAAGATAGATCCATCGGCGTCAGGAACTTCTTACAGTCAATCGGCTTCTCAGCCAGTTGAATTAGAGAAAAGTTGTAAACCTCAGGGACCGTTTCAAATTAGGAATCCGGCTCCGTATAAAGTAGTTACATACGCAGAGCCGTTCGTCTCAACGCCTGAGGTTCCGGCCGCTAGAGCCGATGGGTACGAATCATGGCAACAACAGTACCCATCAGCCAGGGCAAGCCGACCAGCCGAGTTTGCACTCGGGGGGCAGGATACTCATCACAATTGGCCAAACCCTGGCGGTCCAGCGGCCAATAACGTTAACTGGGCTGATCAGATCTCGGCGGTCTTAAGGGATCGGTTTGGTTTCTGACCCAAAGGAAGAACGATCGGCTAGAAAGCCGTACCCAGATTATATTGACCGGATGTCGATCCCCATAACTTCAGATTTCGATTTTGCGAAATTTTCAGGGGACGATTCGGTCACTACTTTAGAGCATGTTGGAAGATTTATCGCTCAATGCGGTGAAGCAGCTCAATCCGATGGGCTAAAGATCAGGCTTTTTCCCTTGTCTTTATCAGGGACTGCCTTCACTTGGTTTACCAATCTGCCTCCAAATTCAGTACATTTTTGGAATGATTTAGAGAGTCGATTTCATGAATACTTTTTCTCTGGTAGCTTAGAGTTGAGAATTTCAAACCTAAGTGCTGTCCGACAAAAATTCGTGAATCGGCCCGAGTACGATAGAAGATTTAGAGAAGTCTTGAAATCGCCGCTTGAAAGGTGGTATTCTGGGATAACCAACTAGCCGATTTAGCCTTCAAGGGTTGATTCCCGCTCAAAGAAAAAGCGGCGGACAAGAATTTCTCGATTTAAGTCACCTACTTCATCAAGTATCGGCACAAGAAAGCCGATATTTAAGTAAAGAATTCAAAGATAAACTTAGGTTAAACAATGGCAAAGATAAGGCTAAAGTAAACATGGTCGAGTATAGTTCAAGCGAAATTTCTGAAGATTAAGCAGACATAAACATAGCCGAATGGATAAAAGGTTCTAAAAAACCACTTGTCTGTTCATGGCTTAAGCCGACTAGGAATAAGTCGGAAGTGAAATACGCTTTTGATGTATCCAAGTGCGACCGCATATTTGACATGTTATTACAAGAAAAACTGATACAACTACCTGAAGGGCACACCATACCTTCAGCCGACGAAATCAAGAAACGGCGATACTGTAAGTGGCATCATTCTTTTTCTCATAACACTAACGACTGCAATATTTTTCGACAACAGATACAGTCGGTCATAGAAGATGGTCGGCTCAAGTTTGCAGAAGAACCAGCAATGGAAGTCGACGTCAACCCATTCCCAATCAACATGGTTCGAAGGTTCGCAAAGGAAAAGCAGATTGCCGATGAAAGACCTTCGCGACGCGACAAGTTAACATAGAATCAAGCTCGCAAGGGAAACGAAGATAACGATCGACTCACTTCAGATTGAAGCCGATCAAGATGGGAAGAATTCAAGGACTCAGTAAAACCAAAAGGGAATTACAAGTTGGGCGATGGTACAAAGCGAAAGACCTCCGCCACGTAAACCAAACATTCAAACTTAAGCCAACTTTTTCACGCTTGCTTGAAAAATATGAAAGGATAAGCCATCGGCGAGAGCAAAGAGCTCGCCGACCGGATGGGCCGTGTCGGCCGAACGATGTGTTTCGCCAAACAATTTGTATCGGCGAACGACTGCGAGAAAGAGCTCATCGAGATGTCCTTTTTGGCAATTCTGTTGGGAAAGGGGCGTGGCATTGCCATCTTCAAGGTCATGCCCCATGGAGCATTACCCGCAAGGAAATCGGCCAAGACATTCGGTGAAAGAGCGTTTATTTAGGCCAACAACAGATCAAACTGAGTTAGAGCACAGGAAGCCAGCAAGGGAGAGGCTAGGCACACCAAACCAAGACAAAGAAAAAGAGCTAACTGGAAACTTGGTTGGTAAAATCCGCAAGCCAGTAGAGCCCAAACCTAGATGGTGTCCGATCGGGCTTAGCCGATCATAGCGTAGACGGCTCCAGCGCTTAAGGACACGAGGAAGCAAGAGAGGCCAAGAAGAAAAGCAGAGAGATAAAACATTCAACGAGTTGCGGCCGATAAAACTTGCCAAAAAGGAATGGAGGAGAAAAGAACAAGCCGATAATGAGTCAGATTCTTCAGATGATTTGCTGTCACCAATGATTCGAGATGACACTCCTCCCATGGATATCAACATGATGTTTACCCTACCAACCGAGTTCAGAATTAAAACAGAATCGGCTAAAGATACATTTGCTCAATTATGTCTAGGAGCACAGGATGATGTATTTGAAAAACCGCAAGATCCCCATCGACATCTTAAGCCATTGTACTTAAAGAGCTACATCAATGGAAAGCCGATATCCAGGATGCTCGTTGACGGGGGCGCTACTGTAAACTTAATGCCACTCTCCACTTGCAAAAAGTTGGGCAAAACCGATGAAGACTTGATCAAAACTAACATGGTGTTGAATGACTTCACAGGTGACCCTACTGAAGCAAAAGGGGTGATGGTTACAGAACTGACTATCGGCGGTAAAACTTTGCCGACTGCATTCTTTGTAATTGAAGCTAAGGGAATTACAGTGTACTTCTAGGACGAGATTGGATACATGCCAATTGCTGTATCCCCTCCACCATGCACCAACCATAAATGCATTGGAGCGGAGATAAGGTCGGTTGTGTCACCGATACATCACTCATATTGCAATGGCTAGTTCAGATGCAAATTGGCCACACGAAAGCGAGAATGCATATCGGGTAAGGCACTAGGCGATTGTGATTTCATCAGCATTGGAAAGACGGGCTTTACTCCGATCAGTGTCAAGCCGGGCACCTTTGATCGGGCGGCTGAGATCTTGAGAAGATGGGGTCAAAAATGATCAAACTTCTACAAGACAAAGCAAGGAGCTATCGGCATGGGATAAATTCCTACAAAGCTATTGAAGATTTCCAAAGCGAAAAATTGGGCCAAGGCTTTACTTCTGCTGATATGCTCGAAGAAGTCGACATAGGAGAAGGCGATCGAAAAAGGCCAACTTTTGTAAGTGCAAATTTAAATGTAGAATACAAAAATAAGTTGGTCAAAATACTTAGAGAATCTGAGGATTGTTTACTTTGGGAGTATTATGAGATGCCGGATTAAGCCGACGGTTAGTAGAACATCGGCTACCTATCAAGCGGGATATCGGCCATATAAGCGACCTCCTCGTCGTTTTAATCCGAGTTGTATGACATAATAAAAGAAGAAATTGAAAGGTTGCTAGAAGCCAAATTCATAAGGCCTTGCCGATATGCGAATAGGTATCTAACATTGTGCCTATCATGAAGAAGAACGGTAAGTCTGCAGTATCGAGATTTGAGAGATTTGAATAAAGCCACACAAAAGATGAATATCCGATGCCTATAGCCGATATGCTTATCGATCTTTGCATCGGGTAATAAGATTATCGATTTTCTTGATGGCAATGCGGGTATAACCAGATATTCATGGCGAAGCCGATATACCCAAGATCGACTTGAGATGCCCTGGCGCATTAGGGTTGTATGAATGGCCAGTAATGACATTCGGCTTAAAAAATGCAGGCGCTACTTACCAACACGCCATGAATTTGATCTTTCACGACCTAATCGACCATATCATTGAGATTTACATCGATGACGTGGTTGTCAAGTCTAAAGAAGACTGGCAGCACTTAGCCAATTTGGAGAAAGTGTTTCAAAACACAAGAGCTCATGGGCTGAAGATGAATCCTTTGAAATGTACATTTGGCGTGTCGGCCGGCCAGTTCCTTGGTTTCATGGTACATCAAAGAGGTATTGAAGTTAGTCAGACCAGGGTCAAGGCCATAACGAATACAAAACCGCCAACATGCAAAAATGAGGTGCAAAAGCTGATCGGCAAAATTAACTATTTAAGACGGTTCATCTCGAATCATGTCGGTAGAATTGAGCTTTCACACCACTGCTGAAGTTGAAAGATCATCAGGAATTTGTATGGGGAGCCGATCAGCAGAGAGCCTTTGACGATATAAAGCAATACTTAGCGTCACCGCCGGTCTTGGCTGCACCTCAGAAGGGTGTCCCATTTAAATTATATGTATCGGCCGAAAGCGAGACCATTGGGGCCGTATTGGCACAAGAAATTGATGGCAAGGAACGAGCGATATTCTACTTAAGCCGACGACTATTGGACGCTGAGACCAGAATTGAGGCTGGTCACTTTACATCGGCTTGAAAAGAATAAGGAAAAATTTGCAAGAGCATACAACAAAAAGGTTGTGCCTAAGTCCTTCACTGAAGCCGATTTGGTTTGGAAGACGATATTGCCGATCGGTTCTAAGGATAATCAGTTCGGCAAATGGTCACCTACCTGGGAAGGACCGTATAAAATAAATCGGCTCATTGGTGGTAATGTATACATACTCGAAACACTTGAAGGGTTGGTATTACCGAAGGCGATTAACAGAAGGTACTTGAAAAGATATTACCCTAGCATTTGGATCGGTACATAACTAAAGTAGCACAAAGAACTTGGAGGCAAATCGGTTAGGCAACCGATTAAATAAAGCAGAATATCATAATCGCTAAATGTACCGATTAAGAACATTACAAGCGGTAGCAAAAGGAGCGAAAGACAAACATTGTTTGGAACAACCATTACATCACATGAGTTCACAGACGGACCACAGGAGCCTAGCACCCAAACCCGATATAATGCCTTGGCAATTTTTACCCAAGGCCTCGGTTATACCATACACAAGGTCTTCGTCGGCTTTGGCATCTCCAGGAATCGGGACGACCTTGGCCGATTGTGCTTTAACCTTGGCAACGGCTTGGCGATATTCTTTTCTGCTCCTTGAGAATAGAAGCGCTATACCGAAATGGCAAGGGCGTCGGCTAATTGTCGATTGACTTTGGCGGCTCCTCTTCGAAATGCTTTTTTTCGATTCAATTTGTTGAGAAGAGGATTTGGCGGTCATAAAGGATCTGCGACCTCATCATACTTCTTCTTCTCGACTTTGGCCTCCGCTATCGGCTTGTCTAGCCGAGCGTTGATCCGCCTCTGGGCTTGATTTGGGCTATCCTAACATTGGCCGCGTCAACTTCTGGCTTCTTTTCGTCCAGGTGACATACATTCAGAAGTGCATCCATGGCCGCAGCTGGGAGGTCGGCTTCAACAGCAGCCATCGCATCCCGGATAGGTTGACAGTTTGCTAAGATAGAGGCCTCCGGTTGAGTTATCTCAGCAAACAACCGATTCAGCCTCTCTTGCATATTGGGAGCCGACTTGACTACCGAAGCCGACGCCTTCATGGACACATCCAGGATTTTTCGAATATCTGCTGAGTAGTCACCCGGTGCCATCACCTCAGGATCAACCAACTCATCCAGAGTAAACCCCAGAAGGTTGGACAAGTCATCTGGCGCCGTCTCGAGATCTGAGCAAAGCCGACAAAAGCAGAGATGGAGAAGTTGGAAGCTTTGAAGATTTACGAGAGATAGGCCAGGATCTCTTGAGGGTCGGTTGGAATATCAGCAGGAAGATGAGTCGGAAGCGGCGGCGGATCGACAGAAGAGGTACCCTGGAGATCGGCCAGAATACCAGCTGCCTGAATCGATGTTGTCGGCTGAAAGAAGGGATCGGAAAATTAGTGTTACAATGATTAATGAAATGCATAAGAGTTAAAGTTACGGAGCTTACCGCAACCACGATGGATGGCGTATGGGAGGAGCTCTCAGCACTCTTCTCACTACGTTTAGTGTTTTTCTTGGTTACCACTTTTTTGGTTTTTTGCTTTTCTGCGATCGGCAAAGAAGGATCAGGAAAAGGGTTTAAAGGATTTACCAAGTAAAGAAAAAGGACGGATACTTACTTGGCAGCCGCTCCTTAGTAAGTTCATCTAATGAAGGGCTGTTTACTCGAAGGTTGCCCGATGTATAGCCGGTCAAGCCGACTGATTGGTGCGGCCTTTTCCCTTTTGAACCACTCTCCGATGGACCAGCGGTGGTCTTCTCAGGAACAGATGTGACCTGCAAGGATTATAAGGTTAGCCAACAAATAATGAAGACCGAAAAGCAGTAAGAATGCTACTTAGGAAGGCCGATACCTCTACGGCTACCGATGAGTTAGTATACCCCAAGGAGCTATCCTCACTTGAACTGTCACTGCTGCTACTACTGCTGCTGGAGACTACTGTCGGCTCGTGATAATCCGGTAAAAACTTTTCTATGATAGCCGACGGGCTACGGTCCAGGTAAAGGGCCTCAGCTATACGCGACCACCAAGTGGTAAACTGGCTAGCCCGACGAGAAATCAGGATGAAGCGCGGCAGGTCAGCAATTTGGAGCTCATCAGCGATCGACAGAGCTACGTTGGCCGATAATAAGTTCCTTACCCTGGCTCTGGGTTGAAGCCGATCGAGAAGGGGCAATGAAGGAACTACTTGACCAAAGCCGAGTTGACGAGAGTAAACAGATGGATGATAGAACTCATACGAGGGTTGGAAAGTTCTATTTCTGGAGTTCAGGCCAACATGGAGGATGCAGGGGGATAGAAAGATCCGATAGAGCATCAGTGATAATGCTGGCATTGAGGAGCTGTCGGCTTCTAACTGCAGAAAGGATGGCCATTGAAAATCGGCGCGTTGCCATAAGAGAAGAAATCTTCTTTGGGTAAAATTACATTATCTAGGCCGGGAAGAAGCGTAAGATATTTGTGGAGGCCACCGATGTAATCTTTTGTGTCGCCACTTGAGCACATTATCGATCTCTCGCCATGGGATCGGCTCGCTCTGAATCGAGGGGTGGCATTCTCTGGGTAGTATTCGCAAGGAAAAGCAGAGTCTTCGATGGGTTCAGAAATAAGCTGTCGGCTAAATATTTTGTACAGCCAAAGTTGGATAAACCATAAAGGGCCGCCAACATGACCAACCACAAAATCAGCAAAACCAGAAAACAATCGGCTTCTGATGATGAACATCATTTGATAAACTGCCCCTAAAAACATCTTCCCCAGAGCAAGTCGACGACCCTCTATAAGCTGCTCTGCTATCAGCTGATACGCCTGCGTTGGCCCAAGGGATGCACCGCAAAAGAGAAACCGCTCGAGCCAGAGGTTGAGGAAGGCTGCGTGCTCTTCATCCAATACGAGCCCGTTTACTTTGTTGTTGTGCCGTATATATTTCGACCATCCTATACCCTTCGTTTGAATCAGCTTGAGCTGAGGTTTTCCACTGTAAGCCGATAGCTGATCTCCGTCAGGTCTTAGGCAGCACAATTCGGCCACGTCCAGAAGGGTTGGACCGACAGGACCAGGGCGGAAAAGGAAAGCATTGAAAGTATCGGACCAAAAATAGCACGCCGTGGCCACCAAGGGCTCATTAGCTTCCGGGCAAGCTAGACTTAAAGGAAGACATTCGGCTATGCCCATCCGCTCCCACTCTGCTCTTTTTTGAGCCGATACTCTAATATACCAGCTTCTCCATCCCTTAAGCGCCGTCGGCCAAGCCCTAAAACTTTTGCCCCACTCCTTCACATTGTAACCTTGGGCCGATAAGGGGAGTCTTGGGATTTCTACGTTTATCACCGTATCGGCATCGAAGTTCCCTATCGGTCCTAAGTAATACTGGTTATTACTTTCGGGGATTGGAATGAGTACCTTTGAAGGATCCATTCAGCTGATTGAGGGGGTTGAGAGATTGATCACCAAAGCGAGAGAAGTCGAAGGAAGCCGATTGCAGAGGAGGTGAGAGCAGGAACGCGTAAAAAGGACCATGAGGGTCCCGCATATATATAGCACGGTGAAAAGTAAAAGTGGCGGGAAATGAATTCGAGGCAACGCGTGCCATTAAACCGCACCGAGATTTTTATGGCGCAATTAAAACAAGCGGTTACTAGAACAGTTCTCCAGCTGACAAGGAAGAAGCCGACGATCAAAGAGAAGCCGATATATATATTTTTGAAAGATAACAAGTTATCTTCCAAAAATAGGGGGCATATGTTTGCACCAAAAATTGGCAAGAAGGGCAGAATTGGCATAAAAGTATTATAAGCCGATTTGGAATCGGATTGGCTTAAAGAAACCGATATGTATTCGGATTAACGGGATCAGTGAGTGTAACCGATTGAGCTCAAGTATGGATAAACTTGAATCGGTTTCGGAAGTTGCAACAGATTTGGAAGATCTCAATCAGTTTTGGAAAATAAGACGGGTTTGGTTAGGAATCAGCAGTTTTTGGAAACTACTAGAAGAATCGGCCAAGAGCAGGAGTTTGAATGCAGTACGAGGCACCTTTTGGAAAGTTTGGATAACGTACGAAAGCTTTGAATGGCATAAGGATGAAATTTGGAAACAGAGTCTAATTAGGAAACTATAGCCGATTCGGATTGTATTGACGTATTGGATCAGGACTCGGATCGGCTAGCGGGTATATAAGGTGAGCCATGGGCTAGATTGACGGGCATCCACAACAATCAACACATCTACCAGTTTTTGCTTTCCGTAGTTTTTAGTCTTTTTAGCATTGTAATATTTCCTCTGTAAGTCGACATCGATCAAATAAAGTTGCGCATCGCCGATTGTTTGATCGTCATTGGCTTTTTCAGGTTATGATTTGTTCTGTCTTGTTGCGCATCGCCTTTTCAGAATTGATCTACCTTTTACCTCGGATTAGTCTTAATCGGTGTAACATTCCGTTTTTCAAGTTCTTGAACTCGAATTTCAAAATCCGAACCCGTGGTATTTTATTCAAATTTAATCTAGCTTAATTTGAATTTTCAAAGTCAACAAGGATTTAATTTGAATAATCTAAATGTCAAATTAATTATTTCTTATTTTATTTGGGTTCCTTGTATTTTATTTGATTTTTATGTATTTTTGGAGATTTTTCTGGATTTATTTTCTATTTATTTGAATTACTTGAAGTTTATCTGAATTTCTGATATTTTAATTAATTCGAAAATGTATTTAAAACCTTAAATCATTTTCGGGCTGATTTTACTGTTCCTTTCCCCTCGGCCCGTCACTATTCACTCCGGCCCGGTCTACAGCCGCACCGTTCGGCCCAGCTAGCCAAACCCTAATTTGGCTTAAATCCTCACCGTTGGACCGATCCAACGGCCACAAATTGCGCCACCACCCCCACGTAAAACCCTAAACCTAACACCCCTGTTTCCGTCGCCGTCGGATCAACGATCCAACGCTCCACAGACGCGCCTGTCTTCAGTTGATGAAGCCCGATGGATCGTTACGCATCGGACGGTCGCCGTGCGCCACATCGCCTAAAAATTCCGTCGCCGCCCGTGCAGCCAGCGCCCGACCAACCTCGCATTCCGCGCTCATTCACGCAACCCTAGGCTATAAAACAGCACCCCGACTTCCGTGCCGTGCTCTCCTTTCCGCGCCGCACCTTTCCCCTCTACTCTTGCCGCCTGAGATGCCGTCTGGACGCAGCTAGACCTCGCCGAAGTTCCGCCGTGAAACCGAGTCTTCCCCGCCGTTTTCCTCCACCTCCGGTGAGTCTCCGGTGAAGTTCTCAGTACCATCATGAACCCCAGGTCGTGTTCTCTCTATTCCGCACCGTTTGGTGGTTAACACGGTTCTCCTTCGCCGGTTCCAGTGTTTCTTCCCGCCTCCGGTGGTTGGCGACGCCGCCCCACGTCGTGACTGCTTCACCAGGCCTCGCCGTCCGATCCTCTTCCAGCGGCTGGATCTGCGCCCCTCTTTTCATAGTAAACTCCAAGCCTTTGCCTTTTCACTTACTGAGTCATCGCCATGTTGTAGCCCCATCATTGCCATGTGTTACCTTTAGCGCCACCTCACTGCCACATTTGCACCACGTCAACACCCGAACGGCCATGTGTCGCCACGGATATGCCACGTCGACCCTAACGTCTCGCGTGTCGCCTCGTCACTGCCATGTATGCGCCATGTGTCCGACACGTCACGCCATGTCATTCCGTGTTATTTTCGGTGCACCGAGTTCATGCGGGCCGAGTCTATGACTCGTGGGACCCATTTGTCAGCCGCATGATTTTATTCATCTTTTTCTCGATTTAACTCCGAATTTCCGAATTTCCAGCCAATCCTACGCCGACACGTGTCAGTCTGATTAATTTCCGATTTTCTCTCCATTTAAACTTCGGAAGCCCCGTTCTCCTCCGTTCGAACTCCGATTTGAACGATTCAAATTTCTAAATTCATCTAAAATAAAGATCTATCTGTTGGTGTCATTTTTATGAATTTTTGAATTTTATTTATTTCTGTTTATTTATTGTTTTGCCTCGATTCGCGTGTTTCGCGTGTAGACAACGCACCGGTTGAGCGAGAGGAGCATCCAGCGGAGGTAGCAGCAGCGGAAGAGAGTGAAGGCAAGTCTCCTTGACCATATTGAACCCAAGTTTATGAAATGTTATTTTGTTTTAAATTATTGCATGCTATTTAATTTACGTATCGTACTTTACTGTCATTTTAAATGCTTAAATAAATGCCAAATTGTGATACCCACATTGATATTCATGTTGATAACCATTGACACCCTAGGAAAACTAATTACTGTACTTAATGATAAACATTTTATTATGGGAACGGTAGAAAATGCTTAGCCATGCTTAATCACGTCGGTACCTTACCATTATGGAAATGATTTCATTCTTGATTCAAAGTGAATTGTGGAAATTATGGCAATTGGTGTTGCCGGTGTTAATTTGAAATTAAAAGTGAAAAATGATTTAGGCCGGGCGGATTGGTTGAATGGAGGTGCGGAATGCACAAAATTTTGGAATGTGATTGTCGCCCTAGTCAATTAAGGATCGGTCGTGTGTTACCTTGGGCCATGCTATCAATACAACCACATGTCTATTATGGGTGCGACCTGGCTAAGTAATTTGCATGTATCGTTATTTAACTTCGCCATTTGGTTGTGCGGTTTGCTGGGATGGTACTTGCAAGGCGCAAGAGGGGGCTTCTGGACTGGGCGGAGGTAGCCCTACCAGCTGTGAAACCTTAGCGGGTGGAGTCGGTAGCGGTATATGCATTGTAAAGGCCTTGTCATGATCTCCTACCGCACACCAAAGGAAGTGTGTCAATAGCTTGGCGCAAAGGGTTGATCATGTCGTGTGGGTAAAGTGTACCACTCTGCAGAGTCTTAAAACTACTTGAGTAGCCGTGCTTACGGATAAGAACAAGCGTGGGCAGCTTTCACATAGTAGATTTTCTGGTTTTTGGTTTTAAATGGAAAAATGATGGTTTGGTTTGAAATGAAAATGTGGTTGGGAATCCGTTAGCGGCTAGAGCTCCCGGAAGTTTAGATTGGCGGCTAGAGCCAACTAGGTAGTTGGAACCTGGAAAATTGTTATACTTCAAAGTTAATTATTTATGCTATTTACATTTTGTTAAATGCTGCTTTATGAAATTATTACTTGTACTTAAATTTCAATTTCGCTTTATGCAAATGAACCCTATATGCTTCCTTTGTTCAAGCCATGCATTTAGTTATTGCATTATGTTTCCGAGACTTGCGAGTATGTTGCATACTCACCCTCGCTTTTTATTGGGGTTGCTTATTCCATAAAGCAGATGAGGAGATTGGATTCGACATCGTGGTGAAGATCTTTGAGGAGGAGGAGGACGCGATCTTCTAGGGAGCGTGCAGTCGGTTGCTGTGGGCTAACCGATTGGCTCTTTTTGTTCTACATTTCATTGCTATTTTTACACTTGGTAGTAAGGCTTCATACTTGTAATAATGTGATGATGTTGTTACACTCTTTTGCTTAAATCTTGTTATGAACTTTATGATATATACGTGTTATCATCCTTTGTATCTTTGTGTCGCTTATTTGTTCTGGACTAGCGGTTGAAACACGAGGAGGTTGGATTTGGTATCGGGTCCTCACAGAGGTGGTATCGAGCCATATCGATTGTAGGTCGCAACCCTAGTTAGAATGGCGTTAGAATTTCAAAACTATTTTGAAATCACACCAACAAAATTAGTAATTAATAGTTTATCTCTTCTTACCTTACTCTTAGTATCTTATTTCTTCCCTTTTCGGAATACTATTTTGAAAAGTTAAATTTGACCTTATCTCATGGAATACCTCTAAGTTTACGGTTCTCTACAATATTCCAATCAACGAAGATTTTACTTCATGAAGACACAACGTCTCCCAATAGAAAGAGGCGGAAGATTAGGATATATTAGAACCTACCATAAGATAAGCACCCTTACGTGTAGCATATTATTCCACCCTAGTTATATAGAGCAATTTACGTTGTCGTTATGTTTCGCTACTTGAAATTTGGTCTTTATTCTGAATGTCAGGACTGATTTATGTGTAAACTTAACCTCTTGGTTAAAGTTTCACAATAAGTTGTCCTTATGTGTGAATATGGAAAACTTAACCCATAGGATAACTAAGAAATTATAAAATGGTTTATCTCTTATCTCTATAAAACTTCCACAAAGTTATCTCCTTTTCATAGAACTTCTTACTAGTGTAACCATTATGGTCATCAACCTTTCTTAAAATAAAACCTCAACGAGATTAATGTCTGATCTCCATTATTACTCTTAGCTTTGCTTGAGATCACACCATTCATATATAAACCAAGTTAAGATCTTATCACATTAGCAACACCAAACTAGCTTATCTTTGCTTTAGGCAAGTTAAAACTTAATGATCCAATAATAATTTCTAATCATGTTTTAAAAACTCACCGTTGCTTATCTAGATTATATACCATAAAATGAGCTAGAACCGTAAAAGTTTTATACTTACGAATGGAAAGCTTGAATGGTTGTTTAAATGAAAAGCTGGAAGAATTGAAAGTCCTATTTTTCTAAAAAGAATATAAAGAGAGTTGCATCGGTTATACATATACTCTTTTCTAATCTATAGAATTTAGTCTCCTTATTTGTGTACTCGTTTCCCTTGTGTAGAACTTTCTTTCTCCACTCTTAAGTTATCCCTTTTAGAAGTATTTCTTTCCTTATTCTGTTTGCGAAATGAAAACCATGAACAAATCTTTTGAAAAGAATTCTGGTAACAAGTCAGCAACATCATGACGTCTATATCAGCAACTTCAAGAAGATGGGGATAGCAAAGCATCACAACCTCTTCGACTTCATAGAAGCCTTGGAAGACTAACACAACAAGTGGTGCAAAAATTAAAAGAAACTTCGTTGCGAATAGCCTACAATAAAAGCTAGCAATATACGAGCTACATATTATTCTAGCGATATAGTAAACCTCTTATGCGTAAATATGTATGATTCGGCAAGTAGAAGAAAAACCATAGATACCCTTCCTACATACTAAGCAAAATGTATACATATTGTTTATGTGTTATTGAAATTTTGTTGTAAATCTTTTGTATCGTTTTCGGGTTACTCTCGTGAATGTTAAACCACTAGGTTGAAATTTACGATGTGTTAACCCTACCTAATAAGAAAAATTTAATTAAGGAAATTTTTAAAAGAATGAATTGTTGCCGTGTAATCCAACAGAATTCCATCTAAGTAGCCTTACTCTAAAAAAAATATTGTTGCAGGATGTCTGCGACGCAATTCATTAATACATCTACTAAAGTAATGAGTAATAATAATAAAAAAAATTAATTAAATTAGCCTTTATAATTGACCTTCAGCCTTCCCAAATAACTCTGGTTGAGATGCAACCTTTCATTCATCTCAGATATTTTAACATACTTTATATCTCTCGTTAAATTAGCTTAGTCTTACTAATGATTCTCGGTGTAAACTACTAACAATCATCATCTAATTCGTGAAACCCCGCAAGACACTCCACTGCCAAGAAATGATAATCCTACCATAGTTCAACCAAATCTGTTGTATTTAGCTAGAGCACTTCCTTTCCAACATAGCAATCGTCATAACTCTCCACTTTCTCAATGTTCAAAGAAAAAAATGTTAGAATCTGTAACCATGGTGTAAATGCTCACCGTAATTGAACAAATCACCAAATGCACACCTTTCTGTTCTAAAAACTCGCACAAGATATTTCTAATATTGGTGTAGCTTCTATCAGAAAAGGAAATGGTTTAAACTAGAAACCTACTTCTATATCTTATTTGATACCTACACATTGTTCTTTGAAGTATTGTCAACCCAGTCAGTTCAAAGTTCGTGCTTGCACTCGCTATGGAGAAATAGGTCATGTTGTTGATGAGAGTGCAATCAATTGCTCCGGCTGTGAAGGAAATCATTCTCCTAGAAAATATCTTGTAAGCAATATCGCTTGTTACCCTTGTGAATGTCAAGATTAGTGTCTAGTTCAATGCCCTTGATCTGATAGTCGCCAATACAATTTTGCTCAAGATTTGGTGATCGAAAGAGGAAGAAAACCAGACACACAAGAAATATCACTTAAGGAATTATAGAGATAACACTTGATCCTAACTACCTTCACTAAGAAAGTAGTAAATGGTAATCTCCAATGGCATGTTCCTTGTCTGATAAAAAAAAAGTCATTAGGCTAAAGAATGTTCTGAGAAACAACAAATTGAAATTCACAAGATAATATTAAGCATACACATAACTGGACATGACACCATGAGAAAAGCGTGAATGCTTCAAGCATCACGAAAAGAACCAAATTCTAAGCGATGTCCACAAGCTGAACAAATATCTCCTATAGTCGTAGACATACCAAGAATTTCAGCAGTCAAGTTTATAACTCCAAGAATAGAAGAAATAAAATCTGAAGTAGTTCACCCGAATAAGCAGATAAAAAAAAGCGATTGAACAAAGATGCTTGTCTTAGAAGAATTCTGCTCAACTTTATCCTCAATCTCAATTGTCATCTTTCTAATAACACCAATGAATAATTATCTGGTACAAAAAAAAACATATCGGAAAGTCAATATTGTTTGCCTTTGCTATGAAAAACATAAGTATTAAGCCAACTCTTACCTTAAGCAAGAAGCAAACTCCACCTCGTTCTCAACCCCGACAAGCTACGCAACATTCTCTAAGGCAACCTCAAGAATTTGAAAACAAACACTTCCTTAGACATATATCAATCCAACTCAAAATGTTAATCCAATCATTCGTGGCATTCACCTACAGCATGAATTCGCGAAAGAAGTTTATGACCTGCCAGGCGTAGTGCTAGGTAGGATACTTATGTATTTGAACCTTACCAGGGTATAAGTTTAATTTTAAGATCAACTCTTTGATCCTAGTCACTTCTGATCATCTATTTTATATCATTAGCAAACAACCTTTCTGTTGTTTCAAATAAAATGGGTAATGTCATTTGTATCAACCGAGAAGAACTTGAATACCTCGCCAACACCTACCCAAGAAGAATTTTACCTCACCTCGACAAGGAAAACATCAATAATTTCCAAGCTATCTCAAAGACCTAGGAAACATCAAGTGTCTAGAACAACCCCCGCTCGATATCGGGCTCTGAGCGTAAACATCTTTCTTATGTGATTGTACGGCACTTGTTGTGGTATTGAGTACGTCCCTTGTGTATTCAATTCCTGCAATCAATCTTTTGAGTCTATACCTTTTATTCCTTCATAGTTTTTAAAACCAAAGAAAAAAACCCTTTGTTTACCAAAGTGAGCAAACAAGTTAAATCACCATGAATCATCTTATAATCCTCTTACCTCAACCCAATACTTGAATTATCTATACATGTTTTCCAATTTAAAGTCAACTCGAAATGACATTTATTCTCGGCTCATTTAAATGACTAATGTTGAGTTATACAGATCAACCATTGTATTCAAATACCTTTCTTGACATTAAACATTCAGTTTTTCCCAAACGAGAGTAATGACAATGCATCTTTTCTTTCACCTCAAATATTCTAATCATACCACATACCACTATATAAATTGGATTATTAACAATACTAGTTATTTAAACAAAAGAGACAAGTAGAAAGTATTAATATCTCTCATCTGCTTACCTAAAATTAAAATAGAAGTCTTCTCTACTTCTCGCACATCAACTAGGAATCACAAGGCGAAAGTCCAGTGGAGTAATCATCCGGAAGAGGAAGCCACCTGGGAGCGCGAGGAGGATCTTCGTGCGGACTACCCCAACCTTTTTCCCTGGGTAGCTCCAAATCTCGGGGTCGAGATTTCTTGTTAGGGGGGGAGGTTTGTAACATTCCGTTTTTCAAGTTCTTGAACTCGAATTTCAAAATACGAACCCGTGGTATTTTATTCAAATTTAATCTAGCTTAATTTGAATTTTCAAAGTCAACAAGGATTTAATTTGAATAATCTAAATGTCAAATTAATTATTTCTTATTTTATTTGGGTTCCTTGTATTTTATTTGATTTTTATGTATTTTTGGAGATTTTTCTGGATTTATTTTCTATTTATTTGAATTACTTGAAGTTTATCTGAATTTCTGATATTTTAATTAATTCGAAAATGTATTTAAAACCTTAAATCATTTTCGGGCTGATTTTACTGTTCCTTTCCCCTCGGCCCGTCACTATTCACTCGGCCGGTCTCTGACCGCAGACTTAGTTAACCAATGACCACCAAACCCTAATTTGGCTTAAATCCTCACCGTTGGACCGATCCAACGGCCACAAATTGCGCCACCACCCCCACGTAAAACCCTAAACCTAACACCCCTGTTTCCGTCGCCGTCGGATCAACGATCCAACGCTCCAGACACCGCACTTTGTCTTGATTGATGGCTTGATGGATCGTTACGCATCGGACGGCCGCCGTCGCCACATCGCCTAAAAATCCGCCATTGCCGTGCGGCCGCGCCGACCAACCTCGCATTCGCGCTCATTCACGCAACCCTAGGCTATAAACAGCACCCGACTTCCGTGTTGCTCTCCTTTCGCGCCGCACCTTTCCTCTACTCTTGCCTTTGAGATGCCGTGCGGACGCAGCTAGACCTCGCCGAAGTTCCGCAGTGAAACCGAAGTCTTCCCGCGTTTTCCTCCACCTCCGGTGAGTCTCCGGTGAAGTTCTCGATACCATCATGAACCCTGTGTCGTGTTCTCTCTATTCCGCACCGTTTGGTGGTTAACACGGTTCTCCTTCGCCGGTTCCAGTGTTTCTTCCCCGCCTCCGGTGGTTGGCGACGCCGCCCCACGTCGTGACTGCTTCACCAGGCCTCGCCGTCCGATCCTCTTCCAGCGGCTGGATCTGCGCCCCTCTTTTCCTGATAAACTCAAGCCTTTGCCTTTTCACTTACTGAGTCATCGCCATGTTGTAGCCCCATCATTGCCATGTGTTACCTTTAGCGCCACCTCACTGCCACATTTGCACCACGTCAACACCCGAACGGCCATGTGTCGCCACGGATATGCCACGTCGACCCTAACGTCTCGCGTGTCGCCTCGTCACTGCCATGTATGCGCCATGTGTCCGACACGTCACGCCATGTCATTCCGTGTTATTTTCGGTGCACCGAGTTCATGCGGGCCGAGTCTATGACTCGTGGGACCCATTTGTCAGCCGCATGATTTTATTCATCTTTTTCTCGATTTAACTCCGAATTTCCGAATTTCCAGCCAATCCTACGCCGACACGTGTCAGTCTGATTAATTTCCGATTTTCTCTCCATTTAAACTTCGGAAGCCCCGTTCTCCTCCGTTCGAACTCCGATTTGAACGATTCAAATTTCTAAATTCATCTAAAATAAAGATCTATCTGTTGGTGTCATTTTTATGAATTTTTGAATTTTATTTATTTCTGTTTATTTATTGTTTTGCCTCGATTCGCGTGTTTAGCGTGTAGGCAACCTTAGGTTGAGCGAGAGGAGCATCCAATGGAGGTAGCAGCAGCGGAAGAGAGTGAAGGCAAGTCTCCTTGACCATATTGAACCCAAGTTTATGAAATGTTATTTTGTTTTAAATTATTGCATGCTATTTAATTTACGTATCGTACTTTACTGTCATTTTAAATGCTTAAATAAATGCCAAATTGTGATACCCACATTGATATTCATGTTGATAACCATTGACACCCTAGGAAAACTAATTACTGTACTTAATGATAAACATTTTATTATGGGAGCGGTAGAAAATGCTTAGCCATGCTTAATCACGTCGGTACCTTACCATTATGGAAATGATTTCATTCTTGATTCAAAGTGAATTGTGGAAATTATGGCAATTGGTGTTGCGGTGTAAATTTGAAATTAAAAGTGAAAAATGATTTAGACAAGGCGGATTGGTTGAATGGAGGTGCGGAATGCACAAAAATTTGGAATGTGATTGTCGCCCTAGTCAATTAAGGACCGGTCGTGTGTTACCTTGGGCCATGCTATCTGATACAACCACATGTCTATTATGGGTGCGACTGGCTAAGTAATTTGCATGTATCGTTATTTGACTTCGCCATTTGGTTGTGCGGTTTTTGGGATGGTACTTGCAAAGCGCAAGAGGGGCTTCGGATGGCGGAGGTAGCCCTACAATGTGAAACCTTAGCGGTGAGTCGGTAGCGGTATATGCATTGTAAAGGCCTTGTCATGATCTCCTGCCGGCACACCAAAGGAAGTGTGTCAATAGCTTGGCGCAAAGGGTTGATCATGTCGTGTGGGTAAAGTGTATCACTCTGCAGAGTCTTAAAACTACTTGAGTAGCCGTGCCCACGGATAAGAACAAGCGTGAAAGCGCTTTCACATAATAGATTTTACGGTTTTGGTTTTAAATGGAAAAATGATGATTTGGTTTGAAATGAAAATGTGGTTGGGAATCATGACGCTAGAGCTCCGGAAGTTTAGATTGGCGGCTAGAGCCAACCAGGTAGTTGGAACCTGGAAAATTGTTATACTTCAAAGTTAATTATTTATGCTATTTACATTTTGTTAAATGCTGCTTTATGAAATTATTACTTGTACTTAAATTTCAATTTCGCTTTATGCAAATGAACCCTATATGCTTCCTTTGTTCAAGCCATGCATTTAGTTATTGCATTATGTTTAGAGACTTTAGTATGTTGCATACTCACCCTCGCTTTTTATTGCGGGGGCTGCTTATTCCATAAAGCAGATGAGGAGATTGGATTCGACATCTGTGGTGAAGATCTTTGAGGAGGAGGAGGACGCGATCTTCTAGGGAGCGTACCCCAGTCGGTTGCCTGTGGGCTAACTGATTGGCTCTTTTTGTTCTACATTTCCGCTGTTACTTTTACACTTCAGCCGTAAGGCTTCATACTTGTAATAATGTGATGATGTTGTTGCACTCTTTTGCTTAAATACTGTTATGAACTTTATGATATGTCTGTGTTATCATCATTTGTATCTTTGTGTGCGCTTATTTGTTCTGGACTAGCGGTTGAAACAGGAGGGTTCGGTTGGTAATCCGGGTCCTCTGTCGGCTAATCTAGTTACCCTTCTAATCGGCTTTACGGGTGATTCTTGATTCTTAGCCGATTCGCTTCAAGGATCGGCTTGATCGAATTTCATATCACTTCCTTATCGATTGCGAGGTCAAATCGATTAGCACTTCAGCATAAAGCTGAACCGTCGTTAAATGCGGTGTGTTGTGGGCCAGGAACCCTCTTCACGTTTTTGGTGCCAACAGCACCCAAGTTACAAAACATGATCACGATCAACTTGTCAGGTTAAGAATAAGAATAGATAGTTTTGGCTGATATCGATTAAAAAAGAAAAAGATAAGTAAAAAAATAGGATTATGATTGATGTGGATTCAAAGATAGAATTTTATCCGCACAAAGGCTGTTACGAATCATGGTTGACAACGTATTGGAAAAGCATACGATAGACCTATGCACTATAAAAGAAGATCGAGGGAGAGCAGATAAAAACATCCCATCAATCAAACAACTCGCATTTATTTTTATTTACTTTTTCCCGTCGACTAAGAGTAGCTTTGTAACTTAGAGTCTCTTTTGTAATCCGATTTTGATCAATAAAGTTGCGCATCGCCGATTATTGATCTTCTTCATTACGGCAGGTTTGGTTTTCTTCGATTTTGTTGCGCGTCGCCCTCTTCAGAAAATTTACCTTTATCAACCATCTAATCAACCCTAACAGACTGTTTAGACTTATCTTTACTCTTGATTTGATCGGCTTATTATAACTGTTTAGATCTTTGCTTATTGTCATATTATATCGGTTTTGAGCACATATTTTTTATGTATCTTGTTAATTGCAGAGTTAAATCGGTTGGTATGTCTCAAACCTCATTGAATCTGATGTTCGCATGTGTTTTAACCGATTAATTCTTTGTTATATTTTTTGGCACAACAAATATTTTCACGTAAATTGCTATCGTCTCCTTCGCGGAAAAGTCCGTTGCGGAGGTTTCCAACCAATGCTACGTCATTATCCAAAATATATATGCCATTACAATATGTTCATTCTAAATTCAGAAATACATTTTTAAAAATCAGAATATTTGAAAATTCAATTCTAATTGCTAGAAAATTGTAACATTTTTTGAATTCCAACTATTTTAGTTGAATTTCTATATTTGGCCAAAAACCTAAATATAACATGAAAATAGGTTGGATATTCGTTAAAAAGTAAAAAAAAATACTATATATAGCATATTGGCTGCTATTTCCACTGCCTGCTAAGTGCTATTGCTACAACGGCTATAGTAGCAAAGATTTGGCATATAGCTTAGCGTTTGGGGCCGTGAAATTGATTGAGACAATCAATTGTCAAGATCAATCTTGCTTTCAAAAAATGTCAAGAGCAATGAATGCACTATTAATTCAGCATTAGGTAAACGAAGATCATTTTCAAGACTAAGGTTAGAAAACAAAGGTCGTTTAATTTGACTACATCATTAAATTGAAAACATTCGGACAAAAAGAGAACTGTGCTGGAAGATGGTATGTGAATAGAGGGCTAGGCGCTGCCACCAGTGTTCAAGTCTGAGACTCAGGCGTTGGTGTCCACCGATTTTAACGATACACATGCGCTTATTCATTGAAAAAACACGAGCCTTATGTAGGGGATACCTACAGCAATCACAGGGTTAACAATACCAATTTAGCCTAGAAAATCACCAACGCCTTGGCGCCGAAAATCATCAAAAAATCGCTAGAAATCGCATGAATGCTGAAATCAAACAATTTGAAATCAGCTATCAAAAAAATTTGAAAATCGACCGATTTGCTAATTTTCAATGATTTTTCTTCGAAAATCAGCAACCTAAGTGACATCAGTTTCCTCACCAATTTTCGACGATTTTTCAGCAATTTTGGCACACTTAAGGAAAATTTGGGGAAAAAAGACAAGAAAAATTGGGGAAAAATTAATAAAATCAGAATAAATTCTAATTAATATATAAAACATCTTAGAGGAATTTGAACACTTTTTTGAATTCATTTAGTACTTTCATAATATTTATTGGATTTCATAAATATATTACAGTATAAATTAGTGGTCAAAATTATATTTTAGAGTCTATGCCAATATCTAAAACGACATATATTTATGACTTGAAGGAGTATTATACAGTATTGTCATGTGGAAAAACTGTTATACAATTCATCTTATCATGTTTAGGAACTTTCTTGGTCCTTTCCTCAAGGGGTAGAGGTGGGTGTCATGCTGAGTCGGGCTGGCCCGGCACGGGTCCATTGTGCTTCATGCTTAAACTGTGTCAGGCTGTGACGGTCCGTCGTGACCGCTGTGCCGTGCCATGCCATGTTGGCTCGGCTCATCTTCAACAAGCCTAAGTACGTCATATTTGCGTTTTGTGCCTGCTTTGTGCCGTGTCGGCCGGCCAGACTCGACCTATTTGCACTATTGCAAAGAGAGGAAAGGAGTTAGAGACATATAGAGTTGAGACAGTGGAGTTAAATATTATGAAAAAAGAACTAAAATTGTTTATTGTTGAATAGTTACATAGAGCGAGAGAGATGTGCTGAACACAGGTGAGAGAGAGGGCAATTGGTAAAAAGAGAGTGAGCGAGACATGTGAGAGAGATTGAGAGAGACGGGTGAGAAAGAAAGCTGAGAGAAATTGAGAGGGACGGACGAGAGAGCAACTTCTTACACCGTCTCTCTCAGGTGTTGACGACGGAGGTGGCGCTCATGCTCTGTGAGTCGATCACTTTCATGCTGAGTTTCTTCCTCATACCCTGAGTTATCAGGCCCGATACGGCCTGTGCTACAGTGTCATACTAGGCAGTGCCACCTATCGTGCCCTATTCTCGGGTCCAGCACGACCTGTGCTACAATATCATGTCGGTCCGACACGACCCACTTCATACTGAGTTGGACTTTAAACCAAACCGTACCACCGTATCTCAGATCGGCCAAAAAAAAATCCGATCCAAGGGGCATACATGTAACTCAAACCTACTGACTATAGATACAAGTCCGCGTCGGGGCGGAGCCCCCTTGACGGTGGTTGGACGTTGGCCTGCTCGACCTCACCGTCGATAACAGTAAGGCTGAAAAGGAATTTTATGCTGGCTTTCATGGTTATTTACTATTGTTTTATCTTAGTTAATTGCAAGGCTTTTATATATTTGGAGACTTTGTACACCTCATTGTATCGAGAATCGAGCACAGTATTGCTTAGGATTGTATCTCACCTGAGTAATAAATAAATCTCTGTTTCCATGAAAAAATAAATTATTTTGCCTAGGCTTAATTCCCTCGGCAAGCAAATAGATTATTTTCCCTATGACCGTGAGGCTGGTCCTCGTATAGCGACAGAGATAAGGTGCGGTTATTAAAGCTACTCCACGTGATCTGGATTCTGTGCTATCTATTTTTTTTAAACCAACAGTGCAAATTCACGATGCTACAGTACTGATATTGCTGCAATAAAAAAGGTGATACAGTGCTATGAAAGATTTGAGCTGTTGATTATTGGTTTACTTACGGCACTATACAGGAACCTTGTCCTCAGTACAGAGGGTCGCTAGTGCAAGACATGAAGCTAGTTGAAGTTGCTGTGTAAGGAAGTCCGTAGGGGCAGAGCTATTGCTGTCCCTTGCTTTTGGATCCTACGGCTCACATGGATGGATAGTAGGGAAGCACCCCTCAAGCAAAGTATATGCTACAGAAAGACTTATGCAGCTGAGCTGTAGTCTACCTGTGTCATGAACATGGTTAACAAAATCGGTGAAAATCGCTCGAAAACCGTGGGTTTTAATCTTATCATTCCGGTTCAAGATCTAAAACCGCTCGGTAAACTGGTCTAATTTAAAAAAATTAAAAATTTTGAAAAAAATTATGTGTTCAAAAACCGTCGAAAAACCGCTTAAAAACCGTTTTTAAAGAACATTTAATTGGTCGGGTTGGTTTTTATGAAAACCGAGCAGTTTTTCATGAAAAACCGCGGTTTTCGATTTTTTGAATTTTTTTCAAATTTTTTTGATTTCCTAACCCTTCGGTTTCTGACGGTTTTCGAGCGGTTTTGCGGTACGAAAACCGAACCGGTTTTTAAAATTCGGTTTTTAAAACCCTGGTCGTGAAAGCACCATTGTACGTATGACGAATTGCACTATGATTCTGGTACAATCCAACGTGGCAACAGAAAACACTCTCTCGGCATTCGGTAAGCCGCAAGGATATGTACAATGATACATATCAGCTGTCTGTAAGACTATGCTACGTAGGATTTTAGGTAATATGGAGGAGAGAGAAGGAAGAAAGAGAAAGTTGTTGTCTACTGTTTAACAGACAGTTTTATAGACACCTTTCTATTTTGTGTACTATTGTATAGATAGCTTGTTAATTAGAAGAGAGACCATTACGACAACTATATAGACAGTCGATTATATGAGTTATTTTTAGTGTTATCTATAGATAATATGAAGATATATTATGAAAACTACTATCTATACTACTGTACACGCCCTAAGCCAAAGGTCAAGTGCAGAGGAGGCTAGCATTGTTGTATGGAAATCATACATTGACCATCGTGTGTGAAGCAATTTTCGTTGTGTTGTCACCTATTTTCTATACATAACTTTCCAACTTTCCTACTGTTTGTATGGACTATGGAGACGATTAGCACCGTTTAGAATACAGGATCTTTTCCCAATTTGTTTTCTGTGAAATTTCTAAGGTTATAGAGGATCAAGATCGGTAGTCAAGGGGAGGGTGAATGGCTCCAAACACTTTACCCCTGTAGTATTCAATAATCTTTACACTTTAATAGTTATAGAGAGCTAAGAAGATCAAGATTGACCTTGCAAGCCATGGAAATCAACAAAAGCAATAAAACAATTAGCAAGAACGGCATCCTTCCTATCAAGGCCAATTGACCGCTAAGGGAAATACAGCCTGATCACTCCCTGTCTCCCTCGCTGACAGGCTTAAAATGGTTTGATTTCAAAACCAAGAATTTATCCAACTTCTGATTTATTAAAAATCTAGCTTACTAAGGATATCAGGAACATATTATAACCAATAATCTCAAGGATCATTGTCAAAGTTTCAAGCTTTATCCATTTCAAGGAAGAGAGGACAACAACCAGGCAAAAAAAAAAGAGAAAATACAACCTACTCAAGTGTGAGATCTAGCTTCTAAAGGTGATCTAAGATGGGATTACAACCTACTCAAGTGCGAGATCTAGCTTCTAAAGGTGATCTAAGATGGGATCCTAAATGCCTTAGAAAATCAAATCAATCTAGAACATGCTAAAACAAGAAGACACCAAGAACACCATAAGAAAGCTAAGAAACCACACAAGAAGTCAAATAAAGCATAAGAGAACATGTTGAGTTGTATGCACCAACCAGTTCACCCAAAAGCTTAAGTTGATGAGGAGAGGTGAGCAATTCACTTATACTTCAACACTCCCCCTCACGTACAGGCTCCCTTAGCCTTAGGACGTGGAATAGAAGTCGAGACCTCTTGGCTCTGATACCATATTGAGTTGCATGCACCAGCCAATTCACCCAAAACCTTAAGCTGATGAGGAGAGGTGGGCAATTCACTTATACTTCAACAGAACAAGTTTGATCTTCTATAACCACTTGAAGATGAATGATCACATCCACTCTTCTTGGAGGATGAAAACCTAAGGACAACACTCACTCGTCCTAGTTTTTCTCTTGGAGGCTCAACTGCCTTAGGTCCTGTTTGAAACAGCTTCAACTTCGACTTCTTCCATCTAGAAACCGGAAGATACACCAAACGACTGGCTTCTTCATAGCCGGAAAGCCAAAAGCCAACAGCCCAATTGTATTAGAAAAAACTGAAAGCCGAAAGCTAATTTAGAGTAGCTTCTCATAACTTCAGTGGGTTAGGGTTTTGACTTTACCACTAAAGTTAAAGAAAATTACCCCTTCTACTAAGTATAAAATATCAAACTCCATTCCTCTCATCCTTATTCTCGACCCACACCCCTTAGAGCCAAAAATTTAACCTCTCCCTCTCTAACATCCAATTATATAGTGAAGGGTCACATAAAACCCTAAAATCTAGATACCAAATGAATTCCATCTACTAACTCATAGGTAAACCTGATAACCCAACATATAACAGGTTTTTCACATGTGCCTGCATGTTTCTCAAAGCTGTGCCTTCAGACTTGGCTCTAATAGCCTAAATCCATCGTTTTGTCATCCATGAAGTCACCATGACCTAATCCTCTGCCTCTATTGTGTTTTGCAAACCACTCATTTTTTAGTTTTTGGCAAATGACCATCGACGTTTCCCAATTCCTTCGCCTCGAGGCAACGCACATGCTTCGTAATCTTCTATATAGCCCTAATGACTTTCCACCAAGTCTCTCATGCATTGGAACCATCAAACTGTCATCACTTACAAACAGACTCAAGTCACTTGATACGCCACATGACCAGCCCGACCTTGACCTTGTGCCATCCATGGTCCTTGTCCATCTTACGCCTTAGTTGAGTCCAACCATCTCATCAATTTCCATGACCGCATTAGATCTTGATTCTCCTAAATAAGTTCCGGTCCTCCTCGCTATTGACCATAGTTGACTCCAAGCCACATATACAACAATAGACCAAGAAAATCATTTTTGTACACAAGTTTCTTCCAACTTGACCCAAGTCAGTCCATAAAAAGCATTATGCAACACATGCTACCTTAACACAACCCTAGACTTATTCCTAAAACATATCTCAACCTCTAGTATCAAAATCGCCAATACTAGTCTAACCACTATTAGGGACCGATCAGATCATCCAAGACCAATTTGATCACATGTTCCATGCCAATCAGGCCGCTGCGGTCTAACCGTCATGGAACTTCCAATTAGACTAGTACTCCTCATGAACCGAAACAACCCTAGAAAACACTCATTCTAGAATTTTGCTTCAAAACCTATCTACTTTCGGCTCGATGCTCAAAATTGCTACAGAATTTGAACCAAAATGCTCACAATACATTTGGGGATAACCTATTTGTGGCTTTTCATACTGTTTCCCCTAGCCAGCCAGACCACACTTAAAAGCTAGGTCGGTCAAACCGCCCCTACCAGTTTGATTGCATATCCTATTCCGGTCTAACCATTTAAGACCGAACCCAAATCTTCATTTCCTGAATTCATAGTTTGCTAACTCAAACTTTCTGAATAGTGTCATATACTCATCACAATATACAGTTAAAAATATAATAGGGGCAAAAATATGCATATATAGGCATACAAGCAGGTAAAAGTAAATCATATCTAGAGGAAAGATCCATGTATATATTTCATTTGTCTAAGATACACAAACATCCCTATTCTTTTCCGTGGAAGAAATAAGCACTATATATCAACCATAGGAAGGTTTGCAAAAAAAAAAAAACTTCCTTTTGATTTTCACTACACATACCTACACAACTACTACTGCAAAATGGGCACACACGTATGTGGACAAACAGTGCGGTGAAGCGACTTGCATTAGGTGCCAGAAAGGGGAAGGAATAAATTCTCTGGTTAATTGCTATCCGACGATGAAATGTCCTGTGCAAAGGGCAAGGCAATGACGTGCTAAAATTTTGAACAGTATACTTGTACGCATTGGCCGGTGTGAAAAAACGAAATAAGGCAGCCAAACGATTAATTGGAATACGGATGACTAATCCGAATTTTAGCGACAATTTGACGTTCATGCTAATATATGTATGCGTTTAATGGTAGTAGTCTAGTGGGAACTAATGCTGTCCGTTGCTAATATACGGTAGTCGGGTACGTACCAAAGTTAGCACGTCGGCGGTACATGCACACCTCGCTGCCCTGGTACCACCGGCACTCGGCACGACGCAACTAAGGTGGACGTCGTGCCAGGTCAGATCGGTCCGGTACGGGTTTATCGTGTTTCAGGTCTAAATCGTGTCGAGTCGGGTTGGTCCGGCTCGTCTTCGGCGAGCCCAGTCACGGCCCATTTGCGATTCGTGCTTTCTTCGTACGATGCCGGTCCAGGTCCGACCCATTTATACTATTATTGCAAGAGAAAATGTTTACGGATTGATTTCTTTCTTTATCTGTCTAGGACTTTCTTTCTCTAGTCGAAACAAAATCCTATTGTGTTTATTCTTTTCGATTTCCTTGATTCAATTGCTCCTTCTAGTCATATATATGTAGCCATGCATTTACTCTTTAATTTGCTCACCCACACATACAACGCATGGATGCATTCCTTTCCTTTTCTCCAGTCCATCCATAGTTTTCTTCCTTTACTCCTTGATTTGCTCACCCACACATACAACATAGGTACGTGCTTGTTTCGGGCTATACCAACCCAAGCACGGCCCAGACTATCAGGTCAGGCCGGGCCGCCTATCGTGCCCGATTGGCAGGCCCGGCACGGCTCGGACAACCATGCCGTGCCAGTCCGACCTATTTAGAACAGTTCTGTGTCGAATCGTGAGTCAAACTAGATCAAACGTGCCTCGTACCGATCCAAAATAGCCTGGTTCAATGCCCACCTCTAGAGGCAACCAGCGCAACGCGAGCCGTACGTAGGCGCGCGCTCTACGCTATAAGACCCTCCTCCCCTCTCTCGCGTGGAGTTGTGAGAGAACGAGGCTTCATCCACACGGCCAAACAGACGAGCTGAACGCGCACGAGTAGCGAGCTAACTTGCGTGCGCGCGGGCGCGGCCGGGCGGTGCCACGAGCAACGCGTGGATTATAGTTACCGAGCGATATATCATCGATCAGGCGTACGCGAGAAGTACAGCAGCGATGGCGGCGCGGGCGGAGGCGAAGGCGGAGGGCTTCCTGCGGGGCGCGTGCGCGCTGCTCGCGGCGGCGGCGGCGCTGCTCGTGGGGCTCAGCACGCAGACGGAGACGGTGCTGCTCGTCAGGAAGAAAGCCACGGTCAAGGACGTCCAGGCACTCTGGTAAGTGCGCGCCACACACCAGTATATACGTACGTGCGTGCGTGCGAATGACCGTGAATCGTGCGTGCGTACGTGTGTCAGGGTGTTGGCGGTGGCGGCCGGCGCGGCGGCCGGGTACCACCTGCTGCAGCTCTTCAAGTGCTTCTACCTCAGCCGCTTCGCCGAGAACCCCTGCCGGAATAGCAGGGCCATGGCCTGGACTTGTCTTTTCCTCGACAAGGTATTCCTTTAACTAAATTCTTGGTGCTCGATCTATGTACAAAAAGGAAAATCTTCGTGCTGTCCATGGGACACTTGAGACCTGACTGTTTTTCAAAGTACACATAATTTCCAGTCCTTGATCCATTGAATATCGTCACTTCAACTTCCTTTCCCCTAAAAAGCACACCTAGTGTGTTCAATAGCAGATCCTTTATTTTTGAGTCACAGGGTGCTCAATCAAGATTATGTTTGATATTTTTTTTCTAATTTTCATCCATCGGTTAACTAAAATATCGAAATAATATGAGAGGTATGGTACTTGGCAGCTTATTAATTGCTTGATGAGGACTCGAACATGTAACCACTCTCACAATAAGAAACGGTTAGTACTGAACTATCATGTGATCCTGTCGTAATTATACTTCGCTGCAAATGGTAATTAAAATCTTCCTTAATGGTGTTACCTTTACCACACGGCAACACAGCAGTCAATCGCTGTAGTCCCAGACAGCCCCTCGGACAGACTAGCGCATCTTCGTGTTGCTGCTCTGAAATGCTCCATCAGATTCGTGGAGCTAGATATTTCTAACTCCACCAGATCTGTGGAGCTGAAGTTGTGATTACATTAAGAATGTTTAGATGGATCATTTTTTTTACATTTTGGACCAAAAATATAAACTTAATTCACTTTATTTTGGCCTACAAATTTCAGATCTCAGGTAAAACTAGGATCTGAAACTCTACCAAACAGGCCCTTAGGGGTGTTTGGGATGATTCAACTCCACCAAAATCTGTGGAATTGGTGGAGCAAGTATTCTAGCTCCAAAAATTTGTGGAGCTGGAGCTGTCAGGTACATTAAGAGTGTTTAGGTAGATCATCTTGTTTACATTTTAGACTAAAAATATAAACTTAATTCACTTTATTTTAGCCTATAAGTTTCAAATTCATTTGGAGCTGGAATCTGAAACTCTCCCAAACAGGGCCTTAGTTGCAATTACATCACTGTTTTCATTTATGCGCATCCAAATCATGATCAATAATTGTTGTGTGCTTCCATTGATCCATTGAGGGCCACTTTGGTGTTAGTATTTTTATGTTATAACATTGTTACGGCAATAAAGACAAACAGTAGATATAAAATACTTTTTCTCTTTTAGAAACACATAGAGGAGATAATGAATAACAAGCTATTTGAGAAAGAGTGAGTGTGAGTGGTAAAAAAATGAGTGAGAGCCGTCCTTACATTCACCTTGAGGCTCGTTATATAGAGGCTGGGATTACTATTTCTCATCTTATCCTCCAATAATTTAAAAAGGTAAGAGTAAATTGGTGCACTTCCTTGTGCTTACAGTGATTTATTTATGTGCTCGCCCTTAGGCTCACAAAATATTCTTAGTGGCTCGTATATATACTAGTCTGTTTTTGGGCTGTCTCTAAGGTCCATTAGATACCCTTGACAATCTAAGAGGGATTAGACACCCCACAACAGTAAAGCACTGCAGCATCGAATCTAGTTACATATAGAGCTGCAACGTCAATTATTACAAGATTTTGACTTCAGAGAAGATGTTCTTAAGCACTTGCTGCTGCATCCAAATAAGTACAACAAAATGTACTGTGCATGCATGCGGACATTTAGGACATGTAAGTTCGCAAATGGAAATGGTGATTTTCATTACCAGCTAGGCAGCTAGTGGGGCCGACGGAAGTGCACCCCAGTGAGTGCGAACAGTAGCAGAGCAGAGCACATTGATTGCTCAAGGGAGCTACCGAAGTAGAGCACGGCTCGAGCTGGACACTGAGGGCCCTTGTCCTTGCCAACAGCCAGAGCCACAGATTCACGAGGTAGAACACACACAAACACACGATCCTTGTTTTCCTCGATCTGTCACGGTGTCAATGGAAAATTCTGCAAGTTGTGCTCACGAGAATCGTGTTTCCCGTGGCCGTATCATGCATGTGCAACGCGTTTGATGGCATGCCTGCGCTGCAGGGGTGCGCGTACGTGACGTTCGCGGCGACGGTGGCGGCGATGCAGGCGTGCATGGTGGCGCTGGACGGCGAGCGCGCGCTGCAGTGGACCAAGCTCTGCAACATCTACACCCGCTTCTGCGAGCAGGTCGCCGGCAGCCTGGCCTGCGGCATGCTCGCCGCCGCCGGCACCGCCCTGCTCTCCGCCGTCTCCGCACGCAACCTCTTCCGCCTCTACCCGTCCTCGCGCCAGGCTAGCGTTAGCAACGCCTGCCGCGACAAGTAGGCCGGGCTACCGATCATTCGCTGGTGTCGGCTGCAGAGAAAAGTCGGGCCCAACTCTCCGCCCAAGTGAAGCGTATCTACTCTCTCTTCTTTTGGGGCTTTTCTTGATTTCCCTGTTATTTAGTACGGAAGGACGTGATTATATATTGCAGTGTAACTCCTCTCTGAACAATGAATTGCAGTGTATTTGTATGTATTTGCAGTGTATTTCATGGACAGTTAGTCCTCCCTTCTCTGCTAAAAAGGCTTGTCCCGGTGCAAAACTGCTAATAGTACGCTTGGAATTTGATATGTCCAATCTTTTGTCTCCCAGAACTAATTTTGTCTCATTTAGCAGTCGTCCAAAGCTGCTAATAGCGCAAAATTGATCGGTATATATTCCTCTTTCTGTCAGAACATATTTTTCTTCACTGGGAAAGAGCAACCCGAATTTTGATGTGAAGTTGTCTTGTCAAAATGGACCAAATCAAGAACACATGAAATTAGAATTTGGGTCTCCTTGAACAAAAGATTTCAATTAAAATGTGGTATACATTATAATCAGCCTTGCTGTCAAAAAAAAAGGTTATGTATACATGACACGATACACATACCGGAGACAAACAATTAAACAAAGTATAACCCAGCCATCTAAAAGAATCTAACGTCTTGCAGCCCTTCTATACGTATTATTGCCATTTCATGAAGAATATTACATGGTTTTTGACAAGGGTGTGTAAAGTGGGAAAACAATATCGGGCTTAGCTTTTGGACTGTGTGCTGTCACCGCTAGGGATGCCGGCGGGAAGCTTCGCTCTCAGGTCCTTCCTGAGGATCTTGCCGGAAGGACTCTTCGGAATGGAAACCGTGAAGAAAACTTTGTTGATCCTCTTGTAGAAAACCACCTGTAATATTGTAAAAAAAATTGTGAGGATTGAACTCTCTGAAAAATCTCTATCGTGGTACGTATTTTGGCGTTGAATTGGTAAAGGTACATGAACCAATGCGAACATTTTATGATTTTTTTCTGACGTGTGCTAACTTCAGAGTTTTCTTAGAAAGGTACTTTTTGTGGCGACTTTGTCGACTATGTTATTTGCGAACATAAATTGGGTATTTGAAAAGATGGAAGACTTGGTATTGTACCTCCTTTGCAACGAACTGCTTGATCTCGTTCTCGCTGATCTCAGAACCTTCAATCCGCACAATGAATGCAACGGGGACTTCACCAGCAAGTTCATCTTTCATCCTGCAACAATTCAATACAAATTTAATCAAATAGATCTAATATGACATGGACCATGTCGATCCTAAATTACTTTTTTAAACAATGAACAAACTTACGGTACAACAGCAGCATCCTTAATTTCAGGGTGCGAGATGAGAAGGGCTTCAAGTTCCGCAGGAGGTACTTGGAATCCCTTGTATTTAATTATCTCTTTGAGCCTGTCCACAATGAAGATCTCTTCGTCATCGTCAACATAACCGATGTCTCCGGTGTGCAGCCAGCCGTCCTTGTCAATGGTGTTCTTTGTGGCCTCCGGATCATTCAGATAACCTGCAAACCATAGGCTTAGTCATTTGCATGAAATTGTTATCTTCAAACATACTGATGCGCATTAAGAATTTCATTTGTTGACTCACACAAGCCTGTGCATTTCAATGCCTAATCACACGTGTCTGCTACATTTTACTAGGATAAAACACCAATTTTGTCTAAGTGAACAGCTAGAATATTTGGAAGAAACGCTACTGAATGTTAGTGAATATCAACTTTGGGTTTAAAATTTGGTAGGCATATGCCATCTGGCAATAGTTTACTTCCGATTACACTTGCAGGTTGCAACCTAGAGTAACCCCTACAAGTAAGGTGTCCATTTCTTGACATCTACATATTGCCATGAAATGTTAGATATTTCTTTAATGTCTTAATCCTTGAGGTCGCATGAAGACAACTATTGGCTAAAGCAACATACTGATCGTATCCTAATTCTCAGATATATATTATAGGTTTTTTGGCAATGTAGTTTTCACTTTTTGTATTTTTTTTCAAATAGAAGGACAAATCAACACTCCTTTTACTGAAGGGACAAAATTACATCAATATAAAAGGGGCGATGAAGGAAAAAAAGAAATGGACAGAAATAGGAACTGTGGAGATTCCTATCCAGTAATTTGCACATGGGTGACCACAGAACAGCCTGTTGCCATGATGGAAATAAAATGGATACAATGCATCCATACCCTCGGGCAGAACGCGCTAAACATTATTCCAGTTCACCACATCTACTACAGTTTGCAAATAGAACCATCGGCAAAGTGGTTAATACACACACACACACACACACACACAGAGACATTGGCATACTGTGTGAAGAGTCAGGCAACTTACGAATTAAAAATGGGGAAGGATAGGCTTAAAAAGGTTGATTCGGCGGTATCTTAAATTTATGTTAATGATAAATATAAACTAAGTCATTTTCCCAAAAAGAAAAAGAAAAATGTAAACCTAAACTTAAGCAAAGCTAACTAGTAATTGCATGGACCTAGTTTGTTCTAGTTTCTACAACTAGTGCAAACTAAGACTTTCATAAGGTCCTTGGTAAAGCGCTTTCACATGGCCAGCATGTTGCACCAATGAATGCAAGCTATAAAGTATAGACCGTCAAGAAGATGCCAACTTCGATGCTCTGTAACCCACGGTTGCACTTCTGGAACTCCAATTTTATATAGCACACAATTAGAGATATAAAACTTAATTTGGAGTTCTCCACATAATCTACGTCTTTCTTTTATCCTCGCCCCTTTTTGGGTTGATTTAATGTGGCTTACTAATTTAAACCAATTTTGGACCGCTACAGAGTTTAGCCAGATCGATGGCACTTCAAAATTATGTATTTTTTATTTAAAAATGGATCTAATTTATGGCCAAGCTTTTGCAGTTAAGTGGCTGGCCGAACCTTGTCACAGTATAGTCTGGTAGTTCCCATGATGGGTCACAGACACCACAAGCTGATAGCTCAATTGGCATCCTAAGGTCCTGTTCGAGGGGGTTTGAGGGGCTTTAAACTAGTTTCAGCTTCTGAAAAGCCAATAAAACCCCAGATATCTCAGCTTTTAAGCGGTTTGTAGCATAAGTTAGAAGCCATATATAACTAACAAAAGCCAAAAGCTGAAAACTGAATTGGATCTACTTTTGCAGCTTATTACAGAGGGAAATTAGTTATTTGCCAAATGGTCTCTTATGAAAGCTACAGCCGCTTTCAGTCCAGAAAACCAAAAAACAGCTTTTTAGAAAAGCTACAACTTCTCCAATTAAGTCCTAAATATAATGTATCAAACTGATGAAGCATTTTCAATTTGGTTTTAGTACCCAGAAAAAATAGAGAAATTTTACGGTGAATAATATAGGTAGTAAGTAGTAGTAGTAGAAATCAAATCTAACCATCCATTCCTCAAAGATATTTTAAACTTTTGCTATCCATTCATTAGGGGTATTTTAGACTTTTCTTAATTCGTTCACAGTTTTGGATTCATTGAATACCTGGTAATCTTTAGAGACTTCTTATCCATTCATCCGCCTTTCATCAGGATCATAAGATGTGTTTTACTATAGAAGACAAATAGTATGACATAATTTTTTTACCCTTTTACCTCTCTCTGAATTTTACTACCAATACTACAGGTGGTAGTATAACTAGATCTAAATAATTTCAACCATTAGATTCAAAAGAATAAACGGCTTATATTAATTTTAATCCACTGTAAAAGAGCTCAAAAAATAAACTATCATCTGAATTAAGTTTGGCGAAAATGGTGGTTGACGCTGGATGCATGTAGGGGAGGCAGAAGCACAGGTCTGCCTCGGCGGCGCCTCCCATCTCATATACATGTCAAACTCGGGAGAAGCAGGGTTTTGACTGAATCTATGACACAACCAGGTGTGCTCCCAACTTTCCGCACTAGTATAGGGATTTTAGGTCCAGGCAGGTGAGAAATGAGAACGAAACAGGCTTTGGTTGGAAATAGTCGCATCTGACAGCTTGTTTCCGTCTCTACATGCATTGTTGCGCACATAGCAGTACTGTACAAGCGGTGTCATGGCTGTATCTAGGCTGTCTACAGCCAAGAATCCATACGACGCACCAATGCTATGTGGCTCCCACGAATATGTAGTGATCATACGATAGTCAAGATGTGCTGCTAGCCTGCTACTAATAAGGATAAAGATGGCTCATTGACATCTCAATCCATTAAAACGATATAGATTTTTGCTCAGCTTTCCGCTCCAGAACTATGTTGTCGTCATGAGCTGCTTGGCAAGCTGAGGATGATTTGCATGGAGAGAGATCTAATAGTCTCATAGAGATTGTACAGGAACCTTAACCTCCTGCGTACCATGTATGATGCCAACTACCGCGCGTTCCCGACTGCTAAGGAGACGTGTCCCAGAAGGACATCGTCTCTGCGTGGTGGTTAGGGAAGATCGAGTAGGCTACCGACTACCAAACTGGACATGCAACCAACTGCAACATTTGGCCTGCGCAAGGGAGAAATTTTGGTGCAACCACAACTTAGATTAGTCTATTCCAACAGAAAATGAGCACATATGCTGATGAGGAGGCGTCCTTTTTCCTCAAACTGCTGGTGATTGAAATTCCTGGAGGTTCTAAATGGATCTGTCTGAAAATATTTTGAGAAAGGGGAACAGTTCACATAGAAGGGGCGAATAATTGAGTGTTGAGACCAGTCCAAACAATCACCTAAATACCCATATACTCATAAGCTAATTAAGCCTAATCGTAACGCGAAGACAAATTAGTTACTCACGGACAAGAGGACTAGTCTTTCGCTCCAGGGAGCTTGTCCTGTTGTCCACATCACTAGACTGAGTCGTGGGTCACCATCTTGTCACGAGGTCACAAAGACAGCCTAAACCGCGTTCCAAGACCCATTTGTTTAGCTTAGGTATTTTGACTTGTAGCTTAAAATTAGCTTTTTGGGTTTAAACAGTTTAAAAGTAATCGGCTTTTATACATGGTAGAAATGAATAATTTTATCTTAACTTCAGTGGTATTAGTTTAAAATTAACTCTCAATAAGACAAAAAAGCACATCGGTTTTTGGATTTTAGTTATATAAAGACTTGTGGCTTTTGGAAAAGCACATAAAAACTACTTATTTAGGTTTTAGTTTTTTTTGGCTTTTAAGCTGGTGAAAAAATCCAAACAAACAAACAGAGCCTAAGATAGTTTCTTTATAACGGCTCCAAAGCAACGGGCCTGAGTTAAAGACTATACTGACCAATGATCCAAGAACCGGTTTGTTTAATGTCAGCTTCGCAGCACTGTCCGTAAAATAGAGAAGGGAGCAATGATTCTATGGTGTGTAACTGTACGTACCTTTCATGATTTGTTCGCCGCGGATGCAAATCTCCCCTGACTGGTTTCGGCCAAGGGACGCGCCGGTGTCTGGGTCGACGATCTTCAGCTCCGCATTTCTGACGACGGTGCCGCAGGACCCGGACTTGACCTCAAATGGCTCCTTGGCGAAGGCGAGGCACATGGCGAGCACAGGCCCAGCCTCGGTCATCCCATAGCCCTGATGAAAACGAGATGTAATTCAACGATTAAATCAGATTAGGAATCGCACTACATTCTAAATTTTGCAAAGAAAAATGAACATAACTAGAAGCAGTTAACGATAAAACAAATGAAGGGCGGTACACCGGAATCCGTGGTGGTAGTTTGCCTAACTAAAATTTGGAAGAAAAATTAGTTAATCGAAATGTTTTCTTAGGGAGCCAGCAACCGGGATCACGGGGGTGGCGTGTGCTTCCGACCTTTCGCCATACAATACATCTCCAATCCAGGAAGCACGTACACAGCACAGACATCTCGATGCGTGAAGGCATCATTCATTTCCGTTCCCATGGTTGAGATGTCGCCTCATACAGCCGAAGTAAACCCAAGGCCAAAGCCAATCGGTTGTCCAACTTTCGCAGCCAAAAGGGGCCAAAAGCTCGACACTACCGACGCGTCCACTAGCCAAACCAACCCATCCCATATATGCTCCCTTTTAAGTCCCAACAACCACTGATCTTTCCACATCTTTGAGGTTACTGGCCATCGAAGATTCCATATAAAACTTGTACCCACTAGTACCGAGGACGTGCGTGACAATCAATACTGAAAGCCGCATATATGTTTACTGGAGTGGCATGATTGAATTAAAGTGGGGAGGATAGATGGGCGTCGTGTGACGAACAGACCTGTCCTAGCACAGCGTTGGGGATCTTGGCCATGAACGCGTCCTGGAGGTCCTTCCCCATGGGCGCGGCGCCGGACATGACCATGCGGATGGAGGCGAGGTCGTCAGCGGTGATGCGCGGGCTCTTGGCGATCTCGACGACGATGGGGGGCACGAAGGGCGCGATGGTGACGCCGTGTGCCCGCACCAGGTCGACCAGCGCGCCGTGATCGAACTTGCGCATGATCACGATCGCCGAACCGGCGCGCAGCCCGGCCAGCAGCACCGAGTTGAGCGAGTAGATGTGGAACAGCGGCAGCACGCACAGCAGCACGTCCTCCTTGCTGAAGTACAGGTTCGGGTTCTCCCCATCCACCTTCACAAACATCACACACGAAAACGAGGGAAACATTCAGAAACCAGTTCAAAAATTTAAACAATAACCGCCACAAAATCCCATCCACCATCAGGCTCCAGCACGAATCTTAACGCAGATCAGAAGACCAGGCAGGCTGGTTGATGCTGCTACTGATCGGTGGGCCCACGCGAAGCTTTGGTTTAAACGAGATAGCTCTATGCCCCTATCCCCATTAAATTACGCGGCCAGGAGGAGTAAAGGATCACTCGCTTGGCGCCGACAAAAAAGCGCGATAGATTAAAAAAATATACTAGTATATCCTAAGCTGGAACGCCACTTCCAAGCACAGGAAAGGGGAAATCCTCCAAACAATTGAACGGCCCAAAAGAAAAATTCGAAGCTAAAATGGAGCAGCGGAAGCAGTTCACCTGCTGCGCGACGCTGGTGACCAGGCTGCGGTGGGTGAGCATGACGCCCTTTGGCATCCCGGTGGTGCCCGACGAGTAGGGCAGCGCGACCACGTCGTCGGGGTCCACCTCCTCGTCGGCGGCGAGCGGATCGCCAGTGCGGTCCCCCAGCAGCGCCTCCCGGAACCCGAGGCAGCCGTCGAAGGCCCCGTCCACGTTGACCACGGGGACGCCGCGCTCGGCGGCGTACGCGCGCACCTTCTCGACGGCGCAGGCCTCGGTGACGATCACCTTGGTCCCCGCCGCCGCCGCCTGCCGATGGATCTCGTGCGGCGTGTAGAACGGGTTCGCCGTCGTGGTCGCCGCGCCCAGCCGCGCGGCCCCGAGGAAGGTGAAGGCGAACTCGGGGCAGTTGCGGAGCAGGTTCATGACCACGTCGCCCTTGCCCACGCCCAGCCGCCGCAGCCCCGCCGCCGCCCTCCGCGAAAGCTCCTCCACCTCGGCGTAGGTGTACACCGCCCCGCTCTGCCCGTCGATGAGGCAGGGGCGGGAGGCCACCTCGGGGAGCCTCTCGAAGCAGTAGGCCTGCAGGGTGAGGTGGCTGGGGATCTCGATATCGGGGAGTTTCGACCGAAACACCACCTCCGGCGCTCCAGCCCCCTCCGCCGCGTAGGAGCCCATCGATCTCGCCGCTGATTCGGCCTCCGGGTGGATAAATCGGTGGTGGGCGGAAGAGGAAATGGGGGCTAGAATTTCGTGCGTCCGCTCCTGAGGAGGGAGGAGTTTGGGGAGCGGTGTTAATATACCACCGCGGCGGGGTAGGAAGGGTTGGTGGGGGACAGGTCGGGGAGTATGACCTGTGGGGCCCGTGCGGCGGTGTCCGGGACGCGGAGCTCCGGTGTTGATTAGGCTCGGGACAGTGGGCGGGTTGACTGTGCCGGTGTGCCACGTCATCGGGTTTGGACCCTTTTTCCAGGCATGATAGTGCATGTCGGTATCTGTAGATCATCTTGCCTGGATTTTAGGTGATGTGAGAGAGAGAGAGGAGAAAGTCTTGCTCTCTTATTTATGAGCGATCTTATAGGCACTTTTCTATTTTATGTATCGTTATATAGACGAGTCTGTTATTTGGATGAGAGAACATTCGCATAATATATATAACGATCCATTGTATGAGTTATTTTTAGTCTTGTCATAGATGATGTAGAGATATATTATAGGCGATTCTGCGTCTATCTGCTACACTGCCTTACCTAACCCTTCTCCCCGGCCGTTGTTATAGATTGACTGTAGTAGCATGCAGTGAACTCGTCGTGTCTGGGTGGGATGAGGTCAGGTGATGACTCGATGGGTCGGCGTGCGTGCGGGCGTTTTTCTTTTGTGGGGTCGGTGGTGACGAGCCTTTCGTGCGTGACGTTCCTGGTTTCGTCGGCGTGCGCGTCTTTTCATCGGGGAGACCGAGGTTGGAGTAACGTGTAACCGTGTAAAAATGTACGTGCTACGGAGTACCGCTAAACTTGGCGGTCCTAATGAAGGGTAGGAACTGTTGCGACGCACGTAACAAAGAGTATTGCTTTCGTCTATCGTCCTCCTGATACAATAAATTTTAAAACAGATAAAAAATAAATAATCACCATTAATATTTTACTTATACTTCGATATTTATATAACCTTCAAACAACGTAAAAACATCTTCGTGAAACAAAACGTACAGTGGATGCTGCTACTGCATAGTGCTATCCTACTGTAGTGTATGGCTCGGTTCATCACAGCCAGAAAATGCACCTGTTGTTTGAATACAGGTCACATTCAGAAGGCCCAACCAGGGTCCACAATTTTGATATCATGATAATTGATCATATCGATATTTTCAAAAAACAGTAAAAATTGAAGAAGTTTGAATTTTGAACTTGCGGTGCAAAAAAAATTGATTATCGAGCGATTTCACCAATTTTTTACTGGTTTTATTTGATTATCAACTGATTTTTAGGCTTCAAATTCTGTGCCATTTTTCGATTTTCGAGCGATTTTTTTATTTTTGGCACACTGAAAGAAAACTAAAAAATTCAAAAATAAAATAAAAATTACAAAAAAATCTCAAAATCCTAATTAATCTACAGAACACCTCAAAGAAATTTTATTATTTTTTTAATTCATTTAATGCTTCTAAAAAAAAAAAAACAACTATTAATGAAAAGAAATAGAGACACTTTCAGATTTTTATAAAAATTTACAATCTTGATCATACTCTTAAATTTTAATGGTACCGTAAAGAGTTAGCAAGGATCATGTATTAAAATTTTAAAAAATATTAGACTTCATTTATTGCCCCTAGAAAATCAAAAATAGATGAGCATATACAAAGGCAATAGAATTTTTTTTAAAAAAAATACGCAGGTCCGATCATGATCTAAAATTTTTTAGAATCATTATAATTTCTTTTGGACCTCACGTAAAAATTTTAAGAAATATTAGGCTTCATTTAATACCCCTAAAAAAAAAAAAATGGAACAATATATAAAAAGACAGTAGCACTTTTAGAATTGCAAAAAAATACATAGATATGATAATTATCTAAAAATTTTACAGCATCATTAGCATTGCCTCATGATCTCACACAAAAATTTTAACACTTTTTGATAAATATTTTATTTGAATTCCACCGGTTTACCAAGCGATTTTAGATATCAAACTGACTCAGTAAGGTCGATTATCGCGATTATCATCGATAAATTGAACCCTGGAACCAACTACTTTTTTTTAGGGATGGCCAACTATGGAGTAGTATTTGAATCCATCGCTTTTCTAGCCTTTAAAATTTCTTTTTAATGAATTTAGCTTTCGTTTGAATTTGTAAAACCAGTTCCCTTGGTAAGTTTGGAAGGTATGGCAGATGACACGAGTCTCTTGCCACGTCAGAAAAGAATAGCAGAATCTCGACAGGAAGCTGCCAAACTCCCGGAGCCCGATAGGAGCCCGATAGGAACCGGCAGCCACCTATCAAGCTCGGTTGGCTCAGAAGGACATAAATTAACTAGTGAATTTGATTAAAAAGATATTTAAGTAAGTGGTTAATTAAGCTGCATGATTAAAATTAACGATTAATTAGTTGATTTGATTCCTACCGAGGAAGGAGAGCTTGGTAGGAATCTTAGCATGCAAGCTATTTGCTGAGCTCCTCGAGCACAGGAGGTGACTCATGAGAGTTAAATTTGCAAATAATTTCAAAGCAAAGCTACATTTGAAAAAAAAAACATTTGTAAGAGGGCTAAAAAAGCAAAAAATTCGTAGTATTTGACTAGGCTGAGGTGCTCAAAAGGCTAACATTTTTTTCCCCAGCAGTGATAGTGTGATAGATCGGCATGGCTTTGGTCGAGCCAACTAAAGTTTAGCTCCATCTATTGAGGCGAAATGATGTCACCGCAACCAGCTCGTCTATCCAGAAGATGCTGATGTACATGCTATGAGAAATTCATGGCGTTGCTGACAAGCTCGTACAAAGCTCGACGTAATATAGCGCATAGCCAAGATCAACAACGGTAGGGAATTGGACTCATCTCTTTGAGGGTCCGGCAAATGGGACCAGGCGGCAGGCTCGGCGGCAGAACAGCAAAAGCGACACTGACCGTTGATCAAAAGGTAACCGGAGCTGGGTGGTGGTCCTCGCCGGAGAGCGTTCTTACTGGATGTTGGATGATCGACGGCGATCCACTTGGTGGCAATGTGGCATAGCAAAAGAAAAGTCGGTGTGGACCTACGGTTAAACTGGAATAGGCCGGAACCGACCACCTGACGGCTCGTTTTGCTTCAAAGAACGTCCATATAATTGGACCGGAAAAGGTCCCACAAACCTGAACGAAGAGAAACTGTGTTTTGCTTTCTGTGTTTGGCTTGAAGCCGGTTCCAGTTTCTAAAAAGTTAATAAAATTTTTAAATAGTTCAATCTTTAAGCGGACTTTTTGTATAAGTTAGAATGCCAAGTTAGAATCCACATATAACTAACAAAAATCAAAACGTGAAAACTAGACGAGATCTACTTTGTTGATTATTGTTGAGAGAAAATAGTTGTTTATCAAGCGATCTTTTATAAAAAAATTATATTTAATTTAAAAAACAGAAAAAAAACAGCTTTTCAATAAAAGCTACATTAAAAAAAACTTTAGCATGGGCTAGCAGCCTGTCACACCCCAACTGGCCCCCACCTCCTCAAGCTTGTAGCTGGCTAGCTCCCAGCCTCCCACAATTGCCACTAGGGGTGAAAACGGGTCGGATACGGTCGGGTAGTAGGCCATCTCGTATCCTACCTAATTATTTTTTCGGATCTGCAGTGCAGTGCAGGTAGTGAAAATCGGGTAGGATCACGGATCTGGATCTGGGTATTTATCTGGCGGTAGAAAAGCGGATCTGGATATTATCTGAGAGGTACAATCGGATAACTGGTACTTAGTCGGATAATGCATAAACTTATAAAAAGATAGAGCGCGATATTTGGCCCATACATGAAAATATGAAATAGAGAACAAGGGCAAGCATCAATACGGTGTTGTAGTGCGGTTATGACTTCCAAATCTACTTATCTCTATAAGCTCTTTGAGTACATCATCACATCCACCAATGCAACCTATCGAGTAAAGGAAATTTATCTCATGAGAATGACCTTAAAGCGATAAGTTATGACATTAATGATGTATATTGGCGAAAATACTACGGATACACCTTGCGGCATAGGGGACGAAGGATTGTTGGTCATAGAAGTGCCAAAAGAATAACTAAAATGACTATGGAACTACAATTGAATTAAGATAGTGTACCTAGGTGATCAACATCAAAATTTGGTGGAATATCCTTGGTGAAACTTAAAGCTGAATCTTATAAGCAGGACACAGTAAATTTGATAGATTCTCATATTATTTGAGGAAAATACAAAATATCAACTTATTGTTTACTGCATGGGAAGGAGGACGATAAATACTTTGATATATCCTTTGTGGATTGATTAGATATATCAATTCATTGGAGATCTTGCAAGGCAAAATACTATGCTTCGATTGCATAATCAAAGCAAAGTAACTCAAAAACTTTACATCTCATCTCACATGAGTTAACTTTAATGAGCATCCTAGTCGGTAATCTCTTATAGTATTTAAGCTAATCTTCCCAATAGTAGTCAACATGGGCAATCGAAGTAGCGGTAAGTCCACGAATCACCACCATGTATGTCGGTGGCAATATTCATGCCTTCTTCAAAACACATTTGAGGTCACGATTTCTTGTGTGTAACTAAACAAATTTCAGTGGTTATAGAATTATAAAGTAGAACCTTAGAGCCATCACATTTCAAGTATTAGAAAGAATCTCAAAGTAAATCTTTGATAAGTGACTTAAACACATAATTCCAATCTTGGTTAAAGAAAGCGCACTCCAATGGATAAGGCATGAGCGTGCGAAATGTATAGATTATTTGATACCGCTATTATATGGTAATGCAAAGATTGACTTACCTGCAATTTGGGATGCTCATTCACAGAAGCATCTATGCGTGCAGGGGCCTGCCTTCCTCTTGCCAAATCAAACAGCATGCTCCTCCTCCTCTCTTATGGGCTCATCCTCCGCCATGGCCACCAAGGCCAAGGGCTGCTCCACCTCCGTTGTACTATGGCTAATGCTATTGTCATTTGTGCCTTCATCATTACTTCTCCCCATCGTCATTTTAGTACAAGTTTGAGCTCAACCAACCAAGCATGAAGTAATACTAAAAGCAGCAAGAAGTAAAATGTTGTCTTTGTCTCATATGATGAAAAAAAAGTCATGTTAGCACATCTCTTAATCCATAAAATGAATCATGTCTACCATGGCGAGAGGAGATAATTAATTTTATTGCTCTCGATTTAGGGTATATTTGAAGGTTACAAACCTTCAACTACAATCACGAATGGGAGAAACAAATACTCTTGCAAATAAGGCCTCAAACCCTTACCACCTTATTATGCCTGGCAAATTGATTATGAAATTCATTGAAACTAAAGTTTTTTTGCGGTTAGGTTCAATTGTATCTATATCAATTCAGATCGGTCCTAAATACACCAACCGAACAGCAGACCTAAAGCGTAATTAGATGACAGTAGTAACAATTGAATCAATTGAGAACCGCCACTACCAAATGTCAACTCTAATGACAAGTTTCAGCTTTTCTTGCATAGCCGAAACAAAGCATACAACATACAAGCGAACAAGAACAACGAGCTAATGCTTAAAACATTGGGCGAACAAGAACTACAATCGGCGATGAATAATTCAAATATTCAATACTTCTAAGTTCTAAAGCACATTACTCTACCGGTTCAAGGCCTTATATGCAGAATAAATGTGCGAATCATCCAAAACCCTAATCTCATCACCGAGCAATACCAATCTCAATCCCACAGCAGCAAGTAACAAATCACGATGTTGTCTATTTGAGAAAACTTCTGACAAGTACCCAAGCCAAGTCTTAGGGCGGCGTCAAGCGGCAGAGTGAAGCGGCGGCGCCGTCGAAGAAAGCTGAAGCGGCGGGTTGAGTAGGCGGCGGCCAACTCAGCAGCAGAAGGCGGCGGCGTCCGCGTCGAAAACGAGGGAGCGACGTCGGTTTGAAGCTAGGCGGCGGTGGCGGCGAAAGCCTTGATGCACCTTGCAGACCGCAGGAGGCGAGCGGCTATGACAGAACTGAAATTTGGCGGCGTCCGCGTCGGGTTGAATCAGGTAATGGCCGGCGTCGGCGAAAAGCCTTAGCTGGTATGAGAGACCGCAGAGCGCGATTGACAGAACTGAAAGCTGCAATTTGAGGCGTTAAATCGGGACTCGGGCGGGAGTGGGGTTAGGGTTAGGCGGTTAGCTAATCCCCTTGGGCTGCCTGGCGCCGACCTGTTGGCCTTCTTTTTCTTGGGCCATTAAAGCGAAGCGATGCGGATGTGTAAATCGGTGCGAAAATAAAAAATATCGGGTACCCGAATTTTACCCGTTTTGTGTCGGGTAGTACGGGTATTGCTTATCCGTATCCTACCCGTGCCGGATGAATTTGATCGGATCTGATGCGGATACTACCCGTTTATTCGATGCGGATACTACCCGTCTGTTTGGATAATTTTTCTTTCGGATACGGATACGGGTCGGGAATTACCCGACCCGTTTTCACCCCTAATTGCCACCCAGTCCTCCGTCTCTGTCTTTCCTGTAATCATGTTTCTCCTCGAAAAAGCGAAGAAACCACCCTAAAATCTGTTGAGTCACTGCTGTTGGGACCTTAATCGATCAAGCTATGATGCCATGAGGTTGGGTGTGGCAAAGGCGGTTGGATCTGTGACGGTGTGAGGCCCTGGCAGCGGCGGTCCGGCGAGAGCAGTAGCAACGACTGCTCATCGTGCGTGGTGGTCTGTTGCTCTGGAGTCCAGTGTCTGGACTCTGGATCCACGAGGACATGAGGATCTGGAAACGGCAGCAGCTAGGCATCGATGTGTGTGTGTGTGATCTGTTTTGTTCCTTTTAGTTTTTGCTTAGGTGTTTTTGGCTTCTTCTTTCATAGCTGTTGCCATCAAACGGGGCATGTATTCATGTCCGAAGATAAATTCAAAGGGCGACGATATTCTTTGGCTCGATTTACTCGTTCTGTCTACTCATACTACGGGCGGAGCAAGGCCTCGGACAACCTAGATTTAGGCATGAGGCTTAGCATGAGAAGCCCAACTAGGTTTGGACTGGAGTTGTTAGTCATTAGTTATTTCTTAGATTTGAGCTAGTCGAAAACAATGACTAATCAGCTATTTTCATAGTGTTGGCCGAGACTTTGGGCTGGACTCGCTTCGCCCTGACTCATACAAAAGAAAGTTAGAAAACATGCTAGTTCCCATTCAATTGTACAGACTAAGGTTTGTGTTTGCATCAATGATTATAGTACGGAGATGGCAAACATTTATTTCTCGTATAAAAATAAATGAGAAATAAATAAAACAATGCGAAATAGAATCCGACGATTGCGATCGAGCGTGAGCTCGAGTGACCAAAGATCGCCGCTTATGCGTTCTCGCCCGCTTGAGTGCCGCGTCGGGCAGCATCTGCCATGCGTGTGTGTGCGTAGGCGTGTGGGTGTGGGTGTGTGCAATGTGCTATTCTACTGTTGTTTTCCTTCTATATCAATGCCGAGCGCCAAATTTGAAAAAAAATAATCAAGACTACTACGTAACCGCCTTCACAACCGGTCTATCACAAGCAGTTAAGTGCGCACCGCTTGTGCTCTACGTGCTACAAGCGGTTCATGGGCAGCGGAAGGGAGGGAGTCTCTAGAAGCTGTTCTTGAGACGAACCCCTTCGAGTCCCATCTCTAAGCGGTTCGTGTAGAACCGCTTGAGATCTAGAAGCGGTTCGAGACACGAACCGCTCTATAGGTGGAGATCCGTGGCATTATTATTTTTATTGGTGTAGATGAACCGCAATGGATGTACAATGCAATGGGACAATGCGACCGTCGGTCAAGAGAGTTCAGAGATGGCATGAAGGAGTTTCTCGACGCGGCCGTTGCATTTTGCCTCGAGAAGCTTCATCGTTGTCCGTCGTAGATTGCAAGAATGAGAAGGAGCACTCGAGCGATGGATGGTTATGAGCCATGTGATCACGAGAGGTTTCATTGCAAACTATACCTTGGACCCACCATGGAGAAACAGAGGCGATTCGACGGGGAAGGCGATGAAGAAGGCGAAGAGGAAGATAGAGCCAGCAAGTATGCGGGACACCACTCAATACGGGTCCGTGGAAGATACAATCGGCGAGTTTGGCGATGATGAGTTAGATCGGATGCTCCGTGATGGAGAGGAGAGTTCACAGAGGAAAGACAATACAAGAAGTTTGAGCATGGTAGAGGACCACGAGGCGCTTTGTACCCAAAGCGTGGACGGGGCCACAAAAAGCTGCGTACTACACTAGAACTCATGCAATGGAAGGCCACAAACGGTGTGTCAGACAAGGCATTCAATGGTTTGTTATCACTCGTAAAGAAGTTGCTTCCGGAAGGTAACACTCTACCTGAATCTACGTATGAAGCGAAGCGAGTCCTCTGCCCTTTAGGATTGCAAGTACGGAAGATACACGCATGTCCTAACGATTGTATCCTGTATCGCAATGAGTATGCCGATTTGGAGGTTTGTCCAGTGTTGCGAAGAATCCGGTATAAGGTACAGCGTGACGATCCAGGTGAATTAGATGGGAATCGACGAAGAAGAGAACTCACCAAAGTATTGTGGTATTTCGGTGATCCCCGGTTGAAGCGTCTGTTTGCTAACGAAGGTCATGCCAAGATGATGCGTTGGCATGCAGAAGAGCGTAAGGAAGACGGGATGCTTAGACACCCTGCAGATGGCTCGCAGTGGAGGAAAGTAGATCGGGCTTACCCGAACTTTGCAAATGAGGTCAGAAATATAAGGTTTGGGTTGAGCACCAATGGGATGAATCCTTTCGGTCAGTTGAGCAACATCCATAGCACCTGGCCTGTGATGCTTTGCATCTATAACATTCCTCCATGGCTGTGCATGAAGCGAAAGTACATCATGATGCCATTGTTGATCGAAGGCCCGAAGCAACCTGGAAACGACATCGATGTGTACACGAAGCCATTGGTTGAAGACCTTGTGAAGTTGTGGGAGGATGGTGTACGGGTTTGGGATGAGTACAAAAGAGAGTATTTCAACTGCGTGCATTGTTGTTTGTAACAATCAACAATTGGCTCGCTCTCAGTAACTGTCTACTAAAGCGTCAAAGGGTTTAAAGCTCGCACCCGATGCATAGATGAAACGGACTACATGTACTGAAAAACTCTCGGAAGTGTGTGTACATGGGCCACCGCAGTTTCTTCTGGCATCATGCTTTGAGGTGGAAAAGCGATAAATTTAAGCTGGGAACAGAAATTCGTGTTAAGCCTCGGCATCGTAATGGGCGACTTGTGTTTGCTATGGTAAAGGATCTGAAAGTAGTATTTGGGAAGGGTCTTGGAAGCATACTGTGCTTTGAGCGAGGATGGTCATGCACCCACATGGAAGAAGAAATCAATATTTTGGGACCCTCTTGTATTGGGAAGTTTTGGAGGTTCGTCACTCGCTTGACTTCATGCACATCACGAAGAATGTTTGCTTGAACACGCTAGGCTACATAGATATGTATGGCAAATCGAAAGATACACTGCAAACTCGGAAGGACCTTGAAGACATGGAGGTGAGGAATGACCTACATCCGAAAAACAAAGAAGGGACAAAACAACTTTTTCTCGCCCTGCGAGCTACACTCCAAGCAAAGAAGAAAAAAAGCATGATTGAGTGTTTGAGCAGTGTGAAGGTCCCTTCGGATACTCCTCAAATGTAAAGAGACTCGTAAACACGAAGAGAACAAACTCAAGGCCTAAAATCCCATGGCGCCTTGTGTTGATGACACAGATTGCTCCTTGTAGTATGCCGAGGTATCTTGCCAGAGTGGGTGCGGGGACAATCACAAAGCTATGTTCCTTCTGAACGCCATTTCGCGAAGGTTGTCGAACCAGCTAAAGCGCCTAAGTTGGAGGTCGATGTGGTACAAAGTTTGGTTAGCCTCGAGATGATCTTTCCTCCTGCATTCTTTGATATCATGGTTCATCTCACCGTTCACCTTGTCAAGGAGATAGGTATCCTATCGGCGTCCCCATATCACGACACGAGGGGAGGCTACGGGCAAAGGGACAATAGGAAGGCAATCGGTTGCATGCAATGATCTTGTTGCATTCAAGCAAGCACATTTCAACGTTGCGAAGCAATCAACTATAGTCGCCCCTATGTCCTTGACACAAGAGTGTCCTCGCCGCGAATTCACAGGGAAGGCAGAGAGTTGGATAACCCTGAAGCACATGGATTCTTTCGGCAGCTGGCTACAGAAGCACATTCTTGAGGAAGGGTCAAACGATGAACTATTGCAACGCTTGGCTCGGGGACCATCACAAGAAATCGTGACATTCAAGGGTATGAGATCAATGATTACACATTCTACACGGATCCAGGATAACAGAGCACCAACGAGCAGTGATTGTCCGTATAGACGCCAAGACAACAAATGATAAGTTGGACACATATTATGGTTTCATAGAAGAAATATGGGAGCTCGACTATGGACCTCTGAAGGTCCCTCTATTTAAGTGCCAATGGGTCAAGCTGACTCCAAATGATGTGAAGGTCGACAAATACGGCATGACAACCGTGGATCTCACATAAGTCGGCTATAGGCGCGAACCGTTTGTTCTCGCGACGATGTGATCCAGTCTTCTATGTAATGGACATGTCAAGCAAACCTAAAAAGCGAAGGACAAGCAAAAGGTAATGCCAAAGCGACATGTGGTTCTCCAAGGCAAGCGAAGGATTGTAGGAGTTGAAAGCGTCATCGGCGAGGAAAAGTATGGTCGATTCGACGAGCTCCCTCCTTTTACGGTTGATGTCGACATAAGCGTCTGCGTGATGTTGATGTCGATACTCCTTACATACGCCACGATCATAACGAAGGAACAATTGTAAAGACGAAGACTTAAGATGTACTACTTGTATACAAATTATTCCATATGATCATGTTGATATGTTGATGTTTAGCATTGCTTGTACATAATTATTTCTACAAATTTTAAAATGAAAACAAAGCACGAAAACCATTTGTACAAATTTTAAAATGAGAACAAAGCCGAAAATTTATATCCACTCTATGAAAGGACTGCATAAATTTTACCATACAAAGAGAAATTCAGTTTAGCATCGTTAGCTCATAAATTCCCATACAAAAACCCCAAAAGCAGTGTGAAATTTACAACATTACAATGATAGCTATATTAACTAAAAGGAGCAACATTACAATGATAGCTATATTAACTAATTTCTTTAGCATGTCCTCTACTCTTTCCATCCTTTCTTCTAGCTTTTTAATACTCTTGTTGTCATCAGAAGCATCCGGATGTGCATCTCTCCCTCTTATAGACACTAGTCATGCCGGATCTGTGAACTCTCCTTGGCGACAAATCTTCTTGTAATGCAGACAATTTGCATTGCAAGATTTTCAAGACTATGGTGGCTTTATCATTACTTAATAATCTGGACATCTTGTGCCCTTCAAGCAGAAAGAATGGAGCGGAAGGTGAAAGTCAAGGAATATGAACAAATGAATAACTTCAAAAACTTACCGACATATTGAACACTTCATGAACACTCGGGATGGATTCTTGGATGTATGGGAGGTGAACACATTCTGAGGATCTCGCATCGAGGACACGATAGCTTCATCCGCAATGCCTCTAGTTGTCTCTTCGTCTCGCCATTTGATGAAGCCGTCGACATGAATTAATTGCTTCAAAGAGTGAAACAAATTACCATCAACAATATTTTTTCATTACTCCAACATGAATATATCAACAAAACTCCTTGTGGGCATTTCACCGAACACCTTATGGGCATGAAAACAGAGAGAGGAGGAGGGCGTCATGAGAGAGAGGCGCTCGGGACTTAGAAAATTTGAAGGTGTGGGAGAGTGCATGCGGGGACTTAGAGAATTTAAAGCTCTACCCACTTCTACAAGCGGTTCGTAGTAAGAACCGCTTGTAGAAGTACCATCTACAAGCGGTTGGTATTATGAACCGCTTGTAGAAGGGTCTATACAAGCGGTTCTTACTAACAACCGCTTGTAGAAAGCCACAGTAAAAAAAAGAATGGCAAGGGGGCGCGAGCGGGGTTCGAACCGGGGTGGACGAGCCCGTACACTCAAGCGCCACGCGCTAGCCAGGGGGGAGGAAGAGATCTTATCGAACTATCTGGGCACCGTATTGTTTTTAATATTATGCGGTCAGCACTTTTACAAGCGGTTGGTATTACGAATCGCTCGTAGAAGTAACTTGTACAAGCGGTTGTTATTACGAACCGCTTGTAGAAGGGTGCTCTACAAGCGGTTAAATAATACCAACCGCTTGCATAGAACCTTCCACACCGCCTATCCATCGTTCTACAATCGGTTAGTAATATTAACGCTTGTAGAAGTCCTCTTCTAGCGGTTGGTAATACCAACCGCTTGATCATCACTTCAAGCGGTTGTTATTACCAACCGCTTGTAGAAGTGGGTGCCCTATATAAAGTTGATCTTGCCGCTCTTCCTCACACCCCAAATTTTCTAAGTCCGCTTCCTCACACCCCAAATTTTCTCGGTCGCCGCCTGCCGAGACCCAGCGAGCGCCACCTCGCGAAGGACCTCCTCTGCCACCGCTCGACGCCGCCCGCCATTCCACCGGGAGGACCGGAGATCCTAGGTGCAGCGCTAAACGCCCCTCCTGCTCTCTCTTTTTATGCCCACAAGGTGTTCGGTGAAATGCCCACAAGGAGTGTTTATGTTGTGCTGTGATTTGTGGATGGCTATGAAGTGCTGTGATTAGTGGATGGCTATGAATGTGTTCTGCTATGAAGGAGTGTTTGTTTTGTGTTGCTTCGGTCATGTGGCTGTTGGCCTGGGAGTATGTTTGTTGGTGTGTCATGGATGGTCAGGAGTAGCGTTAGTATTGGCGGGAAGTCATCTTGAGTAATGTTAAATTCGCGAAATACTGTTGAGGTCATGTTTTGTCGGTATTGTAATGCTGAGTTGTTTGGGTTAATGACTTGCTGTTTTGACTGTGTCTTGGAGAGGAGGAAAGGGTTGTCTGGGGTATAAATAGCCTGGGCAGTTGTGTGTGAAAGGGCGAACTGAATATGAAATGAAAAACTGAGTTTATATCCTTTTGTCGTATCTTATTTTGCTGTGTATATATGCTGCTATTGAGATATGGAGATTAAAAATCAGATTATTAGTACTTCAACTTAGATGTGGAAAGAGGTAAATACATGAGATAAGCAAATATGAATGAGTGACAACTTTTCAGAATGGAATATGATTACTCTCGCACATACTTCATCGTCTTTGATTCAGGTTTATTTGATAGAAAAAATAGTCATTTTCAGTGAGATGTGAAGTAGAATCTGTGAAAACATGTATGCCCTGGGACATAATCACAATCTATCCTTTATTCAGTTGAAATTTGGTCGGATGAAGATAAGGACTCGGCAAAATTTCTTGAATAAAAATAATGAATCATTCTTATTCCACACTAATATGATTTTCAAAAAATGAAATAAGGTTATAAATCCACGACTAGAATGTTAATAGTCTATTACACAAAAGAAAAAAGCCTTGAGCAATCGGTTCCTTGTCAACCAAGCTCTAGCGGTCGGCACCACCTCGTGGCCTTCTCCACGCGGAGTGTATCGTATCTTTCGTTGGGTGCTACCATGCTTTTAAAGGAAAAACTTGCTTCCTTTCAAGGGAAGTCTTGGTCCTCGTACATCGACAAAGGAGAACCTTCTCTAGCGGTCGGCACCTAATAACAAGGTGAATGGGCTGCATGGAGCGATTGGTTACATCAAGGCCGCAAAGAAATGGGACAAGCGGAAGATGAACGCAAAGACGATATTATACTGGCGAAATTGGGAGCCCGCATGCGAATTGGTTATTGGCTCACGAGGCGGACTTTGCGATGACGGTAGCTTGGTGATGGCACCGGCGGTCCAAGAAGTTGGCAAAAGGATCGCGAAGCCATCGAAAGCGGAACTCGGTCGGGATCCTTGGTGACGGATAGGAGAATGACGAGCTAACATATGCCCTTCAAAACCTTGAGCACCGGGACGAAACACGAGGTTTCGGAAGGTGCCATGGAGGCACGGCTTTGCCAAAGACTCAAGCACTTACGAGTCGGGACGAAGTAAGAGGAGATCGAGGTAGAGTGAGCCGATTGGAGGAAGAGCTTAGAGCTCGAAGGCTTCCATCGATGTCACAGTCACGCAAAAAGTGTAAAGCAATGAGCGCTTCCGAGGAGCACTACGTTCGACCAATGTTGGCGGCGCCGAATCCGTGATCATCCGACCGCGCAAAAAAGCGATTCTTGGCGTCCGCCGTGGCCTATAGCGAGCGACCGCGACGCCCGTCATCCGTGGGCGGCATCAAGGTTCGCCGCCGGTCAAGCTACACATTGATATCGTAACCTCTCCTTCAAGGTGGCTTACGGCATGGCTTATCCGGTGGAGGCGGGCCAGACATTCCACTGCAACCAGATACCCTCCGGATACTCCAAGGTCACGGTGGAAGAGGTGGTGGGGGGCTTCGAAGATCTCATTCTCGATATTCCTGGGGGCGACGAGGTGACCAACCTTGGACAGGCCCTCCATGGCACATTCATCCTATGGCGCAAAAAGTACATCATATTTCGAGATGGTGTGGAGATTATATCTCCGGCAAGAGAGGCCCGCAATTTGAGCGGCTCGAGAGCAAGCACGCCTCTTCCACATCGACAACCCACGACTCCTCGGCGTCGCGCCGACGCAATGCTTCCCCGGTGGTCCAAGCCACGCCTCCTTCACCTCCGCTCCACAAAAAGCCCGACTCGCCGCCACCGCCACCGCCAAAGTAAAAGCACCCAACATCTCCGGTCCACGCCTCGGCATCTCCCGAGGAAAAAGCTCGATGTCGGAAGGAGGATCCGACTAGCACCTCCTCCCACGAAATCGGCATCCGTGACGAGAGAATGTCAAAGCAACCGCCAAAGAGGCCATATGATTTGACTGCGGAGGAGCTAGCTACATCCGTAAAGACGGAAGTGGCCAGGCCGCTTGCGCCAAAGAAGCCGGAGCCCAAGCTTAAAATAGATAAAAAAACTGTGAAGCACTTTCAGTCATGCGGAACGGCACCGCCTACTTTGTGATGGCGACTACAAAAGGACAATAAGAAAGGCTACAATGCAAAATACACGGGCTCCTTCAAGGAAAGAAGAAGAAAGTGGAAGATCAGCAGAGTGCTGAGGAGTTGAGTAAAATGGCATTCCTGAAGGAGGCGGGACTCAAATCATTAGACCAGGATCTTCCAATGGCACCAACCAAATGGAAGTATGAGTTGGGCAAACCGCTAATTGATCCAAAGGATATAAAAGATCTCCCAACCAAGATCGTCAAATGCATGAATGGTACATGGAAAGGGCATCTAAAGGAGAGCAAATGTTCCTCCTCCGTTTCCAAGATGAGTATTTCTTCGGCGGGAACAACACAAGAACTATGGTGGAATTCGATGACTTGTACCATGTGTACCAAGGAGACGAGGTCAACGTGTCTTTCATGTCCTTTGGTGTCTGTAAGTGTCGATCTACTAAGTTTACCGTTTGCTTCCTCCGCACCACAAAATTGAAAATCTAATTAACTTAGTTATCCCTTCTTATGTAGAATGGAGATACAACGATGTACAAGGCGGGCAAACAGAGCGTTGGCTTCATCGACCCGGATATTGTCAACGAGAAAATCTGGTCATCGACAAGCAAAAACCGCTACTTGAGGGATACCTTTTGCATGCATTGTTGAAACAACACTACAAACCGTACATATACGCCCTTCAACTTCAAGTCGTGTTCTCACAAACCTCTTGTTCTTGTATTTCTTAAGCCATTGATAGTACGAGTAGCTACTTACGCATATGTTGCAATATCTGAATAGGTTTCCTTTGGATCCTTCTAGTCATCGAGCTTGACAATAGCGAGGATTATAGTTCATGACTCAAGAAGGAATCCATCCAAAAATACCAATGGTTCATTGGCGTCCTTAACGGGACATTTGCAAAATTCAAGAAGAAGCAAAGCGGAGAATTCTGAAAGAATTGAAGTCATAGTAAGCACTCAGTGCGTCACGTACTACAAAAACTATTATTAATATACATGCGCCATAACAGTTCTTCATCGATATTCGAAATTTCTCCCGTGAAGGTTAAGCGCGGACTAATTGGAAACAACTTATGCGGCTACTCGTGTTCCACTATATTCAAAGTTTTATCCATGGCGATGATTTGGAACATTATCCGAGGTTCATATCGCATGTCAATTTGTTAGCTACAACTTACATTTTAATTAATTGCATGTGATCGGATATTTATATACTTCCGCTTAATTAATTGTCATTAACATCGATGAGCACGTTAACGTGCTCCGCCTCACCGGTGCGCGCGACTCCAAGAACAACTCATCGGTTTCCTTGTCAGCGAGGTTGTATCTCCAAATGGCAAGTTCCACTTAAGGTTTCTGCGTTGGACACCATTTGAACCGATGGCGACATCCACATCGACCAAGGACATAAAGAGTGGCGCATGCAAGAAATGAGTTCGATAATCATTTTTTCATCATTCAAACTTATGCGTCGGTTGCGTGTATGTACTTGTCCATTTTTACACTATTAAGTTCGTTTTTTGTATCTTGAGCTAGCATGTGAACATGTGTATGAGTATGCATATGTAATATATATTTAATTGCAAAAAACTCCTCCACTCATATTTAATTTCATGGTCAAAAACGATATACAAAAACTTTGTAGAACATATTCTATAATACATATAATCGAAAACTTTCTCCTGGCGGTTGGTGATTCCAACCGCTTCGAATCTTTGCTCTCCAAGCGGTTGGTAAGACTAACCGCTTGAATATCCTTCTCCTGGCGGTTTGTAACACGAACGCTTGGAGTCCCCCGTGGCGGCTCCATGGCCCTCTGAACACCTTCCCAACCGCTACGGTGCCTGGCCTGGCGGTTTGAGCAACCGCTTGTGATCCGCCGGGTATCACACGCGGTTGCTTAGAAGCGGTTATAAAACCGCTTCTAAAGGGGGTTACGAGCCGCTTGTGGTAGCTAGTTCTATAGTAGTGCCGGCTGCTGACCGGGGCCAAGTGGTCGGTCGGTGACTCAGTGGAATGTTGGCCCAGGCTGCCAACTCCCAAACAGTTACACCGGTCGCTCGCGGTTGGTGAGCCACCAAACCGCTTTGCTATCCGCGATAAAGCTACAACTGGCGATGATTCTGATTCGTTTCTGTACTAGATGAGTAGATGGCGGCGTGCCCGGCAATGTGACGGCGAATTCCAACCACAGTCTGCATTCACGGGTCCATTTTATGGGGTTGGTGAAGCACATTACTTCTTAATTCCATGACTTGTAACCTGAAACTCTTCCCGTGTCACCGTATACTCTCTCTCCGTCTAAATTTATAATACATATATGATTTAAATGACCTTGTGTATAAATAGAAGACGTATTTCATATTTCAATGTACAATTGATGTGATGTCTTCTCTATACTTTTAATAAATATTGAATTTTACTTTACATTCTCTATATACATAAATTAAATATAGTTCTTAGAGATAGTAATTAGAAATAGTCTAGTTATTATCAATATATCTTTAATTTATGTGTGAAGAAAAAAACCGTATAAAATTAGAACGTTAGCGCCGTGTTGGCTTTCAGATTACTCCCACCATTTGCAAAGTGCATGGGCCAAGCCCAGTGTTGTAATATACGTCAGGGTGGCCTAACCTGATAGCCTGGCCCGGAAGACAAGCCTAGCCCACTAATTAGTAATCCCCTTCCCTAAAGCCCTGGACTCGCTTCCGCCTGAAACGCACGGCTCCTTCGGTGCTTCTCATCTCACCGTTTCGGGGCCGTTTGGAGAAGCTGTGTTTTACTTTTAGACCAAAAAATCTTTTAAATAGTATGATTGTAAAGTAGTTGAGAAATTAAACCACAGTAGAAATACCCTAAAAGTTGCAGTCGTTAGGAGGAGCTTTTCAGCTGTTGCCCTAAATCTCCATTTCCGGCCACCACTATTCCCGCCTCAATTTCCTGAGGTCTATGCCCCCGGCGCGCAGTCCTCTTCAGCATGTTTGGATGGGGGATTTGGAAGGATTTAGTTCAAATTTCAACCATATGGTCTGTGTGCATGCACTAGAGGATCAATTGAAAGGCTGATCTAGGTCCAGTGTTCTGTTCAGAAAATCTACGAACACGCATGCCGGACGGCGAATCCGTCAGAAGTGGACACAAACGCATGCGATCTTCATATCTCAATTGGCATATTCAGGAAGAAGAACAGTACAAGTATTGAAGTACTCATGCTTGTTTCTTTGGCGAATGCGACTCTAATGTGTAGCCAAAAAAAAAACTAAGATGAACTTCCCTACTAAGATAAACGAGATTAGGGTGCAGTGACGCACGTATGAATGATGCCTGAACAGATTAGTTTAACCTACAAGGACCCGAACATGCGTGCCATGCCCAAGGCTATACCAAACCCGAACCACCAACTCGTCACCTGCACCGCATGACCATTCGACGGCGCGGCCGCCGTGGCCTGATCCGGTGCCTCCGTGGTGTTCGGCTCCACAGGCTGCGTCAGCGCTGGACTCGGCTGCGTTGGCAGTAGCCTTGGCGGCGGCATTGGTGCTGGCACTGGCGCAGGGCTCGGAGCAATTGCCATAGACCTCATCCTCGGTGGCGGCGGAGGCACTGGCGGCCGCGGCCTGGTGATGATGCCCGGCGGCACGACGAAGTTGCTGATCTGGAGCACAGATATGTTGTACGGTTTCGCGGCCACCGCCCTCTGGAACGTCGCGTTCACCAGCCCGCCGGGCGCGGCCGAGGCGAACACAGCACCGCCGTTGCCTGCCGCAGTGATGCTCAAGAACCCGGCGCGGCGGCTCGCGGTCCCGGTGGTCTGGAACAGCGTGGTGGCCACGGTGGGGCGGCCGCGCGGCAGCGCGGCCAACTTCGCCGCGTCGAGGTAGTCGAGCACAACGTGCACGGAGAGGAGCTCGACGAGCGCAGGCCGCGGCAGCCTGGCGCTGCGGCGGAGGAGCCAGTCCACCGCGGCGTTGTCCGGGGCGAGCACCGTCACGGCCATGCGCCTGTTGATCTCACCGGCGAGGAGGGTCTTTGTGAGCAGGAAGTTGAACAGGCGGAACTCCGGGAACTGGCCGAGGATCTCCGTGACGTTGAAGGCGTTGCCGCTGGCCACGACGGCGGCATCGCCGGCCGCGGGGAAGAGGAGGAAGAGGAGCACGAGTAAAGAGAGCCTAGGAGCCATGCAAGCACGTAAGCAGAAGATAGTTGATGCCTCTGTGTATCAGACTGTCAGTGTATGTAACTATATATAGAGACGAGAAGGTCGTGGCAGGAGGAGAGTAATATGAGGAGGGTAATGCTGAGCAGTTAGAGGTGAGCCTAGTCTCACTCTGACCACTTCTCGTGGCGCGGGCGTGATGCAAATTGGCTGGAATCTAGGGGTAAGCTTGATCGTCTGATGCAAATCCAATGGTGGTGATCAGCTTGAGAACAAAAGAAAATCTTGTAACTCCAACGAAATGGCCTTGGCCTCATGGCCTGGGCGTGTAAATGGGCTTGGGCCGACGTGAACTCCAACAAAATCAACTCGAAGATTTTTGCAATGCCACGGTTGGGCCAAGCGTGTAGATGGCCTAGGCCTGGGGTGGCTCATTGGTGTGGCATATGTAAAACTACTACTAAAAATTTAAAGCCCAAAGAAAAAGGTCGCGGATCATTGGAAAGTTGAGGCCCTGTTCGGAAGCAATGTATTTTCATAATTTTCAGGTAATACCATGGTTTCTAAGAATACCATGGTATTTTATACCATAAGGTGTTTGGTTACCATGTCAAAAGCTCTGTATTAAAAACCATGGTTTGGTAGATACCATGGTATTTTTGGAGTATTTGAAATTCCACTCCAACCCAAAGTTTTCATGGTTTTAGCTAGCTTCTTGTCTATTTCCACTCAAATACCATGGTTTGTGATGTTGCATCCAAACAGTTGGTAGTTCTAAGAAATACCATGGTTTTAAAGGAGTTTGGTAAAACCACGGTATTTATGACAAAACAATTGTAAACCATAGTATATCAAAACCATAGTTTGAAATACATTGTTTCCAAACAGGGCCTGAAACTTCCTCTAATGAAGCCCAAAGAAAAAGGTCGCGGATCAAAGGGTGTGTTTGGTAAAGCTCTAGCTTCACTAGATCTGTGGATCTGGTAGAGTTAGGTATTACTAGTTTCACCATACCCGTAGAGCTGGAGCTGTGAGTATATTAAAAGTGTTTAGATAGATCATCTTGTTTACATTTTAGACAAAAATATAAACTTAATTCACTTTATTTTAATCTACAAGTTTCAAATTTTAGATGAAATTAAGATCTAGAACTCTACCAAACCGATCCTAAGCTAATGGACAAGGAGTTAGCGAGGTGGAATTCATATCACGAAACGTACCAGACATTCGCTATTCAGCTCAGGTCATCGTCGCCCATTGTTTGTAACTAGTGTGCTGTTGGTCTGGATTGGTTAGTCTCCTGGATAAAATTAGTTTAAAACTATAAATGGATTGGATTTATTTTAGATCTACAGCTATTTGGACTAGATCTAGAATAGATTGTGTCAGGATTGAATCTTATGTTTTTCTACTAAATTTCTCACTACCAGCCAAGTAAATCAATTGATGTTGCCTTTAGCACTAATATTTTCTTTTTTGTTTTACATACTTTTAGTAAACGCTAATTGAATTTTGAGTTGGCACTGAATTGTTCAGCTCAGTTTTGTTCTATAACTTAAAATAAATACTAGTTTATTCAGCTAAACATGTCATTTGATGTTTGTTATCTATTTTCGATCACACTGTAGTTCATTTACGATCAAAGAAATAGTTTTATCACTTGAATATTGCACTGTAAACTATGAGCTTATCAAGTAAATAGTTTGTTCAGATCAAGGCCAAAGCTTTCATTTGGGCTCAAACCCAAAGTTGGACCTCACTTCTTTTAGATCAAACTGGATACATAAGATCTGTGCTAGGCTTCGACCTATTAGCACTCCTTTTTAGCTATGAAAGGATAATACAATCCTGGAAGCTTTTGTGTGATTTAGTGGAAACATAAAAACTAGAATAACATCAGTTCAAGAATGGAGTATATATAACTTGTCAGATCACACTACTACGGAAAGGGCATTTAGTCCCGGTCCAAAATTACCTTTAGTACCGGTTTTTGGTAGTGCAGAGCCATCGGGGCCCGATGCTCAAGGGCATCGATCGGTTCACTCACCCGTCTTGATGGAGTATCGATCGGTTCAATTCTGCGTGGCGGCGCATTGGGAACCCCGAGGACCTCATCGATCTGGGTTGGTGTCTCCAGCCCAGATCGATGAACCCTCATCGATCAGTTAGTTTCTCCAACCGGTACTAATGTTTTGTATATATATAGGTCTATTTCTCCGGTAGCTATTATATATATGTGTGTGTTAAATCACAACTAATTAAAAGCACGATAATCAATCATGCACTTTGCACGATAATTAAATCCTTGAACATTCATTAATAAATTTAATTACATCTAATGTATTAAAATATGTACACATATTTGTTCTTCTAATGTATTACAATATATATGTACACAACTTTAATTACAACTTTAGTATTTCTTTTCCTTCTATTCATCGGGATCTTTTACGCATCGCTCTTGCTAGTGTAGATGTAAACCACGACGATTCACTTGGTCCTTATCGAAGGGCCCCACACTGTTAAAGTTTGGTTCGTGAAACTCGCCTTTTGGATTTACAACCTCATCGTAAATAAAGCCGACGAGTTGTTCTTGGATTGCTCTCACTCGTGTTGCGCGAGAGTTAGAACCTTGTTCCGCCAAATATTGAGGCACCTATCGTTAAGTCATTAACTAATCAATACTTGAATTTGTACAAGATATAAGGAGTACCTATACACAATTAAAGCTAGTAATTATATTTACTCACCCCTTGTTGCCTTTTAGCATGCGTCATGGCTCGGTTTGGGTGTGCATAAACTTCGCATACATAGTAGCCGCATAAATTGTTACCCGTGGTGAGTCAAGATCTGCGGTGGAAAAAGTTGAAAGCGTGAAATGGATGCAAAGAAATTAAGTTAACTAACTAAAAAGCTAGCATTATGATATCGTACATGAGAGGCAATTGCAATGTCAAATTTCTCCTTGAATCATACCCACGCTTTTAGCACTAAACCGTGTGAATGCACTACACATGTGATTCTGAATTGTATGTACATGATTAGAATTTGTTTCAAATTGAAGGAAATAGAGCTAGTATGATAATGAAAGGAACAAGAATTAATACCGGTCGAAAGCATGTCGATAAAGTTTTGATACTTTTCAACTGGTCTCCTTTATGAGTCCATAATTGTGATCGAGCTACGATCTAGCTCGATCATAAGAAGAATCAATGAAAACTATACATAGATGTGTCAACGTAGATAACTAATTAGTTCTAACATCGTGTTATGAAAAAGGAGTAGAATGAGGTGGTGCGAAAACACGTGACTCAAATGAGTAGGCTAGATATATCTTTGACTTATATCTTTGACCCATTAGCGCATTGAATATGTTAGTCTCTGTTTCGCTTGGGTGGTCTCTAACGGTTGTCTTGTTGATAACTCATCGGGTCCATGAAGCCTATGTCGAAAATCGATCCCTTGGCATCTTTGTATCTCCATGCTACATAATAAATTAGTTAGGCTTGCAAGTTAGTATAGTACAAGGAAGTGCACGATAGTTTTTGCAAATAATTAAGACACTTATAGAGTCCAACCCATCAAGCTCACGCCGAGGCGTCTGTCAGTATAGATCATATATGTAGTCGATCGACAACAAATTCACCTTCACCATGAAAAAATCTTGTTCCTTAAACTTGACAAATGAACATCAGAGACCATGCTTGGTGGCGTCCAAGTACCATTCATGAAATTACGCATCTTTGTCGTTAGTTGGGCAGCTCCTCACTCGACCAATGATCGCCCATTTTAAATGACCATCTTACTTGGGCAACCTCAATCTTTTCGTGCCTAATATTTGATTTGCGGTAAGGCCGGTTTCATCGAAGAATTGTTGCATCTCCTTACTCTTCCCTCGGTGACATCTTCTTGGGGCATTCCTTACTCAATGTCTTTCGTAGTTTGATTGGCGAGGCATTTCTTTTTATCCTTCAAATTTTTAATAGTCATTAAACCTTTATAAAATTCTTACATGCGAGTTGAACCTTCTTCACTTTGGTGACTTGGGTCTAAGAAATTTAGTTACCTCTCCTTTTACCACCTTCTTGGTCTCCTCATCGTTCATATCATACGGTAGCCGGAAGTTCACCACTTCTTGGATTGGGTGGAGGACCCGTCTTCTTGGGAGCTCTTGGCGAGTGGCTTCTTTCCTTGGTGGCGCCTTCTTGGGAGGAGACGGGCTTCTTGTGGCGCTTATGTGCACGGGAGGTGGTGTAGGAGTCGGCGCCTTCTTGGGAGGAGACGGGCTTCTTCGGGGCTTATATGTGCGAGGAGATGGTGTAGGAGGCGGGCTTCTTGTCGGGCTTATATGCGCAGGAGGTGGTGTAGGAGTCGACGTGTTCTTGGGAGGAGCGAGTTTCTTCTCGGGCTTCTTCGCGGAGAGGACAAGTCCATGTTATCTCGAAAAATTATGTACCGCTTACGCCACAGGATGAAATTGTGTCTTGCCTCTCCTAGCCCGTAGTCCGTCACCTCCAGAATTTCGAGGTCAAGGTCCTCGTACCTGGGCACCTCCTCCACCGAGACCTTGGAGTATCCTAACGGTATCTGTTGGCCATGGATAAGCTGCCCGGCTCTAATGGGTGAAACCATACCATCGGCCGCCTTGAAGGTAAGGTTCGTGCTTGGATATGCAGCTCACAAGGTGTCCATTGTCGATGTCGTCTCTGAGATACTTGGCCAAGTCCGTTTCGACCACCGGAAGCGCTTGTTGCTTGCTTGCCGGAGGGGCTAATGATGTCTGGATTCATTGGAGGTTCTTGGCTCGTCTCGTATTTGTTGGCTCAAGGCTAGCTGCACCTCTCTTGGATCTCTTCTTGCATTCTCTCATTTGTTTGATTCAGCGTTCTTCAAGCGCACTAAGTCATTGTGTCTGCCGAGCCTTGCTCCTCGCCCGACTCCTATAGGTCTCGGCGTCTGGCGAAACCAACCTTCCACGGGACAACGCCGGCGCCTCGTGTACGTCGAGGATGCTCTGGATTTTGCAAGGCCCTTGTTAGCGCGTCGTTCTCCTGTTTGGCACAAAGCTACCAGGAAGTCTCCTCGATGGGTGTACAAGCCTTCAGCCACATCTCTTAGCACCTCCCCAAACACTGACATTGCCGTTATCATCAAGGGCGCCGCCGTGAGCATAGAACCAATGCTTTGCTCTGTCGGACCAATCCGTTGTTCTTGGTGCGATACCCTTCGCTAGCAGTCTGTTCCCTCTTCTCCCATTTTGGTATTGCATGGCGGTAACCACCGGGGCGAGTCGGTGGTGATAATTCTTCTTCGTGCATTCAACTTATTCTTCTCACTCAAACTTTGACCTTCGTCCAAAGTCTTATATTTCTAAGCTTGAGCCAGTGATCTTGCAACTTTGGGTGCTTGTTGAAGTTAGGCGTTCGATTCTTCTTGATATACTCCGTGTTCGACTTCTTTTTATAAGTGCGGAATCACCGCCATCTTCTTGAGAGTGTAACTCTTCACCTTCTCTTCGGTCCCTTGGGGAAGGTGAATGTCTCCTTCACATCGTTCCAAAGCATGTTCTTCGTATCTTGAGGACTGATCCCATTTTGCTATACTAATTGCCACGTGGTCCCTAACGTGGACGCGCATGCCTAATTGAACGACCCAAGCGCCCCTAAGGGTGCAAGAGGTCGGCCGTCTCGCCGACCGGTGATAACATGTCTTGCCTTCTTCTTCTTGCTTGGACCTCGTGATGTGATTGCTGCTGGTTGACCGATCTGAAAGCATGGTACAATCATGAGCGGGTCAAGATATTGGCTTAGCATGGTAGTGGAACCGACAATCATGAGCGTGATGATTGTTACCTCGCCGGCCTCATCGTGCTCTGCTGACCTCATCGTGCTCTGCTGACCTCATTGGCCTCGGTGCGGTGCGAGCTCCGCCGTCTCATGACCATCACTTCCATAATCAAACTTAACATAAATGCTTCTTCGTCCATCGTCATTTCTTAGGCTAAAAGAATCACTTGAAAATTAACGAAAATAGATTTCATTTCATGTAAAGTGATGGTACTACTCTAAAGCAGCGTGGAAGGCGGTAGAGAGAGGATGGCGACGCCAAGATGTTCCTAATGTAAATCGGCCAAATACTATACGATGGTAATTTTGCTAGAGTTAAGAGGAAATCAAGTGATTGATGTTGTGACCTCATACTACAAACATGTGCACATGTAACTTTAAAATGATACTTATACATTAGAAAAAATTCATATGATACATATACATCTCGAAATGAACAAATAAAATGAAAAAATTCATATATTCTTAAGAATATATTTGCTTAATAAAAATAATGAATCATTCTTATTCCACACTAAAATGATTTTAAAAAAAGCCCTGCAAGTTCAAGAAGCATAGATGTCGGGAGGCGTCAGACACCGAGAGGCGAAGCCATGAGGAGGCAAAGCTCGCTTATCATGGACTTGGTTCTTTGTCTTCTTCCGCTGCACCCTTGTCCATAGGCTTCCTCCCTCCTCTTCTTCATTGATCTCAAGCTCAGTCAAGATCGCACGACGGTCGCACCGGTCGACGACGGACCCGGCGGTCGCACCGCCTAACCGAACCAAAACACACGCTCTGGAAAAATCACACCGGAGAACGAAGCGGTCGACCGGAGGTCCGGTCCGATCGACCCGGCCGGTCCAACCGTCCATACAAAAATCAGCAACAAAAAACACTCATAACTTTTTACTCGAACTCCGATTTGGGTGATTTTTGATTCTATGAAGCTTACCACGAGGGCTACAATCTCCACCCATTTTCATGATTTAAGCACCCATAGATATTTTTAAATATCACCAAAACCAACATGCAAAACACATTTCGCAAATAAACCGCAAACTTATGCAATCAACCCTCTAGCCATGTAAGGATCAACACATGACCCCGACACTTTGCAAAACACATTTGCAAATACCAACACATGCTCTAGGATCGAAACACATAACTTCAAGGCTCATTTGCAAAACACATTTCATGCTTGAGCACTACTCTTTGCAACTCATGCAAAAGTCTAGCCCTAAGCAACACCAAATCAAGATGCATGAACTCTCTAATTGCAACACATGCAATTCTCTAGTTCCATGCAACTAAACCAAATCGATCACACTAAAACCAAATCAAACGAATGAGCTGTCTACTTGCAACACATGCAAGCCTCTAACTCCATACAAACACACAAACACCAAATCGTGCTTGAGCTCTCTCCTTTTGCAACACATGCAAAACTTTAGCTCCAAGCAACCACACGGTTTTTGAAAGATTGTTTTGAACCAACCCATGAAGCTTCAACATTTGCAACACATGCAAAAGTGAACTTCACGCAAAAGCCAAACGGATTAGCTTATCCTATTTGCAACACATGCAAATCAAAGCATTATGCGAAAATCAAATACATATGCTCTTCCTCTTTGCAACACATGCAAATCAGAGCATAAACCAACAACAACCAAGCATAAGCTTTACCCATTCGCAACACATGCCAAATGGTTAACCCTTATGCAAAAACCAAATCCAAATGGTTTGAGCTCGAGTGAACGCGGGTTGAGATCACCAACACATGATGAAACTCAAACTAGGAGACAACCCCTCTTAATAGTACGGCGATAAAAACCTTAGACTCAAAGACTACAAAGTCCTTAGCCTATCTAATTATACCTTTGCCGCCGCGCACAAGCAATTTCCTTTGGGGTCTTTATGATCTTCGCACATTTGCTCCCCCGGGATATCACTCGACTCCTCTTCTTTATCATCTCATTCATCTTTGGACCTAACTTAATCACAACTCATAAAATAGTTAGTCCAAGATGCACGGTTGTCTCAATTATCTCTTGCACTCCATTAACACATAATGGATGCCTTTAGATCAATTGAGCACAACCTAAATCAATTTGAATGATTTAAGTATGTCTTAAGTACAATAATGCAACTCATGCTTTATTATACTTAAGAACTATTCATTTATCCTCAATTAATCACGGAACACCATCAACACATGATGAAGTGTTCTTTAATGATTACTAAGACAAATGAACTCAATTTAAATTATCATTTAAATTGATATGAGTATATATTAACTACTCAAGTTTTCATATACTCATGTATTTAGTTTCTTTGTCTTGATCCTTATATGCGTCAATAAGAATTAGATCAATACAAAGAGACTTTCAAGTCAAACTATAAACTCCCCCTAAGTGTGTGCATCCATGTGATATATGGATTGGGAAACATGATGCACGTTTTGTGGTTAATACAATGGGGACATTCATACTTTAACTTGAATCCAAAGTATGCAATTTATACTAGAATGAATACGCAAACATACCTTGGGTTTTCCATTTTTCAATGCGATGAGACTAATCAAAGATATTCTAAATAAACAAGTTAGTCTCGATATAAGATTTGTCATTAATAACAAAATCACATTAATGGATAATCTCAATATTAGATTTGTCATGAACACCAAAATCATAACTAATGAAGGTTGAACTTACAATCTCCCCCTTTTTGGTGATTAATGACAAATCCAAGCTTAATAAGCACATTTGGATTAAAACTAACATATTAAGAGAATTTAAGCTATTCGAATACATAAGAATACTAATACACCCCTAAGTCAAAACCTAATCAAAGATATATGCGGAAGCGATAAATAGGTTTTGACAATTAAAGCCTAAATCAACTAGGCTCACTAGTGCACTTAACTAAATTATGTCTCTAAACTAGAATTGCTAAATTGAACACTCAATTGACACTAAGCAATTCTATCACAATCAAGCTATCATGAATATATCAACAATGAATGTAAATACTTGAAAGTAAATGAGACAACCGATATTTTTCCGTGGTGTTAGGAGACTTGCGGTCTCCCTAGTCCACGTTGAGGCAAGCCCACACTTGGACCGGCTCCGCTCGAGCACCGCCTCTTTCCACTAGTCGTGGTTTTTCACGCTTGCGCGTAGGCTCAACCCGAACCTTCACAAATTTGCCGGGGCTTCTCACACCTTGAGAGCTCCCGCGCACGATGCCTACGCCGTCTAGGAGTCGGCAATCTCCAAGAGCAACAAGCCGCTCCTTCGCTCGAACTTCACCGAGCACAACGAATGCGCTCCCGGTGATCACCAAGTGCAACACATGCACAAGGACCTCACTCAAGTGCAACACATGCACAAGAGCTTCTCAAACCACTCACTAATTGCAACACATGCAATTAGCCTCACTCTTAAGCTCAAGAGGCAAATGGAGAAGAGTAACACATGCAAACAACTCCCACACAGCACCCACCTCCTGCCCAAGCCCCCCAAGGGGTGTATTTATAGCCCCACAAAGAAAACTAGCCGTTTGGGGGCAAAATGGACGAATCAGAAATTCGGTCCGTGGGACCTTGGCCGGTCCGGCCAAGCCCTCACAGGCAACGGCGGAAAACGACTGTTACACGGCCGGTCGACCGCTCGGCACCGGTCGCATCAAGACGGACGGTCGCCAAGACGGACCCGACGGTCAGACCGCCCAACCGAACCAAAACACACGCTCTGGAAAAATCACACGGAGAACGAGCGGTCACACGAGGTCGGTCCGCCGGACCGGGCGGTCCAACAATCCATACAAAAATCAGCAACAAAAAACACTCATAACTTTTTACTCCGAACTCCGATTTGGGTGATTTTTGATTCTATGCGAAGCTTATCACGAGGGCTACAGGCACCAAAACAGAGGGACTTTTAATGGCCCGTACTCCAGCTCCCAGATCTCCTCTATGAAACCATAGTAGGTGTCCATCTTTCCATTTTGTCCAAGGCATCTATACGGACGCCCTTTGTTTTGGTTGGTGCTCTTGTTATCCTGGGTTGTCGTGTAAAATGTGTACCCATTTATCTCATACCCTTGAAATGATATGATTGTTGTGGGCGGTCCTCGAGCCAAGAGTTTCAATTGTTCATCGTCATCTGCTTGCCCAACAATTGCTTTTGTAACCAAGCGCCAAAATGATCCATTTGCTCCATGCGATCCACTTATCGACTTCTCGGGTATTGGGCGTAGACTCATCTCGTGATCATAGATATACGGAGCCACTACAGCTTGCTTGTTTCAATACCGTGAAATGTGCTTGTTTAAATGCAAGTAGATCGTCGCTATAGGATTCTTTTCTCCCTAAAGTCCCTTTTCCCGTAGCCTCCCCTCATGGCGTGATCTGAGGGCGCCAATTGGATTCAGATCATCCATGTAACTAACACAAAACTCGATCACCTCCTCTGTCTTGACACCATGCGTAATGCAACCTTACAGGCGAGACCGATTCTGAACATACTTCTTTAGGATATCCATGTACCTCTCGAAAGGGAACATATTGTGGAGGAACACAGTCCGAGAATTTCTATCTCTTTAACAATGTGGACCATGAGATGGACCATAATATCAAAGAAGGATTGAGGGAAGATCATCTCAAGGCTAACCGGACTATTGACCATGTCATCATGCGGACTAGATAACTTATTCGGCTCGATGACCTTCTGCGACACGCGTTGAAGAACGAACACAGACTTTATGATTGTCCCTCGTACCTAATCTGGCGGAATACCTCGCACCGCCATCGAGCAATCTGTGTCATCAACACATGACAATCATGGGATTTTATGTGTGCGATTTTATTCTCTTTCATGTTTATGAGTCTCCTTATGTTCGAGGAGTATCCACAAGGGACCTTCACCTTTGTTCAAGAACTTAATCATGTTTTTTCTCTTCCTTGCTCGAGTGTAGCTCATGGGGTGGAGGTAATGTTGTCCTTTCTCTCTCTTTTCCGGATGTAGGTCGTTCACGAGTCCCAATAGTCATGAGGTCCTTTCGCTTGAAGTGTATCTTTTGACTTACCGTACATATCTAGGAAACCTAGTAGGTTCACGAGACATTCTTCGTGATATGCATGAAGTCCGATGAGTGGCGGACCTCTAAGTCTTTCGAGAAGGTAAGTCCCAAAATATTGACTTCTTCTTCCAAATAGCCTTCGTGTGACCTTGTTCACCGACGGAGTTTGCTACGAGGACCTTTTCCAAAAACTACTTTGAGATCCTTTACCAAAGAAAATACAAGCGTCCCCATGCGATGCATGGGCTTCTTACGTTTCTCTTCCGTCCATCAAAATTCTCACCCTTCCTCCGTGAACGGGTCCTTCATATGGAGGAACCTACGGTGGCCCATGTACACAACCTTTCGAGAGTTTTTAGGTACTTGCTGTCCGTATCCTCTAGCGATGGATGCGGGCTTTATATCCTTTGATAGATAGGCCGATAGATTACCAAGTGCGAGGCGATCGTTGATGGTTACGAATAGCAATGCATGTAGAGTGAAGTGCTCTCTTTTGTACTCATCCCATACCGTACACCATCGTTCCACAGTGTTAACAGATCTTCAACCAACGGTTTGAGGTACACATCAATGTCGTTTCCAGGTTGCCGGGCCTTGGATAAGCAATGGCATCATAATGTACTTCCGCTTCATACACGACCAAGGAGGAAGGTTGTAGATACATAGAGTCACGGGCCAAGTCTTTGTGGATCGCCGCTCATATCGCCGAACAGGTTCATCCCATCCGTACTCAACCCAAACCTTATGTTCCTTGCATCCTCGGCAAAGTCCGGGTATGTTCTATCGACTTTCCTCCTTTGGGAGCCATCGACAAGGTGCCTTAGCCTTCCGTCGTCCTTACGGTCTTCCTTGTGCTAGTGCATCATCCGGGCATGCGCTTTGTTCGCAAATAAGCGCTTCAACCGGGGATTCAGGAAATACCACACCACCTTAGCAGGAGGTCTCTTCTTCTTCTGTTGCCCTCTACCTCACACGGGTCATCACGCTGGTCTTATACCGCAAGTTTTGCACACGGACAAGCTTAGAATCCTCATACTCATTGTGATAAAGGATACAATCATTACGACATGCATGTATCTTCAGTACCTCCAACCCCAAAGGCGGACAACTTGTTTGGCATCGTACGTAGTTTCGGGCAGTGTGTTCCCCTCTGGAAGTAACTTCTTTATGAGGCATAACAACTCGTCGAATCCCTTATCAGACAATCCATTGGTCGCCTTCCATTGCATCAGTTCTAGTGTGGTACGCAACTTTTTATGGCCCTGTCGACAGTTTGGGTACAACAGTGTTCCGTGGTCCTCCATAGTATTTGGAACTTTTCGTAATGTCTTTCATCGATGTATTCTCCCTCTCCATCACGCAGCATCTGGTCTAGGTCATCATCACCACACTCCCCCAATGTATCTTCGAAAGAACCGTGTTGACCAGCGTCCGGGATATTGTTGTCTGCCTCTTCTTCTTCACCGTCTTCCTGTATAATCTCTTCTTCACCGTGCTTGGTCCAAGCGGTATAGTTTGACATGAAACCTCTTGTGAGCAAATGAAAGTGAAGGTGGCTGGATTTTCGCCACTCCTTCTCATTCTTGCGATCTATGCATGAACGACATATGTAGCAGACGTCGTGTGTGCATCGGCGCACGAAGAAAATCTTACAAACCCCTGAAGAACTCCGGGAGCGTCGATCCATGTACATCCATCGCCGGTCCATCTACATTATGTTACATCAAGATAATCTGTTACCTCATTTTCCGATAATGAATTGTTGAACCAAAACCTAAATATTAGCTAGATCCACACCTTCAATCCGAGCTAAATAATAATCCAAGCAAAATATAAACCCACACAACAAGTTTTTGCAACCTACAAAAAGAATTGGTCGATCAGTCGGATTCAAAATTCAGAACAAAATTCACGACGACTTTGTTTGCAAATTCTGTTGAAATTGTAACACCCTAAAAATTTCTAAATTATTATTCAATCATTTATTTTTATTTTTTCTAAATCTCTAGCACTTAATTAATGATGTTTTCAAAAATAATTTCTTGATGGAAATTAAAACCAAAATTATACTAGAAGTAATTTTCTAAGTTTAAAATATTCCAAAGTATTTTTGAAAACTTTTCTCAAATATTGAACTCATTTTATATTTTCTATAAAGCCATTCATATTTCTGATATTATGTTAATTCACAAATGAATTTAAATTTCTTCTTTTCCACATAACCATTGCCATTTGAAGATCCCAAACTCCATGATTTCCATGCACCATTCTCCCCCCGACTACGTGCAACCAAACCTCATCCTTCATCGACCGATGGAACTAAAACCTAAATTTAAGCTAGATCCACACATTAAATGCGAGCTACATTATAATCCAAGCAAATTCTAAGCTTACACAACAAGTTTTTGTATCTTATTTGAAAAGATCAAGCTAGATCTCTACATTCATATTAATCTTTCATCAATCATGGGAAAAGATCAAATTTTTTCATAATTCAAGCAAAAAGAGGCTCCATTTAACACCAAATGATGTGAGGAATGATGTTACTAACCTTAGTTACCTTTGTTGCGAGTAAAATGACCAAAATTTTGAAATTTGGGCAGCACCTCCTCTACATTCATAATCTTTGATCAATCATGGGAAAAGATCAAATTTTCTTCATAATTCAAGCAAAAAGAGGCTCCATTTAACACCAAATGAAGTGAGGAATGATATTACTAACCTTAGCTACCTTGGTTGTGAGTAAAATGACCAAAATTTTGAAATTTTGGGCAGCACCTCCCTCCTTGAAGCTCTTGGCGAGCTCCTTTGTTCTTTTCGCGCCTTTGGAATGATCTGGGTGCAGCAGAGCGGAGGAGAAAGAAGTTTAAATTGGGACTCGATGCAGTCGATAAGATAACATCACTCCATGAGCTGAGCCGTTGAACCGGGACTGATCTAAATATCGGTGCGGTTCGCACCTAATCGATCTTGATGGATCGGCGGTAGAAAAGGTCGATTCTGTAGTAGTGCGAACTTAATAGCATGCATGGACGTGAATATCCACGTGCAATTAATCATGCAAAGAAGACCTCGCGATAATTAATTCATCTTCGATTCCAATTATTCAAAAGAAAACGCACATCACAAAGGCATCCTGCATGAAGTCCAGTCCTGCACGTTCCATGCAGCTACTACTACATATGTATGTCCAAACTAGAGGTGGGCACCGAGCTAGGTCATTTTGGACCGGTACGAGGTACGTCTGACCTAACCTGACTCACGGTCCGGCACGGAACTATTTTAAACGGGTCGGATCGGCACGACACGATTGTCCGGGCTATATCAGGCCTACCAATCAGGCACGATGGGTGGCCCGGCCTGACCCGGCAGTTCGGGCCGTGCTCGGGCCGGCACGGCCTGAAACAACCCTTGTATGCCTGTGTTGTATGTGTGGGTGAGCAAATCAAGGAGTAAAGAAAGAAAACTCCGGATGGATTAGAGAAAAGGAAAAGAATGCATGCATGCGTTGTATCTGTGGATGAGCAAATCAGGGAGTAAATACATAGCTGCATACATGTGACTGAAAGGAGCAACCGAATCAAGAAAATCAAGAAGAATAAACATAATATGATTTTATTTCGAGCGGAGAAAAAGGTAATCCTAGACAGATAAAGAAAAAAATCAATTCATAGTCATTTTCTCTCGCAGCAATATTATAAATGGGTTGAACCTAGACTAGCACGGCATGAAACAGATACGAAACACAAATAAACCATGCCTAGGCTTACTAAAGACAAGCTGGACCAACCCAACCCAACTAGGTGAACACGATGAACCGTCGTGGCTCGATACAATTTAAGCCTAAATCACGATAAACCTATACCGAACCATCCAACGCGACCTCTAGTTCAAACTCCAAACCAAGCCGATATGTAAACTCGCGTCCAAACCTGTTCATGTCCTTAAAATCTCGCACGTGTCAGCCTTCCGGCCCAAGGAGAGGCGCAGCACATGCACGAGCTACGAAGCTAGCCTATCCATTTTTGTCTCTAGAACGTCCTCTCATAACATCAATATATACGAGATGATAGTCTAGTATGTCTCTCTATGTATATAGTATTAAACAGTGAAAAAATATTATTCAAATTGAATTTATCTGTTTTATATCTTTTAAATGTAATTAAGTTTGGTTTTTAAATTTTGCAGGATTGTAGAAACTCAACTCTCTACGTATATTAATTTTTTAAATAATTTTTAAACATTTATATACGTAGATTTCATGTTATATATATAGGAAATTAGTTGTGTACTACCGGGAGTAGGTACTCCCGGTTCAATCCGCAGGTGCAGTGATTAGAACGTGTGCAGTGATTAAAACTGCTCGCTCGTGATTACAACGTGTGCAGTGATTAAAACTGCTCGCTCGCTCGTGATTAGATCGGACAGGGTGGGAGTATGTACTCCCGAGAGTACCAAATGGACTTCCTATATATGTGTGTGTGTGTGTTTTTCCCAAGATGGAGAAGTCGATAGATAATGTAGTTTATGTGGCGATATGGGGAAAATCTTGGCGTTAAGTATTTGATTAAGCCCAGGGAGCGCAGATCGCCGGACGTGGCGCATTGTGCTCCACTCCACTGATCAGTTTAGTTCATCGGCAGTGCAAGCACATGCTGCTACATGAATTCCAACACCGCTCGTACGTGTCCATGCTGGCCAGACAAGACAGCTCTATTTAGAGATTTTTGCTTTCTCTACTAGATTTCGAGATAGAAATAGAGGATCGAAATGACTGGAAAGGAGTAGATTTTTCTAGCGGCATGCATTGCATATACCACGACAAAAAATTAAATCATAGTGTCGACTACATGACAGTGGACAAAAACATATTAGGTGGTAACCTTTTTTCATTTGTCAGGTAGACGCAGAAGTAAGCTTCTGAGCGACCTCAGAAGCACGTGTATACGTGCATGTACTCTTTGCGTTGCTGGCAAGAGTCATCTACCACTGTGCATATGCAGTGCGTGTATATATGAGTATGTCACCATCACTTGAATCTGAATGATACTTATTGCCGTTGAGCCCCTTATTGACAACTAACTCGATCCTCGTGTGTTGTGCACATCTACGCATTAGAAAGTACTACTATACATGGATCCGCCAAGTAGTGATAAGTGATGACGCAAGAGTGCAAGACATGATCAAAGCACGTGTCCATGTAAATACATGCTCCCTGCTACCCCGTCTTGTTTCCCAGCACCGGCGCATGCAGTCCAATGAAGGGGTGCAGCCGCATCGAATATGCGCCGACCGACCGACGATCCAATCTGTTGGTTCGATCTAGGTTAATCGTGTCGGATAGTTGTAGGATTCAGTATCGATTTTAAATTTAGGATATTACTATCCATCGGATCGAGATATTTTGATTATATTTTTAGATATCTAAAAATTTATTACTTATATTTTAGCAACTTTAATTAGACCAACCAAATAGCTAGCCAAAGCTAAACCCTTCCTCCACGGCTCCACCCTCTTGCACCTTCCCGCCGGTTGGCGCTGGCCATCATCAGAGCTTGACTTATAAGAATATATTTTCACTTGCTTACGTGAGTGCCTAGTATTTTGTTTGCAAAATATAAAGGAATATGTGATACTTTTGTAACTTTGTTAGACTATCCGATAAAAAGATTTATTAAATTGCGATAATCTTGTTGCATGTCGAACTCATGCGGTTGGTTAATTATGGCTATATGTAAGCTATATGTGGTATATGTTTTTGCACAATATCCGACAAAAAAAAATTCTGCACCGTATTTGTACTCGCTTTGTATTTACGACCGATATTATCTAAGCGTATTCGTATACGACACTATCTGTATCTAACTCAGAGTTTGATAAAAAAATATAGTTTAAGATAAGAAAATAATAATATCCAATAGAATTCGAGCCGATTGCACCCTAGCCCACCCGGGACCAGCCATGGACCATCACCCCGGCACTACGTACGTGAAGTCCACTGTCCAAATCTACCGGTTTCAATCCTCGAATGAGCCCAAGAGAAAAGAAATGTGCGTATTCTAAGAAGTGACATTGTTAATTACGTAATGCTAAATTATGCACATTATTTTTTTCCCACAAGAACAGACATAGTAGTATTAGTTTAGTAATATATGGGCGCGCACTACGTACCCTGTGGTATAATGTCAGTATATATATCTTCTATGTTTCATTTATAACTGTTTCTTTGTTCTTATATACAGTCCAAATCCAACTTTTACTTCTTAATTTGTTTTAACAATGAAAGGTGACTAGGTTTCCCTGAAACCATTATGCAGCACACCATTTCTGAGCTCGGAATTTAAGGTATTTTTTATGGTATTCCAAAAAGTTAAGCTTCATTTCAGACCAATTGTTTGGATTAGGGGTATTTTAGTGAAAAGTTTTAGGATTAGTTCAAATTTGAATTAGATCCCAAAATCTCCCAGAGAAATACCCCTCATCCAAACAGAAGCCTACTCAAGACCTCCGGTAAAATCTTCCACTTTGTCCTAAAATCCTATCTGTCTATTTCGAGCTGTAAGCAAGAGCTAGCCTTGAATATGGCAATGTCTTGTTGGGAACAAAGCAGTTTTGGGCGATTGAGCTCCTATAGGAATTTTCCGTATGATTTCAGATTGTAGGAATGGCTTATAGAATTTCCATAGGAAGCTTTCCTTTCCTCCACTTCTTTTGGAGGATTTTTTTTTTTGAAAGAGCAGCAAGAGGATTGCCGTAAACTTTATTAAAAAGGAAAAAAGAAAAAGAAAGACAGATTGGCCTGTTTTTTATGAAAAAAACCGGACCCAAAAAAACCTCACAATATTCCACCACTCACTCCACTAACCACCTAACTATGCTCCACCCACACCACTAGAGAAACAATCCAAGAAAAACCAGGGTGTATCTAATTCGTCTGGTATGTTGACCACGCGTAGCCATGGTTTAAAACCATATCTTTGATCGATGTGGTCACTTGTTCCGGTGTTGAAGTTATCCCTTGAAAAATACGCCTGCTTCTTTCAAGTCATATATTCCACCAGAAGTAGATAATGAGGCCATCTAAATCTCGTCTTCTTTTGGAGGATTTCAAACATAAGCTCAAACCTCATGTTCAAATTCTTTCGAGAAGTTCAACACAATCCTGCTCTCTGTCTCCCTTGTTCTCTCTGTAACCAAGAGACTTTTCCCTCCAAAATTCCTGTATAGAATCCAAACACCTATTTTACATAATTCACGTGTTTCCTATTTCTGTACAAATTCAATAGATGCGACATCAAATTCATGTGTTTTTTTTGTTCCTACGTTTTCAATTTCATGTGTTCCGGAAATGATCTCTATCCGGCCGTCAAAAGTGCTACGAATGAAACATTCCAAGTGAGCAATACTAGCAAGTTCAGATCATGTTACTTGTAATCCTGTTTGGCGTATGAGTTTGGTAGGGAAGAGTTCAGAGTTCGGTTCAAGTTTTGGTTGCAGAGTCCTTTTAGTTCGTGTTGTCGGGTTGGCAACAGTAACAAACTAGTCAAAGTTCAAATCAGTTAGAAGTTTGTTTGGATTGCGTTGCAATCACCTTTTCTGTAAAAGGCTATAAAAAGGAGAATAAAGCTCAAACAAGCTGCGGCAGTTTTATGCAGCACCAGACTTGTTTCTCGGTTTTGCTCTGTAATCCTTTCCTCTGTTGTCGTTCTTGGTACCAGGGAGGATTGCTGTTGTTTTTGTGCTGCAGGGAGAAGACGATTGTCGAAGTAGTCTTCCTGAAGTTCAGAGCAACGTCAATGCTCTATTGTCATTGGTTATCTTCAAGTCCTCTGAAGATATCCAGAGCTGCCGCATGGTTGTAAAAGTGCATCATCTGAAGATCAGAGATTCAGGAAGAAAGAATACTCCTTCAAGGTCAGGTCCAACACTTGGTATCAGAGCCTCGTTGAGATTTCAGATCTACCATCACGTTTTGGCGAATGGCTTCATCATCTGAGCATGATGAGGAACGCGGTATGCTACGCTAGCACAAATTAAAATTTCTACCGCATAACCAGAAAGCTACTCGCAAGAAGGGGATCACAGATTGGATTACCACTAGACGCGCAGTTGCGGAATCCTTCGCGCGTTGGTGTAGTGGATCGTCCTCGCTGCGGATCGTCCTCGCTTGGATCGTCCTCGTTGCGGTTCGTCCTTACCACGCCGCCGCAGCAGCAGCGTCACCACAGCGGTCCACACGTCCCGGGATGGAATACCGTGCGTCAGCGTGCAAGCACCGTGTTGCTCGGCAGGGGCAATGAGAGGTGGAGGCTAGAGTTCTGGACGTGAACAACTTCTGTCACGCCCACCCTTCTCCTCTCCTTATATAGCCACGCCGACGAAACCCTAAGCGAGGCCCATCGGTAGCGTTAAGCCCACGAGGTCCATTAATTACGGATCAATCCGATTAATGCGTCCCCCCGTTAAGTGTGTGACCACAGAGGTTCATGTACATTTGGACATAGATTCGGAAAACCCTTTTCCAATCCAATAGCTGGTAGCGGTTCCTTGCAGAGCATGCCAACTCCCAAACGCATATGATCAAATCGGATAGAACCTTTCAAAAGTACTCATGTAATAATCTTTTTACCAAACTATATGAAGATCGAACTCAAGGCGAGAAGTATGTCATCCTTTGATAGTTCAATCCATCTCTCGTATCCGTGATATATTAATAAGTTGTGATTGACTTCTCAATCACGGCATGGCCATGCACTTCCTTAATTATATCACACGAGTAGTCTAGACATATATCTCCATTACACTGGAGTAGCAAATTCCATCTTAACTGCTCACTTCCCTCTGCATATTTCATAGCAAACATGAAAGCTACCTTTATAACTATCTGGTTAGGAAATAGCGTTTGGTGGCCCCAAGGTAAACTATTACACATGTAGGGAATGTGACAATCTCATGTCTAAGGATCATACATCCACTATGTATGAGATACACTGATGACACATAAGAATGTAACATTCTCGCAGTGTCCCATTGTGGGTCTATCTAACCCATGTTCTTCATCATGAGTTCACAATGTATTGATGATACCTCCATATCCCATGATCTATGAAACATGATCATCGATCAATACATGTGCTGATCTATTCATCGTTGTCCTATACGATGATACCCGATCAGAGATACTTACAGAATTATATCAATAAATAGAGAGTTTCGTAAGCAAGTCACATACTTGCTGATCAATATAATGATATACATTCATTGGACCAATAATCATATTATTATTCATAAACATAGTCATGTTACAATCATCTATATGACTGCCTCAAGGGCATAACACAAACAAAGCAAGCATCAAAGGAGATCGGTGAAGTGTGAAGGATCAAGTTGGCCTAGAGAGGGATGAATAGGCAACTTTTCAAATTTCTAGATTTAGTTATCGAATGGTTATCTAGTTTAAGAAATGAGCTAACAAATACAAGATGAAGAAAATTTAGCACAAGACAATAATAATAGCAGAAAGGTAACACAGAAACAAGAATAATCATAGGAGACACAAGAATTTTATCTCATGATTCAGAGCAACTCTCCTAGTCCACGTTAAAACACTTCTCTCGAAGTGTAGCTCCTTCAAAGCTAGTCGCGGTAGCTTTGGTCTCTACTCGGGTAACTCTTTCACCACTCCGGTGAGGTGAGTTCCAAACCACTCACCATCAAGGTGGCCTTCCACAAGCTCCTTTGGATAGGTCACACATTCACTGCCTCCAAGCCGTCTATAACCACTAAGATCCAAGAGTAATAGACTATGCACCAGCCCTGTCTCTTGGTTCACTCGGCACAACACTACCAGACTTAGCTTGGAGCTAAAACACTTAGAAAGTGTTAAGAATTAGGGTTCAAAGGTGAAGCACAGTCTCCTTAGTGGAATAAAAGCTCTAAGGATGCTAAAATGTCAAGGAGATCAAAAAGTTCTATGGTAGATGGCTCAGGAAATGCTTATATAGGCATTTGGGATGAATATAGCCGTTATACCTACCACAATAGCCGTTGGAATGTGTCAGACTGTCAAAAATCAGGATTATACGTTTGCAACGGACTTAGCAATATAATCTAGCGATACCGGTCTTGTGTACTCCGGACCAATTAGGATTATTTATGTCGGACTGAAAAATTTGATCCGTCGTACATAGAAAGTTTGTATGTTTTGGTCCGTCAAAGAAATGTGAGATTTACATGCGCGCCGAACCGAATAATTTGGTCCACCGTAGATGGATTTCAAAGAAGTTTAACAATGGACTTTTTGAAGTAACACAAGGATTTAACCGAGAGAAATGCTTTTGCGCCGGACTGAATTTTGTGTTAGCCGAATTTGGTCCGGCGAAAATAGTGTGCGCTCGGTTTGCATTGAAGCAAAGGATTCTTTTACCACGGACTTAAGAAATAAAGGGTCCGGCGAAAATGACTTGCACCGGACTGAGATTTTTGTTAAGGAATTTTGGTCCGTTGTGAATGGGATGGGCTCGGTAAGGATTTTGACTAAGTATGCTTTGGCGCCGAACTAAATTAGGAATGGTTCGGCGAGAATAGAGTTTTGGACTAAAATTGCGCCGGACTTTAAGAGATGAGCAATGAGGTTTAGTCTAGGACACACTTAGTGACGAGGGCTGGGCGTCCCTTGACCGGTAAGCGGGCTCCCAGGCTCGGGAGGCCCCGACCACGACCTGGGTGTTGTTGGGCCCCGGGCGACCTCGAGTTCGAGCGATGAGAGGCCTTATCCCCGCCCGACCTCGACCTGAACCCGGGCATGTGTTTACTCGATGGTTACTGAGATCCGAGTGACTGCGTCAAGGCGGAAGTGGGCGGTGTTTCCGGGGCAGTTGCAGCCCACCTTCGATGCGCACGGGAGCCACTTCCCCGGGAATCTCTCCCGCCCGTTGCAGGCAACATCCGAGTGATTATAAGGCAGTGCAGGGCACATGTACAAGACACGAACACACAAGAACTCGAGCACTAGACATCGCCATTGTTGAGCTCGGGCTGTAATACACATCTGTACTCGATAGTAACAAAGATCACCGCCGCAGGGCGACTGGAGTAGAGCTATTACCTTTGCAGGGGCTCGAACCAGTATAAACCCCCGTCTCACGCTCGTTGTCGCCTAGCTCCGACCTCCAGCACGTCGAGTCCTTTTCCTTATTGAGCCAAGCCCCGCTCGGGTCCCAAGTCTTACTGACCCCTGTTTCATTTCTGCGGTTGGCGATCCCGATCGTCGATAGCTGGCGCCCACCGTGGGGCCCGATTGGCTTTGCTCATTTGCAGGAAAACTCCAAGGTCTCGGGAGCATGGCACGCTTCATCAACGGACATTCCTCGAGCGTGGGCTCGGGCGCGGACTCCGACTCCGCGTCCCTGTTTTCACCCTCGCCACCACCACGCGAACGACACGTCTCGATGGCAGACAGTCATGGCGCGGGAGAAGCTGCGGACGGCCGTGACCCGCAGACTCCTGAGGACGCCATCCGGATGGTCAATGTCGCCATCAACCAAGCCATAACCGCCCTCCGTGAAGATCGAGAGAGGGCGGCGCATCTCGCCATCCTGGACTCCTCATACGGAGAACGCCTCCGCGCTATCGCCCGGGTCATGGTTGATCCCGATAGAGCGAGTCGAACTTTGGCGAGCCCTGGCGGAAAAACTCGTCGGGCGCGGCGAGGCAGCGCCACCACAAAGACCGAAGCCAACACTCGGGACCCACTCCACGAAGTAGCGACAACTCATCGTGCGTCGCCCGGCGACACCGCCGGGCGCCACCAGCGCAGCGCCCTCGCCAGCGGCGGTCTCGGGATGTGGCTTTAATGCCGCCACGCCTCATCCGCAGTACCAACCCGAAGCAGGTCGAGCGCGGACCGGGCTCCCGAGCTCCACGTCGTCGGCGGGTCGGGATGCCTTTCCCCGATGTTCGCCCAGCGCCGCCGGTCGAGATCGTCTGCGTTACCTCCGGGTGATTCCAGCGGCAGCGTCATGGTCGTTCTCGCCAAAGGTCGGGCGCCAAAGCGGCCTCGACTCCGAGTCCAGCGGCAGCGAGGGGCTTGTCGGCGACGACCACACCGGCGTCTTTGTCGACCTCTGGTGCATGGCGTACTCAAGCGACCTTCGCCGCGTCGTTGGCGGCTTCGGTTCAAGCGATGTTGATAAGCGCCGATGGGACCAGAACCCGACGAGTTCATATCCATCTACTCGACCGCCATCCTAGTGGCGGAGGCGATAAGCTCGTGATGGCGAATTACCTCCCGACCGTCACGGGCGGCGCCCGCCTGAACTGGCTCTTCAACGAAGCACGGATCTTCAGATCATGGCGCCAGATTCAGAGCGCCCTCCGCTCCAACTTTCAGAGTTGCTACGAACGGCCAGGGAGGGAGAAGGACCTTGTAACATCCCAAAATTTTAATGAAGTAAAAATATATATTTTGAATTTGAGTATAATTAATTCTGAGTTTCTTGGCTTTATTGAATTTTATTTGATTTCTTTGGAATTGTTCTTTGTATGAAAAATTCAACAAATGGAAATAAAGAATGAAAAAGAGGAAAAGGTAAAAATGTAAAAAGTAAAAATTTAGAAAATTGCCATGAGAACCCTGATCATTCAAATAAATCATTTTAGCCAGCAATTAAAATTTTATGCATGAAGAAATGAAGAGATAAAACGAAAAGACAACTTTTAAATCAAAACAATGCATTGTCAGAATTTATAATATATATATATAACTCAAATGGAGCTGAAAAATTTATCATGAGAACCTCAATGCAATATCTACCTTTGGTAAAGATATTATAAATTTATAATGTCATTTAGTACTTTTCCAAAATTAAAAATAGAAACCTTAAAAATATAGAAATTGCAATGTCAGAATTTTTATAAAATAATGGAACCATATTTTGGCTTGAAAATTTTATAGAAGCATTCTGAGGTCAAATCCTTTTGAAAAACAAAATTTGAAAAATAATATACTTCAATTGATCTCAAAGAAAAATCAAAATCCAAAACAAGAAAGTAGAGCAGTCACTGTTGTCAGAATATTAATAGTTTTTTGGTAACTCATTTTAATCTGAAAATTTTACCAGACATCAAAATATATTCAAAGACCTTGGTCGAAAAGTTTCACAATATTCTACCTCTAGTTGGCCACCAACAAAATCAGAGAGAGAGGGAGAAATTCACCCCAGCCACCCTGTTTCCTTCGATCAGTCACCGTCGTGTGGGCCAACCATTGCTGCTCCATTCCGTTGGCGCAATGGAGAAGTTCTCAGCCACCGTTGCCTTCAACCTCCGTTCGTTCCACTGGCGAAGGTTCCCGAAACTCAGAGCTTCGCGCCAAACTCGATTGCTGCCACGAAGCCCACTCACTCGTTGCAATCTTTGGCTATAAACCGCACCTCAGTGACCGCAATGAGCCTCTTTCTCATTCCCCTCTACTTCCTCTTCACTTCCCCAGCCTGAGTCGTCCAAAACTCGCCCCAAATCCGCCATGAACCGAAGCTCTGAGCTCGAAGTGCGAAGCAAAATCCGAGCAATAGAGTACCCCATTTCCAAATCCGGTTGAGCTAGAGCATCACCAAGCCTCAAGCATCGAAAGACCTCAAAAACATCTAGCCCTCTCCATGCGAAATGTCGCCGCCGCCGTGAGCCCCGTCTTCCCCAAAACCGGCCACCGTGGGCGGAGCTCCTCGGTGTTTCTCCGGCCGAGATAAACCCAAAAACGGACTCACCGTGTCTCCCTGAAGCTAAAACCGTCACCCCTTCGAGCTCCCTCGCCTTGGTTCCCTTTCTCCACCGTCCGCCATTAGAGCCGCCGCCTGGAGCTCGGGCGCGCACCTCTCTGGCTTCTCTCCGACCGAATTGGTTCCACTCCTGGGTGCACCTCGCCGAGCCGATCCTATCAGTGCCCTCGCCCTCGCCGGAAGACCGCCGGAACGCCATCGCCGTTCAACTCGAGCCGGTCCTCTGTTTTCTGCCTCTGCGCGGTGGGGCCAAGAAGTCGGAGCCTGAGGTGGAGGAAGGATTGAGCCAAAAAGACGCTTTCTGTATTGGTAAAGCGCATTCTTCATTTTTCATTCTATTTCCTAGCCGAAATACATTCAACTATTAATAACTTGTGCAATTTTAGTTAGAAACTAGTGAAATAAATTTATAGATTTACCTAAAATCAGAAAGAATCTAAATACGTAAAAATATTAAATTTTTGGAACTTCGAGTAATTATTTAAATTAAATTTTGTTAATCACCTAATATGATCTTTATATTAATTACGTAAACAATAAATCATAAAACAATAAGATAAATTTTTATATTGTGAATAGATCGGGATGAATTAAAATCTATAAGAATATTTAATTTTTGAGTCATAGAACAATTATTAAAATTGAAATAGGATAAACACTCTATTATGAACTTTAAATAAAAGTTATACACCATGAGCTATAAAATGATAAAATAAATTCGTATGTGTGGATCTGACCTTGAGATGTTCAAATGTGCAAAAATATTCGAATTGTGAACCATATGTTTAAATTACATGCTTTATGATCATTAATGAACCCTGTTATGGCCATTAACAAAATAATAGTATAATGGCTTACAAAATGATAATGTAATTTATATTAAGTTCCTAAAAACAGTGAGGGCATGTATATGTAAAAATATTTGGAATAAAGTTTAACTTGAATTCTTTTATCAGAAAGAAATGTCAAATGTAACAATAATCAAATAGGAAACCTATTGCAGTTTAAGTCAAAACAATGCAAAATCAACTTTAAAATGTTTATAGAGTTGCATCCTGCTAATGCCTGAAAAATGAATTAAAGATCTTGTATAATGTAGTCGCAACTCAATATGAAGTTGGCCGATTTAAGGTTGCAAATATGATCATTTAGGCTATTTCAGCGATAGATAAAATAACTCGTTTAAATATCGAAATCAGTAAAACCAGTCTGGAAACATTGTGCAAAGTTTATACTATCATATTCTGTAAAAAGAATTTTATTTTATTAAGGTTTGCATATAAATCTTATCAACCTAAAACCCTTAAGTGTTAACCCTTCACTTCGCGTTTTTGCCGATTTTGTAAACGTAAACTTTACAATGCCACATAAGCCTTTTCAACGATGAATATAAAGTCTTGTCTAAAACATAAAACTTATGAAATTAGCTCAGTAGTGCTCCCCAAAGTATAGTCTACTCTATTACAAAAAGATAATCTCATTTCATCGTGATTTACATATTAATTTTGATAGCTTAATAACCCTAAGTGTTCACGTATCTGAAAGCCGTAATACGAATGAACGAACTGTAGTTGCAAATGAGGAAACCTGTAGTTAAGTTATTTGTATCACCAGAACCTTCTTAAATATCAGGTAAATTAGGCTAGTAGCCTAAATCAGTAGATCTAACTTGCGTAAGACTAATTCTATTCAAAATCAATCAACGGTGAAGAAGTATTCATTCATAATATAATATGATCATTTAAGCTTTTTCATTAACTTGCAAAGCAACTCATCTAAATCCGAATTTTGTAAAGAACAGCCTAGAAATGATATTTAGATTATGATCTGCAGTAATCTAAGAAAATGTTCTTATTTCATCTTGCTTTGACTCTGAATCCTAATAGAGCAAAACCCATAAGTAATAAGATTGCCGAAAATGTATTATGAATAGAAAATTTATGAACTTTGCAACTAATGATTAATTCTATTCAATCTTAAACAATCTTTGCATCTTGAATTCGTAAAATAAGATTAATAAATTCATAAAAGAGCAATCCCTGTTTCTTGTAAAGAGTTTATTTGTTCTTTCTATTTGCTTTCTTTGGCCCTTATGGAAGTTAGTACTTTGCTATGTTTCCGTTGATCGGCGTGTAGAACCCGATGTTGTTGATTCCGCCGTCGTCGTCAGCCACAATCCTCGTCTTCATCGTAAGCAGTGATTAAGCAAGGCAAGGACCCTTGACCATATTGATCCCAGTATTTTATATTCCTTTTGTGCATCAAATTGTTTCATGCATGCGTTTATTTTATATAAATCTGCTATTTTGTGGATTTGGTAGATATACCTGTTGTCACATGAAACTCCTTGATGATTATGGAAGTGTGAACCTTGATAACCACAGAATAGGGATAGACATCTCTTAATGTCATCTTGGGTATATACGATCATATTAACCTGCTTAGCCATGCTTTAGTATATGAGGAGCAAATGATCATGATTAAAATTGTTTTTGAAATGTTTTATATGGAGCCTGAATGGTCCTTTTTGGGAAAATGGTTGCTGATACTTCGATTAAAAACCCAAAATAAACTATGCTATGATGCGGGCGATTATTGGCAATAGCCGGATGTGCGACAGGAATTGCACGTAGTGTAGGGTGAAGTATCGCCCGTGTCAATTTAAGGACCGAGCAATGGGACGCTATTGGTCCGAGATTTCCGTGCAACCACGAGGGCTATTTATGGGGTAGCCTTAGCCTATTAAGTTATTTAGGCATGGTTTTGTTCATTGGTAGGCGGGAGCTAGCACAGGAATTTCGATCGAGTGCACTGACGGGTTTCTACTTGCTAATGCAACGATTGTGCATACTGCCATGTTTAGAAACGTTGAGTTGGGTGTGTGAAAGTGGATCCACGGCTTGGGTGTGTGTTTCTAGTTCTATGGCAGGGGTTAACGTCCCGGGCTGGATCAAAGTCATGTCTGGGTAATGTAATGGCTATGTATGATCGCCTGGCAGGCACACATCTATTGGAGGCGTGTGTCGAAATGTTCTCACAAAAAGGTTGATCATTCCTTGTGGGTAAAGTTGTACACCTCTGCAGAGTTTAAATCTAATCGATTAGCGCGTCATGATCATGGGCACTTGGTGAAGTCATTCCAATGTTAGATGTTTTATTATTTTAAAAGGGTTGGTATCATTTGTTTTGCAAGCGTGCTTTATGTCAAAGAGTGACATTGATGGATTTGAGATTTGTTGATTAAATCGCTCACGTCGTGGAGGACCGTGAGTGTTACTATGCTTTACTTATTTGTTATCAATCAATCTTGCTCTTATAAATTCCGTTTGCAAATAACTTGATTTACAAATGAAATTCGCTTTATGCAAATTAACTGTAGAAGCCTTTCCTTTGAAATGGCTTGCATGTATTATAGGTTTTGCTCAAGTCTTGCGGAGTACGAAAGTACTCACCCTTGCTTAATTATTATTTAGGTGGTTGAGTTCGCGAAGCTTCGAGGTTTGTTCGTCGTAGGTTGCGGGATCCTTCTTGCCGTGGTATTTCTAAGGATTTATGCCTGGTCAGTTGCCTGCGGGATTGGATGGGTACACTACAAGGCTTTGCTTCCTTGCTGCTATATTCTCTGAGTTGTAATATTTCTGTAATTATTCGTTTCCGCTTAATTAATATGTTGTATGGTTGTGATTCCAATTGTTGAAATGTGCGTGCTAGCTCTTGATCCGAGGACTAATCGCAAGCACATTAGATTTCCATTTTGCATTACGTGTAAAAATGGGGGTCATCTGAGACACTGGATCGCGTCATCCAGGAAAAAACGAGCAGCCAGCGACTTCGTGCGGCGATTTATCCGCACAAGGAAACGATCTCGAGCATCTCCGACGAGGCCGTCATAAAGGCGTTCAAGTTCGGCGTCCACGATCGGCGCCTCACCGAGGACTTGGAGATTACCTCGAGGCTCAGCGTCAACAAGCTTTTCCGTATGGCGTAGCTAAGATGCAGAATCACGAGACGGCATTTGTCATTGGAAGCGACTACGACCAAGGTAAGCTCGGTCTGAACCCCACAGAGGCTAGACCATCCAACTCCAAGGGCGCCGACCATGGCGCCGCTGCCAAGAAGCGGAAGCGTGACCGCAGGAACGGCGGAGGACTGCCACGAGTGATCGTCTCGGCGGACGGCCAGCGCGAGGTCCTTGAAGTCGAGATTGAGCTCGGGAGGGTCCCGACCTCGCCAAGGTCGGCCTCGACCTCGTCGGTATAAAACCAGCCCAACAGAGGGCCGGCGGCACTGGGCCCAGCGGACCGATGCTCGATCCACAGGTGAGGCGCCCGAGATCTGATGAGGCGAAGTTCGCTTGTTCCATAAAGGCGGTAGCCACGACCTGCGAACCTGCGAGGCTTGGCAAGGCAAGCTGGAGAGCTTTCTCGATGGTCGGGGAGAAATGCCCGTGTTGCCGAAAAGAAGGCGACCGGCCGGACGGGGGTGAGCAATAGGCGGACGGGATGACCTCGACACAGTTCCAACAGGTGAGCACCGATCGATGTCATCTTTGGCTCGTCGGCTTACGATCCGGTCTTGAGCTCAAGGTCGCCACGCGAACCATCTTCAGTCGCCGGAGAATCATCGAGCGACACTACAAGTGAAATTTGGGGCCACCATCACCTTTTCTCTAGAAGACGCACTTCAAGGTATGGCCCGAGATCTGAAGACCGCCCAGGTCGTGACCCCGACCATCAGCAACACCGCTGTCAGTCGAGTCATGATTGACGGCGGTAGCTCCCTTAACTTGCTGCAGGCTGGAGCGCTTGACCGGATTCAGATTCCCTGGTCGAAGGTCAAGAACATCGCCGTCCCCTTCTTCGGGATCGTCCCCGGGAGCTCGACCATCCCTTTGGGGCAGGTGGTCTTGCCCGTCACCTTCGGCGACTCGACCAATTTCCGCGACCGAGTGATAACCTTCGAGGTGGTCGAGGGGACCTCCGCATAACGCCATCTCGGGCGGTCATACTGATCAAGTTCATGGCGGCCAATCACTATAGCCATCGGTGCATGAAGTTGCTCGCCCCAATGGCGTTATAACGCGTGCGGGCGACCTCTGAGGCAGCACTGCAGGTGCGGCCCTCGCCGGCATGCTGCCCAGAGGCCCGGATCGCGATGGTGGCGCTCGTCGAAGCGGCAATCGGCCCGAATGGGGACAAAGGCTGTGCCGCTCGAGGAAGGCGACCCGGCCAGGTGCATCTATGTCTCGGACGGGCTGAGTTCCAAATAGGAACTCGAGCTCGTCACTTTCCTCCACGCCAACAAGGGCATATTAAGCTGGGAGCTGTGGATATGCTGGCGTCGGGAGGTGATCGAGCACAAATTCTGAGTGAGACCCGACTCTCGACAGGCGCCAAAAACTGCGTCGTTTCTCCCCCGAGAAGGTCGCGGTCATCAAGGACAACCTTGACAAGCTCTTGAAGGCCGACTTCATTCGCGAGATCGACTACTCCGAATGGCTGGCCAACCCGGTCATCGTCCAGAAGAAGGGTGGAAAGTGGAGAATGTCGTGGACCACGGGCTTGAACTCGGCTTTGCCGAAGGACAACTTCCGCTCCAAGCGCCGACGGATCGTTGACTCCACCGCAAGCGCCAAGATGCTAAGCTTTTGGGCGCCTATTCGTGGTACCATCGAGATCAAGGTGGCGATCGGCGGCGAGAGCAAGGCGTCGTTCACCACCCGTTCGGCACCTCTTGCTACACGACCATGTCGTTTAGTGCTGCGCAATCGCGGGGCCACGTTCGGCGTCGATGACCAAGGCGTTCGACCCCGGATCGGTGCGCAACCTTGAGGTCTCGTGGGCGACATCATCGTCAAGAGCCCCTCCGAGGGCCACCACGTTCGCGACCTCGAGGAAACCTTCAACAACCCGAGCAGACACAAGATTAAGCTCAACCCGAGAAGTGCGTGTTTGGCGCGCGTCGAGAAGGTGCTCGGCTACATGATCGGGGCTCGGGGTTGGCGAACCGAAAAAGATCGGCGATTGAGAAGATGGCGCCCCGACCTCGGTCAGCGGTGCAAAGCCTCATAGGCGCATGGCCGCCTCAGCGAGTTCATCTCGAGGCTCGGCGGCGTGGGCTTCCGTTCTTGAGAAGAACTGCGCAAGCATGGGAGCTTCAGTGGGCCTTGAGGCACAACGGTCCTTTGACGAGCTAAAGGTATACTGTCGACCCACCCACCCATACGACCCATAACCGGCGGAGAGTTCTTTGCTCTACCTTGCGGCCACCGCTCAAAATTGTCGATGCCGTCTGGTGGCGGCGGGGATCAAAGACACCGATCTATTATGTCGCGAAGTCTTGCACGGCCGAGGAACGCTACCCTCGGTACAAAAAGCTGCAGACGCTCTTCTCATGGCTTCGCGCAAGCTTCGACATTATTTCCAAGCGCACTCTGTGGTCATCCCGAGCAACTTTCCGCTCGGGGACATCTTGCGGAACCCAGAAGGCGGCGGGCGAATCTCCAAGTGGGCTATGGAGTTGGCAGCATTCGATATCCAGGTCGTAGCACGAACGGCCATCAAGTCGCAGGCGCTTGCCGACTTCGTGGTCGAGCAGACGTCGCAACCTGCGCCCGATCTAGAGGTCGAGGAAGAAAAGCCCTGGACCATGTTCTTCGACGGCTCGAGGTCCTTCAAGCGCTCGGGGGCTGGAATTCTTATTCTCACCCCACGCGGCGACCACTTGAGTCGAGTTCGCTTTGAGTTTCTAGCGACCAACAACGTGGCGAGTATGAAGCTCTCTTGGCGAACTGCGAGCTTGCAAAGCGTTGGGAATCGTCGGTTGGTCGTTAAAAGCGACTCACTCGTCAGAATCAAGTACAACAAGGAGTACCAAAGGTTCGGGACGACTCAATGGCGAAATACCTAGCCGAGTGCGCAAGATGGAGAAATGGTTTGAGAACACGGAGCTCGGCACATACCAGAAGAGACAACACGGTGCCGACTCCTCTCCAAGCTCGCCTCCTCCGATGACGAGGTCCCGCCCGATGTCATCACTCGAGACCATGGTAGCTCCTCAATCTCTTCCCAGAGGTCTTGCTCGCCATGGTCGAAGGTACTCCCTCTGGTGAACCAATCCTTAACTTCCTTGCAAGGCGACCTCTGCCCGACCGCCGAGAAGCGGGACCAAGCGCCCGGCGAGTTTGTACACGCTCGTCGGGGGCGCTCTCAAAGTGAACGTTTCCGCATTTTGACACGGTGCATCTCTCACGGAGGAGGTAAGTACTGTTAAATGACATTCATTCAACCTCTGCGGAGCGCACTCTTCGTCTGGGGCGATGGTCGGCAAGGCATTCCGTATGGGGTATTGCGGCCTTGGCGCCGGGATGCTCGTGACATTATGCACTTTTGTCGAGCATGCCGTTTCACGCCCGGAAGTCGCATCAACCGATACGGCTTCAGACTATCCGCTTACTCGTCCCTTCTCGACACGAAATTTGGACATCCTCGGCCCTTTTCCTCAAAGATCGGCAAAGAAGAAGTTCTGTTCGTTCTGTGTGGACACTTTACCAAGTGGATTGAAGCCGAGCCGGTCTCGACCATCACCGCCGCAGCCGTCCGTTTCTTCCGCTTGTTCGTGGTCACGGTGCACGGGTCCCATGCAAGATTATCACCGACAGCGGTTTTCGGTTTACAGTGAGTTGTTCCGGGAGTTTTGCGAGGCCTCGGCATCAAAGTGTGCTTTGCCTCGGGCCCACCCCGCAGCAACGGAGCGGGCGGAACGCGCCAACGGCCAAATCGTCCAGGCGTCAAGAAACGAGTTGCGATGAGCTCGAACGCCACGGCAAGACACGGTGGGACGAACTTCCCACCGCCTTATGGTCTACTCGTACCACGCCACCGAACCCAGGTCCACTCCCTTCGGCTCGTGTTGATCAAGCCGCCCCGCCTCCCGAGGTTACTGTTGGGCTGTGCTAAGGGTCGACTTAGTCGACTGTGTCGACTTCGAGCACCGAACGGTCTCTCGACTTACCCTCGCAGAAGAAGTAAGATGCCGTAATCGCCACGATCAACGCACTACACGCAAGCTCTTCACAGACATGCGCTCTTGGCTTAAGACGACCTAGGAAGCTCCTTGTTGGGGACCTAGCCCGAGATGGATTCGGGGCTCGCCCAACACCAACAAGCTATCCTCTGATGGGAGGGCCCCTATAGAGTCGTTTCAGCAGATCGCACGGGCTTACTGGCTAGTGATGCCCGATGGCGAGAGCTCTCTAGCTCGTGGAACATAGATCACTTCGAAGTTTTATGTGTAACCTCTATACCTTAAATTTTCAATAAAAGTCGTTCTTCTATTTTCGTCCTTTATAACTTTTTTCGTTTGTAACTACTACTTGTCATTGCTTCCCGATATTCTTTCGAGCACGACCTTTCGCTACCGCGCGACTCGCTCTTGGTCTAAAGCCCCGCGAGCTTAACGTTCACCCCCAGTGGTCGAGCTAAGCGTAAACCGAATCTATTCGCAATTTGGCTCGCCCCTGTGCCCGGGCTCGAGCCAAAAGCCTCGCGGTCTTGACCGTAGTGTGCGTGGTCGTGGTCGTGACTCGAACGTTAGTCTGGGTGCAACCATCTCTTTATTGAACTCGCTTTTGTCACGTTCTTTCCCTGCGAACCCTTCCTCAACTCCGCAGGTCGTGGTCGATTGTCTGAGTCTCAGTCTTGAGTCCAAGGCTGGCGTTGCTCGACCTTGGACCCAACGGGAGCTGGATGAGGATACCGCATCAATGCACGACCTAAGAAGCCTCGGACTAAGAACGACAAGAGCGAACTCCAAATATCCTCGACTATGAAATTATACCAAGACAAAAGTCTTTCTTTGTTCTCCAAAAGGAATTTGGCTCTGTTAGAACATTTTGCTCTAAAAACATTTCTTACAGGTCGGCCATCTCGCGGGCAAGCTTCTCCTGCTCGAGCTCGGCTACCTTGGCTCTCAAGGTCGCTATCTCACTCTGGTACTGGAGGGCTTGCGTGGAGGCATCCGCCGCTCGGCGCCGTTCGTCTTCGAGTTGGGCCAGGGCGCTCCTCGCCGCTTTGCTGACGTGTCCGAGCTTCTCCTCGAGCCGCAGGGTCTTGGCCTTGAGCCCGGGAGACGCCTTCTCATGAGCTTTCTCGGCGCCTCGACCTTGGACCGCTCGGCCTCGAGCGCCTTCTTTGGCGCGCTCGAGCCTCCCCTCAAGCTCGAGATTTTGGCCTCGAGCTTGGAGGCGCCCCGCCGTGGAGGATGCACCGCCCGCAGCGGCCTTCTCCATCGCCTCGACCTTAGCCCGCTCGGTCTCGGCCGCCTCGTTGGCACGCCCAAGCCTCTCTTGAGCTCAGGACCTTGGCCTCAAGCTCGGGACGCCGCCGCCGGGGAGGGCGCTTTGCTCATGGCGGCCTTCTCCGAGGCCGACCTTGGCTCGCTCGACGCGAGCACCTTGGCCGATCACAGGCGTGCTGTACTCCACGGCCTTGAAGCCATGCTCGCTCGGAGGTCTGGTCCGCTCGACCTCGGCGCGTGGGCTACCTCCTGCGCCCTCATCGCTCGGCGAAGATCGACAAGCTCCCGACCTTTCGCCGAGCTCGCTTGATCGACCTCGATGGTCTGATGAGCCTCGGCGCTCGGCCTCGCGCCTCCACCACGTTCAGAGGCCCTCGGCTGTCGGCGTGCTCTTGAAGGCCTTGCGGCCCGGGGAGACATGGTCGATCGCCTCACAATGAAAGGGTGGCCGGATTAAGAAAGAAAGCAGGAACTCGGGCTAACAAGCCACGGGTGCGCGGAGGGGCCCTTACCTCATGGGTCGATTCTCCAGCGTGAGCGGTATATTCTTCGTGATCGCCAATACGGCCGCGGAGATTTCCTCCTCCTCGTCGCCCATCGCTCTGGGGTGAGGTCGACCGCAGCCCCCACCGGCGCACTGGGGCCAGGATCTTTAGGCTCCACGCCGGGCGTGACCTGGGATTCCGTCGCCCCCTTCAGAGGGTTCGGCTCGCCAGGGAGGAGCGACAACAATCTTGGCCCCTACCTCCGTGGTCGGGGCTCACTCGCCTCCGGCTCGAGGGAGGCGATGGCCAGCCATTGCAAGGCCACCATGGCGCGGACAACCTCCGTGGCCTGAGATGCCACGACCTCGTTGCCCGGCTGCCGCGGCATGGCCGCGTGGTCTGGCAGCTCTGCTGGCGGTGCCATCTCTGATGGCCGGTGGGCGCGACTTAGGCGCCCGAGGCGGCCGTGGTTGGGTGAGCTGGGCGACTCATGGCGGTGGTGTGGCACTCTGGTGCCTTCCCAAGACCGACCTCGGAGGGTCGGCGGAAGCGCGGCCCCGCCTCGCCCGATCTTGTAATCCTCACTGTCGTGGTGATTTTCCTCCTCGCCCGGGTCGTCGACCCCTTGGTAGAACTCACCAACCGCGCCCGGGCTTGGAGGTCCTGAGGGGGTTCGCGTCGGGCGTGAAGGTCGGCGTGGGGCCAGCACGAAGACATTCTCCTCCTCCTCGGACTCGGACTCGCCCTGGACAAGAACCATCGTCAAAACGGGCAAGTCTCAAGCGCGGGCGCTCAAGGTCTGCGATCAAGAACAGGCACTAAGCAGGAAAGACACGGAGGGGGCAGTGGAACGAAAAGCCAAAAACTCACTGAGTCACCGACCTCGCCTTGGCGAGGGCGGCGAGGGTCTTCTTACGCCCGATCTTTGCAAGGGCACTTGCTTTCACCCGGCTTGGGACCTCGAGCTCATACGGGTCTGCGTCATCCGGATGGCGGACACGAAGCCCGACCTTGACGCCTGGCCGTGGCTGGGGCTCGAGGTCTGGCGGCGGCAATGGCCGCTCTGTTCTTTGTGAAAGGGGACCCAAGTCAGATGGCGAATGAGCACGAGCAAGGAACCAGGGGGCTCGGCCATGGGAATCCTTACCGTGGCGCGGTCACCCCACTCGACGTGAGGTTTCTTCACCACCTGGCGGTCTACCCCGGGCGCGAGAGGCCTCTTCTTCCCCTTCTTGCCGCTGGGCAGCGGCAGCATCCTCCTGGCCGTCTCGGTCAGCTCTTGGTGATCCTGCGAGCATGCGGGGTTCAAGAAAAGCCTCTTGGACGCTCGAGTTGAGTTCTTGGTCGGGGAGGCCTACCTCGTCTTTCTTGGCCTTGATACATTCCTCGGCACGGGCTCGTCGAGGGTGTAGTCGTTCGCGGCCTTCCTGAACATTTCGTTCATTCGGGCGGCGATCCAGGACTCCCTCGGTGCTGCTGAAGAGGCCAGGTCATCCAGAGGAACCAGGGAGCAAATCCGCTGCAAATATTGAGGAAACACAACTTACCGACCGTCCCTTCGCGAGTCACGTCGTTGTGGCCTTGGATCGCGTAAAAGGGATGCTCCCTCCGCCGCAGGGGGAACACCCGACCTCTCAGGAAGTCGTTGGCGATGGCCTGCCCGGTGAGGCCTCGCGTGGCGCAGATGTGGATGGTCGCGATGGCCTCTTGGTCGTCGTCCAGGTCGCCCGACTCCGTGGTCTCCTTCCCGCCGAGGGGCGTACCCTTGAACTCCAGCGCGCCTCCCTCGCCCCGTTTCAGATAGAACCATAGCTCAGACCACGGGCCGAGGGAGTCGTGGTAGCGCGCATGCGGGAAGGACCACGGAATCCCCATCCGCTGTCGGAAGTAGAGGCACCCAACCACGGGGTCCTTCCCGGTGCGGAAAAGGGAGAAGAAGCGAAAAAAGCAATGAGGGATAGGAAGGATTCAAGGAACCCTCGCATGTAGGAGAAGACGGAAGCGAAGGATGGAGTTGGGTGCAGATTGATCAACTTTCGATCGCAGACGGTGAGGGCGTCTGCGAGAACTCCGCCTCCGGCGTCCGAAGGTCAAGAGCATGTCTTGCTCTGTCTTGACGAGCTCGTCGTCCGTGGGCGCGGGCTTGGTCTCCCTGTCCGTCGATCGCTATGAATATTGATCCAGCGGCTTCAGCTCTCGAGCTCTTTCATCCTCGACACCGTCGAGAGCTTTTTCGAGTTTGGCCATGACGATCGAAAGGGAACTTTGGTCGGAGGAAGAAGGAGGGCTCAAAGCAAGAAGACAAAGGCTACGAGGAAGCGAGTTTGGAGAATGGCGGCGGCCAAGTTTTATAGGGCCAAGGCACTCTGGTCCGCAGTCGAGGGCGCTTGAAGGGCACGCCCGGTCCGTGATGAGACAGAGGCGATTCAAGGCCCGCGGGCGGAATCGGCGTCGCGAACAGTTCCATTGTCTGGCCGTCTTGGAGTTTCAGAGATCAAGAGGCGCCAGGTGTCATTTCGTTACGGCCTGGCGTTACGTTTCCGCCCGACCTCGACCTCAAGCGCGAAGGCTCGGGAAATCGGCCCCGTCTGCGGAGGCTCAAGGTCGGCCCGTGTCCCTGCCCCGACCTTAAGCCTCGGGGGCTAGCTTACGAGGGCTGGGCGTCCCTTGACCGGTCAGCGAGCTCCCAGGCTCGGGAGGCCCCGACCACGACTTGGGTGTTGTTGGGCCCCGGGCGACCTCGAGTTCGAGCGGTGAGAGGCCTTATCGCCTCGAGCCTCGACTGAACCCGGCGTCGTTTCCTCGGCAGTTCTTGAGATCCGTGGCTGCGTCAAAGGCGGAAGTGGGTGGCGTTCCGGCGATTCGCAGCCCACCTTCGATCGACGGAGCCACTTCCCGAGAATCTTCCCGCCTTGCAGGTGCAACATCCGAAAGTGATTATAAGGCAGGCGGTAGCATGTACAAGACACGAACACACAAGAACTCGAGCACTAGACATCGCCATTGTTGAGCTCGGGCCGTAATACACATCTCAGACTCGATAGTAACAAAGATCACCGCATGAGGTGTTGAGTAGAGCTATTACCTTCGCAGGGGCTCGAACCAGTATAAAACACCCTCTCACACTCATTGTCGCCTAGCTCCGACCTCTAGCACGTCGAGTCCTTTTCCTTGTTGAGCCAAGCCCCACTCGGGTCCCAAGTCTTACTGACCCCTATTTCATTTTTGCGGTTGGCGATCTCGATCGTCGACACTTAGACTTTGTATGAGGAGAAGAATTGGTTCAAGGTAAAGAATGACTAAGAAATTTTAACTCCAAACAGTCAAATTTAGTCTAAGCCTTATGAACCAATATTCTAACTTGTGCATAGTCCCTCTTTATAGTACGGCCAAACTAAAATAGTCCTAGCTACTTAACTTGAATCATCTCCCAAGCCAAAAACTAGTAACAAAGAGCCTTAATCTTGTTCTTTTAGTAGGCTTCTTTGATGCTCCAACCAATGTTCTTCATAGCTCAGAGATTATTGACTTAGTCATCAACACCAAAACTATATAATTAAACAAAAAAAGAATTAGGGGGCCTAGATGCTATCAGAGTGCAGTTCTCCTTCCCGATGCTGACGGAATCCAGCTTTACCACCTGGGCAATCAAGGTGGAGGTAATAATAGATACTTAGGGTATCTGGGAAGCCCTAGAACCAAAGGCTAGAGTGGCCATGGATATGAAGGTGGACAAAAGGGCAAAAGCATTCTTGTTCCAGTGTATTCCTGAAGACGTCTTTCTCCAAGTCGCCAAGAAGAAGAATGCAAAGGAAGTTTGGGAAGCCCTGAAAATCCGGTTGTTGGGGGTAGATCGAGTGCAGAAGGCACATCTACAAACACTGAAAAGTGAATTTGAGCCTTTGCGCATGAAAGAAGCAAAGTCAATCAATGAGTTTGCCGGCAGATTAAGCAGCATGGCTACGAAGTTCAGCAGCTTAGGTGCTATTCTTGAAGATGCAGCCTTAGTTAAAAAAATTGCTTGATTCTGTGCCTGAATGATATTTCCAACTTGTGGCATCAATTGAGTAGTACTCAGACCTAGACAGTATGCCTTTCGAGGAAGCGATTGGATGTCTCAAGGCCTATGAAGAGAGAATTTGGCTATGGGCGATCGCGGTGGCTCGAGTGAGTCTGAAGGCCGCGTCTGGCGACCTACGATTGAAGGTCGACCACGTCAAAGGGTATGACAGAGATTCATCGAAGAATAGCCGATTTGTTGGTAGAGGCAAGCCGGATGAGCAAGGCTATGGAAGATGGCGTGGTAGAGGACGTAGCCATGGTAGAAGTGATAGAGGTTTCAAAGGAGGCCGACAAAATTCAGGCGGCAACGACACTATGGAAAGAGATAAAAGCCATGTCAAGTGCTTTAATTGTGATAAGTTTGGGCATTATGCCTCTGAATGTCGGCTACCTAAACGCAAGGAAGAGGAAGTTAATTTGTCCAAGGCCCAGGAAGATGAACCAGCACTTCTCTTGTCAGTTTGTGAGCAAAGCAATCATGAATCACTTCTACGCAATGAAGATATGATTTTGTTGAATGAAGACAAAATACTTCCTGGAACCTTTGGGACAGATCAGAAGGAGAAAGGAATGTGGTATCTAGATAATGGAGCTAGTAACCATATAACTGGCCATCGCTCTTTCTTCATTGATCTTAATTGTCGACGATCGGGATCGTCAACCGCAAGAAAAGAGGTAGGGGTCAGAGAGTTTATGAGACCCGAGCTGCGCTTTTGCTTTCGAACGAAGGAAGAAAATCGATCGCGGTGATGGTGAGCAAGGCGACAACGAGCACGAGACAAGAGTTTATCTTGGTTCGAGCCTCGTGAAGGTAATAGCTCTACTCGATGCGCCTTGCGGCGGTGATTCTTGTTATATGGGTGTCTGAGCGGTGTTTACAACTCAAGGCGAGAACGGTGATTCCTAGCTCGAGCTCTGTGTGTCTTTGTGTTGTCTTCGTTTTCTTTGGAGCTCATCGTCCTTGGTCTTTATACTCCCTCTCAAGAACGGCCGGGGAGATATCCCGGAGGGGCCTTCACGCGTTGAGGATGGCGGCAATCGCCGGACTTGTCGCAAGACTCTGTGTCATCCCACAACCCGTTCTCTGGTAACTTCGGTCAAATGCTAGATCCAAAATCCTGGCGGACCGAGGCTTCGAGCGAGATCCCCCCGAGCTTGAGGTCGGCAGAGTCGCTTCAGGTCCACAGCTCTAGGTCGAGGCTCAAGTATGCACCAGTCGTGGTCGGGCCTTCCGAGCTTGGGGGCTCCGTTGACCGCAGACGCCTGGCCGGTCAAGGAGTTCTGACCCTCGTCGGCCTAGCCCCGAGGCTCTAGGTCGGAGGAACCTCGGGCGACCTCGAGCCTTATTCTCGAGACAGAGAAAACTGCGTGAGGTCTAAACTCCTTGGTCGAGGTCGGGCGGAGACCACAAAGCAAGCCTTTTGGCCTCGACACTGGCGACCTTGGACTTTTCGATGTTGGTACGGATGTGAGCGGTTGGCGTGCACTGGCGGTGTTTCGACCGAGCCTTAATTGCGCCGAATCAAATCACGGTTGGCACGTCTTTTAAGGCGCCATGATGGGATTTGGGCGTTACGGTTCTTAAGACCAGCGCCGACCTGATCAAAAAGCTTCCGCCCTTGCCCTTTGTCTTCTAGCCTCCTCTCCGAAAGCAAGGCCCTTCCGTCGCTCCCTCGACCAGCGCTCTCTGGCGCCATGACCAAGCTTGGAAGGAGCACCACTGTCGTCGCGAGGATGAAGGAGCTCGAGGCCCCGGGATAGTGGACCCGGTGACATGGCGGTTCTTCGGGCGGTGAGACCGAACCTCGCCCGGGGATGATGAGATCGTCTGCACGAGCATTACGCTCTCCTTAACTGCGGGCGCGGAGAGCGAGTTAAGTGGCGGATGTCCTTTCTAACCGCGAAATAGAGCTCATCAATCTGGCACCGAATTTCGTCCTTATGCTCACCATCTTTTCCCAATTGTGCGAGGGATTCCTGGGAATCCTTCCCACCCCCTCGCTGTTCTTCCGCTACTACTCCCTCTTCCGCTCCGGGAAGGACCCTGTGGTCGGATGTCTGTACTTCCGACTTCGGACCGGGCTCAAATGGCTCTTCCCGAAGTGCGCCGCCCGGGACTCACTTGGCCCCTGGCCCGAGCGGTGGTTTTATCTGAAGAAAGGGGAGCTCGAGCTCGGCGTCTGAGGGACCCGTCACGGAGAAGAGACCCCGAGCCCGAAGATCTGGAGGTTGACGAGGAGGCCATTGCTGCCATACATATCTGCGCCACGCGTGGCCTCACCGGGCAGGCAATCGCCGTCGACTTCTTGCGGAGCCGGGTGTCCCCTCTGCGGAGGAGGGAGCACCCGTTCTTCGAGATCACGGGGCGCGACGACCCCACTCGTGAAGGTTCGACAGGCAAGGCCTCCGCCCTTGGAACTTCCGCTCGAAATCCATCTTCCAGCCTTTCTTGACAGCCCATGTTCTTGCAGCACCGAAGGAATCCTGGGTCTCCGACAGGATGTTCGAAATGTTCGGGAAGCTGGCGCATGGATACACCCTCGACGATCCGGTCCCGAAGAACGTACTTCACCGGAAGGCCGAGGCAAGCCATCCCGACCTTGCCCTTGATCTTGTTTTTAGCGAAGGTCCCTCTGACCCACGCAAGTTCTCAGGACCATCACACTGCGTCTGACATGCGGGAGGATGCTCCATCTGGCGGGGGCAAAGGCAAGAAGGAGGAAGAGGCCCCCTCGGCACGACAAGCCGTCGAGGAGGTGAAGAGGCCAGATGTCGAGTGGGGGAACCGCGCCACGGTGAGGACCCTATGGTCGAGCCCCGAGCCTGAGTTCATGTGCCTTGCGGTTGACGAGACCTTCCTAGTTGCAAAGAAGAGAGAAGCGGCGATCGCCGCCAGTCTTGGTACCCCGGCCTGGGGCTTGAGCGGGCCCGCCATGGCGGGCGACAGTGAGCCGGCTCGGGCCTCGAGATCCAGTCGCGAGGACGCGAAGTGAGGCGCCTCAAAGATCGTGGCAACAAGACCTTCGACGACCCCATGAGAGGCGAGGCCCAGTGACCTGTAAATTCTTGGCATCCCAGTCACGCCGCCCTTTTCGTGATCTTTTGGCTTAGTGTATGCTTTTGATCGCAGCATCGTGAGCACCGAGCTCGAAAATTGCCCGCTTTGACGATGGCTATTGTCCGTAGCGAGTCCGAGGAGGAGGATACGCTTGAGTTGGTCCTGCTGTCGCCAAGGCTTCAACGCGGACTGGCGTGGGTCGTCGAGCCTGGTTCGGTCGGTGAGTTCGACCAGCCCTTGATGATTGAGACGATGGAGAGCTCCAACCCGCAACCGGCAGCGGATTTTGACGCCGGTGAGGCTCATGATGCGCCGCCGTTGTCGACTCTTCCGCTCCACCGCGAGGGAGGTCGCCCAGTGGCTTCGTGGCTACGCGAGGCGACACTCGAGCTCCTCGACCACGGCGGCGCTCCAGCGCCGAGGTCGCGATTCCTCCGGCCACCGAAGGTGACCAGACGCGAGGCTCGCGGACTGCTTGCAGAGGCAAGGCTGGCACCGAGGCCGCAGTACCCCGGCCGTGGAGGTCGAGAATCTGTGGCGGACCGGCCGCGTCCCTCAGAGCCGAGAGCGGGTGGGGCCCCGATCGTGAAGGTGGGACCGATCTTGTCGTCGCGCCTTCCTAGTTGTTGACGGGTCGAACCGGAGGAGGTGACGACCACAAAGCCGCCCCCTAGGCAGAAACTCGAGATCCCGCCCGAAAAGCGCCACGGTGGTGGTCGGGGTCGACCTTGACACCGTCTGCCCGGTCGGCGAGGAGGAAGAGATCCCATGATCGTGTCGACGCGGCCGCGAGGAGTTTACCGATCGCTGGAAGGCCATCTCCGCAAGGTAAGGGTCCTCTCGCATTTCGTGGCGGTAGCCTGTGTTCTTATTCCTCATTTTGGGCCTCCCTACTCGTCATGAAGGTGATCGACCATGCCACCCAAGGGCTACAAGGCCTTCGTGAGCATGCCGTCAGGTGAAGGGCCTCTCGATGCAATAGAGGTGCGGAGGTTGAGAGCGACAAGCTTATCCGGACCATTGAGGTCGAGCAAGGAGAGCTCGGCGAAGGCCCAGAGATTGACGATTTGCACCGCATTTATGAGGGCACAAGAAGTAGCCCATGCGGCGGAGCTCGAGCGAGCCGGGGCCTCCGAAGCGACCATGGTTATACTGGCCGTCGAGCAAGAGCGCCTGCAGTCGGCCAAGGCGCTCAAGGTCGGCGGGCCAAAGTTGAAGCCCTGGAGAAGGTGCTGCAGGCGGGCACCTCTCCGACCGAAGCGCCCTCGACCTCGAGGCTAAGATCCTGGAACTCAAGAGAAGCTCGCGCGCCAACAAGGCGAGAGGAAGCGAGGCCAAGGTCGAGGCACTGGAGAAGGCCGCCATGGACCGGTCTTCCTCGTGGCGTCCCCAAGCTCGAGGCCAAGGTCTCGGAGCTTGAAGGAGGCTTGAGCGTGCCAAAAGGGCGGCGACGAGCGCGATGACCCAGCTCCAAGACGAACGGCGCCGAGCTTCGGATGCCTCCACGGTGGCCCTCCAGAACCAGAGTGAGCTATCGGCCCTGAGGACCAAAGTCGCAGAGCTCGAAAGAAGAGAAGCTTCGCCACAGATGGCCGACCAGTAAAAAAAAACTTTAAAACCAAGGGATGTACTAACAGAGGCGGTTAGTTTTGGTGTACAAAGAAACCTCGTCCCTGTTGTGGACCCGTAGCTTGGGGATACTTGAAGTCTTTCTTGCTTTGCTTGTTAGCCGTTCCCGTGCTTTCTAGGTCGTGCGCCGATAGGGTAGCCTTACCCAGCCCCCGTTGGGTCCGAGGTCGAGCGACGCGTGCCTCGGGCACAAGACTTAAATATGGACGAGAGGCCACGACACGCAAAGTGGAGGAACAACGCAGAAGGTAGAAGGGCACGGCGGACATCGTTAAGTAGGTTAGTGCTCGAGCGGCTCTCGCGACCATGCATATCGCTCGACGGCTAAAGCGGCGAGGTTCTCGGCTTCGAGCCGCACGAGGAAGAGCTAGATTGCGAAGAGGTTCGCTTACGCTTAGCTCATCCGTGGGGTGAACGTCAAACTCAAGGTCACTTAGACTAGGAGCAAATGCGCTATGCGCGCGAAGGTTGTGTTCGAAAAAACAAAGCGAGGAAATCGAAAAAGAAATAGCAAGAACATAAGTGGAAGCAGACATAAAAGGGCAAAATGAAAGACCAAATTTTATTGAAATGTGAGGCATAGAGTTTACACATAAAACTTCCGGTTGATCTATATTCCACGAGCTAGAGAGCTCTCGCCATCGGGCATCGCTAGCCAGTAAGCCCCCGTGCGATCTGCTGAAACAACTCTATAGGGGCCTCCCCCATGGGGATAACTTGTTGGTCTTTGGGACGAGCTCTGAATCCGCCTCGGGGCTAGGTCCCCAACAAGGAGCTTCCTAGGTCGTCGACCGAGACGCATGTCTGCGAAGAGCTTGCGCGGTAGTGCGTTGATCGTGAAAGCGAAGGCACTCGCATCTTACTTCTTCGCAAGGGTGAGGTCGAGAGACCGTTCGTGCTCAAATCGACTTGGTCGACCAAACGACCTGGCAGAGCCAGCGTGACCTCGGGAGGCGGGGCGGCCGGATCGAACACGAGCCGAAGGGTGTGGACCACTGTGGCTCGGCTTGTTGTGGTACTGAATAGACCATAGGGCGGTGGGAAGTTCGCCCACCCAGCCTTGCCCAGATCGATCGAGCTCATCTGCGACTCGTTTCTTGACGCCCTGGACGATTTGCCCGTTGGCGCGTTCCGCTGCTCCGTTGCTCTGGGGGTGAGCCACCGAAGCGAAGCAGATTTTGATGCCGAGTTCCTCGCAAAACTCCTGGAACAACTCGCTGGTAAACTGAGTACCGTTGTCAGTGATAATTTTGCATGGAACCCCGTACCTTGTGACCACGAACAAGCGGAAGAAATGAACTGCCGCCCGAGCAGTTATGGTCGAGACAGTTCACCTCTATCCACTTGGTGAAGGTGTCGACAGCGACGAACAGAAACTTCTTCCCCCCGGCTGCTTGAGGAAAAGGACCGAGGATGTCCAGCCCCCAGGTCGAGAAGGGCCACGCGAGCGGGATGGTCTGGAGCGCGTAGGCGGGTTGATGCGACTTCCGGGCGTGGAATTGGCAGGCTCGGCAGATGCGGACGATATCACGAGCATCCTGGCGCCGAGGGCCAATAGTACCCCATGCGAAGGCCTTCTCGACCATTGTCTGTCTGAAGAGTGCGCTCCACGAGGCCGAGTGAATGTCATGCAAGATGGTACTTACCCTCCTCCGTGGAGATGCACCGCGTCAGATGGAAACATTGCGTCTGTAAAGCTCTCCTCGACAAGCGTGTCTGCACTTCTGCGGCTTGATCCGCTCCTCTCGGCGGTCGGGTGGTGTCGCCCGAGCAAGGAAATCGTGGATGGCCTCGCCCAGAGGGGGTACTTCGACCATGGCGTAGCGCGACCTCTTGGTCGGAGATTGACGGGCCGTCGGCGTCTCGTGATGACGGGTGGTGACGTCGTCGTTGAGGAGCCGAGTTTGGAGAAGGCGATCCGTACCGGAGTTGTCCTTCCCGGGATGTGCTTGAGCTCCATGTTCGAACCACTTCTCCATCTTGCGTGCCTCGGCGAGGTACTTTGCCATCGAGTCCCCCGAAAGCACCGTAGTCCTTGTTGAACCGGTTGATGACAGCCGGGAGTCGCCCATCGCGACCAGACGGCAGACGCCCAAGGCCTTGCAAGCTCAGAACCGCCAAGAGGGCTTGTACTCGCCACATTGTTGGTCGCCGAGAAGCCAAAAGCAATTACGTACCTCGGCTTGTCGCCTTGGTAAGGATAAGGACCCACCCGGCGCTTGAAGGACCTCGAGCCATCGAAGAACATGACCAGGGCTTTTCCTCTTGACCAAGCTCGGGAGCGGGCTGCGATGCGTTCTGCCGACCATGAAGTCGGCGAAAGCACTTGCGACTTTATGGTCGTCGTGCCACGACTGGACGCCGAACGCCGCCATTCCATGGCCCACTTGGCGATTCGCCGCCGCCCTCCGGGTTCTCGGGATGTCCCCGAGCGGAAGTTGCTCGGGACGACCACGCGAGTGCGCTGAAAATAGTGCCGAGCTTGCGAAGCCATGAGGAGAGCATATATACCACGTACTGCGGGTAGCGCTCGCCGGGCCGTGCAAGACCTCACCGACATAATAAATGGGTCTTCATTGAGGCCCTGTTCGCCACCAGATCGGCACTAACAAAGGGGTGGCGCGAGATATAGCGAGAACTTCTCACCAGGTTGTGGCGTTGTAAGGAGGGGTGGGGACGACAGGTACGTCTTCAGGTCGTCGAAGGATCGTTGGGCCTCTGGAGTCCACTCGAAGCCCCCGTGCTTGCGCAAGGTTTGGAAGAATGGGAGCCCGCGCTCGCCGAGCCTCGAGATGAACCTGCTGAGGGCGGCCATGCGGCCAGTGAGGCTTTGCACCTGCTTGATCGAGGTCGGGGGTGCCATCTTTTCGATCGCCTCGATCTTCTCCGGGTTTGGACCAACCCCTGAGCCCCGATCATGTAGTCGAGCACCTTACCGGACGCCGCGCCGAACACGCACTTCTCGGAGTTGAGCTTGATCTTATGCCTGTTCAGGTTGGCGAAGGTCTCCTCGAGGTCGCGAACGTGGTCGCCCTCGGCGAGCTTTGACGATGATGTCGCCCACGTAGACCTCAAGGTTCCGCCCGATCTGGGGCTCGAAAGTCTTGGTCATCAGACGTTGAAAAGTGGCCCCGCATTGCGCAGGACCAAATGACATGGTCGTATAGCAATAGGTGCCAAACGGCGTGATGAAGGAAGTCTTGCTCTCGTCGTCGATCGCCAGCTTGATCTGGTGGTATCCCGAGTAAGCATCCAAGAAGCTCAGTATCTTGGCATTCGCGGTGGAGTCCACGATCCGTCGATGCGCTGGAAGCGAAATTGTCGCCGGCAAGCCGAGTTCAACCCGTATGGTCGACGACATTCTCCACTTTCCTCCTTCTTACGACGATGACCGAAGTTGGCGACCACTCGGATTAGTTAATCTCACGAATAGGCCGGCCTTCAAGAGCTTGTCAAGGTTCTCCTTGATGACCGTGGACTTTCTCCGGGAGAAGCGGCGCGACTTTTGGCGCATGTGTCGGGAGCCGGATCCCTGCGGCTTTGTGCTCAATCACCTCCTCGGGATGCGGGCATATCCGCGGGCTCCCTGCGAATATACCCTTGTTGGCGCGAAGGAAGGTGACGAGCTCGAGTTCCTATTTGGAACTCACTCATCGAAACGTGGACCTTCTGGTCGGGTCGCTCTCGTCGGCGGCACGGCCTTTGTTGCCCCGCTAGGGTTGTATCGCCGCCTTCCGCGCGGCGTTCTTCGTCGTCTCCTCGATCGTACTGGGCAAGATGCTCGCAAGGGCCAAGGCCTTGGTCTCCTGACCATGCGCGCTAGAGGTTGCCCCGCACGATGATGACATCGTTGGGGCGTGTAACTTCATGCACCGATGGCCATAATGGTTGGCGACCATGAATTTGACCAAGGCGGTCGCCCGAGGATGGCGTTATGCGGAGGTCACCCTCGACCACCTCGAAGGTGATCAACTCGGGCGAAAGTTGTCAGAGCCACCGAAGGTGACGGGCAAGACAACCTGCCCCAAGGGGGTGGTCGAACTCCCGGGGACTATCCCGAAGAATGGTATGGTGATGCTCTTGACCTTCGACCGGGGAATCTGCATCCGGTTAAGCGCTCCTGCTTGCAGCAAGTTAAGAGAGCTGCCGCCATCGACCATGATGCGACCGACCGTGGTGTTGCTGATGGTCGGGGTCATGACCAAGGCGGTCTTTAGGTCTCGAGCCATACCTGGGAGAGCATCCTCCGGGGAGAAGGTGATGGTGGCCCCGGCCCACTTGCAGGGCTGTTCGGTGGGCTTCCCAGTGGCGACCTGGTAGATGGTACGTGCGGCGGCCTTGACCTCGCGCCTGGACTGGTAGGCCGACAAGCCACCGAAGATGACATCGATCCGGCGCTCGCCTTGCTGGAACTCCAGGTCGAGGTCGTCGTGCTCCGCGCCGGCATTCACCCGGTCGGGCTGGTCGTCATCCTTCGAGAGCATGGGCATCTCACCCCGCCCATCGTAGAAGGCGTCTAGCTTATTCTGCCAAGCCCTGCAGGCTCGCAGATCGTGGTCGGCCGCCCTGTGGAAAAGACAGAACTTTGCTTCGTCATACCCCGCGCGCCCCTCGACCCCTAGCTGCCGAGCATCGGCCCGTCGGGGACTGGCACGTTGGCCCTCCTGCTGGGGCTGGTTCTTCGCCTGGTGAGGTCGAGGTCGACCTTGGTGAGGCTTAGGGTCCTCCCGAGCTTGACCTCGGACCTCGAGGACCTCGCGCTGGCCATCCGCCGAAACGACCACCCGCGGTAGACCCCCGCCGCCCCTACGATCGCGCTTCCGCTTCTTGGAGGCGGTGCCGTGGTCGGCGCTCCTGGGGTTGGACGGACCGGCCTCTGTTTGGTTTAGACCGAGCTTACCTTGGTCGTAGTCGCGTTTCCAGCGGACGGCATCGTCCGCGTCCGCGTACCGCTCCGCCATGCGGAAAAGTTTGTTGACGCTGAGCCTCGAGGTGATCTCCAGGTCTTCGGTGAGACGTCGATCACGGACCCCGAACTTGAAGGCCTTGATGACGGCCTCGTCAGAAATGCTCGGGATCAGGTTCCTTGTGCGGATGAATCGCCGCACAAAAGTCGCAAGAGATGGCTCGTTCTTCCTCGATGACACGATCCGGTCTTTCTCCTGCCGCCGCTCGTAATAACTCGAAGTTGGAGCGAGGGCGTTCGATCTGGCGCCACGACCTGAAGGAGCCGAGCCGATTAAAAAGCGAGTCTAGCGGCCCGCCCGAAACGATCGGAGGTAGTTTGCCATTACGAGCTCGTCCTCTCCACCGCCAGATAGCGGTCGAATAGATGGACAGAATTCGCCGGGGTTCTTGGTCCCGCCAAAGCGCCGATCAGCGGGCTTGAACCGGCAGCCATCGACGCGACGAAGGCCGCCGAGTCGCCATGCGTACCAGAGGTCGACAGTGCACGCCGGTCGTGGTCATCACCGACAAGATCCCTGCTGCTGCCGGACTCGGAGTCGAGGCTGCCCCGGCGGCCCGACCTCCGGCGGGACGACCATGGTGCCGAGCACGGGAATCACCTGGTTGGTAACGCAGCGGTCCCGACCTACTGGCGCCGGGCGAACGCCCCGGAGAGGTCCGCAGACCGCTTCGCTTGACTCGGAGCGCTCGGCTCAGTTCGGTCTGGTTGGCGCGGTGCCGTGGGGACGCCAGCGTCTGCGTCGAGCCTCGCCCGAGCATTGCTCGGGGCTAACTCTGCGAGAGGTGTCCGACGCGGTGATGGCGCGACGTGTTATCATTACTTCTCTGGAGCGGGTCTCGAGTGTTGACTTCGATGTCGCGGAGGTGCCACCTCGGTCGCACTCGTCGAAGTTCTTCGCCGAGGCTCGCCAAAGAGCTCGACCTCGCCCTATCGGGGTTGGCTATGACCCGGCGATAAGGCGAAGGTGCTCCCGTGAGGGGAGCTCGGTGGCCCGAAGATGTCTTGGCCTTCTCTGGGTCTCCCACGGAGAGCTGTTATGGCTTGGTTGATGGCAACATGCACCATCCGTGCGAAGTCTTCCGGTCTGCGGATCACGGTCATCCGCATCTCCTCGCCGCTTGACCGTCCGCCACCGACGCGTCTTTGCGAGCGGCGGCGGAGGGCGTGAACGAGGACACGGAGTCGAGTCCGTTCGCGAGGAAAATCCGTCGATGAAAGGCGCCATGCTCACGAGTCTTGGTGTCGTTCTCGCGAAGAGCAAAACAATCAGGCCCCACGGTGGGCGCCAGCTGTCGACGAACGGGAACGTCAACCGGCAAGAAAAAAGGTGGGGTCAAAAAGTTATGGGGACCCAGCCGCGGTTTTGCTCGAACGAAGGAAGAAAATCGATCGCGGTGATGGTCGGAGCAAGGCGACAACGAGCACGAGACAAGAGTTTATACTGATTCGAGCCCCTGTGAAGGTAATAGCTCTACTCCAGTCGCCTTGCGGCGGTGATTCTTGTTATATGGGTGTACAGAGCAGTGTTTACAACTCAAGACAGTAACGGTGATTCCTAACTTGAGCTACTGTGTGTGTTGTGTTGTCTTCGTTTTCTTTGGAGCTCATGCGTTCTTGGTCTTTATACTCCCTCTGCCCGCAACGGCCGGGAGATATCCCCGGGAGGGGGCCTTCACGCACGTTGAGGATCGGCGTAATCGCCCGGACTTGTCGCAAGACTCTGTGTCATCCCCACCACCCGTTCTCTGGTAACTTCCGGTCAAATGCTAGATCCGAAATCCCAGGGCGGACCGAGGCTTCGAACGAGATCCCGCCCGAGCTTGAGGTCGAGCAGGGTCGAGCTCGGGTCCACAGCGCTCTAGGTCGAGCGCTCCAGTATGCACCCAGGTCGTGGTCGGGGCCTTCCGAGCTTGGGGGCTCCGTTGACCGCACGCCAGCCGGTCAAGGAGTTCCCAGCCCTCATCATTAATGAAAGCATAATCGGATAAGTCCATTTTGGAGATGGGTCGACAGTTGAAATAAAGGGAAAAGGTTCGGTATTGATGGAATGCAATAATGGCGAGCACCGGTTAATTGGAGAGAGGTGTATTACATTTTGAGCCTTTGTGGCAATATCTTAAGCCTTGGCCAAATTACAGAAGCGGGGTGCAGAGTAGTTCTTGATCAAGACATGTTATGCATACAAGATCAAGACAGCAAGCTCCTCTTGAAAGTGAAGCGATCGTGTAACCGGTTATACAAAGTGATGCTGGGTGTAGCAAAGCCTGTTTGTCTCATGGCTTGTATCAACGAACCAAGGTGTACATGGTTGTGGCACGCACGGCTTGGTCACTTGAATTTCCCGGCTCTAAGAGCCATGGTTGCCAAAATATGGTACGAGGTGTGCCGAAAATTTAGCACCTGACTCAAGTCTGTGAAGGCTGCATCCTCTCAAAACACTATCGACATCCTTTTACTTCACAATTGTTGTATCGTGGGGAAGAATTGCTAGAGCTGGTACATGCTGATCTTTGCGGGCCAATTACACCACAAATGACTATAGGTATTTGCTACTTTATACTACTAGTAGATGATCACAGCCGCTATATGTGGGTATACTTCCTAAAAACGAAATATCAGGCCTTCACTGCTTTCAAACAATTCAAAATGCTCACTGAAAATGAAAGTGGGAACAAGGTGAAGATTCTTAGGACAGATATAGGTGGTGAATTCGTGTCGCAACAATTCACAGATTTTTGTGCAGATGAAGGAATTCAGCAGCAACTCACTGCACCTTATACACCTCAACACAATGGTGTTGTTGAGCGACACAATAGATCGGTGCTGTCTATTACTAGAAGCCTGCTCAAGACAATGTCTGTCCCTGGAGTTCTGTGGGCAGAAGCGGTTAGACATGCCGTTCATATTTTGAATCGTGTGTCAACCAAAGCCTTGAGGCATTAAACACCGTATGAAATCTGGAAGGGAAGGAAGCCTAATCTTGAGCATTTGAAAATATTCTGTTGCACTGCATATGCCAAAGTTCCAGTAGCTCACACTAGGAAACTTGATAGGAGCAGGAGGATGATCTATCTCGGCGTTGAGGAAGGGTGTAAGGCACACTGGCTTCTGGATCTAGAGAAGAGAAGGATCTGTGTAAGTCAAGATGTAATCTTTGATGAAAAGGAAAAATGCAGCTGGGAGTGGCTGACAGAAGAAGTGCCTTCGGTGGAATCCACTGTACAATATCAGATAGAAGATGGAGTTGATTTGCCATCTAAAGAAGTGCTGCAACCACAACAAGCTTCAAGTACAGAGACACTCAATGAGGAAAATCTGACTTCAGGAGGATCTCCTTCACAGTCGGCACCAGGAAGTGGGAGAAGTATCATCTTCATCTACTGAGTCAGAAACATCATCACCACAACAGTCTCCAGCAAGCATGACTCCTGTTTCCTCTCCTGAATCAGCGCCATTGAGGTTCAGGTCACTGGCAGAAATCTATGAGGAGACAGGGGGCATGCAGTCATACGAAGACTGTTCTTAGCAGCAGTAGAAGAACCGGTAGTCTACTCTGAAGTAGCAAGGGACAAAGAGTGGACAAGAGCAATGGAAAGTGAGTTCAACTCGATTTAAAAAATAAAACCTGGACATTGATGGAGTTACCAGAAGGAGCAAAGCCAATTGGCCTGAAATCGGTGTTTAAATTGAAAAGAATGCGGCCGGTGACGTGGTCAAGCACAAGGTGAGATTGGTCGCTAAGGGATATGTGCAGAAGAAAGGGATTGACTATGAGGAGGTTTTTGCCCCGGTTACCAGGATGGAGACGATGAGGTTACTGCTAGCCATGGCAGCACAGGAAGGTTGGCCAGTCCATCACCTTGATGTTAAATCTGCCTTCCTGAATGGAGAGATTATATTCAAGAAGAGGTTTATGTGACACAGCCAGAGGGATTCGTTGTTGCCAATGAAGAAAACAAGGTATACAAGATGTCCAAAGCACTTTACAGTTTGCGGCAAGCGCCAAGGGCGTGGAATATCAAACTTGACAGGACATTGAAGGAGCTCGGTTTCAGTAGATGTCTGCAAGAACAGGCTGTTTACAAGCGAAACACCAGAGAAGGACTATTGATCATTGGAGTATATGTAGATGATTTAATAGTCACTGGGGCTAGTGAAAAAGAAGTCCAGATCTTTAAGGAGCAAATGAAGAAACAGTTTGAAATGACTGACTTGGGACTTCTCTCCTGCTATCTTGGAATAGAAGTGCAGCAAGGCAGCACTGAGACAGCTATAAACCAATTTGGATATGCTAAGAGGATTTTGAAACAGGTTGGAATGCTAGAATGCAACCCAGTGAAATTTCTAATGGAACCAAAGTTACAACTGACTAAGGATGAAGGTGGGAGAACTGGTTGATGCAACTGCGTATAGGCGCCTGATCGGTTGTTTGAGGTATCTACTCCATACCAGACCAGATTTAAGTTTCTCGGTTGGCATGGTAAGCAGATACATGCAAGAGCCTAAACAAAGCCACATGGCAGCGGTGAAACACATTCTTCGGTATATCAAAGGGATAGTAGATTATGGCATCATGTATAGCACCACAGGAGATGGTGAACTGATCGGGTATAGTGATAGTAACCTCGCCGGAGACCTAGATGATTGGAGGAGCACAACCAATATGGTCTTCTACTACTCGGGAGGCCCAATCGCTTGGTGCTCACAAAAACAGAAGACGGTGGCGCTCTCTTCCTGTGAAGCAGAATTTATGGCAGCTACTACAACAGCCTGTCAAGCTGTATGGCTAAGAGACTTGCTTAGTAGTCTGACCAGACGAGCACCTAAGGAAGTGGTCATGCGAGTAGACAATATGTCTGCCATTGCGCTCATGAAGAACCCAGCTTTTCACGGGAGGAGTAAACATATAGATACCAAATACCATTTCATCCGGGAATGTGTGGAAAATGGGTTGGTTTCAATCGAACATGTGAGCACTGAAGAACAATGCACAGACATTCTAACCAAAGCACTTGCCAGAGTGAAGTTCATCGAAATGAGATAGTTGCTGGGCGTCGGGAAGATCATTGGTGAAAAACAAGATTAAGGGGGAGAGTGTTACTTGTAATCCTGTTTGGCGTATGAGTTTGGTAGGGAAGAGTTTAGAGTTCAGTTCAAGTTTTAGTTGCAGAGTTGCAGAGTCCTTTTAGTTCGTGTTGTTGGGTTGGCAACAATAACAAACTAGTCAGAGTCCAAATCAGTTAGAAGTTCATTTGGGTTGCGTTGTAATCACCTTATCTGTAAAGCAGTAGCGGAGCCAGAAATTTCTAAAGGAGGGGACCTAAGAATGAAGTGAACCTCTACTAATGATTGATATTCAAAGTTTAAAAGAGAGAGCTTAAGAATGAAGTGAACCACTACTAATGATTGATATTCAAAATTTAATATATAGTAAATACAATATGTAATACTTGTAACTTACCAAAAATTTCATGCGAGCTTCTTCCTCCCTGCACGGCAGCATCATGTAAAAGTTACATATATAGTGAGATATATGTGCTCTTTTCACGGGCCGCTAGGGGCCAGGCCCCACCACGCCGACGGCTCTGCCACTGCTGTAAAAGGCTATAAAAAGGAGAATAAAGCTCAGAAAAAGCTGCGACAGTTTTATGCAGCACCAAACTTGTTTCTCAGTTTTGCTCTGTAATCCTTTCCTCTATTATCGTTCTTGGTATTAGGAGGATTGCTGCTATTTTTGTGCTGCAGGGAGAAGACGTTGTCGAAGTAGTCTTCCTGAAGTTCGGAGCAACGTCAATGCTCTATTGTCGTTGGTTATCTTCAAGTCCTCTGAAGATATCCAGAGCTGCCACATCGTTGTAAAAGTGCATCATCTGAAGATCAGAGATTCTGGAAGAAAGAATACTCCTTCAAGATCATGTCCAACATATCATCTCCAATATACAGTAGAGATCATCTCCTAAACTCCTGCCACGGCACTACTCCACGGTTTAGCGTAGAGAGCAAACAAAAAGCTAGCTAGCTAGGGCTTGCATGCGAGGGAACCGCGGCCTCCATTTCGGTCAAGGAGACCGCCCATACGACCCCATGAAACGCCTCCACGTTGTCGCCCATTACTGCTCGCATCTCTCCCTCTTTGGATTCTTAAATCGAGGCTAGGCTTAAACTATTCGCCATTTGCTCCCATCCCTAAATCACTCTCTTTAATTTAATCAAACTCTCCTTGGCCCTTGTGCTTCTCCATCGCTCCCTCTCTCTCATCTCTAAATTTTGGACGTATTCTCCAGCCCAGCAATGCACATTCTCGAATGCACAAACTGCGTGTGGCATTCAACTTCTCTATATATATACCACCATTAAACCATTCTTCCATTCCTCTCCTAAGCACAACACAGGTCTACATCAATAGCTGTAGCTCACATTCCTTAGGTTGCACCCTCTCGTAGGCTCACACACCGGTCAAGGCAGACCACCATGGACATGGACATGAGCTCAACCTACCCTCACCATTGGCTCTCCTTCTCCCTCTCCAACAACTACCACCATGGCCTCCTTGAGGCCTTGTCCAACACTTCCTCCGCCCCTCCACTTGGTAAAACTAACACCAAGATAGATCATGCACGCTGATTGCACTACTGAGGCGTAGTTACTAATACATATCTCATGTGCTTCGATCTGTAGGAGAGGAGGGACCGGTGGATCAGGCGCCTAAGATGGAGGACTTCCTCGGCGGCGTCGGCGGCACCGGTGCGCCGGCGACGCCCACGGAGGGTCAGCTTGGCTGCGGCGAGCTGGGCAGCATCGCCGCTGGGTTCTTGCACCGGTATCCAACTTCCGGGACGGCGCTGGAGAACCCAGGAGCGGCGACCATCGCGATGGCGACGGACGTCGTGGAGTCCGATCAGGCGACGAGGCCCGCCGAGACGTTCGGCCAGAGGACATCCATCTACCGTGGCGTCACTAGGTATTTCAAAGCACGCATCGATCCTAAGCGCGATAACCTATATATTCTCAAGGTGCATGCATGAGTTGTAATGAGAAATTGACAACTGGTACTGATACCTGGCTAATTAAAATGGCACTGTAACTAGGTTCATGGCAATGGACTGAAGTACCCATTTTGCTCTAGTTTTTGTTAATTTCGTGTTGTTTGGGTACTTCGGGAAATGCATCAGGCACCGGTGGACGGGGAGGTACGAGGCGCACCTGTGGGACAACAGCTGCCGCCGGGAAGGCCAAAGCCGCAAAGGCCGCCAAGGTATGTGCGTGCATGTCACAGCCTTGTCCAAGAAAACCTGCTACTCATATATATATATATATATATATATATATATATATATATATATATATATACTCTGATCACTACTAACATTATTCGCTGCCCCCCACCCCTACCTGTTGGTGCACTGGTGATACTTCATCAGTCTACTTAGGTACGTCAATTGTCACATTCAGTTTTAGCTTCACTTCCATTTGGTTCATGATTGGGGAAAAATCATTTGAGACTCACTGTTAACATGGGCCGGGGAACACATGAAGGCGGTTATGATAAGGAGGAGAAGGCAGCGAGAGCCTACGACCTCGCCGCGCTGAAGTATTGGGGTCCGACCACCACGACGAACTTCCCGGTAAGCCAACCCCGGCAAGGCACTAGTATCTTCGTGCATACATGCATGCTACTCCCTCCAGCCATAAATGATTTTCGTTTTTGATCACATCAATCTCTAAAACCTGTATTTAACCATTAGTTTCTAGGAGGTGTCTAGGGAGCACTTGAGTGTTTTCTTATTAAATAGCACTTAAATTTTGAGCATTTCATGCATGACATTTTTTATATCACTTATACACTAGTTTTACACACTAGGTGTCTAGAGAGCACTTGAGCGTTTTTTTATTAAATAGCACTCAAATTTTGAGCATTCCATACATGACCTTTTTTACATCAATTATATACTAGTTTTACACAAATTAAATTATGTAAAAAATAATGTGAAAATTTGTAAAAAAAAAAGGGAACAAACCAAACTATAAGGAACACAACAAACAAAAATGTGGATCACAAAGTTAGATATTGATAGTCAAAATGAGTAAGCACAACATGGATCACAAAGCAATATCTAATAGACAAAAAAATTTGAGTGCTTATAAACAAAAAAACACTCGAGTGCTATTTAGCAATTCCCTAGTTTCTATTATAATATATATAACATATATTTTACGAAAATACTTTTTGATACAAATCTACGTATACGATTTCATACCTCTAGTTTAAATATTTAAAAAGATATTTACAGCTAAAATTTCAAAAGTTTAACTAAACCTACGCCCAAAACGACTATCTACTTATTCTGATTTCTGATTACTGATGAGGCCTGCGTATATGTGTACCTGCGCCACCGTACGTAGGTGCCCAGCTACGAGAAGGAGCTGGAGGAGATGAAGTCGATGACGCGGCAGGAGTTCATCGCGTCGCTGCGCAGGTGAATAGCAATAGCAACCCCCACGTCGCATGCTCAGGACAGGCCGGCTCACTGACGCATTCTTTTCCCACGTACACGCCTCGCCGTACGCGTGCATGCGCGCACAGTTGCATGTGCTCTGCTTTACCCTGGTTCTCACGTGTTGACCTCTCTGTGCCCCGACTCTTTTTGTCAGAACGAGCAGTGGCTTCTCACGAGGGGCCTCCATCTACAGAGGAGTAACAAGGTAGTTAAGAAATGTTTCTTACGAAATGAGCTTATCAGAAGAAAATGTAGTTGTCTGAACTTTGAAATGTGACGTTCTAGAAGCATGCAAAGCCTTTTGGCCAAATCTCTGTGACATTGGGGACTCCATATTTGATAGGCATCATCAGCATGGCCGGTGGCAGGCGAGGATCGGCAGGGTGGCCGGAAACAAGGACCTGTACTTGGGCACTTTCAGTAAGTTCTCTTGATTTTACACTGGCATTTTGCAGTCCTTTATGCAGAACCAAAGTTATCGAGATTGTTCACAAAATTTAGTCTATTCTAAGTTCCCAACTGTCTCTGCACCACAGCAACACAGGAGGAGGCAGCGGAGGCGTATGACATTGCGGCGATCAAGTTTCGTGGGCTCAACGCCGTGACCAACTTTGACATGAGCCGCTACGACGTCGAGAGCATCCTCAACAGCGACCTGCCGGTCGGGGGCGGGGCAGCCGCCCGTGCCTCCAAGTTCCCATCGGACTCACTACCACCGGGGAGCGCCGATGCAATCACAGGGATGGCGTCACCGGCCATGCCGCCATCGGAGAAGGACTACTGGTCCCTACTTGCCCTGCACTACCAGCAGCAGCAGCAGCAGCAACAGTTTCCCGCTTCTGCATTTGAGACCTACGGCTCCGGCGTGAACGTCGACTTCACAATGGGCACAAGCAGCCACAGCGGCAGCAACAACAGCAGTGGTGTCATGTGGGGCACCACTGGTGCATTGGGACAACACGACAATAGCAACAAGCAGAGCAGCAGCTATTCCAGTAACATTCCTTATGCTGCTGCTGCTATGGTTTCTGGATCAACTGGCTACGAGGGCTCCACCGGTAACAATGGGACCTGGGTTACGAGTAACACGAGCACGGCTCCTCAATTCTACAACTATATGTTTGGAATGGAGTAGGTGAGCTGATACTAGCTAATAGCTGAAAGAGAGTGATAGGCCTAGGACTAACATGGAACACTGATCAAAATTTTGGCTGCTGCATGCCATGTATGAATGCAATGCATCCTTCTGCTGTTCTTTCCCCTCCTGGCATAGTCCTGTAGCAGAGAGCTCATGTATCATCAGCATTTCTAATTCAAGTTCTTTTCTGGTTTCTTGGTTAGCTTCAGTACGTGTATTCGAAAAGTATTAATTATCCATCTCCGTCAAAACATTTAAACTTACATCAGGTGAATAACAGTAGTAGAACTTTCAAAGATAAACTTGAAGTAAAATCTTGGGGCAGATCAGCAGATGAACATGCACTGCGATATGGAACGCTGCAGTGCACCGTTACGAGTTACCTACACATAAATAAGAGGGGATAAATAAAGACAATGGATATATTATTCATTTCCAAACAAGATAAATTGCAGAAAAATATCTAGCTACCACAAAAGTAAGCAAAAATGATCCCCGCAGATGCACTGCATATAAGTGTAATTAAGCAAAAATGCATTTTGGCAAGGAATCAGGATAACTATCTTCTGCACCAGCAAGGCAGCAAGGACATCTAGTCTTATCCAACGCACATGATAACAATATTCTGAAACATCAAGGACATGTCTCATCTTATCTGATTCAGATGTATAATATAATGCCATAAATGTTAGTGAAGTTCAAAAATTTTATTTTATTATTTACTTGGTTGCACCAGCTTAGTGCCATGGTGCACTGGACTAAATGCGAACGTAGCACAACACAGGTAGTTGACAGGAGTATCTCGCAATATGGTATAGAAAAGTAACAGTCTAAACCTACATTAGAACTTGGATGAAAAATGCAATGAGCCACCATGGTGTCAGGAGTACGGCACAAAATTGTAATAGCAAATAAAAGTCCAATTCTACAGTAGAACCATCAGAATTTCATGAAAAATGTAAAGGAGCCACCAAATTTCACGTGCACTTTTCCTTCTTTTTTTGTCAAAAATGTATAAAGCGCACAACAATAGCAGATAACTGCAGAAGTTTAAGGCTGGCGAACTCATTTCCTCTGTAAATTAAGTATGACAGTAAGTATGACAGTAATCAGTACATGGAATAAAGTGAAGAGTTCCACATGGGATCAAGGACATGCACATTGCAACTATATTAAGCTGACAACACTAGCTAGCCTTCAAGATTCTTACAGAGGACATTGCACACATTTGTAGACTATCTAGCTCATGAGGGGCCTAAAACTACTGCTCAATTCACTCCTTTTGATAAGCTTGCTGGGGGTACTATTGCATGAAGACGCAACATAGGGTTTAATTACCTCTCTTTCTCTCTCTAAGCAGTTGACCAGTCAAAAAATGAGGCAGGGAGAATCCAACTGTATGTACGAATGGTTACTTGATCCTTATTTCTTCTCTGCCCCCATTGAACCAAACTATCTACCTCACATCTATCCATGAACTGTAACCACGTTGCCTCACGCATGGCTGTAGATTTTCCCTCCTGCTTTCTATACCTGTCCCCTTTCAGTCTCACAAATCCTAGCTTATCCCTCTTAATCTACTAGATACGACAGCTCTTCCATTGGACATTGGGACAACAAGACAATCCATTGACTAAGTGCCATACTTCAAACAGTGGTTTCCAGAGGTAAAGTAAAGCACAAGAAAGGGGAATTTACTAGCAATTTCATAATGTGTGAAGTGGTGAACCGAAATGGAGTACTACTATATTAAATATCCTAACATACTAGTGTGTGCATTCCAACTCGCAAGGTATCAGTGTGCGGCGTAAAACCAAAGGCTAATAAGTCTAACGGGGGAGCGCGTGTGGATCCAAACGCAAAACCGAACTTTTTGAGGGCCTCTTTGCACGCTCGGCCGACATGGAGGACCTCCCGAGCTTGGAAACTTATGAAGTTTAATAAAGGTCGTATTTCTAACAGCCACAGCTAGGCACTCGTTACATGGACCCTTGGAGAAATTTATATGTGTGATATAGTGTGGACCAAGGTGCAATATTAGGGTAGTTATTAGAATGTCCGAAAAATCAACATTATTTGATATAAATTGAATGTTCAGGTACGCATTTTTTGAATACCTTATAAACTTGGACGGTGGATGATGCGTCTTACTCTAGCCTATGATAGTACATATATAATATTGGAATAGCTAAATTGGAGGGGTATAGAAGGAAAATTGATAAAAAAAAGTCACCTTAAAATTATAGAATAACATTTATTTAGAACAAAATTTAAAAGCTAGAATGACAAATATTTGGAAGCGAATGGAGCATAGTCTAGGATGTCTTTTTTCGACATGAACAGATTCACACCACGCAGATTCTCTCGTGAGCGCTTTGGCGTTCCACGGTACATAAATTAATGCAGGTGAACCCTTTTAGCTAAGAAAAAGATGATTGGCAAAGTGGGCCATTAGTCAAATACAGCACTGTAAAAAGGTACTTCCTTTGGTCGTATGTGGGGAGCCTTTCCCTTGGTTTTAGAAAGAGTTTGTTTGGTTGCCTCTTCTGTCATGTTTCGCATTGGAAGTTATGTCGGGCAGGCATTTCATTTGGGTTGCTCTCCAGCCATCATACAAGCTGTACCCTAGAAAGCATGCTCTGATGCGTCAAACTTGAGGAGATAGGAAAACAGATGGACTGCAATGTTAATATGCCAAATATTTGTTTGGACAGAAATTCATTGTATAAAGAAAATGAAATGAAACAGAAAAATCCATTACAAATTATTATCAACTGCATATAAGTAGGAGGCCAAGCATATTCTTTGGAAACAAAATACTCTCTCCTCCCAAATTAATAAGACGTATTTTTTGAATGGTCTTGTCCATAAATATCAAGCGTATTTAATTTTTCAATGCAAAATTAGTGTGGTATTCCCTATTTATCTTAATAAGTATCCATCCTTACTTTATACGCTACTACAGAAAAAGCTATCATAGATGGTTCAAAAATATTATCACAGACAGTTTTTTTAACCATCTATAAGTATGCGTCAATGATAATACGGCGCGTCTATGAAACAACTATCACAGACGGTTCATGGTACAAACTGTCTATGATATCAGCTTATCACAGACGATTTGTATCAAGAGCCTCTTGTGCTATCAGCCTGTCGCAGACAGTTTGTACCAAGAGTCATCTATGATCCAGATATTTTTTTCCTCTCCTGGAAGAACTTTTGTAAGAAGTATTTATTGTTGAAAATTTTCTTCTCCTTAGATATTTAGGCAACGATATTTACAAGACACAACCGGTTATAGATTTTGTAATTGAATATCTGAACTTCGAGATGCATCGAGGCAACAGTTTGTCTGATCAAGATCGTCTTAAAATATGAACTTTTGTAGCACTTTCATCTTCTTTCATATTCTAATATTGATGGATTTCAAGGTAAAATCTAATTCCATCTACTATTTATCCTGAAAAGTTATCGTGCTTTGATTTATCTTTAACTTCATCTTTATCTTCGAATGAGAATACCATAGGTAGCCTTTTTTCATCCTAGTCTTGTGTAGAAACAAGATCATCAAATATGGAGTTCATCAAATTGAAAACCATCAAAATGATCATGTTCCTGTACAAGATCAGGGTGAAAATTGGCTGCCTATGGTATTTTCATTCGAGAATGAAGATGAAGTGGAAAATAAATTAGAGGATGACAACTTTCAGGACGAACTATAGAAAGAAATGGATTTTGCCTTAGAATCCATCAACTTTAAAATAAGAAAGGAGATGAAAGTGCTATAAATGTTTATATTTTAAGACGATCCTGATCAGGAAAACTTTAGCCTTGATGCATATAGAATGTTTAGATATTCAATTACAAAATCTATAACTGGTTGTGCTTTGTAAATATCATTGCGGAAATATCTAAAGAGAGAAAAATTTACAACAACAAATACTAATCATGTAAGTTCTTCCAAGAGAGGAAGAAAAATATTCCTAAGATAACATTTTGGTTCCAACAAGCAAGACACTATGCAATAATTAGATTAATTAAATATGAGCAAATATTAAGTATAATTTTAGGTGACAATACATTGAGAAGACATGACACCACAAATATCAACAAGCAAACATTGAGAAATAATATTATTTGATAAATCAAGACAAGGAGACATTAGGACTTTTCCATGCTTGCCATTTTATGTGCCATAGCTTTCTCAACAGAGGCTTTTCAGTTCTTCCTAAAGTTCCACAGCTTCGGCACAGTGTATTTTTTTACACTAATAACTGATTGACTTTCAGTTATATCTCTTAATCCTTATAACACGATCATTTTATTGGAAAAATAGGCTATCTTAGTATATTATCAGTAACCACATCGAATTAAAAACTAGAGATCTTTATATTATCTCTATAAGCTTTGGTTTGGCTTATTCAAGCTCCGTATTCGCCCTGCACTTCTTAATGATGAGTAATTTGTTAAGAGATTCAATATCTTACGATCTATTATCTATGTCTTTCAATTTTTGTTTTATCTCATAAATCTTTTTTGTTAACTCAGACTTTCCCTTCAATTGTTCTATCTCCACCTTAAGTTTTTGTTTAGCATCTAACAGCTTTTCCATATCGCCTTTCTTGTTTATAGACTCTATTTTATATATGTGTGCAATTTACAGTCACAGAGACATAAATAAATATATGATGAATCACGATAGAAGTTAAACATCTAGATTTTTTTGGAATATAATACGCACAATTCAAAACTTGCAAAAATGACATAATTGAAAGGATAAAACAATTCATAATTATTATATCGACTTAACATCGAATCATGTCTACTTAACATATTAATAAATAATTGTATGATAGAGTACTCTCAGGTGTCGGGCTACTGAAGGTTAGACCTTTAGCCTACTCTCCATAAGGTATGGCTGTAGAGACTAATCTCTTACCTTCACTACACCAAGGTCATATAATCAAAATTGAACTAGACAATTAACTAAGTAAATAAGATTTTAAACTCTTATCTTCCTAAATTATACACCATAGAGTATTTAAAATCAATTTCACTATTTAAATAATCAAAATCAGATTATGAACAGTGCGGCCAAGTAAGTATATCAACAATTTACTAAACAGAGACTATGAATAGAACAAGCTAAGCAATCATAATCAATATAAATGGGTTCTTGCCAGGAAAAATGTAGGTCATGCTTGCGACCACAATGGCGGAGGGCAGTCGGTGGGTAGGGGTGGTGCGGTGGGCGAATGTGATGACAGAGGCGTTGATGGTCGGATCTGGTGCTCCACCGCTGTGCTGACACCTTCCTTTCATCAGGATAGGGCGCGCCACTAGAGCCGGGGAGGCTGAGGGGCGACACAGGTGAGGAGAGGCAAAGCTAGGGCGACGCAAGGGAGGCAAAGGGGTGACGCAAGAACCAGGGAGGCGGAGGGGCAATGCTGGCGTCGAACAAGCAGATGGATGGTGCAGGTGAGGAGAGGCAATGGGGTGAGCCACGAGGGTAGGGAGAAGGTGCTAGGGTTTGGAGAAAGCACATCGAACAGGCGGAGGGGCGGGGCGAGACGCGAGGGTGGAGAGGAGTAAACTCCTTTTATAGTTAAGACTTTCATATCATAGATGTTCCAAAACCATCTATTTATGGCACAAACTGTTTGTGATACTTCACAGGCTATTTATGGCATGAATCGTCTGTGATATCACCTTATCACAGACGATTCTTACCATGTCATGTAACTTTGATGATAGTGCTAGCAAAACTGTCTGTGATTAGCTTTAATACAGATAGTTTTAAAAACCATCTGTGATAAGGTGCCTATTATAGGTCTTTCTGTAGTAGTGATATCTTCTACATTCATGCATTAAATATAGTGATTAGTAATAGTAAATAGAGGTAATTTAGTCATTTTTAATACTCCCTCCGGTCATAAATAGTTGTCATTTTGGACATCAACACGGTCTCTAAAACACAGATTTGACCACTAATTTTTATTATAATATATTTATAAAACCTAATGAAACTATAATATTATGAAAGTACATTTCGAGACAAATCTATACATATGATTTTCATGTATCCAATTTATATATTTAAAAAGATATTGACAATCAAAGTTTGAAAATTTTGACTGCACCCATGGTTTCAAATATCGATAAAAATCGCTCAAAAATCATAATTTTCGACTATATTGAGCCAGCTTGATAAACTATACAGGTCAATAATCCGGTCCAATTCAAAAAAAAATCAAGAAATCTAATGCGACATAAACAGTTAAAAATTGGTGAAAATTAACAAAATCGCTCGAAAATTGATTTTTGAATTGTTTCGCTTAGTTTGCCCGTTTTTTGAAGAAAACTGGTGGAAAATCGGTGAAAATTGCTCGAAAATCGGCCAATTTTTTAATTTTTTAAAAATACCGTCGAGTTCAAATTGTGATCGGAGGGAGTATTTTCTTGGTCTATACCTTATAAACTTTGATGGAGGCAGTACTCTCTTATGAGTAGGAACAGGCAGAGAACCCAATATCAATGCACTTCCAAACCACTGACACCTTGTAACCTTTCCACAGTGGGACCAGGAAGTGTGCGAAAGATACACAATTTCTAAATGGGCCTTCATCATGGACCAGCGCGTGCCTCATGAAGACAAATCATTATATAGTAGATTAAGCAGCTAATAATCTACTCAGTCGGATTCGCTAGAAGAATCCCAGACAAAGCGTGCTGCTACTTGATTTTTGTTAATTAACCGTACGGTGTGCCATAAACCTATTAAAATAGAAAACGATCACTATGCAACCTAAAATCAGTAGCTTAAAGATATTACTGTTGCAACTGCGTTTATCACAGACTAACAGAAGGTTCCAAGTAAGGTAATAATATCGTGGACCTGGAGTCGGTAGGAGAAAAAATTTGAATGTACAAAGCTGTAGCCATTCTTCTGCCAAGGGAAACCAAAGCCACTCCTATATAATAACTGTTTCGCTATTCGCAAATAAATTAGAACCCTTATGGCAACAACAATATGGCACTAAATGTGTGGCAAGTAAGCAGAAACATTCTTTGACAAACGAGTTATGTTGAGCACCAAAAAAACCTAAATTGTCCTTGACAATACGGATAAAATCTAAAGTAAGAGGGGCTTTTTGAACTGAAGGTCTTCCTGTCTGCATACAGTAGGAACCGGCCATATGCAACCTACTTCACTTGCAGACATAGATGGATCAATCACCAATCCTATAGAAACGCAGGACAGTCATTTCCAGTTTCTGATTGAAACAACTAAAACCCAATATGGTGGACAAAGCACACTACATAGGAGAAAGGAGACCTACCCTGCTATGTAATATGTGAATCTTTAAGCCTGAATACATGCAAATTGGTTTTGATATCAGCCTGTCTGCTGGCTGTCTCAATGATTTGAGCATACACTGTGAATAAGAGGATTCGACGGTACAACTTAGTGCTCTTTTTCAGCTAATCTTTAAGTCGTGCTTGACCTTGTAGTGTTTGCCAAACTTTTCGTGACAAAGCATAGTATACCATAGTTTTTGTGGTCAAGAGTTTCTTAGCCACAAGAGTAGCAAAACTTGGTTTGGATATATGTCTGTCATGTGGGACATAGGACAAAAAAAAGTATAGCATGTTGCAACTTGCAAGTGCGCCGATGAACCAGACACTAACATATAGAAGTCAAACTCAGGTAACTCAGGTGTGGCAAGTTATAGCTATGAACCAACTTTGGAAATGCTCATGTACATACAGTAAAGCTTTTAATACCATGGGGATGATCTAACAAAAAAAAAGCAGCAAAAATAGCATGCTGAGATTTTTTTTTGTTCAGTTTCTTTTGTTAATTTCATCTCAAAGAAAGGATAAAATAAATTTGAAGCCTCAGAAACATTAGCATTGATCCAAAACATCACGTGTCGTTAATTCATTACCAATTGAAGTTTCAAGAGAAACGGATGTTAACAAACACTCAGAACAGCGCTGACTCGAGAGCCGGCCTTGAGCGGTTGGCTGGAGCGCAGGAGGCGCAAGCAGCCGGCCAGGGTTTGAGAGCCACTTGACCCGGATTCTCAGGAAGCTGTGTGAAAACGCGTCGAGTGTGAGTGAGGTCTACGTACGTTTGTAACTCAACGTTATTTCTTCTTCTTTAATGCTGTTGGCTTTTTTTTTTAAAAAAAATAAAGAACAGCGCTGACTCACCAAAAGTCCTAGGGGTCATGGAAATGTGAACGGTGCCTTTAATAACTTGAAATAAGATACTCCCTCCGGTCATAAATAGTGATCATTTTGGACAGTGTGCAATCAAAATTTTAAAACTTTGACTATCAATATATTTTTAAGTATTTAAATTGGAGGCATAAAAATCATATATATAGATTTTTCTTGAAAAATATTTTCATGATATTGCAATATTATTGGATTTTATAAATATATTATAATAGGAATTAGTGGTCAAAGCTGTGTTTTGTAGACCATATCGATGTTCAAAACGACAACTATTTATGATCAGAGGAGAAGAAGAACTAGCAAGATATATAAATCTTGCACTAATGTGCCAACATAAAAAAAATGAATATATAAAAGTCATCTCTTTATTTTTTTAATGCTCACCTTTTTACATTTTGTAAAGTCATGGAACTTTCCTTATTTTAAGCTACCAATAAGCGTGAATGTTTGCTTTGAAGCGAATAATCAGATGTGGACTTTTGGTTAAGCATAAAACGTAACCTACAGGGAGTAAATATTAATATACATCTGAAGAAGCAGAGGGTACAGGAATTTATGTAGGGGGTGTATTTTGAAGAAGCTTTGACCTGTTTGACCCTTTGCACACTTTTTATTTCACTTTTGGTCTCTTTCGGAATAAAATTACAAACCTAGCCCCCTTTTTGACCGTGGAAACACCAGTTGATGATAGCGTCACTTACCGCACTCCCCTATTATAGCATGTTGCTAGCAACGCAGCTCCCTTTCCTACCAAGCTCAGGTACCGCAATAGGTACCTTCCGAGCTCGGAACATGACACCCCATCCTGTCGTGCTGCCCTAGCTTGGCACCAAGCTCCTGCCATGGTTGCCCAAGCTATCACGGGCCTAGCCACCTACCACGGTTTACGGGCGCGACAGGTAACATGTGTCATCTGTTGCTGTTTCTGTAGTCAGGGAGGGGGTATTTTTGTAAATTTATTCATACGGGGCCATATTTGTAAAAAAAAATGTCAGGGAGCTAAAAAAAGCTAAGGATTCCATTTTGAGAAGTTATCTAGATTAGGTAAAGGAAAACATTGCTTTTCAATGTATTTTAACAGTTACTATCTAATTCAAGTATGCACTTAATACATGCATATTTGAAAAATACAATAGACCCATTAACTAAATCAACCATGAACAAGAACCAAATGTAAGGAAAAGATTGGCAAATGAAACAGCTGAGACATTTCACATGAAGCCACTACTTCAACAATTATAAGACTTATCTACTCTGTTATTCTTACATGAAGTAATTCCTCACTACCCCAAGGTTAATTCTACCAAGCCCTTCTGATTAACATATAACATCATTTTTCTGGTTAACCAGGCATGATAGCAAACACAGAAACACTACAGAAGTTACACCACGCAAACAGTTTGAAAGTGAAGGACCACAAAATTAAAAGACTACAGAAGTTACATCATTTTCTGCTGCTACTGTGATTCCTAGGAAAGTGAAGGACCACAAAAAATTAAACAGTTGGTGAAAAAAAGGTGGCCAAATGCTCGCATAAGTGTCTAGTGGAAAGGCATACCTTCCATCAACTGAAGGCCATAGGTTAATCTTTTTCCCTATATCCATGCCAGAAGCTTTTGATCCCCTCCGATTTCTAAAAACCCTGGACTTATCAAAGACATGATAAAGAACACAGGACATCCATTTGGTGCCCTCAACCCAGGGAAATCATCAAACTCGTCAAAGTTGTCGTTTCCATGGTCGATGACATAATCCTCGAGGAACACATCGGTTGTGATTTTAGGGATAGCTCATAGAACATCTTGAATCTCTCAGAACTTCTGCAAAATATCCCAATTGCTGTTGAGCAGGGTCTATCTTTGATGACTGTAAATGAGGATGCACCTGCTTGGCATTGTTCCTGAAACTCTTGAATATTTACTGCAGCATCTTCCTCTTCATAGCAACTTATTTTCGTATCCAATTTGCTTATCGATTAATATCCATCCAACTACCTTTCCGCTGAAAAATGGACATATGGGTTGGTCAGAACTAATGAAAGTAATAATTTCTACATTCTTAAGAGATGCAACAGGTAGCTTTGGAATTACATCAACTGCTGCAGCCTGCAGATACCCTTTACGCCATTTTAAAACAGCTGGATCATTTCAAATGGTTCATGTCAATATCAAACTTGAAAGGTCTGCATCCTTCTCAAATGAAGAGCACAAAAAGAAGAGCGCTGCCATGGGGAGGTTCCAAATCTTCCAAGCTGCTACTCAGCTGTGTCCTGTATGTCTTGAAAGTCTTAAGAGGGTCGTGGTCAGATGCTCTCTTAGTCTTATCATCTTATGGCATGTGGCACAAGCCATAACGAAGGTAATAGGCATAACAGCTAGGCATATCTGATCTGAGAGCTAAATCTTCCAAATCAGTTTTTCCCCCTTAATCTCTCCCCCTGATGATAACCCTTTAGCTCCTCCTCCCAGTTGTATTTTCTTCCTTCTTCATGGTGCAGTCTCCTGCACCTTGTATGCTCACCTTCTACCCCTAATATGATCACAGCGCCAGCTGCTTAAAAAAAATTCAGGACAACATATGATATATATGATTAAGGTTACCATTTACATATTGTAACAAGTTGCAACATAAACTTTATAAGTGAAATCAAGATTTTCCCAAGAGTATATCTGATTAAAAAATATTTTGAAGGTGATTCTGATATAAGCCAAACCAACACGTAGTAGGTAAAGCATGAGAAACAACAAGAATCGATAAATAACAATGGGCAACATATTTTTTTTACAGAAAAGTATTATAATTTCTTAATAATTGTGCAATCATGTTTACCCCGTATATTTGCGATTCCTAATCCCCATGATGTACTACTAGTTTATTGTGTACATACTGCATATAAAGGACGTTAATGACAGAATTTTGCATCTAGTACTCTAGTTTGAAAGACGCATGGATTATATGAAGCAAAGTAACTTTGAAACTGAAAATAACCTTTTGTGCTATTTTTCCCACACTGAGCTGGATTAACCAAATCATAGTATCGTACAGAAAACAGACACATGAAAATGGCAAATACACGGTAGGGAAGTGCAAGCGGTAGAGCACCGGAAAATACTTAGTATATATTTGCCATCACATGTAATTCTAACCTATACCCTGCTCCAATTCGAAAGCCAGATTAAAATTCATGCAATTTGCCCAACCAGAGCAGCCATCATCCGGATTTGTTAAAGAGAGATGCTTCTATACATTACCTCTCGATACAAGTTACACAAATATTAATTAGCTATTTCCAGCCGAGTCCACCAAACCGATTCCAGCTGGAACGAAATTTAAAGCACCGTAGGCCGTTTCTGCTTCAGACTGGCACAAAAACATAGGCTCTCATGATCAACAGAACTGAGGAGCTAGCGTATACAACTGCCGCATAAACCCTAAACCACATCGCAATCGCACCCCATGGATATTTACCGCCGCCGCGCCACCCCCCGATCATCGCAGCAGAATACGCGAAAAAGGCGATCAGAGTATAGCGAACAAAACCAGTGCATCCCCCCGCTATTTCTGCTGGGTTGAGCCGATTAGATCGGAGTTTACCGTGATAAAGGGTTGCGGGGCGAGGGATTCGTGCGAACCTTGTCGAAATAGGGGACAACTAGTAAATTTTTCGCGGCGTAACACGCCACGCGTATAGTTTTTCGTAGAAAAAAATTCTTTTTTTATTTGGCAGCGTTTTATTTTTTAAATCGTCGAAATAATGAGCGAAATGGCTAAAAGAACACAAATTTTTTCGCGGCGTAACACGCCACGTGTGTCGTTTTTTCGTAAAAAAATTTTTTCGGCGGCGTTTTATTTCTTAAATCGGCGAAATAATGAGAGAAACGGGAAAAAATAGAGATATAGAGTTGTAGAAATATCTCTTTTGACGAATTATTTGGAAAATATTGGAGATCGAGCTGTAAAACCGCGGTGGGGAAAAAGTCTAGAGGAAAAAGGGTGAAAAATTATTAGAGACGACAACCTTCTTTTGTCGAGTCTAACACTCTACGCGTTCACCGAGTAATAATATATGTTTTAAAAAATATCAGAGATCGAGATGGAAAATCGAGATAGGAAAAAAGTCTAAAGATAGAGATGCACACATATTTCTGGTGACGAAAACATTTTTTTCCCGGAAAAAACGGAGAAAGGACCTAGACGTAAGAAACAAGGACCTGATTGTTACGTTTTTGGACTTGTCCGCTATCCTGAAAAATTAGAAAAGGATTTGTTCGCGATTTGAATTTAACGGGAGTTTATTTCCGTAAAATGGCGCACGAGGGATCTAAACGCGATTTTGGGGAAAAATATCTTCCCCTCACAAAAAATCGCAAAGGACCTATTCGTAATTTATAAAAGGACCAAAACGCAAAAAAAAATTGAGCCGAGCCGGCCGGCCAGCTCGGCTCAAATCGTTGTGCTGGCCGGAACTTTGCAGGATTTAGGAGGGGTATTATTCGCGCGCGGTGACTGTAGGTGTAGGGATGGTGAAAGTGACCTGCTTCGTTCGTTCGTAAGCCAGGTCAGAACGCGTACTCGAGAGAGATAATTTGTGGCACACTCCCTGTTGGCGCAATCGAATCGTGGAGACGTTTTATCTCTACTACTTCTAATTTTGAGTTGGTGGTGATGCGTCCGTTCTCCACCACCAACCCACCTCTTAATCTTAAAAAAAAACGAACCGGCCGCAAAAAAAAAACCGAACAGGCCGCAAAAAAAACTGATCTGATCTTTTTTTTTTTAGCTTCGTTCCTCACGATACGCGTCCGCACCATTCGAGTCGCCTCCCCCCCACCCCCCACCCGACTCCTCTCGAACCCTAAGCCGTGCATGGCGATGGCGGCGGGTGGCGACGGCCACCTCCTCCAGGTTCATCGGTCTCGTCCACGGCACGGCGTGGCGAGCGCATCGACGACCTCTTCCTAGGCGTTGGTGGCATCGGGCCCGCCGTCCGCATCATCTTCTTCGGCCCCCACGGCATCAGCAACTTCGCTCCAGCGCACGCCTTATCATCTCCCCCGGCGTGGCTACCTCCCCACCGCCGCGCGAGACCTCGGCCTACCTCGGCCACTTGGTCGGGGTGTACCACTGTGACATTTCACGGCATTCTCCTCCACCTCGTCCTCCTCCGCCTCCGCCGCGAGAACCCACTCACCATGACGAGCTCCTCCTCCCCTTCTCGGAAGGTACCAATCCCTAGATCTAATCCCCTCTTCTCTGACCCTAATCCCCTCTCAATCTCCCCCGTCCCCATCCGATCTAGCCCCGTTGGATTCGTCGCCCGTAGAGCAGTTGAACGGTGGTTCTCGCGCCTAATTTGGCTAAACTAGACATGGTGTTTCTTGCCATTCGTGTGTGCAACTCGATCGTGGTTTATTTTGTTACTGAAGAAACTCGGGGTTCAGTTCTGAATGAACCATAATATGTGGGAATGACCCTCACATATTCCCGAGTACTAGACTACATCAGCTTCAACTCTCAATCATGACCCAGATTATAAGAATGCGAATGAAATCTATAAATCAACTTGTACAATCTGCATACACGTAGAGTAGTACTGGATATACTCGATATTACAAACCTAAAAACTCTTAATCAATCCACTCCTGCGTCTTTGTTTAAAGCTACGATCGACAGGTGGGAATAGAATTCTGGAGGCCATGAAGAATGAACATGTCCAAAGATACGGTGTTTCTTTTTTCTTTTCATCTATGTTTTCGCTTCTTGGGTATGTTCTGTGCTGTTTTGGCGTAGTGTAGCAATGAATTTATTGTTTTCCTCGTACATTGCTATCATAGTGAACTCCTGCTGCTACTCCAGTCAGTGCCCTAGCATTTGGTTTTGGAGGCCTGTTGCAAGGTCTGGGGGCCACAGGGACTGCTAACAGTGGAGGATTGGGTTTATTTGGCTCTGGCCTTCCAGAATTAGACCAGGTGCAACAACAGTTAACTGAGAATCCCAACTTACTGAGGGAAATAATGAACATGCCACTCATGCAGACAATGTTCAAAAAAGCGCTAGACGGTAGGCGGGCAGAGGGCCACTGCCTAGCGCCTAGCCCGCCTAGGCGGCGCCTAGGCGCGTCTAGGAGAAAATCGCAAAATGGCAGGTGGCAGCGAAACAAAAGAGTAAAAGACACACATAAAAAATAGAATACAGTCAAAAAACATAGTCCCATACATCTCAAAATCATCCACTTAGTATTTTTTTCTCTTGCATTCAGTCCAACTCGGTTGTTGTATTACTCAAATTGGCTACAGTTCATCAGTTCGGCACTTGCCTCTTAGTATCACGAGTGCTCGACAGACCACAGACGACAGCGAACTAAATGGAAAAAGCCAAGCGCTAGACCTGATGAACTGAAGGGGCAAAGGGTTGAAGGGCGAAGGCTCGCCGCTCGAGCGTCGGCGCGGGAGGAAGAACTTGGGGGCTGGTGGCACGAAGGCGGGAATGACCTCGGGCGCTGGCGACGGGGACAACCTCAGGCGCTGGCGTCGGGGAGGATCTCGGGCTCTAGCGGTGCAGAAGGCGAGGAAGAAGCTCTTGGAAGACGAGATCCAGGAGGCAGGGAGGAGCTCAAGCACCGATGGCAGGGAAAATGATCTCCAGTGGCGGCGGGAAGGAGTTCGCACCCGACGGCGGAGAAGGATTGACGCTCGCACCAGATCAGCCCGGTAACCCTAGCCTTCCTCTCTCCCCCACCCATTTTCCCCTCTTACCCCACCCGTTTCACTGAGCTCCGCTTTTTCTCCATCTTCCTCCGTTTTTTAGCTGCCGACTTCGGCCTACTCCTGCCTGCATGCCTGTCTAGCTTCGCCAACCTCCGCCTAGGGCACGATTTCATGCCTAGGCGAGGCGGTGGCCGGCCGCTGAGCGTTTAGGCGCTGCCTAGGCGGCGCCTTTTAGCGCTTATTTGAACACTGCATGCAGAATATAATGAATAGCCTTGATCTAATACGCAATATAACTATGAACAATCCTCAAATGCGTGAGATCATTGATCGTAATCCAGATCTTGCCCATATCCTCAATGATCCGAGCATTCTCCGCCCGGTATTGAAGCGGCTAGGAATCTCGAACTTATGAGGAGATGATGCGAGAACGAGACGAGCAATGAGCAACATTGAATCTTCTCCGAAGGGTTCAATATGCTCTCGCCGCATGTATGAAATCTGTTCAAGAGCCATTTCAATGCAACAAAAATGGCTAGGAGGGTGATAGAAATCCGAACCCATTTGCGGCTCTTCTAGGAAATCAGGGTCTAACCACACCAGAGATCCACTACCAATGCAGCAACTCTTGCTTGTGGTCTCTGCCCGAATACTAATCCACTTCCAAATCCTGGAGCACAAATGGTAGGTTTTGAGCATTCCATGTTTTTGTTGTTTTATTTGCATGTATTATTGTCTGTTTTGTTATGTAAAACTTAAATCAACTCTTGGTCTGCACAAGGAGCTGGAAGGCCTTCTCCTGCTAGCAATGCAAGAAGTCCCACAACCGGTGGCACAGGAGGGTTGGGTTCTGCAGATTTGGGAAGTATCTTTGGGTGGTGGCTCGATGCTTCCTCCTTGAGTCGAGTTTTGCAAAATCCTACTATGATGCAAATGATGCGTAACATTATGTCTAATCCTCGGTCCGTGAATCGTCTGTTGCTTCAATTATCTATGTTGTGGAATTGTTGAATAAGAGTGTTTCTTGACCTGCCTGATACATATTATTTTGATCCCTTCATGATGTTGTGTCGTGCGCAGTTGCTTAATGTCAACCCAAATGTATGTAATCTGATGGAGTCGAATACTCAATTTAGAGAAATGTTTCAGAACCCGAAATTTCTTCGCCAGTTGACGTCTCCTTAAACATTGCAGGTGAAATCGGGTTATACTGTTGTAGTTATATGCAGATCATGTAATTATATGAAAGACTAATTTTTTCTTTTTTTATGCAGCATCTAATTTCATTTCAGCAGTCTTTGATGTCTCAACTTGGTCAACAACAAGCTGGGCAGTGAGTATCTCCAATTCAACCTACCTCCTTAACTCATGATGTTGTTCAATACCTTTTCTCTAAGATAGAAATTTGCTTGTTAAGCCTAATATTAAGAGATTACGGTTTGTCATTATTGCTGATAATTATGTTTAAGTATTGCTCTAAGCACTGTTTGTTGAATCCGCTTCTTGTTTTATTCAGGGAGCGAACCCAAGTGAGCACAGTGCGAGGTAATTTTGTCTACCAATTCACTATCTCGAACGATTTTTCCTGGCATTCTCATATGAATTCATATGTCGACCGCAAGTCATTTATATTAGGTTTTATTGATGGTTGTTTCTTTACATGCTGTTGATAAAATCACTTTCAAGCATTGTGAAATAAGTTTTTTTTACATAAAAATTAGAACATTGTAGAATGAGAATAGTAATAATTAAATGCTTAGTTACTCATACCATGCATACATTAGTACTAAAGGCTTTTGCTTTTTATATATGTAACTTGGTCATGTAAGCTGAATCATGAACAATGGAATGAATGCCCTCTGGACCAATATACCCTTCTGGGAAACAATTGTTGATTTGTTGACCATGTATGCACTGGTTTACTTTGTTACCTAATATATTGAGGTGGCTGATCAAACTCCAATGGGATTCTGAGTTGCTTCATGGGAAGTCAACATGAAATTTATCGTATGCTTCATTTGTTGGTTGTAGGTTTTGGACGTGGGCTGTGGGATATGTGGGCCATTAAGAGAAATTGCTAGATTTAGGTTTGATTACTGGGCCACAGCCCTTCATCCTTCATGCTTGTGACACGTTGAGTTCAAAAAGTTTCGTATGCATGACTAATGTATCAGAATTTATCAATCTTTATCACTTAAAATGGTAAACTGTAGTGATTTGATTTTGGAGAAATGGTCGCATGAATGCTTCAAAGCTTCATCTACTATGACCTTTTCAAGTTCACCTATCATGTAACTTTTTGTCTTGGAAGTAACATGTGACTTTTCTTTGGGAAAGAGAGAAACCTAACTTGCAGTTTACTTGAAACACTATCTTCATTTTTTTAATATATCAACGTCGATCCATTCCCTGCTAAAACACTGTAGCAAATCATACAAATATTAAAACAGGAAGATGCACAACAAAATGTTTTTGTTAGTAAGATAAAGGATTGTTGATTCTGTCATCTTTCATTATGAATATATTACTTGGAGCTAGAAATAGCTGATCGGCAATGGTTTCTTTGTAGCTCCACCTCGCCATTGGATTAAACAACAATGAATACCAGATATCAAGGGAAAGGTTATTTGACATCACACTCCCGGATCTGATTTGGTTGTTGATTTTGATTCGAAACGGAGTTAAATATGTGGCTTTTAATGACGACCGGTTTGATGGTTTCATTAATATGAGATTTTAATATTCAGGAGCTCAATTGGTTGGCGAGGAGTTGGTGGAACTTGCAATTTTGTCAAGGTATGTTGGCTCACCTATTATAGTTGATTTCCTTTTGGTTTAGTTCATATGTTTGCTTTCTTGTTCTTCTTCTCTCCTTTTTGTAGGCATACATGTGTTTGCAATTGTTGTCTTGCATAAAAATGTTGTCGATCCTCTTTTAGTAAAGCAACCTATCATGGATAAATGTTGTTACACAAACAAGTCTCTGCAATTGCTTGGCTGTATAAAAATATTATAATATAATATTAATACTTGTACTATAGGCAGACTTCATGAACATGCCGTTCTCTGATAACACTTTTGTTGCTGTTTATGCCAACGAAGCAACATGCCATGCACCTGAGCCGGTATGACTTCAAATTGTCACTTTATGTACAAAGATTTATCTTCACTTTTATACCTTCTAGCAATGCAAAACTGAATTAATTATTTCGTTGCAAAGGTTGGCTGCTTTAAGATCTACCGTGTATTGAAGCCTGAGCAGTGTTTTGCTGTATATGAGTGGTGCATTATTGATCACTATGATCCAAACTACGCAACACACAAGAGGATTAAGAATGAAGTCGAGCTCGGCAATGGCCTGCCAAATATCAGAAGAACTCAGCAATGTCTTCAAGCTGTTAAAGATGCTGGCTTTGAAGTATAGATTTTATTTGGAGCTATTGCGGAGACATGTATTCAACTTCTGTTTTCATATGAAAGCAACAAATTTCAAAAAAGTGAGCATACCACTTAGACTCCTCCCTGTAGTTTTGTAATACATTCTAGATGATTTAGTAATACATCAGAGACACATGCCCTATGTCCTAGATGATTTAGTAATGTCCATGCATCAATTGAAATGGACATTTTAGTATCAAGTGGTTGTATTAGATGTGTACCAGTACACCACCTTCTTGTATTTGTATAGTGGACAACTGAACATATCTAGCATTTCTACCAAAGAGCACCAATTTGCAAGAATGCAAGGGATGAGTCTCACTTGGTGGAAAGGTCTATTTTTTCCCACAGTAAGTCAGTAATGCATAATTTATTCTGTTAAATTGGTTAAAGTGGCATTTCTTCAGAAGTTGTGTTTTGCAAATTTATTCTTTTTTTATGTTCTTCAGTTCTATTTACATTATATTCTTACATGTTTCTTGTAAAAAAGTTTGTTTGTACTCTGTAGTGATATGTCTGGTCTGTTAGCATCCTATGCTTGCGCCTTGCATAGACCTCTGTTGCTGCAATTAATTCTAAATATGTTCTAATATGATGATAAGCAAACATATACTACATACAATATTTTTGGTTTTAATTTATGTCGGAGGGGATCATAAAAAACTTTTGTAATCAGAAGAGATTGATTTTGATCTTGTAGCATAATTTTCTTTTATTGCTTGACTTTTATGTTTCGTTATCAATTTTATTTTTCGTAGCAACGCACGGGCATTGAACTAGTACATATAAATAAAACGGTTATCTACGGCACTTAACTAATTGGCGAGCATATATATTTATAAAGACAGCTAAAGCTGTAATTAGATTAGGAGGAAAAGGTATAGAGTTTTAAAAGTTTACAATGTGCAGGAGACTGCACCCGAGATGAGAGCGAAGGAGAAAATAAAAGGAAAAAGCGACTTGATTCATCGAAGTTGCCGTTGTAACAAATTTTTAAGCAGCGTTGCTCGCGAAAGTCCAGTTGGCTGCCTCATCTTTGACTGATTGCAGGATTTGTTTGTGGGTTATCCAATTTCTTAGGAAAATTCTGTTATTACGCTCTTTCTACTGTTGCCAGCATGTTAGGATAATCAAGATTTTTACATCTTTTCGAAGACTCGGTTAACAGTCTACCAGGTGGAGATTTCATTGCTCGAGCTACACAGACGGCTCCCATTGGCTCGGTTGAAGCAACGGTAGGTGAACCCAACGCGCAATGGATGACCATAGTCATCAAACTTGGGAGCAATCAACAAAAAGGTGGAAAACCGTTTCTAGGTTCCGATTGCATATTTGTCAAAACTATAGGTTAGGCCTATCCCCTGAGCTGCAAACGCTATGCTGTCCATAGTCGATTTTGCTGTGCAAGCCAAATGAAGATCTTACATCGCAATGGTGCCCATGTTGACCAGATTGTAGTCGTGAAGGATTTTTGGGTACATCCACTGAACTGCATGAGGTACGCTGAGCTGACCGAGTAGACACCATTATAGGTCTGCGTCCATATAATGGCGTCATCCATTTCTGGGCGAAGAGGCACTGATTGAATTTTGGACCATAGGCAGATGTATTCCCTTAGCAGCTGTGGGGTGTCGATTGATGGCGGATGTTTCATATCCAGTTGTTATTTAGCTGGGCCACTGATCTTGTCTACCTCCTAGAGTGTTTATACAGGTGTGACGCAATCTGGGAGGGCGCTACACCGTGCAACCATCTAGAGGTCCAAAAGGCAGTCCTTTGCCCATTTCCAATGGTGATTCTGGTGGTCACCGAGAAGAGTTGCCGGTTGGTCCTATCGCACGGCATTTGCAATCCATTCCATGGCCTTTCCGGATCCATGTGCCTAAGCCACAACTAGCGAAGTAGGAGTGCTCGTGCTAATTTGTCAAGCTCTAGTACTCCTGGGCCTCCCAATTTAAGTGGTTGGCAAACAGTTGTCCACCGCACCTTGCATTATCACCACGTATCGTAGTGTTGCCTGTCCATAGGAATTTCCTCCTAACCTTGTCAATATCCGCGATGAATTTTTTCAGCGCCTTGAGTGCCGTCAACAGATAGATTGGAATTGAGGAGAGGACAGATTTAACCAAGGTAAGTCGTGTCTCAAGGGTGAGACGGTCTATTTGCCAAGTTGCAAGACGTCACACCACTTTATCTTGGATGGGCTACATGTGGGCATGACGAAGACGACCTAGTGTGAGAGGCATTCTGAGGTATTTTAGGGGAAAATGCGAGATAATACCCGTGAACGGCTGCAGGATGCTATCAAGGTCTAGATCCTAACACTTTATTGCGACTATGGAGCTCTTTTGCATATTGACCCACAGGCCAGAGGCCTGTTCGAAACACTGTAAGATGGCAATAAGGGCCTAAAGCTCCTCCCTGATCGGATTTAGGAAGATTACGATATCATCTACATAAAGGAGAGTTGAAGGGAGGGTGCGCAACCTTTCAAGGGTGATATTGTGATAGGACCCCGTCCTCAGTGGCTTTTTTGAGAATATAGTGTAGCAGGTCTATGGCTAATATGAATAGGTACGGCGATAAGGATTCGCCCTACTATAACCAGCACCCTGTTGAGTAGTATAGATGAGGAAGCCGACGCGAAGGAGATGGATAGCCACTCATGCCATCAAGTCCCAAAGCCACGTGCCTACAAGAGGCATAGGAGGTATTCTCTAAATATAGAGTTGAAGGCTTTCTCAATGTCCAGTTTAAGCACTAGAACCGGGGTGTGCGTTCAGTGATAAGCTCTTACCCGATTGTGAACATACAAGAAATTATCATGAATATTTCGCCCTTTGATAAAAGCACTCTAGGAGTTTGAGATGAGCGAGTCTATGGGGTTGTTTGGTTCCTGTATCTACTCAGCTTGGTCCGTACGAGGTCATCTTGGCTAGTTGGAGGCAAGTCAAGTTGATGCATATGGATGTTGTTTGGTTGCCTGCATGAGTTGAGCCTGGCTATTAAGGGATGATGTTTGGTTGATTGCATAAGCTGAACCTGACTGTGAAGAGATTGTGTTTAGTTGGTTACATGAGTATACCTTGTATTTGCAGGGGAGTATTAGATAAAAAAATTCTAGATGGCTAGCTTGATTCAAAATCTGGATATACACGCCTAACTAATTCATGAATTAATTCATTAATTAACCATGACAACAATGTGCAAAAAGTTGTGAAGCGGCTCAACCAGCGAAACCCAATGAAGGATGGTCTTGTTTGCATAGCCCTGATCTACATTGAAGGTCCCAGATTTGTTCAAGGAATGGTGTACACAACAACTGAGTGTGTCATGATGGCTGGTGTTTATTCTTCCTTTGGTGAGTAGGAGAGTTGGGAGTAGCAGGGAGTAGGTGGTTGGCAGTTTGCTTCATCCAGCATTGGGTCACGCCAGGTGTGATATCCCTTTGCATGAAATCATTCATCACCGGAAGCAAAAAGGAAAATATGTATGGAAATTGGTGTTGTACCAAAATTCTATCAAGGCTAGCCAAGACTTCCATTTTCCTGGTGAGAAATGGACAACACAACGCAAATACATCTCCAAACATTGGTTTACTAGCTCACTATGGCCATCAGTTTGTGGGTGGTATGCGATACTGAATTGCAATTTGGTGGCCAATCCTTTGAATAATTCTTACCAAAAAATGCTACTGAACACCTTATCCCGATCTGAGGTAATAGTTTGTGGCACACCATGTATTTTCACTATTTGTTTTAAGAATAGTTTTGCCACCTTTTGAACTATGTATGGGTGCCTTAGGGCAAGGAAATGAGCATATTTAGAAAACCGGTCCACCACTACCATGATCACATTGTAGCCTTCTGACATAGGTAACCCTTCAATGGAGTCCATAGTAAATCTTGCCACATTGCCGTAGGAATGGGCAACAGTTATAATAACCCAGCCGGCTTAAGACTTTCCCCTTTCGCTTGTTGGTATACCTCGCATTGCAAAACAAAACTTTCCACCACTCTCTTCATCCCAGTCTAGATAAACAACTTCTTGATGTGTGATATGTTGCTTGGATGCCCGAGTGTCCACCAATTGCACTAGAATGGAAAGCTGCGACTAACTTAGTTTGTAACGCTGGATTTTCTCTGATCCAAATCTTGCCTTGTTTCCTGATGATTCCTTGATTCAATTCAAATCCCTTTTTATTTGGGCTGTGGACTGCTAGCTGCGTTAGGAGTTGCTGTGCTGCACCATCGGTAGCATATGAGTTCACTACCTCTTGAAGCCATGTTGGCTGCACCTCACTCACCGCTTGCATGATCAATATTTGCCTGGAGCGAGACAACACATCTGCTACAATATTTTCCTTTCCCTTCTTATAAGCAATCTGAAATTGAAGACCCTTGAATCGTGTCATTGCCTTCCTTTGCATTTCAGATTGTAACTGTTGCTCATCTAGGTAGGATAAACTCCCGTGATATGTTTTTATTGTGAATTCCCTACGCTGCAAGTATGGTCGCCAACACTCTATTGCAATCATCAAAGAAAAGAATTCCTTCTCATATATAGATAGTTGTTGATGTGCCATACCCAATGCTTTGCTGTAAAAAGCCACCGGTTGCCCCTGCTGTAGTAGTACTATCCCGACTCCATTCTCACAAGCATCAGTCTCCACTTCAAAACTCTGTTCGAAGTCTGGCAGTTTTAACACCAGTGTCGTTGACATAACTTATTTCAACTAGATGAAAGCCCCTTCAGCTTGATCATTCCACTAAAATGCCTTCTTCAAAAGATTAGTCAAAGGATTCGTGATTACTCCATGATTTTGAATAAATTTTCGGTAGTAACTGGTGAGTCCCAAGAAACCTCTCAAGTTAGTCATGCTAGCTGGTCTCGGCCATTCCCTCAATGCCTGCATTTTCTGTGGGTTGGTGGCCACTCCTTCCTCTAAAATAATGTGCCCCAGATACTCTAATTTCCTCTAAGCAAACATACACTTTGACCTTTTTGCAAAAAGTTGGTTGTCCCTTATAATTTGAAGGACCAAAGTTACATGTTCAACATGGGAAACCAAATCTGGACTGTATATGAGGACATCATCTATGAAAACAAGCACAAATCTCCAAAGGTATGGTGCAAGTACTAAGTTCATTACACATTGAAAAGTGGCTGGAGCATTAGTCAAGCCAAAGGGCATGACCTTGAATTGATAATGCCCATGGTCGGTTTTGAATGTTGTCTTGCTTTCATCTTCTTCCTTCATGCGTATTTGGTGGTATCCATCTCTCAAATCCAACTTCAAGAAATACTTGGTGCCTGCTAATTCGTCCAATAGTTCATCAATTAGTGGGATAGGAAATTTATTCTTTATGGTGAGGTCATTTAACTTGCGATAGTCTACGCAAAATCTCCACGATCCAACTTTCTTTTGCACCAACAACATGGGTGAGGCAAATGGGCTCATGCTAGTTGTGATTACCCCAGTTGAAAGCATTTCGGCTACTTGTCTTTCAATTTCATTTTTGTGAAATAGAGAATATCAGTATGGCCTAGAATTCACTGGCACAGCCCTTGGAATTAATGTTATGGCATGATCATACTCCCTTCTAGGCAGTAACCCCTTTGGCTCTAAAAACACTTCATTGTACTGGTCTAATATAATCTTAATTTCTTCGGGATTGTTTTCTTCAAATCTTGGCTGATCTAATTCAACCACAACCATTGCCCATACATCGTTTCCCTTCCTCCACTTCTCCAGTTGCTCTAGAGTCATTGATTTTAGCTCATCATTCTTTAGGCCTTTTACACCCTTTAGATGTATCCTCTTGCCTCATTAATCAAATTCGACAATCTTGTCTTTCCATTGACTCATCATGGGGCTGTGAGTTTTCAACCAGTCCATCCTGAGAATTGCATCATACGCCCCTAGTTCCAACACTCTCATTTCAATCTGGAACATGTGTCCTTGTAGCCCACCAGTCGAGCACCTGCTGTGCACCTGCCCGAGGAATGTGTGGGCTCATCCCCAGTATTTCCCCATGGTTCCTACGATGCTGGAGTATACAAGGCCTTCCTTAAAGCCGGTGCTGAACCCTCCCCATTTCGACTGACTTCTGTCAAATGCCTGGCCGCGAGTCGCGCCACATCCTGGGCTGTTGCTTTCCAAATGTTTTGCAAGGAGTTGTTGATCCTTCACACCTTGCTCCGTCGCTCGCTCCGCAAATTCAACATGTGTCATCAGCTGTTGTTGCATGGTGTCAATTGCCTCCACCAGCGCAAACAACAAATCCAGGCTCTCCTTGATTGATGCCAACCTCTCCTCCAATCGCCCTACTACTTCTCCCATAGCCTCCAACACGAACTGAGTATGCACAGATGGCTTGGGTGGAGCCATGATGTCCGATCGTCGCCAAGCCAACCAAAGCTTTCGGGATTTTACCAGGATCGTCAGAACCAAGTAACTTCGGCTCTGAGTTCCCGAACCATGCTTGGGAATTTAACATCTCAATGCTGGATCGGAACCTTGCTCTAATACCAGATGTGATATCCCTTTGCCTAGCAGAAGCCTAGGCGTGAGATCGCTCACGGTCAGAAGCAAAGAGGAAAACGCTGGAAGAAGAAGGAGACTTGGGTAAGAAGAACACAACAGAATTCATTCAATTTTCTAATCTGTGTCCCATTTCCCCCCTTACAAGTATTATATACTCCTTCTAGATTACCCCGATCTAAACTCTACTCGGTGGTTACTCTTCTCGAGCACTGTTTGTCGTAAGCGACAACAGGTAATTGCCAATCTCCATTTGTCGGTAATTACTGTAACGCCCTTTGCTTCCTCAGCCGCGCTGCTTACCCCTCTACTGAAGTCGTTTTCCCCAGTTTACCTCCAGCTGACTTCTGCTGCTCACCTGCACCGAATGTTTCAGAATGTTTCTCTGCTCTGAACATTCTGATGGTCACTGCCGCTGCTCTGAACATTCAGTTTGTCACTGTCGGCTGTGACAAGCGGGTAAGGGTGCAGCCGGCAAGACAAGAAGTGAAGAACCGAGGAAGATTAACAGAGAAATTTGTGGATTTGTGCTTCTGTGCGTAAGTTTGAATAATCCGATGAGAATTCAAGAAGAAAGAAAACCAAGATTGAAGTCAACCGATTGGGTGGTCTTCCTAATCTGCAAGAACAATTCTTGACAATTTTATTGACGGCTAAAAATGAAGGGATAATGGAAACAACTAATTAAGTTAAAGCACCGGCTAGCCACCCAATAAAATTAATGTTGTACTATTCAGTTGCATCCGGATGCAAAGTTTGCACCGGCTCTCTAGTTTCTCGCTTTGAACCAACAGCTCCCAGTGTATTGAATCCGTTCCTTGGTCCCAAATTAGGCTATTGAACCGGTTAAGGAGTAACAATGCAGATGGTCTTATGATACAATTAAGAGGATGTACAGTAGCAGAGATGATTATGGTTTGTATACTATTTTATATCATTTAAACACAAAACTAAAGATAATTTCTACAATAGATAACATCTTAAAGTTATCTCCATGAGACCTTACAATCTTTTAATTATGGTATAAAAATATGTTATTACAGACATTAACTTCGTATATATATATATATATATATATATATATATATAGGAAAATGATTCCATACTCACAGGTGTATGTACTCCCACCTCTAATATACCGTTTAAATGATGTTGTTATACCTCTTTATCATTTTGAGTATAATCTAATATTGATTATAAGATACTCCAAAGTGAGTTTCATGGAAAATTTCATTAAAATCCACCCTTTATAGCATAATTTGTTTACATATTCATATACATATGGAAAAGGGTATGTAGCAAAAAATAAAGTCGATGACATTTTTAATCATGTTGTATTGGAGTATCTTAGAATTATTATTGATTAGAGTATACGAAAGTGATAAAAGGTGTATAAAGCGTTTATTTAAGTGGTATATTAGAGGTAGTATACTCGAGTCTGAGAAAACTTTATATATATATATATATATATATATATATATATAGAACCCTTTTAGTACTCTAGGAGTACATACTCCCATCTCTAATATACCACTTAAATAAACGTTTTATACCTTTATCACTTTTGATATACTCTAATAATAATTCTAAGATACTCAATACAACATGATTAAAAAATTTCATCGAACCTTTATTTTTTTTTGCATACCCTTTTCCATATGTATAAAGAATATGTAAACAAATTATGTTATAAAGGATGAATTTTAATGAAATTTTTCATGGAACTCACTTTGGAGTATCTTATAATCAATATTAGAGTATACTCAAAAGGATAAAGAGGTATAACAACATCATTTAAACGGTATATTAGAGGTGAGAGTACATACACCTGTGAGTATGAAATCATTTTCCTATATATATATATATATATATATATATATATATATATATATATATATATATATATATATATATATATATATATATATATATATATATAGTTTTCTTTTCACTAAGAGATATATATGCTCTCCTCCTTCGTTATCCTCTATATCAGCACAAATCTAACATGATAAATCATATAGATAGCTAACATGACACCACTGTATATACTCTAAGAAAAGCTTGGAAACCCACAACATCTAGTTAACAATTGCAACTTTAGCAGTGTATATGCATCTTGGATAAATCGATTGACCAGGTCTTTCGGGAACATTGTTTTAAAATAATGCAACGTTTTTGTTACTGTAGCAACACTGTTGAAAAATTTGGATTGTTCATTCTCTCGATCGGATGATCCTAACTCATAAGGGCATCTCTAATAGTGCTACTTCAGCTATATCTTAGCTATACCATATTAGCAAAATCCTATGTGGAGGAGAAAAGAGATGAGAAAAAAAAGCATACTACCTTTTATGCAAAAGATAACCTAATTACACAAACCAACGCAAATAGTGATAAAATGTGAGAATAAAATATGATGAAAATAATATAAAATAGTTAGAGGAATGGTTTTAGAGACGACCTACTGGAGATGTTGTCTCTAATGCTATTTCTAGATGAGTTAAAATTCTTAGAGAAAATCTTAAGAGACTATAGTACATACCCCTAAGAACTATTTAACTCATATCTCTACTAATTTTAATTAAGAGTTGGTGGTGGTATATCTATTCTCCACCCTCACCCTGACACGTGTGCGCGTGTAGCTGAGTGGGAAGCGGGCAATGGCCACCACAGTAAATTGGATTGGATCATCCCATCGCAGAAGGTAAATGAATATGTATGACTCATTTGTTGCTTTCCTTTCTCCCATTGATTTGGCATTCGAATCGGCAGCGATTGCTCCAGGTGCTTTTCGGATTGGATTGATTGATTCCCTTCCAAAGGAAGCAGAGCTCCGATTTATAGAGTTAGGTCTCTTTTCACTTCTTTCCCTTTTATTGCCTTCCTTATTCGACGATTTCTTAATCTGGATTTTATAGATATCTCCTCGGCTGCTGAATCTATATAACCCGTTCGTTTTTTGCCTCTCTTGCAGATGTGTTGAGCTTATACGTTGAGCGAAGATAATGGGCGACTTTCCTGATCTCATTGATGCGGCGCAGGGGCAGATCGTCGGTGGTGGGCGGCGATATAGGCTGGCGACGCTGCTGGCATCCACGACCTCGCTGCTTTCCTGGTGCTAGTTCACGTTCATGCTTGAGCCCTCGCGCTTAGTGCTGGCCCTGCTGCCATCCGCGAGACTTCTCTCCAGTATTTGTGGCTTCTGAAGGGGACGGCGGGGTAGGCGGTGACGAGGCGGGCGTAGCCGCAGGACCTCATCCGCTCCGCTTGGTCCTAAGCCGGTTGTCGGTACTATACGCTAGGGTACCCTCTCCACCGCATAACGTACAATCCGCGTGGCGGCTTCGGCAATCGTCTTGGCGATCACGCCGCCCGGCCAGCGTCGGTCCACGTGGCGCCCGGCGGCGTGTGGCGAAGCACGCCGCTTCGCCCGGCGCCCGGCTACGTGGCGGCAGCTTAGCGCGGCGGCGATCACGGCCCGCCGGCGAGCGTCGGTCGCGTGGCGCCCGGCGGCAGTGGCGAAACGCCACTTTCGCCCGGCGCCCGGCTACGTGGCGGCACAGCAATCGGCGGCGATCACGGCCGCCCGCCGAGCGTCGGTCGCGTGGCGCCCGGCGGCGAGTGGCGAAACGCCGCCTGCTCGCCCGGCGCCCAGCTACGTGGCGGCACAGCAGCCGGCGCGGCGATCACGGCCGCCGGCTGGCGTCGGTCCACGTGGCGCCCGCGGAGTGGCGAAACACGCCACCTTTCGCCGGCGCCCGGCTACGTGGCGGCAGCAGCCGGGCGGCGATCACGGCCGCCGATTGGCGTCGGTCACGTGGCGCCCGGCGGCGGTGGTAAAACGCGCTGCTTCGCCCGGCGCCCGATCCACGTGGCGATTGGCGAAAACGCTCCGCCGCGAGGCAAAAGGTGGAAGCGCGGTGGCCGCCTCGAAGGCTCCTTCCACTACCGTACCATGTCGAGCAGCGGGCTGCCATAGCGAGCTTATCGGTACAAGGGTTTACGCAACAAGCCCATTCCTCGGCGCCTCTCACCTACATGCCGCAAAGGGGTCCCATCCGTGGACCGGGCAAAAGCGCGTAAGCATTTAATGAATTTGGAGGAGCAGGGACAGCCTGGGAAGGAGTAGTAAATGTATGAGGATCGGCATGATGACCTCCTTTTACCTACTCCCGTTAGCTTTGGCCTATATAAGGGCCTCCGGTGCATGGGAAAAGGGGCGGGCATTGAGAGGAAAGAACTTATAACTCAAGAGCTTTGTATTAGCTTGACACCTTCTCAAAAACAATCTAGCGAGAAGTAAGGCTATTACCCGAGCCAAAGGGGCTGAACACAGGTAAAATCTTCGTGTCATCCATGAGTTCGTGGGCCAGGAATCCCAGCGTAGGAGTCCCTAGGGTTTTCGCCCTCTAGGTTTAGCCGTGCGAGCGCCTCCTCCCGAACTAAACCCGTGCATCCTCCGGGACTGTCGGTGGAATCGCCGGCAGTGCGCCGAGTAGGGGCTAGTGGTTGGCTTTTCGGCTAACTCCCGGCGGACTTCGGTGTTCGCGGTTGAAGCGAGCTCGTGCATTAGAAGATGGCGGATCCTCGGCACGAGGATATCGCGAGGCGGCGGCGACCAAGCGCCTCCGGCCGTCGCGCCGGTCGAGACCGTCTCACCCGCCCTGCGCAGGTGGCGCTTGCATTACTCCGCGAGAGTCGGGGAGCGATCCGTCGCGTCGCGGTGGCCACAGGCGGCCACCTGCCCGAGAACTTGCCGCGCTCGCGCTCTCTGGACCACCCTCCGGTGGAGTTCGCGAGAGATTCCCCGCCACTCCGTGGCTGCGAACATCGCCGGCCTCGTGGATGCGGCCCAACTCCGAGTGGGGCTCCCCGGCCAGTCAGGTACCAACCATACCTTGACGCCTAAGGCGCCGGCAGGGCGCTCTCGAGCCTCGGCCGCCCGACAACAAAGGCCCGGCAGTGGGCGAGGTCGAGAAGGCGCGCGCAATCTGGTCCCGGTTCATCGAGGAACCGTGGGGACCTCCTCTCACCTTGATGAGAGTCGCAGCGGCAGTGATGATGACCTCCGTGGTCGCTTTGCCGCGCCACGGACCAAGCGTCGCCATGGCAAGCGGTGGCGGTGGCAATGAGAGTCCCCTCATGGCTCTCACCCTCGGGGCCGGGAGGAGGTCCCTCCTCCGGTTCCTCGCGCTCCATGCACGGTCTCCGGACCGGGCCTCGATGTGGCTCGGCTCCCTCTGGCGTCGGGTGCAGGCCTTCTCCGGCGGTTGCGCCCGTGTGCTGGCCGGACGAGTTCGCCCGTGGCCATAGAAAAATATGGCGGCACCACCAACCGGAGGAGTTCCTCCAAATCTACAGCGATGGTGCGGGCGGTGGCGGATCTGAAAGGTCATGGCCAACTACCTCCCAACGGCCTTGGCGGGTTACGCCGCTCTGGTGCTAAATCTCCCAGGGTCGGTGCACTCGTGGGGAATGTTATCTTGACATCTTTGTCGCCAATTTTCGAGGCTCTTCGTGCGGCCGGTGTGGAGGATGACCTCACGCCTGGAGCAAGAAGAAGGGGAGTAAACCAGCGACTTCATCCGTGATTCTGTCATTGCCGCAATACCATCCCCACATCTCCGAGCAATCGGTCGTCATCGCCTTGGGAGGCGTCTGTGACCATAAGATGAAGGAGAAGATGGCCACCGTACCATCAGCTCAACCTCGAGCTTTTTCCCTCGCACATAAGTGTCGCGGGCTGCGAGAACCGAGGGCGGCCTTTGGCCCCAAGGGTGGCAAAGGCAGGGCAAGGCCGGGACCTCGAAGGGTTCGGCCGTCTTGGGAAGAAAGAAGCGGAGGCCTGAGCGGGGAGGCAGGCGAGTCTGGCCGCCGCGCGACGACGAAGAGACCCGCGCCTCGAAGCGCCACCGCCGCGACCGCGAGATGATCGCCCGCGGCGGCGCGACAGCCGTCGTGGCCGGCGTAACGATCGCCGTGATCGCGCGATGACCACCGCGATCGTGGGAGCGACCGCCGCGATCAAAAGGAGGCGAGCCCTCTTGCCCAATACATAAAACCAATACCCATGACACGGACAAGCTGCCGGGTCGTGGGCGAGATAGTGGAGAAGCGGCTCAAGGGCCGCCACTAGCGATGATCAAGATGAAGATCCGCCCGCGGCTTTTCGTGAGCGGATCACTGTATGGCGTACATCCATGGTGGTTCATCCACCATTCCCTCAACGCCGCTTACAAGCGGTGAAAAGGAAGTATCGCCGGCGTCGAGCTCGAGGGCGGGTCGGACTTTGAAATGGTTGAACAAGCGATCACCTTGGTCGGGCCGACCACCACGAGGCACCCGACCTAGGGCATCTCCGATCGTGGTAGCACCCACGGTCCGGAATGTCTGGTGGGGCGGGTCTTGATGGACGGGCGGCTCCATCAACCTCTGTCGCGTCGGCATTCATGGCGCTGCAGATCCATGACGGGATCTGCGCCCGACCTGCCGTTCTTGGGGTAGCCCGGATCTGGGCTTGATCCCCTTGGGTCAAGTTGCCTCCCGTCACTTCGGGAAAAGGATAACTACCGCACCAGAGATGGTGGATTTCGAGGTCGCCGATTTCGACCTCCCATATAACGCCTTGCTTGGCCGGCCGGCGTTGGTCAAATTCATGGCGGTTACCCACTATGCTTACATGATGGTGAAGATCTGGGGCCGGCGGCCCCATTGTCATCAACGTGGATAGGTCGGAGGCCTGCTTTGCCTGGCGGGCTTGGGATCTGGCGGTGCCACTGCGTCGGCCGCGCAAGCGCCACTTCCTCGAGGAGCCCTCGGGCCGGACCGTGCTTCACCGGCTCCGCCGTGAGGTAAAGGTGGTGCATACGAGTGGGGCGAACCGAAAAACCGTCAACATTGGCGCCAACCTCGGCGCCAAATAGGAAAACGCGCTCGTCACCTTCCTCGATCAAGCGTGAGCGTGTTCGCTGGCAACCGTCCGACATATTTGGGGTCCCCGAGGTGATCGAGCACCAGGCAGCAACGCTCCCGACGTCGCCTAATCCGTGAAGGTCCGGAGGCGGTAGCCGGGCGGCGAACGCCATTCGAGAGGAGGTAGAGAAAGCTGCTGGCGGGAATAGTCGAAGTCTCTCATCTGAGTGGCTCGCCAACCCGTGCTCGTCAAGAAATCCAACGGGAGGTGGCGCGTATGTGTCGACTTCACCGACCTCAACAAGCTGCCCGAAGGATCCTTATCCTTGCGGCGGGTCGACCTCATCATAGACTCCACGGTAGGGTGTGAATTCTTGTGCTTTTTGGATCGTACTCTGGGTACCATCAGTTAGCATGGCACTAGAAGATGAAGAGAAGACGCTTTTGTAACCCCTATGGGAGTCTCTTGTTATGTAAGGATGGCTTTTGGTTTAAAGAATCTTTGGTTCCACTTACCAGCGTGCCATGCACATTACCTTCCGCCCCAGATAGGGCGAAATCTAGAAGTATCGTTGATGATTTAGTCGTGAAGATTAAAAAGAGTGAAGAAGCGATCCGGGACACGGAGGAGACCTTTGCTAACCTCCGGAAGAATTGCACGAAGCTCAACCCGAGAAAAATCGTGTTGGTGTGCCCTCGGCAAGTTCTTTGGGTTTCTGGTGTCGGTAGGGGCATCGAGGCCAATCGACAAGATAGCGACCATCGAGCACATGAAGCGCCGGTCGCGACTCAAGCAAGTTCGATTGCTGGTGGTCGCTTTGGCCTCCTGAAGGCGATTCATTGCCGCTTGGGAAGCGAATCCTGCCTCTATTCAAGTTGTTAAAGAAGACTAACCATTTTGAATGGACGGAGGAAGCTCAGAAGGCATTTGAAGACCTGAAGCGGTACCTCTCCTCTCCCGGTCTTTGGTTTCCCCAGCGGGTGAGCCTTTATACATATATCGCTGCCACCCCCGAGGTGGTAAGCCTTGATGTTAGTCGCGGAGAGGGAAGGCGTCCAGAAGCCGGTTTACTACATCAGTAAGGTGTTGCATGAAGCAGAAACTCGGTATCCTCAAGCTCAGAAGATGCTGTATGCGGTCCTGGTTGCGTCCAGAAAGCTGCGGCACTATTTTCAGGGGCGAGAAATCACCGTCGTCACGGCCTACCCCTTGCGGAAATCCTCCTGTCGTGAAGCGAAGGCCGCATTGCTAAATGGTCGATGGGTGAAATTCAACATCAAATTCGTGCCCCGCACCGCTATCAAGAGTCAAAAGTTGGCGGAGTTAAATCGCGAGTGGACTCTGCCACTCTGGTGAAGAAGCACCGTGCCTTCCCCACGGGCGTTATTCTTTGATGGATCCTTGTTTGGAAGGCGCGGGTGGGGTTGTCTGGTCTCCCCGGCCGGTGATACCCTCCGATGCGTGGTCGCCCTCGAATTCAAGGCCACCAACAACATTCTTTGAATATGAAGGTCTGCTTTGGCGGTGCGCATCGCTTCGGCGTTGGGCATCGGCGCCTCAAGTCAAGGGAGACTCCTGCTGGTCATTAATCAAGCACGAAAGGAGTTCAATGTTCGACCCCACCATGGCGGCGTACTGGCGGAGGTCAGGAGAATGGGCGTCATTTTGAAGGTGCTGGGGTATACTCATGTCCCTCGGCGTGACAATCACCTTGTGGACGGTTTGTCGGCTTGCATCCTCAAGGGCTCTGTTCGGTCGGGGTCTTGAAGAAAGACTACATGACCAGTCCATCGCAACCCACGATTCGGTGGGGATGATGGTGTCATTGTCATGACCCCGGTCAGTGGGGACGGCGGCAAAGGTGTCATGACCTCGGCTCGGTGGGGAAGGCGGTGCTTGTCACGACCTCAATTCGAGGAGGAAGGCGGCGTGCCCGCCTCGGCCCCAGTCCGGGAGGGAAGGCGGCGGTCTTGCCGAGGCGAGCACCGAGCTTCGGCCCGGTAGTACCGGCGAGCACCGAGTGGTCGCCACCCTTAGGCGGGAAGATCGATGGATGGACCCTATCACGGCCTTCTGCGTGACCAAGTGATCCCGACGATGATGCCTCGGTGAGAAGATTGCACGTAAAGCCAAGTGCTATACTCGGTAGGTGGGGACCTATATCGCCCGAGCGAAGCGGAGTTCTCTTGAAGTGCATCACTTTCGGGAAGAGGCGACTGCTCTCGATATCCATGGGCGTGTCGCGGGAGCCATATGTCGCGAACTCTAGTCGGCAAGGCGTTCGCCAAGGATTTTATTGGCCTACCGCCCTCCGGGATGCTTGCGGTTGGTGAGGGCGTCTGGCTTGTCGGTTCTTCGCCGAGCAAACCCAAACCGGCCCAAGCTCGCAAACCATTCCGCTCTCTGGCGTTCGCGATGCAGAAATTTGGATATCTGGGTCCGTTCCGCGGGCCACGAGGGCTTCACCCACCTCTTTGTCGCTATCGACAAGTTCACCAAGTGGGTCGAGGGCGAGGCGGTGCGAGCCATCACGGCCGCTGCCGTTGTTAAGTTCATCGCGGGATCTTCACCGCTTTGGAGTCGCCAATCGCATCATCACCGAAACAACGGCACCAGTTCACCGGTAGCGGCTTTTACGGAATTCAGTGAAGAGATGGGCACCAAGGTATGTTTAACCGGTGGCCCATCCATGAGCAATGGTCAGCGGGCGCCAATCTATGTTGGTACTAAAGGGCCTCAAGACAAGGGCGTTTGATCGACTCCTGGCGGGGTACAAGATGGACGGAAGAACTCCGGTGTCTTTGTGGTAAACCGCATCACGCCTAGCCGTCTTGACCGTGAGACGCCCTTCTTTTTGGTGTATGGCGCGAAGCCGTTCTCCCCTCCATTGTCGCTTCGGCTCTCCGCGTCTCGCTTTCAATGAGGAGGACCAAGAAGATCTCCGCGAGAAGAGGTTAACCTCTGGAGGAAGTGCGGGATCGGGCCGCCTTGCGCGCCGCCTGATTATCGACAAAACCTCGGCGATACCACGCCACCGGGTCTCTGAGAGAACACTGGCGATGGGCGCGACTGGTCTTCACATAAAATTCAGGCGCATCTTGGGTTACATAAGTTGTCTCCCGATGGGAGGGCCCTTCAAGGTGGTCTCAGTATCTCGGCCCGGGGCGGTCCGGTTAGCCACTGAGGACGGCGAGGAGCTGGCGAACTCCTACAACATTGAGCTACTGCGAAAGTTCTATCCTTAAGGGAATTGTAAGTACCAATGACTTGCTCCGTCGACCTCGAGTCGTCCCTCTTCCTATTTGGTCGTGATTCTTTGGCGTCGATGAAATTGTTGCCTAGAAAGCTTTTTGCTTCACCATTACTGTTCCTTTTCGTTGTGCTTTGAGTGGCAGTTATGCGCATATATGTCTCTGGTTCTGTGCGTTTGCTAATTCCTTCGTGAAATCCATGGCGATCCTCGGCGTCTGTGTACCTGCTTACGAGGCGGCGGGGGCGGTGTTGCAGTGCGGTGCTCGAGCGCTGCTCGCACACCTCGGGATGGCTCTCTGAAGCACCGTGGTCGTCACTGCATGAGCACCGTCGACTGATGCCACCCAGAAAACTTCATTGCTTTGGCACATGGCGTCGCGGTTCGATTTCTGGCGATTCACAAGGACTTAGAATCCAAACAAAGCGGGCGAGACACTTCATCTTTGGAACTTAGAATGTTTTGGGCTTACCTTGCGTATGCCCTTCGGATGTTTGCTCACCTTCCGGTAGTCATCATGCTTGTGAGGTAAGCATAAAAGTGTTGGCTTACTTTCACGAAAAGCCCTGCATCTTATTTGGTCGCCCGATGGCTTGAAATTTGCTTCTTCGGCGTCCCAAGCTGCTCGCCCGGCGCTCAAGGTGCTTGCCGGCGCCCGTTGGCTGATCGCCTGCGGCCTTCGGAAAATTTGGTCGCCCATGGATTGAAATTTCGCCTTCCTGGGTGCCCCAAAATTGCTCGCCTAGCGCTCGGGTTCCTTGCCTGCGACATATAAAACAAGATAAGCGCTCTATACCGCATTTTTTGGCCATTTCCTTACGATCATATCCTAAGATGGGTCGAGCTATGCGTGATTATGCATAGCGTTGGAGACCGGCGACTCCGTATGATAGAAGAAGATGTGCTAAAGTGTTAACGTCTGGCGAGGCGAGTTATCGGAGTGTCGATTGGGCACCGCTCTGCTGCTGCGGCTCGTCGCCTCGGGTTGGCTCTGCGAAGCACCATTTGGTCGTCTCCGTTGAGTGTTCTTGGCCTAAGGGCACTTCCAAAACTTCTTTGTCTCGCCACGTTACGCCGTGGTGCATTCTCGGCGATCATCGGGTCTAAGTTCGGAAGGCGAAACTTGCGATAATCTCGCGCGAAACTTGGCGCTAGGGCCTTTGCGTGTCCTGCGTTCCTTATTCGACCTAAGGCCATTTTTCGCCTCGTTTTATGTGGTCGCGTAATCTATGCTTGCGATCATAGCGGGCACATAAAATCATTTGGCGAGACTTAAACGCTACCCTAATTTAGGCGTCTTTAAAAGCGTTTTGCCTAAGCGAATAGCGGCCATCTAACAAGCAAATGTAGCGGATTCAATCATGCGAAAATAAGCAAACACATGAATAACGATTAAACATCTAACATTCATCCAAAAGTTGTCCAAGGTCTTTACGGGCCGCGAGTTCATCGGCGAAGCAACAAAAAAAAAAAAAAGCGCCGCCTTCACTCCTCGTCCTCGCCAAAGTCAAGTTCATCGTCGGCCCCACCCGGCGGCGAGAGGGTGGAGACATCCATGGCCGGTTGCTCCCTGCAACATCGGCCACGTGTTCGGCGTACGCGCGCCCGCGCCTCCGCTGGCCGCTTTGCTCGCGTCTCCTTCGACGCCGCCGTCACCACCGCCATGGGATCAAAAGCGGCGTCGCGGTGGCGCAGCGAGCGGCGTGTAGGTCGCGCCATGATCGCGACTGGCGTCCTACGTGGCGGAAGCGGCGGCTAGAAGCGGCGGGGAGTCCTCGTAAGCGCCTCGCGGCTGGTTGGTCGCGTGAGCAAATTGAAGCGCCGAGTCCTCGAGGCACGTTCAACGTCACACCAAGGGTTCGAGCACCTCTTGGTGCGCTGAACGCCTTCTTCAACATGATCGCGAGGTTGCGCCGCGGCGGAAGAGATTCAAGTTCGAGGTCTTGGCGCCGCCTCGGCCCTCTCCGCCCGTGTCTCGGCCCGTTCCGCCCATTCTTTGCATTGCGGTCGTGTTGGCCCTCTCTGCGCCCGGCTCTGCTGCCGCCCTCTCCGCTCCGCTCGGCTCGCCGCTCACCGAGGCAAAATTTGTTGGGCGTCTGGGCACCATGCACAGGCGGCGGCAAGCGGTGCCTAGTGCGCGCGCATGTCGTTTACTGAGTGAAGAGTTCGACGAAGCCTTGGTGAGGCGGCGATGGCGGCGAGGGCGAGACCTCGGCGGGCTGGTGCGGAGTGTCTCTCCGCCTGGCGGCGGCGGCGGAGGCGCTGCTGTGAGCCTCCGCCGTCTCGGTGGGCGCCGGGGTGTTGGCACCCTTGCGCGCGTTCGAGGCCGCCCTTGGTGGCGCCCTCAAGCTCAAGCCGGCCGTCGGGGCGTGAGGCCACCTGTTGGCGGTGGCACAGGCTCCGCATGACCAAGTTGTCGGCGCCCTTGATCGTCGGCGCCGGAGAAAATACGGTTGGTAAAAGCTCGGGTTGGTTTGCGGAAGCGGCGGCGCCGGAGGTGAAATCGGCGAAGGCGTCTGTGCCCCGTCCCTTGAGGTACCGCCACGGCCGGCTGGCGGTGGCGGTGCTGGTCGTGGCGGGCCCTCTTAAGTCCGAGCCCGTGGTGTCGGCGGCGAATGGCGCTTGCCGCGCCCGTCGCCGGCGGCGAGCCGTCCACGATCACCGGCCGAACCGCAGGCGGGATCACGGCGGCCCGTGGAGTCCATCGGCGGGAAGCGACTGACGACCGCGAGCGCTCCGCGTGCGTGGTCGGTCGGCGGTCAGGCGTCCGTGGAAAAAGCGTGCCGATTGGGGCCGGCGACATCGGTAGCGGCAAGCCACCGGCCCGAGTTTGGCTCCTCAAAGTTGCCCTCGCTTTATCGCAAGAAAGGAAAAAAGATGGCGGTCGGTTGGTAGGAAGCGCGCAGAAAAACATGTGTAAAAACTAGAAGAAGACAAGGACTTACGCCGACCCGCGTCGCGTCGGTCGTTATCGCCCGTATCTTACCATGAAGGCGGGACGTCGCGGCGAAGGCTGATCCTCGGGCCGTGTAGTCGGGCTACCGACCCTCCGTTCGATCCGGCGTCCGCAATCTGCCGGCGCTGGGCTGCCATTCTTGTGAACTCTGCCGTCTCTTGACCGCGAGCTCCGATTCTCAGCGTCTTGCGCCGCTCGTGGCACCCAGGCGTCGATTCATTGTCATCTGGATGTCTGACCAATCGCTGCGCCATGTCCTCGATTGGACTGTCTTTGGAAGGAATATAGCGGAGGCCATCCGTCCGGCGAAATAGCAACTCCCACTACGCCGTCGTCATTGGTGGCGCGCAGAATGAAGAAATGGCGGAAGAGAGGAAGGTTCGGCATCACCCCCATGAACATTTCACAGAGGTGTGCGAAGATGGCGAGGAAGATGATAGAGTTGGGGGTGAGATGAAGATGATGGATTTCGTAGAAGTGGAGGACGGTGAGAAAAAACTTCGGAAAAGGGTGGAAGAAGGCCCGCCATCATGGCCCAGGTGTGCAGGACGATCTCGTCGGAGAGGCACACGGGCGTGGCGTTCCCGGACGGTATCGGAAGGTGCCTTCGCGCGATGATCCCCATCCGATTCACGGCGGTGGCGTCAACGATGAAAGGTGGAATGGGGTTCACCATGGTGGATCGAAGAAGACGAAGAGCTTTGGGAAAAAAGCGAAAGAACAAGAAAGCAAAAGTGCATAAGAAAAGCGAAGGCGTGAAACCGCTCGTCTGGATGCATCTATATATCGTACCTACGTCGTGGTTCGCGAAAAGCGAATTATCGCCGTTTGGACCCCAAGGAAAACTGCGAGGATCTGGCGGGAACCAAAGCGGTCGTACCCTCATGAGTAGTGGCCTGCCCAAAGCGCGCGAGCATTAAGTGCATTAAATGAAGGTTCTAAAAAGGAGTCATAGGCTGCGCTCTAGGGCGGGCGGGGACTCTTGTCGGCGTACTATCGCTAGGTACCCTCTCCAACGCATACGTACAATCCGCGTACAATCGTCGCGGCGATCACGGCCCGGCTTGGTCGGTCCGTGGCGCGATCACGGCCGCCCGGCGCCCGGCGTGGCGGTCGGCGGCGATCACGGCGCCGGCGAGCGTCGGTCGCGTGGCGCCCGGCAGTGGTGGAACGCACGCCCTTCGCCCGGCGCCAGCTACGTGGCGGCACGGCAGCGGCGGCGATCACGGCCGCCGGCTGGCGTCGGTCCACGTGGCGCCCGGCGGCAGTGGCGAAAACGCACTGCTTCGCCCGGCGCCCAGCTACGTGGCGGCACAGCAGCGGCGGCGATCACGGCCGCCGGCTCAGCGTCGGTCCACGTGGCGCCCGGCGGCAGTGGCGAACGCACGCTTTCGCCCGGCGCCCGATCCACGTGGCGATTGGCGAAAACGCCCGCCCGAGGCAAAAAGGTGGAAGCGCGGTGGCCGCCTCGAAGGCTCCTTCCACTACCGTACCATGTCGAGCAGCGAGCTGCCATAGCGAGCTTATCGGTACAAGGGTTTACGCAACAAGCCCATTCCTCGGCGCCTCTCACCTACATCATAAAGGGGTCCCATCCGTGGACCGGGCAAAAACGCGCGTAAGCATTTAATGAAATTTGGAGGAGCAGGGGACAACACAGAAGGAGTAGTAAATGTATGAGGATCGGCATGATGACCTCCTTTTACCTACTCCGTTAGCTTTGGCCTATATAAGGGCCTCCGGTGCATGGGAAAAGGGGCGGGCATTCGAGAGGAAAGAACTTATAACTCAAGAGCTTTGTATTAGCTTGACACCTTCTCAAAAACAATCTAGCAGAAGTAAGGCTATTACCCGAGCCAAAGGGGCTGAACACAGGTAAAATCTTCGTGTCATCATGAGTTCATGGGCGCGGAATCCCAGCGTAGGAGTCCCTAGGGTTTTCGCCCTCTAGGTTTAGCCCGAACTAAAGCGATCCTCCTCCCTGTCGGTGGAACGCCCTCCTTCGAACTAAAGCCAATCTTTTCGTGCATGTAGCATCCTCCAAGTTGTGTTGCACTGTCGGTGGAATCTACTACTAGTATGGTTGGTGTGTCGTGCTAATAAATGGAACACTATGTGTCCCGTTAATTACATATTAGTTCGGTATTATTTGTAAATTTATCTCGTATATTGTGCTACATTTGATGTGTTTACCGACTTTATTTCTAAATGTAGTGCAAATTAACATCAGTCTTCATGGCGACGTAGCTCAAACAAGTTCAATTGCAAAAAGGGTCCAATGCTCCATGTTTGAATGTTGGGCAAATGAATCATCCCACCTAGAAGATTTTAACTTGCTCCAAATTCAAAAGCAAAAAAATTCATTTTATCACTACAAAAATCAAAAGTTCAGGTATAATTTACACCAACACCAAAAGTAAAGCAGTAGACCTGCAAATTTAAAAGGCATGATTGGAAGTTTGTGATTTTAGAAAATTGGATCATGCCATCCCATCCTACCGTACACCGGCAGAGCTGGCCGTACATGATGACCCATGGACACGGTTGCTATTGCCACGACTCAATTCTCACACCATACAAAGCCAATGACATGTAGACCATCGAGAAAAAAATGTTGAGCACCACCATCACAACCACGGGCTATCATGAGACTTAAGCGATAGCAAAGTAGACGGTGTGAGGGTGGTTGCCCCTTTGGTCTAGATTCGATACTAAGAATCGAACTTAGCGCTTATCATCAGAATAATTAAAAATAGGTACATATGTGTTTGACTGTTTGTTAAGTGGGACAATGTGTTTTCATACTTAGGAAGTTAATAGAGCCTCCCATCATTTTTAGCATGTATAAAAGACAATGACGTGTGTAAAAAAAACCACCGGCTACACCATCACCGGAGGCCAGCAGTTTCCGTGGGAAGAATGGGGCCGCCCCAAATTTGGAATGTTTTTAAACTGCACCGCCCCCAAATTTACCACTTACCAAACAAACGTGCGACCCAAACCACCCTCGGTTTATTTTGGGTTTCATTTATTTTCGTTTTCCCTCCGCTTCCCCTGCCCCTGCTACTCCTTCACGCCTCTCCTCCCAGGTTCCCATGGAGTCGTCCGCCGCGGGCGGCGATCCCAGGCCGTCGCTGTCCGGCGGCGCATCACCGCTGCCCCCTCCGCCGCCTCCACCACCGCCTAGGGGGTGGCTCGCAGGCCTCGTCTCCGGCGCCGGCCGGCTCCTTGCCGCCGTGCTCGGCCCCGACTCCTCCGTCTCCGGCTCCACCACCGCCGCCGCGTCGGATGGGGCCTCTCCGTCCGCCTCCTCCTCGCCGAGCTCGTCCCGGTCTCCTCGCGCACATGGCGAGCGTTACATTGGTGGTACCGGTAGGCGAACCCCCTCCCCTCTCAAATTATGCTTCCAACTTGGCGCCTTCTAGGCCGTAGATGCCGCCTTAATTTTCTTGCAAATTTTTGCTAGCTTGATGCTTGGATTAGTTTATCGTCCTAGAAATGGTTACGAAACCAATCCACTTTTTCAAATAATCTCTTACACGATGAGTACATGGAGCCATCCACAAGGGAATGGGAAATTGGATGCTTGCCACTTCCATATTTCATATCTGCGTAGAAGCAAAGGTTTGTTTCTTCAGTTGTTTCAGTCATGGCACTGTTATGTCCTGCGTTATCATGCCCGTGGCGATGCCGCCGTCTTGGTTCCCTGACAAAAGTCAATCTATGTCCGTTAATATAAAAATGATGTTGCATCGTGGACTTAAGTGCATTAGCGCTAAGCTGGTGAAAATACTACCTATTTAGGCGCCTCTTTATCCACTGCCTATAATTTCCTACGCTAAGCGTTTATTATTTTGACTGCATGTGGTCCTGAAAGGTCATACATGCTTTCATGGCTCTAATCCAAAGTAGTATTGCATAGTCCTGAAGCCTTTTATTGCCCTCATTTATCGCATAGTCTTGAAGCAATTTAATGGCATCATTTATTGCATCGTGTTGTAGCCTTTAAATTCCCCCACTTTTGACATAATTCAAAATTGAGATTCAAAAATAAGAACTGAAAGGGAGATCAGGAAAGCATGCATGGACACAGATATATGATAATATGAGCCCTTAAACTAAAAAAGTAATGGTTTGAATTGTGAAGTTTATGACTCATTCTCCCCACACTTTGTATTAAGGTACTCCCTCCGTCCAAGTATATAATGCTTATTTTCTGAATGGTTTTGTTTATAAATATAAGGCGTATTTCATATTTCAATGCAAAATTAGTATGATATTCCCTATATGTCCATAACAAATATCCATCTTTACTTCATATTCTTTACATACATGTATTGAATATAATACTTAGTGATACTAATTAGGGGTAATATAGTCATTTTTAATATCCTCTTGGTTTATGTGACAAGAAGAAATATACCTTATAAACTTAGACGAAGAGAATATAAGTGAGGCTCAGAACCTGGGTGGGTAGGTTCGCAGCCTTTTGCGCCTAGCCTCCCACAATTGCACCCTGGAAGAGTTCCTCAAGAGTTCAAAGACACACACACCGGAATACAAAACTTTTTTTTTTTAAGTAACTAATGCAATAGTTCTCTCCCTTAGCTTGTGTACATCGATCATCTTGATCCTAAACTGACTCAACACTAAGATTTTCCAGCGTGCTGTGTCAATGTTTCATTAGCCTGGCTTACAAGCCAGACTGGTACTTGTTAGTTACTTCAGCTTTTGATTTAACTTGTTTATAATTTAGGGGCTGTCTCAACCATTTGTCACAAATCTCAGGGACTCCGCAACAATTTCACCTTTTTATAATGTTAGATACAGAAATTGTTTATATTCTTTGGTCACATACAGTCAGAGCTGCTGCTGGTTATTCTATGTCAGGAAATCCATGATAGTTGTGTGTGTTTTTAGGACAAAACCATGTGGTTCTGAAAAACCTAAAAAGGAAAGGATGACACCAAATGCTTTGTGTTTATCCCCTTGGTGTGTCTACCTGGGAAGGGTGATGCTGGTATGAGTGACTTTAAAACCCTATTCCTCTAATGAATGGACAGAACTCCTGCCATCCAAGAACAACAACAACAAAAACCAAGCATTTTGTTCCAAACAAGTTAGGTAGGCTAGGAATGAAAATCAACCAAAGTCAAAAGACCCATAAACCTTCGATCTTAGGTTATAGTTCTAGTACGTGAATCACTAACTTCCATGCACTCCTATCCAATGCTAACTCTTTGGATATATTCCAATAACCTAAGCCTCTTTTAATTGCTTCTTCCCACATCAGTCTCGGTTGACCTCTGCCACTTTTTATGTTTTCGAGATGATTTAAAATTCCACCTCACACCGATGCCTTAGGAGGCCTCTGTTGGATATATTCATACCATCTTAAATGATGTTAGACAAGCTTTTCTTCAATTGGTGCTACTTTAACCCTATCACTATATCATCATTGAGGATTCGATCTCGCTTTATATGATCATAGATCCACCACAGCATCCGCATCTCTGCTACGCTCATATTCTGTACATGTTGTCTTTTTGTCGGCCAACATTCTGCTTCATATAGCATTATTGGTCTCATCATCGTCCTATAGAACTTATCCTTTAACTTTTGAGGGACTTTTCTAGAGCTCTTGCCATCCGTTAAAAAAAAGACACCAAATACTTTTTAATTTTTGAAGTTGGTCTAAATCTGTAGGAAAAGGCTCTTTATTTTAAGCCTATTATTTACTATTTTCTGAAGATATATGTCCTTTCCCCCCTTTTGGTCCCTAGAATGGGATCACCTATAGTCCCCATTATGACTGTAACTTTAGTAGTTGTATGCGGACCGTTAGATCAAAAAGTGATAGCCTAGATCTACTAAAAAACAATGTAGCTGAGCATTGTTGGGCAATGCAGATCGTTCGTTACCTTGATTGAATGGTCCAAACAGCTAGGGACTACTTAAGTTGCGGTCCCCATGACAATTGCACATGAACCCTTTCCTGGTGCCTACCATTTGCTCTGCTTTCAACAGCATACCTTTCTTATTTACATTTTTATTGTTTATTCTATAAGATTTTTCAGGGAAATTAATAAGTATATTATGATTGGTTTGTACTATTTCTTTCTTTTCTTGTAAATGACTAGTAGTTTTTTCTTTTGCAACGTGCGTTGTATTCAGCAACCCACAACTGAATAAATTGATTACTGTGTGATGAATTATTTTATTTCATAGATCATGGTAATTCCCCATTCTTTCCATCAAGAAATAATCAGTTAAACCAGGTATTCCCCAGTACTTTTTCCTTGTTATCTGACAAATTACATGCCCATTATTTTCTTAACAACCATGTCTCAGTGAGCTTAGGAGTAAGGCCTTAGTTATCTAAGGACTTCACATATTGAAGTCATGTACAAATTTTTTTCCTGTGTGTGATTTTAGAGTGAAACAAAGGCCATTCTGAATGACTACGCCGAGGGATCCCTTGCAATTGTCTCAGAGATTGAGCCGAAGGATGCCATAGTTCAGTTACTTATGCAGGAGACCTATTCAAGGTATTATATACCTTGTACATCTTGTTTCCTCCACTTATGTCCTGGAATATATTGTTTAATTTGCATTTTGCTTTGTGCTGTCATATAATTATTCTTATTTTTTGTTATATTTAAATTTGTGGCTTTTCTTGTGCTCTGTTTCACACTCAGGTAAAAAAAATGATTGCAGTCTTTCTTTTTTGAGTGAACACACTCTGCATTTGATTGTGATGAATAGTTGGGCTTATGTAAAATTTCCAGAATACCTCTTTTCTCTTGTCTTCTTGGCATTTGTGTAAAAGGCAGATCTAGGATCATCCATGCCAAGCTCTCAGACTTTTGTGTGTATTGGTTACATTTAAGAGAAAATGCATTTTTCAACCTTCAACTATGACCCGAGTCAGAATTTCAACCCATAGCTCCAAAACCGTCTAAAACACAACCCTCGACCAATTCTAGGGCAGTTTTGCCCAACATGGACCCATTTTCTTATTTATTAGTTGACTAGGACGCCACGTCAGCATAACCAGGTTCGTGTGGATGCAACATTGGATCAAAACCACCTTGGAGTTGGTCAAGGGTTGTGTTTTAGTTAAAGGTTGAAAAATGGACTTTTTCATTATAGAGTTATGTACCATATGTAGTTATGCACACCAACAGTTTCAGGGTGAAAAAAATAGCCTTTGTAAGAAATATTCTGTACATATAGGCACACTTTGTACATTTTATCTTGGGAAAATGGTGATGAATATCAGAAAACATGCTGGATCATGTTGTACATTTGTTGCAAGAACTGGCTTTTGCAACAAGTGATGCTTAGTTCCACAGTTATCTAGCTATGTTTGAAATTTGGTTAAATGCTGACCCTTTGGCATGGTAACTTTTCAAGAATCAGTTATGCTTTGTTTGTCCAGTTTGCGTACTGTGGTAAAAGCAACCAGAAATAGTGAATTGTGACTGCCTTTTTATTTTGTTAGCAGATTCCTTAATTCTGGACAAACTAACATTTGATCATGGACGAAAATTTAAATTTAAATTACTATTAGAAATACATGATTTCTGTTCTTTATTTTTAATCCAGGTCTGAGTGCAGTACACTAATAAAGATAATTCAAGAGCGGGTTGTGAACCCAGATTCAGGTGAAGTTGTTGCTGGTGGGTTTGCTCTTCCGATCAACAAACAAGCAACTGTTGGATATTCTTTATTTAGTCCAAATTGTATCCTCGCCTTCAACTTCAACTCTTCTGATCCATGGCCATGGTTTTGATAATAGTGCTACTGCAGGCACAGCTCCAACATTAACTCCTGCCGATCGAGGCTTTTTCAACAACAATGCTGACAAGATTCAGTCCGTGAGTGCTCTTTGCTTGCCGAAAATTTAATTTGCTGTGGTGCATGGTAACTCAAGCCCTTTGGATTGTATTTCACCCCCCACCCCCACCCCCAAGTTTCTACTGTACTGGTCTGCTAACTAATGTTTCATCCCTTTGCTAAGGGTATTGAGCTATTAAGCATGACCAATCTATCTCTTTTTTTCCCTCTCAATAACACGAAAGACTTGCATGTCATTTCATTGAGATAGAGACAACAGTTACAGGCGTTTTGATCAATTTATCTCTGGAATGATAAAATTTTTCTCTGTAAACTAACTTGCAGGTTCTCAAACGAAGTTACTCTTTTGGGGGGGATACTCCCGAGGACCTTCGAAGAGTCAGGCCAAAGATTAATGGGAATCCGTTAAACATTTCAAAATTCATGCAAGTTGATGTTATTAGGAATCATCCAGGTAGAGAATACAAAATTGCTTCAGAAATTCTGTGAGAAGGGTCATTAAGCCCAATGAATATTGTGCTTACTCACCATCTATGATTGTTTGTGTACGTGTTTCTTCACCAGTTGCAAATTCATGTGAAAAGCTCACTGGCGCTGCCAAGAATCATAATGCATTTGAGAGTATTTCAGGAGATGACAATAAACTATTATCGGGTGTTCCCCTTATTGGGACCAGCAATTTAACATATTCTAGCATCATTTCAAAAGTTAGAAGTTCTGAGGAAATATTAGGTGTCCCTAACAAACCTTCGGCAGTAACATCACAGCCATTTGATTCAAGTTCCTCTCAACCTGGTGGTGACCAGAAAAACTATGATTCTGTGATCTTTAATTCATGTTCCAATAAGGTACTGGAACCCCACTGCACACATGATTTGTTGTGTGTCTTTCTTCCATATCAGTCAGATCACAAATGTGGTACTATATTCGGACATGAAAGATAATGCTAACTTTTACCATAGGATCTGAAGAAGGGCTTTCCTTTGAAGGTGGAACCTTTGAATGTTTTTATTCCTTTTGAGCAGAAGATGGTGGACTTATCACACCAGAACCATGAGTGTATGTTGTCGTATTTGAATTTGCTATGTTTTCTGGCTTCTCATGAGTATAATGTTTTAATATCACCTGATTTTTTTTTGTTGCTCTTGAGCAGACGCTGTATGCGACAATTCATGTTCTGTCTCAAAACTAATTTTTAAGGAGGATATTGAGGTTGCACCTAGGTATGAAATATCCAACTTCATCTTTTCCGTTATTATGGTGACTGTTCTTTATCATTAGAACTCGGAATATTTGACTTGCTCTAGAGCCTGCTTTTTATTGGATCGAAATTTCATGGCTAGTTATGATTGTGGTCACAGTGGATCTGCAATGTTATCAACTGATATGACAGCTTATATAGGATGGCATTGCCAATGCCATTGTTTTTAGATAATGGAAGATGAATTCTCCTGGCCTCTGCATTCTGAGATGCACATAGCCAAACCATTATTACACGGTTACAACCAAAATGCTGTTAAAAGAAAGTAACAAACAGGTCTTGAATGAAAAATGCAACAAGCAAAAGGAAAACAAAAGGTCTCAATCAACACACAACTTGTTACTAGATGAAGAGATCCCTAACCACCATTTTCAGCAATCTGCATCCCGATGCCACCACATCTTGGGCCTCCTGAGACTGCAACAAAGACCACGAACGTAACCAACTGATGCACATAAAGATAACCTACAATTGATTAGAGTTTTTTTCCTATAAAAACCACATCATTTTGATATAGCAAATTGACCAACACAAAACGACAACCCCAACCATAATATGATTCCATAAATGTTTGCCCATTCCTAATAACCAGTTCCCAAATATAGTGGTAATGCTACTAGGAGGTAACAAGTTAAAAGTTGTTTGGGTGGCACGCCAAGCGAAACGAGTAAAATGGCAGTCAAAAAATAAATGTTGTATAATTTCCTCGTTGTTACAAAAATAACACTTTTTACTACTATTTCAATTTCTTTTACTGAGGTTATCTTTTGTCAATATCACTTCTCGACTAGGTACCAAAGAAAAATTTCTATTTTTAGAGGTACCTTAAGCTTCGGTTTGTAACAGAGACATTTTGATGCATTAAAGCTTGATACAATGACTGAACTGAAAATGCTCAGTCTGATGTAGATGCCATCGGAAAATATCTCGTTCTGATGTTAATTGTACATTCGTAACCTTTGCCAATGCCATTGTTACAACGTAAGAAGATATATTTGTGGATAACATGTGCCTTGTTAATCATGAGCTGTCATCATTGATCACTTAATATTCAATAGTTGAGCTACAAGTTCTAGTGAAAGATTGCAGGACACATCGAACAAAGTACTATAGTCTGTTTGTTTTTGCTTTAGTTTCTCTAAAAGCTGATTCTGTATTATGATTGTAGAGAAACTGATTCTTTAAAAGCTAGAATTCAAAAGCACATATAAAGTGGATTGTGAATTCTAGTGTATATGGGTGAGCTGGATTGTGAGAATCGATTTCTAGAATCGGACTATTTGTTTTTTATTCTGCTTTTAGGGCCAAAATCCATAATCAAAAGCAAAAACAAATAGGCCCTAAGGTCCATTTGTACTCCTTAAGTTTGGTTTGAGTTCTGCGATATGAGGTAATTAAAAGAAGTTACTAGGAAATTAAAATAAAATGAGCGTCTATTTCAGCCTGCCAATGGGTGTGAAGCTACAAAATGGTTCTAAGAACCGCAGAAGAAAGCAACCCAACTCGCAGAGGACTACTCCAACTACGACAAGGTCACCTGCTAAGGGCGCACGTGGTCAAAACAACGACGTCACAGTCAAATCAGAGATCGACTTGATAGAGCAAAGCAAGCTGACATTGATGGAGCAAGAACCACCAGACTCGGGCGATATTCCTGCAAAGAGACCTGTTGGGAGGCCAAGGAAGGCGAGATGAATGCGAGGCGGCTTTGTTGTCCTGGATTCTGTTCATGGCCTACTTGTCCTGGATTCTGTTCGTAAGCTCGTAACTTATCGTCAGCTCTGAAGAACCTGAAAGGTCACAGGTTACAAAACCGCTAGAACATTGCTTCTTTTTTTTTTGTTTTTGCAGAGATGGGAATTGGGAACCGCGAAAAGCAAGATCCCAGAATAAGAAACAGAAACTTTTACTCTTGTAGAGACATGCATGTTCCAGTTGGCATGGGTGAATAAGTACTTGCAGGGAGACGGGATGAGGACAACCCTGCAATGTCCCTGGTCTAACCAGTGTCTAGTGAATCAATGTACACATCATGCCAGTTTCAGTGTGTAGTATGTCATATTAATTTAATTCCATGTAATTCTGATTCCTGCAGTCCCGTTGTGGAAAAAAAATGAGATTCAGCCTTCAAGTCTGTCTCATGTGCTTTGTAGCCTCTCTTTGCTAGCTGTTACCGTGCTTACTGCAGAGAATATCCAACTGAAAAGATCTAGCAAACAGAAGACCTACATTGTGCAGGCAAGACTTCACATCTTGATCTTTGATCTGTAATTGACCGCATCCAGTGTCCCAAGTTCCCAGTCCTTGGAAGAATGTAAATGTGAGGATTCAGGTTCAGGATGGCGCTGAAATGACGATCGGATGCAGATATTCCGAGCAAAACTTCACGTCAGGATCAGGGCTTCAAATATTGACAAAAATCGCGATTTTCGACCGCCAGTTGTTTTTTATTTTTTTACTGTCGAGTTTAAAAAATTTAACTCCGAAACCATTTGTTTTCTGTTTATTTTTTATTGGTGCCGAGCGGTGGACGATTTCCGAGCTCAATATGGTATTGTAATCGGGAGTTCAGGACGTCGTTGGCAGTTGCCGATGACTCGTCATCCCTTCCGTCTCCTCCCGCCAACTCCCGTCCACCCGCTGCCGCCTCCGTATCCCAATAACCCCATCCCCCTGATCCCCTCCACGCTCCGACCCCACGGCTCGCTCATGAGCCCGTAGCCGTCGTAGCTCCGAGCGGCCAAGGCCAAACCCTACCACGCTGCCGGCGATGGAGGCGACCGGCCGCGGGTCGTTCCCGAACAAGCCCACCCTCCCGGTAGGCCCCAAGAAGCGGCCCCCGCACACGGCGGCCACCCCGCTCCTCCCGGCCACGCCGCCGCCGCCGTCCCCGTCGTCCCTCCCGCTCGACTCCCTCCTCCTCCACCTCACCGCCGCGCCGGCTCCGGCACCAGCTCCGCGGCGGCCGCACCCCACCCCGACCCCGCCGCACTCCTTCCTCTCCCCCGCCGCGCAGTCCCTCGTGCTCGCTGTCTCATCGCAGCCGCTCCCCTCCCTCCCCGCCTACCTATCCTCCCGCCGTGACGAGCTGCTGCGCGCCGACATACCTTCACTGCTCAAGGCGCTTGAGCTCTCCGGCCACTGGGAGTGGGCCCTCGCGCTACTCCGCTGGGCCCGCGCCGAGGGCGCCGCCGACGCCGCCGCGCTCGAGATGGTTGTCCGCGCGCTCGGTCGCGAGGGCCAGCACGACACCGTCTGCGCCCTGCTCGACGAAATGCCGCTTCCGCCTGGGTCCCGCCTCGATGTTCGCGCCTACACCACCGTTCTGCACGCGCTCTCCCGCGCCGGCCGGTACGAGCGCGCGCTCGAGCTGTTCGCCGAGCTCCGGCTCCAAGGGGTGGCGCCAACGCTCGTCACCTACAACGTCGTGCTCGACGTGTACGGGAGGATGGGGCGCTCGTGGCCGCGGATCGTCGCGCTGCTGGACGAGATGCGGGCCGCCGGTGTCGAGCCCGACGACTTCACTGCCAGCACGGTGATCGCTGCATACGGCCGGGACGGGCTCGTCGACGAGGCAGTCGCCTTCTTCGATAACCTCAAGGCCCACGGCCACGCCCCGTGCGTCGTCACGTACAATGCACTCCTGCAAGTGTTTGGGAAGGCCGGGAACTACACGGAGGCGCTGCGGGTGCTCAAGGAGATGGAAGAGAGCGGCTGCCAACCGGATGCCGTCACATACAATGAGCTCGCGGGGACATATGCCAGGGTTGGGTTCTACGAGGAGGCTGCCAAATGCCTTGATACAATGGCCAGCAAGGGGCTATTGCCGAACACATTCACCTACAATACCGTAATGACGGCATACGGGAATATCGGGAAGGTGGATGAGGCGCTTGCCCTGCTCGATCGAATGAAGAAGAACGGGTGTGTTCCAAATGTGAACACGTACAATCTCATCCTTGGCATGCTGGGGAAGAAATCAAGGTTCACCGCAATGCTAGAGATGCTCGGAGAGATGTCGAGGAGCGGATGCACACCTAATCGGGTGACATGGAACACGATGCTGGCAGTCTGTGGGAAGCGGGGCATGGAGGACTATGTTACCCGGGTGCTCGAGGGGATGAAGTCTTGTGGGGTTGAGCTGAGCCGAGACACCTTCAACACACTCATATCTGCTTATGGTCGGTGTGGTGCAAGGGCCAATGCTTTCAAGATGTATGATGAAATGATCAGTGCTGGCTTCAACCCTTGCCTCACCACATACAATGCATTGCTGAATGTGCTATCGCGACAAGGAGATTGGATCGCTGCTCAGTCCGTCTTAAGCAAAATGAAGAACAAGGGGTTCAAGCCAAATGATCAGTCATATTCATTATTGCTTCAGTGCCATGCAAAGGGTGGCAATGCGGCTGGGATAGAGGCCATCGAAAAAGAAGTTTATGAAGGTACCATCTTCCCGAGCTGGGTTATGTTGAGAACCCTTGTGATTGCCAACTTCAAGTGCCGGCGGTTGAAGGGAATCGAGAAGGCTTTTCAAGAGGTAAAGGCACGGGGTTACAAGCCTGACCTTGTCATATTCAACTCCATGCTCTCAATGTATGCAAAGAATGGGATGTATAGCAAGGCCACCGAGATGTTCGATTCTATCAAGCAGAGCGGACTGAGCCCTGACCTAATCACTTACAATAGCTTGATGGACATGTATGCAAAGAGCAACGAGTCCTGGGAAGCTGAGAAGATACTGAAACAGCTCAAAACTTCAGAGGTGAAGCCTGATGTTGTGTCGTATAACACCGTTATAAATGGATTCTGCAAGCAAGGGCTGATCAAAGAAGCTCAGAGGATCCTATCCGAGATGATCGCTGATGGCACGGCTCCCTGTATTGTAACCTATCATACACTCATTGGAGGGTACGCTAGCCTGGAGATGTTCAACGAGGCCAGGGAGGTTGTCAGCTACATGATTCAGCACAACTTGAGGCCAATGGAGCTGACGTACAGGAGAGTAATCGATAGTTACTGCAAAACCAAGCGGTACGAGGAAGCTCGTCACTTCCTGTCTGAAATCTCAGAAACTGACCCAAATTTTGATAAGAAACTGCTGCGCACGCTTGCAGCCCGTGTAGAGGATGCTCAATTTGGAAGATAAGCTATTATACTACCAAAGGTGGATTTTCATATAGTTGTGCTTTTTGAGTGTTCCAAATTTTGACAATGAAGTGTAATGTCATCTGTGAAGAGCCTGAATTTGCCATGGACGGCCGATTAGCCGTGCTACTGCACCTGCAAATGGTGCTGCATAATGTCAGAATTAGTGTTCCTCTCATTCTTTAACAGGTGTACAGTGTCGTTTTGGATATAAGTACAGTCAAACTTTTAAAACGCTGACTGTTAGTATCTTTGTAAATATTTTAATTGGATACATAAAAATCATATGTGTATATTTGTCTCGAAAAATACTTTCGTAATATTATAATTTTATTGGGTTTTTATAAAACATAATAGAATAGAAATTAGTGATCGAATCTGTGTTTTAGAGTCCATATAGATACCAAAAATGACAACTATTTGTAACCGGAGGGTAGCTTATAGAAGTGAATGTCTGGATTCTGAAACAGCTCCAGGTGTATATCATTCGATTTTTCTGAATACAGAGAAGATTGAGTTGATCCCCAAATTGCGACCTCATTGGTTAAGAGTATTCTGTGTTGCTGTATGCAATCTATGCAGTAGCCAGTCCTATTGTCGTATGGTCTAATCCATGCGAAATAATCTTATGGACCTAAAACACTAGCAAGCAACTTGGTGACACTGTACTTGTGCAGTTGTACTTTTGTTTGAAACAGAGTGGGGTACCTTCTCCATTTCTATTATTTGGAATGAGACTTTTTATCATCTTGAGAGAGGTACTAAAATTTACATCTAAGTAGTATCAAAATATATCAAAAGTTTAATACTTAGAGGTACAGCTAACTTTTGATACTTTTTGTTACTAGCTCAATATAATTTTTGGAACCTTCCAAAAGTGATAAGAAGTCTTGAAATACTTATACAATTGTTAACTGTTTCTAAATTCCCAGTATGGTATGAGGACTAAAAGTACTTCCCTCGTTTCCACACATGGACGATGTAGTACAACTCTGTGGCCGCGTGCAAAGCCGTTGCCGGCCGGCGCTCGAGCCCGAGCAACGCCAAGAAGATGGCCGGCGTCGTGTCGAATGGGGGTGGACACATGTAGGCTCCAAGTCGTCAGCGGTCAGTAGCAGGGACTTGTCCGTACTCATGTCTTCTTCTCTGCACAAGTCGTGTACAAAGCTGCATTGCTGATGTAACTTGATGGTTGACATGACCAAGATACTGAAGTGACAGAAGATTAAGAACGGGATAGCATGTTTGTCTGTCTGCTCACTCGGGCCGTCATTACAGGGGAAAACAGTCCCTATTGGCCGTGACTTGAGCTGGTGCCGATGCGCGAGGCGTGTTTCCCTGGGCAGTTTAGGTAGCGTTTGGTTGAGTGGATAAGGGTAGATGAGATATGGTGATCTTTAGATTTGAAGTCCTTTTGTTTGGTTGGGTGGATGGATGGGATATGAATATTCAGTTTTGTTGAAATATTCCCTCAATATGCTGGATAGAGCTATCCCTAAAAAAATCTCTGGACGAGCTCATCCAGTTTGCTGTATTAAGAGGTGAACTCGTTCAAATTCAAATTTCGCCAAAGTGTACTCAGTCAAATTCAATTTTCGGTCAAAATGTGGTTAAATTTTATTCAAAACTTCAAATTTTGGTCAAAATTTGTCAAAAAAATAAATTTTGTCCGAAAATTCAATTTTCAATGATATTTTGTCTAAAATTCAAATTTTGTTCAAATATTCAAATTTTGTCCAAAAATTTAAATTGTGGTCAAATTTTATCTGAACATTTCAAAAAGTTCAAATTTTGTCCATAAATTCAAATTTTGGTTAAATTTTGTCCAAAAATTTCAGACCGAAATTCAAAACCTTGATTACAACTAGCTCATCTATCCTCATCCATCCAACCAAAAAAAAAATTGGCTCATCCTTATCCACCCAACCAAACAATCACTTGGATGACTCTATCCCATCCAGACTGGATCGCCATATCCCATCCAACCTCATCCAGACAACCAAACGCTATAAAATAGCCCAGTTTGAATGAATACCATATTTGATGCTTTACTCTCTTTATTTCAAAAATTGCTCTTTTTAAAAAAAATTATAAAAATAGCCTCTATGGTACTGTAGCACAGAATAGCTATATTACCATGTACTATAGCAGAGGATTTTGGTTTGCCATGGAATAGGAGCCCGAGAATTTGATTTGCCACGGAATAGGGGTGCGGGAAATCAGCGACGTGAAATCTATTGGCGGCCGCACAATTGCCGAGAAATGAGGGCACAAAAATGCAATTTCTGAAGAATGGAGGTGCGGAAAATGCAATTTTCATGGGATGGAAACATGGCATTTGGATTTTCCGTGGGTGGGGACTCGTGGCAATTGGGGCAAGAACAGTTCTCCCACTTTTCAGACTAGTTCTGTAAAAAAAAATTAAGGGCTAGAACAGTGAACAGTTCTCCCAGTTTTGCAATGTGGTTTAGACGTCCAGAGTTGTGAGACTGAGCTCGGGTACTGTATTCTACGCCGTCTAACATCTCTGAGAAGAACATTACACGGGGGCACAACGAGGATTGGTGAACGGTTATGGCTTTGAATCACAATCCGGCACCATGTAATTGTCCCACTCTTTTTTGCTATGTTAGTACTTTCTATAGTTGTTCGAGCTGCTTATTTCCCATGCTCACGGGCACCTCCAACCTAGTTCAAAATCTTAGCGAAATATCGGATTTTAGCGGGTGACAAGATTGAAAATCCCTGTTGAATGCTTATAATAATGTTTCATATAATATTACAAGATAGAAAGGTTTAGCTTAGGAGCTCAGGTGGCAAAGCACTAGCTTTGCGTGCATGAGGTCAGGGTATCAAAACCTTGCGTCTCCTAATTTTTTTTGGACCGAACACATTCAACCGGATTTCAGGTTTTTTGCATCTGCCGCCCTCCTTGCTCCCTGCCAGATTCGTTGCCCTCCTCGCCTGTGCCGTTGCCCCTCTTCCACCACGCACCGCGACCCCTCTCTGCCTCCACAAGCTGCTAGATCCGCTGCCCCTCCTCCTCCATGCAACGCCACCCCTCTCCGCCTCCATATGTCTCCATCCCCTAAGTGAGGAGAAGGTGGGGTAGTGGTTGTGGAGGCCATGGCAGCGGAGGAAAGTGGTGGTGCAGGAGGCCATGGAGGATGGCTTCCGAGAGATGCGAGCACGGATGCTCGAGGAGGAGGTCAAGGCGAGCGCGGATGCTTGTGCATCTAGTGTGGACACCAAGTGGCCTGCGTGGAAGGCGACGACATAGGTACATCTCTCCCTCTGTCCCATGCCCCTTCAACGCCCATCCTTGCCCTGCCCCAGGTGCTCCTGCCGCGCCGTCCTCACCGCCTGTTTGAGCTCCTGATGGGAACAAAAAAGGGCCAAATTTTCAATAAATCTCCCTGGAATTTCATTTTTCTTGATTTGAAATTTATCGCATTTCAAATTTGCCCACTGAATTTTAATCAGATTTCGACTGAAATTTCAGATTTCGGTCACCACCGAGATAGGATTCAAAAACAAAATTTCAAATCTTGCCTCTAACAAAGCCACCTATCTCTTGAAAGTAACAACACCCACATGCAAACTATTAGGGGGTGCAATCGCTTAGATTCGATCGGATATCACTCTTATATCCTAAATCATATTTTTTGTTGGACTCAAAGTTTGATATGGATAGTGCCGAATACGAATGCGACACAGATAATATCGGTCACAAATTCGAAACGAGTATAAAGTGGAGTAGATAAGGCATTGAATAGTTTTTGATCAGATATCGCGTGAAAATAGATACCACGTATAACACATATATAGTAATGAGTAACCAGCCATATGAGTTTAACGTGTAATAGGATTATCGTAGTTTAACAAGTTATTTTATCAGGTAGTCTAATAAAGTTCCAAAAGTATCAAATATCCCTTTATGTTTTGTAAAAAAAATACCAGGTATTCATAAAGGCAAGATAGAAATATATTTTTACATATCAAGCTCTGATAGCGGCAAACATCTATCGGCGGGATGGCGGATGGGACGGCGATAGGATGGTAGAGCTATGGAGGGAGGGCCTAATTTGGGCTATTTGGTTGGGCCTAATTAAAGCTACTAGAATATAGGCTGAAAATTTATAGATATCTGACTCAATTAGACTCAATTATCTGAAAATATAATCATAACATCCTAATCTGATGGATAGTGATCTCCCGAATCTAATGTTGAATTCGAAACCAATTATTTGAAACTGATGCTGGATCCAACAGGATCCAACAACTATATGATATGACTAGCCGAATTTGAGCTGAACTAATAATACTAGCCAAATTTGAGCAGAACTAGCTAAGTATTATTTTCCATCGCATAGGAGAGAGTTGTGAGACGTGAGGGAGTGTGTGGGGGGAGGGGCGAGGGAGTTGGTGAGAATAATACGCTCAGCTCTACCGTTTTGCGGCGAGGTGTGGGGGCAAGACATACGAAGGGTGATCCCTCGGGTAAGGAACAGCATGCGGGAGCTGGAGTTGTCAAACTCACGACCATTGTCACATTGAACACTTTTAATAGGGGCACCAAATTGCGTGGTAACATAGAGAAGAAATGTGACAGCATGGTGAGGGTGTCAGATTTGAGACGCAATGGAAAAGTTCATAAGTAATGGGTGCAATCATCCAAAATAACAAGATAATATTTGTAGCCTGAGACGCTAAGAACAGGAGATGTCCAAAGATCACAATGAATTAAATCAAAGGGTTTAGATGCACGAGAAGATGAGCTAACAAACAGCAGGCGTGTATGACGGCCGAGTTGACACACATGACATAGGGAATCTAGCTCACCCTTATTACAATGAATGACACTAGTGTTTGCAAGTTTGGAGAAAGCCTCATGACCAAGGTGACCAAGACAACGATGCCAAATGATGGAGGATGTGCTGCCGGTGAGGGCATAGGGAAAAACGCCTCTGGGCGAAGGGTAAAGGCGCCTGAGCTATTGCACTGGCGATCACGTTCTTGGAGAGAATGTCCTTCACAGAAACGCCAAACGGGTCAAACTCAAGGGAGCAATTATTATCAGTAGTAAATTTGTGGACAGAGATTAAGTTCTTAATAATAAGAGGAGACACAAGAACATCACGTAATTGGAGGGAACCGCTGGCAGTAGGAAAACAAGTGGCATCGGTGTAAGTTCAACCTTCATTAGTTATGGTTTTGGTGTTAATGACAAATCTAATATTGAGATTATCCATTAATGTGATTTTGTTATTAATGAAAAATCTTATATCGAGACTAACTTGTTTATTTAGAATATCTTTGATTAGTCTCATCGCATTGAAAAATGGAAAACTCAAGGTATGTTTGCATATTCATTCTAGTATTAGTTGCATACTTTGGAATCAAGTTAAAATATGAATGTCCCCATTATATTAACCACAAAAATGTGCATCATATTTCTCAATCCATATATTACATGGATGCATATATTTAGGGGGAGTTTGTAGTTTAACTTGAAAGCCTCTTTGTATTGATCTAATTCTTATTGACACATATAAGGATCAAGACAAAGAAACAAAATCCTTGAGTATATGTTTGAATTGCCTAGTTATAAGTATACTCATGGTAATATAGGATATACTCCAATACGATCAAATTGGATATGTGCATATTATATCCAAGTCAATCATACTTACGCACATATACATGTGGGGTTTATTCCATAGTTGATGATTTAGAGAAATGATCATTTCCATATAATTTACATATAATGGATCATTACTTTTCATCAACATGAGTATATGAAAACTTATGTAGTTAATATATACTCATATCAATTTAAATGATAATTTAAATTGAGTTCATTTGTCTTATTAATTATTAAAGAACACTTCATCATGTGTTGATGGTGTTCCGTGATTAATTGAGGACAAATGAATAGTTCTTAAGTATAATAAAGCATGAGTTGCATTATTGTACTTAAGGCACAATTAAATCATTCAAATTGATTTAGGTTGTGCTCAATTGATCTAGAGGCATCCATTATGTGTTAGTGGAGTGCAAGAGATAATTGAGACAACCATGCATCTTGGACTAACTATTTGTATGAGTTGTGATTGTGTTAGGTCCAAAGATGGATGAGATGATGAGAACGCGACAAGGACGACATCATGAGTTGATGGGCGTCAAGAGAAGATCCCGAAGTCAAAGAAGAGGAGTCGAGTGATGATCCCGGGGGAGTATAAGCGATGATCATAAAGACCCCAAAGGGGATTGCTTGCGCGCGGCGGCAAAGGTATAATTAGATAGGCTAAGGACTTTGTAGTCTTTGAGTCTAAGGTTTTTATCGCCGTGCTATTAAGAGGGGTTGTCTCCTAGCTTGAGCTTCATCATGTGTTGATAATCTCAATCCGCGTTCACTCGAGCTCAAACCAAATCCAAATGGTTGTCTTTTGGCTGATTTGGTTTTTGCATAAAGTTAACCATTTGGCATGTGTTGCGAATGTGTTAAGCTTATGCTTGGTTGTTATTGGTTTATGCTTTGATTTGCATGTGTTGCAAATAGGATAAGCTAATGCGTTGGCTTTTGCGTGAAGTTCACTTTTGCATGTGTTGCAAATATTGAAGCTTCATGTTTTTGGTTTCGTTCGAAACAATCTTTCTAAAACATGTGGTTGCTTGGAGCTAAGTTTTGCATGTGTTGCAAAAGGAGAGAGCTCAAGCATGATTTGGTATTTGTGGTTGTGTATGTGCTAGAGGCTCACATGTGTTGTGAGTAGAGAGCACATATGTTTGATTTGGTGTTTGTGTGTTTGTATGGAGCTAGAGGCTTGCATGTGTTGCGAGTAGAGAGCTCATACATGTGATTTGGTTTTAGTTGAAGTTTGGTTTTGGTGTTGCATTGAACTAGAGAATTGCATGTGTTGCAATTAGAAAGTTCATGCATCTTGATTTGATGTTGCTTGGAGCTAGACTTTTGCATGTGTTGCAAAGAGTAGTGCTCAAGCATGAAATGTGTTTATTACATTATTTGCAAGTTCGTTGTGCGAATAAACTGAGGTTTATGAGTCCGGAATTCCGAGAGCATGTGAATAGGGCTTGCAACGGGTGTTGGCAAGTTGACTGGGTCTCGTGTTGACCTTCACATGGCTAGGGGGATTAATCTCATAAACTCGAGTTTGATTTGCTTATCGTTTTGCAAATAGTCTTTGAGTTGATTACTGAAATGCGTTTTGTAATTTGGTTGAAATTCTTTGAGCATGAGCTAAGTTGGTGCGAATGTGTTTTGCACGTGTGTATGATCATGTGTTGATCATCTTTGTGGCTCAAAGAATAAGTTTATTTTTGGAGAAATGGATTTTGGAGTTAAATCTGGTTTTTTCTCCTGAGGCGCACTACCATGAGGGCATGGGCGTAGTACATAAGTCTTGATACTACCGGCCTAAGCCGCCAGATAGCTTTTAGCGAGAGAAAGTGTTTTCTTTGGTGGGCAAGGCCGGCACTACTGCCGTGTGGGAGCGGTAGTACAGCGTGTCTTGATACTACCGGCCCTTAGAGGGCGGTAATGGTCGAGATGACCGTTAGTCGACCGTTGAGGCTACAGGCGGTACTACCAAACCCTTAGAGGGCTGTAGTACCGCAGACTTTTGTCAAGTTCCATTTTGCCCCCAAACGGCTAGTTTTTCTTGTGGGGCTATAAATACCCCCTTGGGGGGCTTGGGCATGGAGTTGGCTGTGTGTGGGAGTCATTTGCATGTGTTGCTCTTCTCCCTTTGCTTCTTGAGCTTAAGTGTGAGTACTAATTGCATGTGTTGCAATTAGGAGTGGATTGAGTGATCTCTTGTGCATGTGTTGCACTTGAGGGAGGTCCTTGTGCATGTGTTGCACTTGGTGATCACCGGGAGCGCATTCGTTGTGCTCGGTGAAGTTCAAGCGGAGGCGGCTTGTTACTCTTGGAGGTTGTCGACTCCTAGACAGCGTAGGCGTCGTCTTGTGAGCTCTCGAGGTGAGAAGCCCGGCAAGTTTGTGAAGGTTCGGGTTGTGCCCACGCATAGCGTGAAAACCACGACTAGTGGAAAGAGGCGGGTGCTCGGCGGGAGCGGTCTAAGTGTGGGCTTGCCTCAACGTGGACTAGGAGAGACCGGCAAGTCTCCGAACACCACGGAAAAATATCGGTTGTCTCTTGTCTCTTTACATTAAAGTATTTACCTTTTGCATATTTATCAATTGCTTGAATGTATTAGAATTGCTTAGTATTAATTGATTGTTCAATTTAGCAATTCTAGTGTAGAGACTTAATTTAGTTAGTGCACTAGTGAGCCTAGTTGATTTAGGCTTTAATTGTCAAAACCTATTTATCGCTTCCGCATATATCTTTGATTAGGTTTTGACATAGGGGTGTATTAGAGCGAATTGTTTAGTGAGCGATCGAATTTCGTAAAACGCCTATTCACCCCCCCTCTAGGCGCATCCTCGACCCTACAACCGGTCGATGTGACAAGAAGAAAGGATCCATTGCCAACAATGATATGAGAAGGTGTAGAATGAGAGGATGGTTGGTGGATAGAGAGATTACCGACATCCGAAGTCATATGTGAGGTAGCACCAGAGTCGAGATACCAATCCGTGTTGGCTGGAGGATTTAGCGTCATCGTGTTAAACGAATTAGCCAGCATATTGTGATCCCAGCCAACAGAAGGGGCGTCGACGACACCGGGCGGCGCCTGCAGAGAAGGCCATGGTGTACCAAGTCCACCAGGCAGCGCCTGCATGGCGGGCCAGCCGGAACCATGCGGTGCATGCATGCAGTAGTCGCTGCGAAAAACGCTCGTCTTTGTCGGTTGGACTGCAGAGGAGGACGTGGCCCAAGGAGACCCGCGCCCAGGTGTGGAGCGGATGGGCCCGACCAAAGCTGGAAGGAACCGGTCCAAGGATTGAATGCCGTTGGCCAGCCCAGTCGATCGTTCGTCCCGGCTGAGGGATTCCTGGCGCCAGACGAGGCACCACCGCCAGAGGGCTCGCCTTAACGGCCGCGGCGACGGTTTGTATGTTCGCCACGCGAGCCGGAGGAGCCTCCAGAGATGTTGCCATCGGTGGGGACGAAGTGGCTAGACGCCGGGCTAGAGGCGTTGCGATTTGTAGAACCACCAGATGGAGAAGAGGACGTACCGGCGATAAAAGTAGACACAGAAGCAGTAGATGGCTTATTAGCCATGGTGAGCTCCTCCAAAAGCAAATTGGAGCGAACTGCCAGGAACGACGGAAAGGGCTTTTGGCGCTTGAGGAGTCCTGTCATGTAGGAGAACTTGTCGTTGAGGCCGCGAAGGACGTTGAGGACTAAGGTCCAGTCAGGCACGGGTTCGCCAAGATCACCGAGGGCGTCCGCCATGCCCTTTAGTTTGCGACAGTAGTCTGTGATGGACAAGTCGCCTTGAACGAAGTTCCAAAATTTGGTGTCGAGATAGAGAGCACGAGTTTCCTTGTTGCCAAGAAACTGTTGCTCAAGACCGAGCCAGACGGAGCACGCCGTGGCCTCGCGGTTCATGACGAGTTCTAGTAAGTCGGACGAAATCGTGTCGTAGAGCCACGACTTGACCGTGCAGTCAAGCTGTGACCATGCGTCATCATCCGGATCGCCGTCGTCAGAGAGAACGTGATCGTCGAGAGCATACTTGCCGAGGGTGTTGAGGAGGAGAGTCGACCACTTGCTGTAGTTGGCGGAGTCGACATCTAGGACGACGGGCACCAAAGTCTTGATCGACTGCATAGCGATAGCCTGAGCATGAAGTCCACTGCGTGCATTCGCGACGGCAAGGGCGCGCATGTCGGCGGTGCATTGAGCATCCAGGCGGGCACGCTCAACTTCGGCAGCCGCACGAGCAATGCGGTTCTGCTCCTCGTGTGTCAAGCACGTTTGGTCTTCAGAAGACATGACAAGATGGGAGAGGAAGGCTGGCGAACACAAGTGAGCCGAGCACGCGGAGAGACACCAGTGACGGCAGCCGCGGTGGTCGGCGACGGCTAGGGTTTGCGGAAGCGGAGAGGCCGCAGGAGTGAACCGTCTCGTGATACCATGAAAGCGTAAAAGAGTTTATTGATATTCATTAGCAAGGATCGGTTACATAAATAGAGTACATGAGAGAGGCAACAGACTAGAGATAAGATGCATGCATGCTAAACGTAGAAAGACTAGATACGATAGGCATGCATGCTAAACAAAGAAAATATCCTGGTTGTTGCCGTAGTTAGCCGATCCTGGCTCAACTGATTGCGCTTGCCATGCATGGACAGAAGATCATGTG